>JAOPSE010000431.1:0-604685 GCA_029449295.1 Zea luxurians | reverse complement strand
AAAGCTTGTCAAGCATATTTTGGTACCCATCGCTTGATGGGTCCATCACGGTTAGTCAACAAAGATCTAGGAACTCAAAAGTCCTTTGTGTTAGCACTAGGTAAACTCATTACCTTTCTAGCACAAGTTGCAATTTTGGGTTGCCTAGTTACATGAGAATTAATTGACAAGCTAGGAGTGGAATTGTTACCAATGGGACAATCCTTGCATTGATGTCCCTTCTTTCGGCATGTGTAGCATATGCGTTTTTCAAGTTTTGAAGTTTTCTTCTTTCCTTGTTTGTTGCTTGCTACATGGTTAGTAAAAACTTTCTTTTCTAACCCTATGCCTTTTTGTTTTAAATGGGGACAAGATCTAAGCAAGTGTCCCTTCTTGGAGCATTTAAAACAAAGTCTATCATCCTTGTTAATAATCAAGCCATTTTAATGTAGGGACATGACCTAATCAAGTGCCCCTCTTCAAAGCATTCACTACACCTCTTAATGTGAAGTGTGGCTGGATCATTACCTTGGATGTTACCTTTTGTGGAGGCGTGGTTGAGGCTTTTGGAGGAGGTGTTGAATTTCATCTTTTGTTTCTTCCTCTTGGCAATCCTCAAATCCTTGACATTTTCTTCAAGGGATGTAGTGCATGCCACGGTCGTTCCCGTCTCAAGCTTCTTCACCATGTGATCACGGTTATCTTGAGAAGGTTGGGCAATGCATTTCCCTTTTAGTTGTGTCAAGCTCATCTTTAGCCTCTCATTCTCTTCTTTGAGCTTTTGATATGTATCATCTTTTGTTCCTGCAAGTTCTAGCTCAAAAGAAGATATGCTTGTTGATGGACAACAAGCATTAGCACATGGTAATATAGTATCAATTTGAATACATGTGCATGAGTGAGGTTGTTGGGATTTTAAGTTTTCTATCACAACCTCATGAGCAATGTTTAATATGATATGATCATCCATGAGATTTTATGAGAACATAGAAGCATATCATATTTTTCTTGAACAGCTAGATTTTCAACTTTTAGCTTTTCTACTTGGTCCTTAAGCAAGGTATTCCTATTTACTAATTGAGTGATACAATGTAAAGCGTTATCATGCTCAATTGAAACAGTTTCATACCTTTGGACCAAATCAACATGAGAGCATTTTAGCTCCTCATGTTCTTTAGTCAACTCGTCAAAGTGTAGCATTTTCATGGAGAGAATACTTTCTACCCTTTGACGAGCTTCGCCTTGCTCTCTCGCTCTTTCTACAAGTTTGAGCATCACCGCCTTATCTTCTTGGCTTAGGCGAGCGTAGAGATGCAAGAAGCTTCTTTCTTCCTCCTCATCCTCATTTGTCCTTCCGCTATCAATTTCATTAGCCACACAACATATGTGGGAATCGAAATGGGAAGACAAATCTTTTGGAGAGGTGGATTCATCGTTTTGGTCTCCATCGTTTATTTTCTTCTTCTTCCTTGCAAGGGTTTGTATCACAAATACCAAAGGAAGTAGAAGCACAAAATGAAACTATCATGTTTGGACTCATTAAATTTGCTTTTAATTCTAGTCCAAATATCATGCGCATCATGGGTGGATTCGTCATAATTTGATATGAAGGCACGATAATCTTCTTTGCTAAGAGAATTACTTAAGATGTCAAAAGCTAGGTAGTTTAAGCGAAAACATCTTTGAGCCTCCTCGGAGATAATTTTTTCATTATAACTAGGAGGGAAGATACTCTTGTCTATAACTTGTTCTAATTGAGGGTCTACCGCTCTAAAAGCATTTATCACTCTAGTAGACCATGAATCATAGTTAGAACAATCAGAAAGTAATATCTCAAGAGTTACCTCATTGTTCTCCTGGGCCTTCTTGTTCTTTTGGGATCTTCTACGAGCCATCACTTCGAGTTGTTAGACTCAAGATGAAGTGCCTAGCTCCGATACCAATTGAAAGTCGCCTAGAGGGGGGTGAATAGGCGAAACCTGAAAATTAAAACTTTATCCCCCAACTAGATCCCTTGATTAGTGGTTAGAACAAGATATACAATTGTAGGAGTATACAAACTGAGTTCTTGCTTGAAAAGAATATTGCTAAATAATGCGCGGGAGTGATGAATCAAATAAGTTATAGAATAACAAAGCAAGAAGCCTTAGATGAGAAGAGCACTAGGACAAGTTCTTTCTTGCAACGTGTTGCTTCACTAAATGGGAATTTAACTTGAAGCAACACCAAATGATATTAGCAAATAAAGGTGCAAGAAAACTTAGAGCAAGGGAAAACAAACAAATCACAAGCAATAAACATAATGGACACGGGTGATTTGTTTTACCGAGGTTCGGCCCTCGAAGGCCTAGTCCCCGTTGAGGAGTCCACTTAAGGACGGGTCTTTTTCAACCCTTTCCCTCTCTCCCCCGATCACACAAGGATCGGCGAGCTCTTCTTCTTCTCAAGGATCACTCTCGATCCCGCAAGGACCACCACACACTTTGGTGTCTCTTGCTAGCTTTTACAAGCCTCCAAAACTTTGGAGGAAGTTCAATGGGAGTCAAAACTCCACGCGCAAATGAACACAAAGATGAAGCACACACTATCTCTCGATGAATCTCACAAGGCACTAGTGCTAAACTCAAATGAGTAGCTCTCTTTTGCTTGCTCTCTCTTTTGTGGCACTTGTGTTGGTTGTAGTGGTCTAAATCTTGTGTATAGGATGGATCAATGAATATATGTGGTTGGGAGGGCTTGAGTATGTCAACTAGATGACTTGGAATGTTGCTTGGGCTCCCACACCTTGAAGTGGCTGGTTGGGGTGGTATTTATAGCCACCAACCAAAATCTAGCTGTTGGTGAAAGCTGTCTGTCGTATGGTGCACCGGACAGTCCGGTGCACACCGGACATGTCCGGTGCGACAACCACATCACCCGACCGTTAGGGTTCTGACCGTTGGAACTCTGACTGCTAGGCCCGCCTGGATGTCCGGTGGCGCACCGGACATGTACTGTAGAGTGTCCGGTGCGCCAGCATGGGCGTGCCTGACCTCTGCGCGCGCTGGCGCGCATTAATTGCGCCTGCAGGTAGCCGTTGGCGCCGTAGTAGCCGTTGCCCCGCTGTTACACCGGACAGTCCGGTGTACACCGGATATGTCCGGTGAATTATAGCGGAGCAGCCGAAGTGAATTCCCGAGGCTGCCGAGTTCGTGAGGCCGCTCTTCCTTGGAGCACCGGACACTGTCCGGTGTACACCGGACAGTCCGGTGAATTATAGTGGGGTTGCCTCTGGATTCTCCCGAAGGTAGCGAGTTTGAGTTGGAGTCCTCTGGTGCACCGGACATGTCCGGTGGCACACCGGACAGTCCGGTGCGCCAGACCAGAGGTGCCTTCGGTTGTCCCTTTGTTCTTTTGTTGAACCCAATACTTGGTCTTTTTATTGGCTAAGTGTGAACCTTTGGCACCTGTATAACTTATACACTAGAGCAAACTAGTTAGTCCAATTATTTGTGTTGGGCAATTCAACCACCAAAATTAATTAGGGACTAGGTGTAAGCCTAATTCCCTTTCAGTTTCCCCGCAGATCCGCGCCTCCACTCTCGACCACTCATCTTTCCTCATCTCCCCATCGCCCGCCGTGCCGCCGCCACGTTCGCACAAACACCTCCGTCCTCGTCGATTCCGTCCAACCCAAGCGCCCCTCCAGCCCGGCGGGCTTGTTGGGTCCTGCTCCTCCTCGGTTGTGCCTGCTGGGGTGGCGGCAGCGGGAACTAGGTATGTGGTAGAGCGGAGCCGCAACGGTGACCACGGGTCAAGGCCCCCCGCCCAACAGGAAGCGACAGGGGAAAATGGCCAGAAACACAAAAACAGAGCTCCACACGGGGTAGCCAGCATCTGTACCGCGTCCTCGGCATCGCAGTGGTGTTTGTAGATGCTGAAGAAAAAGCGGCAGCGCTCGCGTGAGCGCCGCGACATCGCCGAGTGCGCTCGGTGGCCAGGAGCATGACGGCGCCGTGCAGCGCCTCGAGCTCCGCGCGGATCGCCTTGTGGAAGTAAAGGAATATCAGCACGGGCGTCTCGGTCGCCGAGGTCCCCGCCGGCGTCGGGGACGGGGACCGCGGCATCACCACCACGAGCGTCCCCTCGCTTCTGGGCATGGGCGTCGGCGTCGCCATCCCACTGCGCTGGCGGCTGTTTATTGAAGAGATAGAATTAGGAGGTTCGTACATGAAGTGTCAACCACTGTTTCCTCACTTTAAATCCAAACCTTGCATAGAGGCATTACTTAGGAGCTTCATACTTGAGTGTTTCAGATAACCTTTTGCTATAGAATCCTTTTGTAACGTGGTAATGAAGTTTTTGGAGCAACAAACCAGAGGACAGTGTCAGCTTAGCAAGAATTGGAGGTGAGGGCATGTCGGTATGTTGACATGGTTTCTTTTTATGTGTTTTTTCTATCAACAGATGCATTTATGCATTCTCTATTAAAAGTGTTTCAACCAACTAACTGTAGTCTTCTTCCTGCTAACTTGAAATCAAGTGAACATATGGGGGCCTTCTAATCTTGAGTTATGAACTGGGGCAATGAGATCTTTTATCCCAACAGAGCAATGCTTCACACACATAGCTTTGGTGCTGATCTAAATGCATCTAAGGCTTTGGTGCTGATCGAAATGCATCTAAGGGAAAGTTTGATCCATCTAAGGCTTTGGTGCTGATCAATTTGATGAAATGGTTAGTCATGAATAAAACACTTTTGTTATGTTTGTTACCCTTTTGTAGTACCTTCTCTTGCAACCATTTTATGATTTTTTATAATATAATTCCATTTCCTATTCTTCTATTTGTTTGTGCTTTTGTGGAGGACTGCCATAGGATCAACCAAGCATGATTGATAGTCTGAATAATTGTTGATATTTCTGCTACATGTGGAAATAAAGTATTGTGAGATCATGCGAATGTTACAATTTATATATTAAGGCACAATAACCCTAAATCTTGGCTGGAGAATACACCTTGGCTCCATGTGTTGGTCCACCAAGAATCTTTGCAGCCTCCATATGCAGTGAATAAAATCTATGTAGCCTCTTTGGTGGCAGTTTCCCTGATGCTTATTTAGAGTCTGCATTCTCTATCATCTCTCTGTCTATGTGTAGTATGTCTGTTCCTATTGCTAACTGTTTTCAATTGGCCAGGATCCTGCAAATCAGAATGGTGGCAAGTGGATAATTAGATTCAAAAGGCACTTTTCAGGTTGATTCTGGGTGGATTTTTGTTCCTACTTGCTAGGACCTTACATTGTTGGAATGATATTTTCTTTCTCAGATTTGATTATACTATTGATTTACATATGTGGCATTTCATACTATTGATTTACTTGCTTGTAATTTCAGTTCTAACTTCCTACTTATGGATAGCTGATGTCACATTTCATAGAATTGTCCCGGTGAACTATAGGAACCTTGCTTTTGTAGTAAGTTATTTTATGATTTAGAAGAGTTTGATCAATCAGTTTTAGCAAATAATGTAATTACATAAGCAAATGATATATATTGTTGTTTTTCTTTGTCTAAGTGACCTGATACATGTTTGCTTACCAAATGTGATTTTGAGTAAGCACCTCAAATTGGACATGCTTTAATTTCTACGGGTGTCGTATATCAGAGGTAAACAATATTAGATGTTTATTTATTTGTTTGGAGGTATCAGTTTTCTATGAATGTACAACTGTTTGCTTTGTGCTTTATTTAGACTTCTAGTTTATATCGACATTTATGACATGTGTTTACCTGTTTTGTAAGTCAATCAAAAAGTTTGACTAGCAACTAATGGTGCCTATACATGTATTTATGGAGCTTCTTCTGGTCATATGTGTAGTGGATCTCTCCTCCTGGTAACTAGCTAGATCATCTCTTGTTTTTATTTTAAATTTGAAAATTTACTTCTGATTTGCAAAACAAATGGATATAGTTGTTCCCATCAATCATGTCCAAGGTCAAGAACCATTCAGGTCATAAACCCCTACGACAGGGGCCACGAGGGCTCATCTTCGCCACTGCCCCTACTCCCACCTTCTGGTAAGAGATATCCTTGCGCTTTTTTTTCTTATTTGCATTTCTAAATTCCATTCGGATAATAATTGTGAAGGCAATCATATCTTCACTTTTTTATCCAGGTTCATTGAGATTAGATTACAATTACGGTATCAATCATGTCTTTGTTTGATGAATAGTTAACTAAATAATTTGACATCCCTCAAACATCATTTATTCTGCTTACAAGTTAGCAGTATTATTCCTGGCCCGATTAAGGAGGTCTCTAACTGTGTCTATGAGAACGAGGTGCACCACACTGCAGCTACTAGATAAACCCTTGGTTCACATATTCTTAGTTGTGTGTGTTTTTAGTTTCACAGTTCAAAAACACTTATCAAGAAACAACACGACACAACTAAACAGTTCTCTGTGTAAAATTCATAGTTCAAAAAAAATATTAACAGTCCACATGCCACAACTTCACAGTTCTCTCTATTTTTTATTCACAGTTGTTTGTGCACTGAATTCTTAGTGTTTTCAGATTTAAAATTCACAAACCCATCAAGATATAAAACTGTCTAGAAATTAGTTGCACATACAACTATTTGTCTAGAAACATAGAGAACTAAGAATATGTCTACAAACACAGATAAATTAGTTGCACAGACAACTATTTGTCCAGAAACATAGAGAACTAAGAACCTGTCCACAAACTTCATTAGTTGTTTGAACTTGACATTTTTGCTATAACAACTTTTTTTTCTTAAATCACACTGATATATTTCTTTCAGGTCCAAGTCAACAAGAGTGACTACGACGATGTGAAGGTTGTCCTCTACCTCAAAGTGAATAGGAAAGAAAACTGGGATCTTCGTGGTCTTAAAAAAATATTAAGTTTCATTCCACCAAATTATAATTTTGTGTATCTTTCATTGTGTTCCTTTTTAGAAATATTGAGGCATCATTTCAAAGCAAGCAAAAAACTACTCCTATTTATATGTGCAAATAAGAGTGGCACTTTATCCATTAGCTCCCTTTGGGAGCTAAAGTTTTCACTGATCTATCTTGAATCCTAGGCTAATGAATTTCATCTGTACACTGTACTGTTGGCTGCTAAATTGTGGCTATTTTTGTCCAATTTCATGGCCAAATTTTGGTGACGCTTTGTCATTCTTTGAACATATACTTCATAATGTATCTGCAATTCATATTTCTAAAGCATTGTGTGTGGCACAAAACTGCATGGATATAATTCAGTTACTACCTGCATTTGTTGCTCCATTCAGAAAATCAGGTATGTTGGCCTACTCATAATTGCCATCGCCACATATTCCTTGGTAAAATTGTTTCACCTCTAAGCCTTTCTTGCCAAATGTTAACTAGAACAGAATGTTTCTTCCAGCTTCTTCTGTTGATGCAAAAAAATGGTAGTGTTGCTGCTATTGGTGTATTTTGTCTTATATCTAGGCCACTAGCTCAGTACTTTTGTTATGTATCTAGATCTACTCTGGCGTGCTTGCAAATTCATCCAACATGAGCAGGATTACTTGTTGAAGCTACCAAAAACAAAACAATTTTTTCCCTTCCACTTCTATATCATTAATGAAAAATGGTAAATATTTATGAATATTTTCACAACATGTTTCTTCCTCTAACAAGGCAAGTGATCAGTTCTTTTTTTTTGCAGAAGCACTACATCCAAGCACATACTCTGTTGTGCTATTGGTTTGTGCATTCCCATTTTTTTAGTTTTGGATACTTGCTACATCGCTAAGTTTGGACATCTTTTTAACTACAATCATTTTAACTATGATCAGTGTGTTATCCACCGCCATAGCTTTTCGCTCAGCGACAACGAGGTCGCCGGCACCGGAGCGTGGAAGGCCTGCATGTACTTCGCGCATGGGTTCTGCGAGAATGGCTCTACCTGCCACTTCTAGACGCCGCCCCCGTGGGCCGTCATGCACGCCAAGGCACTCGCCGTCGTGCCCCCTCAGCAGCAGCTCATGGTGTCCGTGTTCCCATTCTCGTCGGTGTCGTCCCTGCTCCACCACTACCAACAGCAAAGCAAGCCCCAAAGGTTCAGTGTCTTGCTTTTGGATCCTAATTAACTTGCCAACTTTTTCTATGTAATGTCATTCTTTTTAAACTTGTGGTTACTTATATTCTTTATTCTGGCCTCTGAGCATATTAATCCTTTTGCAGGTCATTAGCAAACCGGAGGTCCACACCTGTGCCCCTTTGACACCCTTGACGCGCTAGGGTTTTCCTCTCCCACCCCGCTCGCTGCTGCCCTCTTCGGTAGTCTATTTCAGAATTCTGTTGATGGAGCTTTACAGACATGCCAATTTATAAATGGAGCATGTTGCAGTTAGATGTAGTCTATTTCAGAATTGAGTGTACAAATAGATTTTACTTATAATGTGTTGCATAATAGGACTAAGCTTTAGGGGAGTGCTTTTGTACCAATGGTAGTAATTGATTAGTATCTGATGATCTTCATGAGAAATATGACATCATTATATGGTTGTATTTGGTAGCACCTGATGCAATTTTTTTTGAATTGGCCAAGTAGCGTGGTCTCGTGCCCATAATAGAATAGTGACACTTAGTTGATGTTTTGTTATTCTTTTTCAGATGTGAAGACCAAGTAGGAGAACAACTCATGGGCGTAAGCAGATTTTCTAGAAGAGGAGAGCAGCACTTGATGACTTTGATAGGTTCAAAGTCATGCTGGCAAAGGTCGAGGTCAAGAACCTCGCTATCAAATGTTTAGTTCGTGTTGGCACTGTTTATATTGCTCGCTCACACCTTTTTCTTTATGTAAACAGAGGGGTGGTGCTATCAGGCAAGAGCTCGCCAAGTTGAAGAAGGCACCCATGGCTTAATGGTTATCTTTTAGTGGATGTCATGTTAGAGTTTTTGGTTTTAAGTTGGATCAGCAATTCGATTGAGTGTCGATAAAGACAGAAGTACTAATATGTTCCCTGTGAATACGTTTCAAACTTTATCAAGCATGGGTGTGCTCTAGATATTTTATCGTGAATGATATATAATATATAAGGTAGCTTGCGTCAAATGCGTGATCTGTACCATTTTTGTTTTGTTTAAACATTGGCATAATCTATTTTGCGATATTGTCAAGGTTGATATATCTTTTTTGGGATTATATCACGTGCAAATGTAGCTATTTGTGTGAGAAGACGTGTGATCGACTCTTTTTCTTTTTTATATAGATAGCATTGAGATCAATTATTTGTATATATCTTGTCATAACATTTTTACTTCGTAGCAACGCACGAGCGTTCACCTATTTGTTTATAAGTTATCATGATATTTATAAGTTACCGTTGCAATGCACGGGCACTCACCTAGTATATATATATACATAACATCACCTTCATCACATTAACATGATAATCATTAATTAACGATATTGCAACATCCAAATTTAAGTCAAATCATACTAACAAATAACATGTGATATTAAAACCGACGAAAATTAACATGTGATATTAAACTAACAAATTGTAATCGTATTACAGTTAACTCCCGTCGGCCATAAAAACCGACGAAAATAAACAATGATCACACTCTAATCAAGCCACATAAACTAACTCTAATCACACTCTAATCACATGTTATATTAAACTAACTGTAGTCACATGAAAGCTAACTTCCGTCGGCCATAAAAAACCGACAAAAATAATCACATGTATTTACATATAGGTAGGATTATACCTCGACGAGCCTACGTCGGTACACAGGCGGACGGTGGACGAGCGGACGGTGGACGACGGTACACGGACGGACGATGAACGACGGCGGGTTGGAGATGACGACGCTCGGGGGCTAGAGGCGGCGTTCGGGCGGGCGGCGGCGCTCCGGGATGAGCAGGGTCGGCGGCGCTCGAGCCGGGCCAGGGGGCGGCGACCCACGGGCGTTGGCGGCCTCGGGGGCGGCGCTCCGACCTCGGGTGGCGGGCCTAAGCGCGGCACAGTGGCGCGGCGGCGCGGAGGCACGACGGCTCGGAGGTGCGGTGGCGCGGTGGCCCGACGGCACGGGAGCGCGGCGGCCCGGCAGCGCGGCGGCTTGGGCGGGCGTCTCGGACGGTTTGAGTGGAGAGAGGAGGAAGAATGAGTCCGCGCGCGGCCTCTGCTGGCTCTAAAACCATTAATCCCCGTCGGCTTTTGCCTTGGCCGACAAGAATTAAATAACCCACATCGGCTTTGTCCAACGGCCGACGGGAATTACTTAACCCCGTCGGCTTTGTGACGTGGCCGACAGGAATTAATTAATCCCCGTCAGCCTGTGACTGGGCCGACGGCAATTAAATTAATTCCCGTCAGCTAGTAGACGGCCGACGGGAATCAACGGGATTCCTATAGTGGAGTTTGGCCATGAAAAAGATGTATAACCTGATTAGAATGGAGATCAAGTATGCCTAACTTTGATAACGTGCCATTATCAGCTGGTATTGAAGACAATAGTTTATTTCTGGAACACAAAACAGAAAAGATGAATTTACATGACAGAAAAATAAATGCACACAAGAAGAAAAAAGTTGAATATGTCTTGAGTTGTGACTAGAGAACAAACCGTGAAAGAGTAAAAATGCAGACCACGCACATGTGACAGCATGGATAGACAAGCTCACTATTCTGATGAATGTCCAAGCCGATTAGTTTTGGAAGTGCTCCAATGCTAGCTGGGATGGCTGTAAGTAGATTCTTTGCTGTAATGAGCTAAAAAGATAGTTAAATGCAAGCAAAACTCAAACAAAACACATAAATTCAACGGATCTTCATCTTATGTTATTTTTCATACCGAGATTCAACTCTATGAGCATTGTCCATGACACAAACATGTTTTCAGAAAGTGTCACAAGCTTGTTACCCTGATAAGTTGTCGCACATGAGTTTCAATAAGCAACTGGAACAACAAAATAATAGCTTTAGCATTCTATTAGTTCTTACCTCTAGATCCAATTTACTTAACTTGGAACAGCCATCAAGTACATCTAGTACTCTGGATATGTTGTTGTTTGATGCCTGTACACAATGTAACAATGCTTGAATTTGTAAGAAGACATTTACATTACAGATTACACGAGTCAAACCCATACATGTGTTATGGTAGGTTAAGTGCTCAGGTCATTGTCGACGCGTATTCAACTATCGAGGGCTCCAGGTTACAGTTCATAGCCGACCATCAAAAAGACCTGCGGTCTGAATCAGTGCAGGGGATAGCTGATGCCGTTGATAGAGGGCTAATTAGTGCGGACGCTGTTGGCGGTAAAGTGATCGTGCCTGCGAGTTTCACTGGCAGTATATGAAAGGCGAATATTCATATGCCTATATGAATTTGTGATGTCACCTAACCAAAAATGGGCATCTTAAAGTGAGATATAATAATAATAATAATAATAATAATAATAATAAATTTAGAAAAGAGAGCACCAGTGTAAAGTCACATGCCAGTACTCAACTGGACATGTTATTTACCTTAGATCAAGCTTAGAAGGCACTTTTGGACTGTGCATAGACTATTTCTAGCCGTAGCTAATGGCACTGAATTCGTCTTGTCTATACTTTACATGTATTGTAAGCTCTCAAGTTGGGGGTCGAGGTTTCCCATTTTTTTATAATTTGATATATCAAACATATATGCATCTTGTTGTTTGACTACAATTGTGTCTGCTCTCTTTTCAGTGATGACAAAGATAATTAGGTGCTGGTGTAGGAACGTGGAACTTCTGCCTTCACAGTTGCAGCCATGTGTAATTCAGGGTTATCATCTATTTCTACTTTTCTCAAGTTGTCGTATATGTTAGTTGGATGGGGGAGATGTGGTACATACTTTTGTCTGCAACATCGCTAATGATTTGCCTACACAAACCTGCCAAGGTACATGTCTTTTATCTCATATCAAAACAGTTATGGACTGTGACCTATGATGCCCACTACTATTTCGTTCTCTTTTTTTTGCAAAAAATGTTGTTTCAAAATAGCCCTTCAAAATTGTACATGTTCAATGAGGTATTAATTTTTTGGTTCAATGTTGGCTTCTTCCTAATCACAGTAATAAAAAGCAATTCCATATTTTCCATATTTCACAGGGGATTGTACATTGTTAGTTGCCTACTTACAAGGATGCATCTATTGGCTAATATAGCTTTATCAGTATTTTGTATAGTTTTTTTACTCTGTGTATTCTTTTGCTAATATTGTCCAACTGTATTTCAGATTAACTTTGATCAGGATGCTACGCCTATCACGCTTTTGATATGCTGGCGGCCAACGTGAATGCATCTCACTTAAAATCGTGCCTGTTACCTTTTCCTCCCCGGATGTTCATCCTTAGCAACTTGTACTGTGTAGTGGCAGAAGAAAAACCTACTCTTTTGTATATATATCAACTGCCCGTTGTTAAACCTTTTGCTACATCGCACGACTGCAAACTGTGCTATACTTATTTGTGTGGCTAAAGTCTTTTGGCAACCCAGAAATGCATTTTATTCCATGACTCACTTATATGCTACCAATTTCGTATTTTTTGTTTTTTAAAAATCGAGTATCATTTTTGTTGATCAAATTAGCCATTTGCACATATACGATGACATAATATTCTGTAATTTATTTCAAATTGTTTGATTTCGTTCCTCTTTGGTTTGTTGTTGTTTTGAAAGTAATCATGTGCGTGCTATTGAACTGGATGTTTGGATTTATCCATAATTTGCAGTTGCAGTGTTATTGGATATTGCTTAAGAATTGTTTCAAACAGAAGAGGGAGGCGGCAAGTATAGCGCCCGATAGGGCGCTACCTTTTCTACCTTTTCTAGTTTGCTTTATTTCTCATACATGTTTTAATGGGGCCTTTGTACTCAGAGAGAACGAAGGCGTCCATTCGGTACAGTTTATGATTAGCGTCTACGATCAAAATACAATAAACCCTCACTATCTAGAATACATATAGAAAAAAATAGGAGCAACCGTGTCAAGTCGATGAATTAACCCGAACGACCACCACCACTACGAAAAACCTAACCAGTTGAGCTGTGCTTGTTTTTTTTTTGTCAAGTATTAACTCAGACAGACGATAAGTGCGAGTAACCAAACCAGTTGAACCGCGATCATTTTTTACAAGATGGCTCTTTCGGCCGGCCGGCCGGCCTCCCTACATGTAATTCCTGGCATCGCCCCGGAGCTGAGCTGAAGGCACCTGTAGCTGTAGTCCATGAAGAAAAAAATAGCTAGTTCTTTATATGTTTCATGTGAAGTGTAAGAAATACTCTCACATATAATTTGGTTCTCTCTTACCTAGATGAGTAATATGAGATTAAAGCTCTATATCATCTCTGCACGACATCTTAACTTTTTTATTGAATTAAACCACACACCAGTGGACCTAATTTCAACAAAGACCGCCTTCTATGAATATCTCCATTGAGGTCTGAGCACAGGTGAAGAAAAAATGAGGGAGTTGGCATTTTCCTCCGGCCAGGCTGTGTTCTGACAAGCCTGCTGATGCAGTAGTAGTAGTGGTGGTGGCGGCGATAGAGCCAATCACATGTTCCCATCTGTTCCGTTCTGCACTTCTCTCTCTTTCTCCCTTCTCTGTCCTTGGGTTCGTTTACTTCTCTCAAGTCAACCCAGCCATCGGCGATGCCTCCTCGCCAAGGCATGCGCTCTCAGCAGACTTCAAACCCACATGCTGCTGTGGCAGTCGCATGTCCCCACTTATGCAATCTTCCTTAGATTCCGGCTGATCATTATTTGCGGTCAGTTTTCTTGCTAGTATATACGTGTATGTTAATGACTACTAGTACGGTAGTACAACATAATAGCCTGACATAGTGTGATTGTGACCTGCGAGTTTCCGGTGACGGAGGTTAGTTAGGAGGCACCATGCTATGACAAGTATGCCGGACAGATTAGTGTGTTTTTTTTTTAAAAAAAAGAGATAAGTTAGATTAATTTATTTAGGATAAAGAAATAGACGAATCAAATTGATCTGGTTAGTTAGGATAGAAAAGAATATATAAGTTACATTAATTTTGGTCAAGACATTTTCTTAGGGGCCAAGTAAGCCTCTCCATGTAAGGAGGAAAAGATATATCAATCTAATCAATCAAGAACTAAGAAGAAAAGAATATTTCCTCTTACTTGGCCGTAGGTAAGGTCCTCGGCTAGCTCCCTTGGTAGCACCTAGAGGAGGGATTGAATAGGTGTGATCATGAAAAAAATGCTTCAAACAATACAAACTTGGTCTATAAAAGGTGTTAGAATAAACTAAAACCAAGTTTGTAGGGGTGAAAACGGAAACGGTAATTCTCGGATACTAACCCCTGAGACATCTCCTGTATTCGGCCTTGGGGCACCCTGTGCGCTAGTCCCCATCACCTCGGCCCGTGGGGCACCTCTAGTGTTCAACCTTGGGGTAACTCCTCTTCTCTTCTAGCCCTCGGGGAAACTCTTTCAACCTGAGCCAACTCTTCGTACCTGAGGCACCCGTTATGTCCCTAGGGCAACTCTATAGACCCCTAGGGTATTTGTTCTGTCCCAAGGCACCTCATGCACTGGACCCTAGCACCCTAGTCCCTAGGACATCTATTTTGTCCCATTGGGTGTGGGGGATAGATATCCCCCGGGTCCACTAAAAGAGTAAAGGACCTCACGAAAGGCCCAAGGGCCCAATAAATCGTAAGGTCATTCTTTCGTGGGCCTGGGGAGAAACAGCCAGCGAAGCAGAACGACATGGGGCCGGATTGGTACAAGCCCGGACGGCCCACAGCATCGAGCGAATGACCGCAACAGAGACCGACTTTCCCGCGCTGGAGCCTCCGTGCAACGAAGTCACGCGGGGATAAGTCGGCGAGGGTTACGTAGGGATAATCTCAAGAGGTTCACTATCTTTTAGCTACTCGTTGCTATCTTATCCACGTGTACTGCCCCACGGTCGAGTATATAAGGCCTAGGGGGCACCCCTTCAGAATGATGAACCCTTTACTTAGCCACCCACATCAACTCTCTGTATTCTCGATCCAGAGAGTTCTCTTGTAGCCACATCCACCAAGCATACTCATCAGGACGTAGGGTGTTACACATCTCTAAGCGGCCCAAACCTGTAAAACTTGTTCACTGTCCCTCGTGCGATCGGCGCGAACCATTTTGCTACAGTTGTCGACACCGTCCTACTCCTAAAACACCTTGAGGGGCAACCCCGGGTGTGCGGTCGGACCCAAAACACCGACAGCTGGCGCGCCAGGTAGGGGGTGTGTCGACAATCCAAGCTAGCTCAATGGCCATCTCCTTCTACAGCAAGATCACCCTGCGTCCCGGATCCGTGCTCTACTTCGGAACAATCTCATTTGTAGCGGATGAAGAAGGAATTCTGCACCGTATCGCGGATCCGCCGGAAAAAAGGTCTCCCCCAACAAACTCTGAAAATACCGGAGAAGCACAACCTCCAGCTCTCCGGATGAGGATCGTCTCCGGAAAGCCGGGAGCCGAGAGCTCGCTGGCCCGGAGAACTCCACTGCCTACTTCTCCGACAAAAGAGTGGACACAGATCGCAAGAAAAAAGGTAACCGGGGGGAAGCAAGTCGCTCTTTCCGTCCCTCATGCCTCAAAGGGGGACGGGAAGAAGATCACCACAACAGCAGCACCGTTCTACCCCGACGTCCTCTTCATCGGGAGAGCGGAGTCGCCCATTATCTCCGACGACGAGCCGACTGTACCCGGGGAGGAACCGCCTCAACGAGAGTCCCGTCGACGGAGGAACCGGCGCAGGAACGTTCGACGACATCACGCAGCCGGAGAGCGGAATCCGGAACAGCCTGTCTCGCGAGACGAGGTCTCGGAGGTAGGAGAAACTCCGGAAGAACGCGTCTTCAGAGAACGAAGGAACTCCCGACGACGTGATCGCCGACGAGCTCAGGAACAGGCTGAGCAGGATGCAAGGCAGCGTCGAGAGAATCCATTCTTCGGGCGCAACCTGAATCCCGACTTCGCCCGAGCTATGAACACGCCGAGCGAAGTTGGAGGGGTACTGGCTCGGATAGCTGAGGGACTTCCACGGACTCCTGACGCCGATGGCTACCGACGACTGTTCACCCAGGCGGCCAACCATCTTCTACCGCTTGCTCACCCGCCGAACGATCTACGACACGCCATCAACAGTCGCCGAGACGCGCGAAGCTCCATCAATGCTTCACGCGAGCGGCGGCATGAGAACGAGATTCGCCGTCGGGAGGAGTATGACCAGGATCACGGCATCCCGACTCAGAGCCAAGCTACCAGAACTGAGTCGGCAACGGCCTCAACTAGCGGAATCACCCGGGGGCGGTCGAGGAACCACAATCACAACTCCCCTCCCCGGGACAGACATCGTCCCCGACGACAGGAGGACACGTGCGGAGTGTCCGCTCTTACTCCGCGCCTCAGGGCCATCCAATGGCCTCCCAACTTCAAGGTATCCAATGTTGACAAATATGAACCTAAGCAGGATCCATGGGGTTGGCTAGCCGTCTACACCACCGCTGCTCGAGCTGCCGGGGCGTCCGAAGACGTGATGACCGCGTACTTACCCATTGTCCTTGGGCAAGACGCGCTGCAATGGCTGCGACATCTACCCCGACACTGCATCGACGTCTGGGGCGACTTCAGTCGACGCTTCACCGCCAACTTCCAGTCCCTCTCCGACAAGCCGGCGCAACCGTGGGACCTCAAATCCATCAAGCGCCGGGGGGACGAGACTCTCCGGTCGTACCTCAAAAGGTTTCATACCATGAGAAATCGTATCCCCGAGGTCACGGAGGCGGCCGTGATCGAGGACTTCTACAGAGGATCCAATGACTCGGCTTTCGTCCGAGCCATACTACAGAAGGCACCGACTACCTCCGAGGAGCTGTTCCAGGAAGCCGACCTCTACATCACCGCCGACGAGCGAGCCCAGGACCTCATCGGAGGAGCAAAGCCCGCACCGGCAGCACCACGACGCGACACGAACCAGCAACCCGACAAGCGATGGGAGAAGAGGCCTCGCGAAGAAGTGCACGCTGCCGGACCACCTGCCTCTCGCGCCCGAGGAGGACCTCGTGGAGGCGAACGCACGTTGGACGACATCCTCGACGCCTAGTGCCCATACCATAAGGACATGCGCCACACTCTTCGTAACTGCCGAGACTTCAAGCATTCCGTCGGACACGGCCGACCCTTCCAACCTTTACCTCCTCCTCCGCCGAGGGGAGGACCAGATGAACCACGACAGCCCCATCGGCAGGAGGAGGGAGGAGGAGGAGGAGCTTTTCCACGCGTTGACAGGGAGGTCAACGTCATCTTCGGCGGACACGGATCGCAGGAGAGCAGAAGACAGCAAAAGCTCAACGATCACCAGATACTGGTGGCGACCACCGGCCCTCCCGCCCCATACCGGTGGTCGGAGCACCCGATCACCTTCACTCGGGCAGATCAATGGCTCAACTTCGACCATCCGGGCAAATACCCGCTTCTCGTCGATCCGGTGATCCGAGAGAGCCGGGTGAAGAAGGTGTTAGTGGACGGGGGGAGCAGCATCAACGTCACCTTCCCCCGGACACTCCAAGGCTTGGGAGTTCACCTCAAAGAGCTCCACGAGTCGGACACTCCTTTCTTCGGCATCGTGCCGACGGAAGGGGAATACCCGCTGGGCCACATCTACATGCCAGTCACCTTCGGAACTCCGGAGAACTACAGAACCGAGTTCCTGAGGTTTGAAGTGGCGAACTTCGACTGCGGGTACAACGCCATCATCGGGAGGCCTGGATTGGCCAAGTTCATGGCCATTCCGCATTACACATACATGATACTGAAGATGCCAGGACCGCAAGGGATCATAACTGTGCGCGCCGACTTCCAAGGCGCCGCAGAGTGTTTCCGAGTGGCTATTCAAGCGGCCCTCACCGCCAAACCATCGACGGCTCCCTCCACAATGGCGAACTCTAAGCCTGAGGAGGACCTCGCAGTGCCGGCAAGCGAAGCTCAGACCGCGGCCTCTATGCGGCCGACTGAAGAAACCAAGAGAATCAACCTGGGGTTCGCCGATGAGCGCAAGACGGCTATCATCAGCTCCAGCTTGGATGACAGATAGGAAAGCGCGCTCGTCCGGTTTCTGCAAGATAACCGAGATGTATTCGCATGGCAACCTGCGGATATGCCGGGAGTCCCGAGAGAACTGGCCGAGCACAAACTGAAGGTTTACCCCCAGGCAAGGCCGATTCGGCAAAAACTACGTCGTTTCACGCCTGATAAGAGAGAGGCCATTCGCGCTGAGTTAGCTCGCTTGGTCGCAGCTGGATTCATTAGAGAAGTATTACATCCCGAGTGGTTAGCCAACCCTGTTCTTGTACTCAAAAAGAATAAAGTGGATTGGCGCATGTGTGTTGATTATACTGATCTCAACAAACACTGTCCGAAGGATCCTTTCGGGCTCCCGAGGATAGATCAGGTGGTGGACTCCACCGCTGGATGTTCTATGCTGTCTTTCCTGGATTGCTATTCTGGATACCATCAGATTAGTCTGGCAAAGGAAGATGAAGAAAAAACGGCATTCATTACTCCGTTTGGTGCTTTCTGTTATACCTCCATGCCGTTTGGCCTCAAAAACGCTGGAGCAACTTACCAGAGAGCCATTCAAACATGCTTAGCCGATCACTGGGGCAAGCGTGTGGAAGCCTATGTGGATGATGTGGTAATCAAAACACAGGACTCAAAAGACTTCATCGAAGACTTGCAACTGGTTTTCAACAGTCTGAGGCGGTATAGATGGAAGCTTAATCCCGAGAAATGTGTTTTCGGAGTACCAGCCGGAAAGTTGCTCGGGTTTATTGTCAGCCACCGGGGAATTGAAGCTAATCCAGATAAGATTGAAGCTATCATGAAGATGGAAGCACCTCGATCGTAGAAGAAGGTTCAGCGACTTACTGGATGCATGGCAGCTTTAAGCAGATTTATATCCAGGCTGGGGGAAAAAGGTCTGTCATTTTATAAGTTACTCAAGAAGGTGGATAAATTTCAGTGGACTTCAGAAGCGCAAGAAGCTCTGGATGCTCTGAAAAAATTCTTGACAACACCACCAGTACTGAAACCACCCCGGCGAGCTACGTCAACTCAACCAGCTGAAGATTTGCTACTGTATATCTCTTGCACGAGTCACGTGGTAAGCACCGCGTTAGTAGTCGAGCGAGTAGAAGAAGGACATGCCTATCCAATACAACATCCTGTCTACTTCATTAGTGAAGTCCTCGGCCCCTCAAAGAAAAAGTACCCTCAAGTTCAGAAGCTATTGTACGCAGTACTTCTAACTGCCCGCAAGCTGCGTCACTACTTTGACGACCACAAAGTCATAGTAGTCACAAGTTTTCCAATAGGGGATATTCTTCACAACAAGGAAGCCATCGGTCGAATAGCCAAGTGGGCTTGTGAGCTGGGATCTCATGACATCGAGTTCCGACCTCGCACTGCCATCAAAACTCAAGCACTGGTTGATTTCGTATCGGAGTGGACTGAACAACAAGTACCAGACAACCCGGAGACTGCAGAAGTATGGCGAATGTATTTTGATGGCTCACTAAAGCTGCAGGGAGCAGGAGCGGGGATTCTCTTCACTGCGCCTGGAGGCGAACACCTCAAGTACGCCCTCCAGTTGCTATTCCCAGCCTCCAACAATGCAGCCGAGTATGAAGCTTTGATCCATGGATTGAACATTGCCATATCGTTGGGCGTCAAAAGATTAATGGTATACGGAGACTCTCTGGTAGTCATCAGCCAGATAAATAAGGAGTGGGATTGCTCAAGCGATTCAATGGGAAAATACTGCACTGCCGTTCGAAAGCTGGAAGATAAATTCGAGGGCCTGGAATTTCATCATGTAGAAAGAGATCGGAACACAGCAGCCGATGTACTGTCCAAACTGGGGTCCGGTCGAACTCAGGTCCCACCCGGAGTTTTCGTGCAAGAAATTCTGCGGCCAAGTATCTCAATGGACCAAACAGAAGAGTGCAACATCATAGATCAACCCGAGTCAGACCCTGATGACTGGAGAAGGCCGATCATCAAGTATATAAAGAATAAAGAAGAACCAGACGACAAGAATTTGGTAGAGCGCATCGCAAGACAGTCGGCTCACTATACACTTATTGGGGAGACGTTATACAGAAGGGGTGCGTCAGGCGTCCTCATGAGGTGCATTCTCCCGTCCACTGGGAAACAACTTCTGGAGGAAGTCCATGCTGGGCAATGTGGAATACATGCAGCCTCCAGAACACTAGTCGGGAAGGTCTTCAGGTCAGGATTCTATTGGCCAACAGCAAAGAACGATGCAGCCGAGTTAGTTCAGAGGTGCGAAGCCTGCCAATACTTGTCAAAGCAACAACACATGCCAGCACAGCAACTGCAGACCATACCAGTAACTTGGCCTTTCGCATGCTGGGGACTGGATATGATTGGACCTTTCAAGAAAGCTCAAGGGGGATACACTCATGTATTGGTAGCAATCGACAAATTCACTAAATGGATAGAGTTCAAGCCCATTGCCTCCTTAACCTCTGCTAAGGCCGTGGAATTCATACAAGACATAATATTCAGATTCGGGATACCAAACAGCATCATAACTGATTTAGGATCCAACTTCACAAGTTCAGAATTCTTTGACTTCTGCGAGCAAAAGAGCATTCAGATCAAGTATGCATCTGTAGCCCATCCAAGAGCCAACGGGCAAGTTGAGCGAGCCAACGGGATGATATTGGATGCACTCAGGAAAAAGATCTTCGATAAGAATGAAAAATTCGCATGAAAATGGATAAGGGAATTACCCTATGTTGTTTGGAGCCTAAGAACCCAACCTAGTCGAGCTTTGCATGGAAACACTCCTTTCTTCATGGTCTATGGGTCGGAGGCAGTGCTACCTGCTGATCTCAAGTTTGGGGCGCCAAGGCTGATCTTTGAAAGCATAGCAGAAGCTGAGACCACCAGGCTGGAGGACATAGATGTACTCGAGGAAGAACGGTTAAACGTAGTAATCCAATCAGCAAGGTACCAGCAGACTCTAAGGCGCTATCACGACAAGGCTGTGCGACAACGATTCTTCTCAGTAGGAGATCTCGTCCTCCGCCGAATTCTAACGGGAGAGAGACGACACAAGTTATCACCCTTATGGGAAGGACCCTTCGTGGTAGCAGAAGTCACTCGGCCTGGATCGTATCGCCTCACTCAGATGGATGGCACAGAAGTTGGGAACTCCTGGAACATAGAACACCTCAGAAAGTTTTATCCCTAGCTGTACCTCAAAACTGCTGGGATAATGATGATGTACTCTGTAAAGTGGAAATATGTCATCAATAAAAAAGAGGTCTCAAGGATACTCAATTCATTCACGATTGACTTGCATTCTTACTTAACTCAGGGTGACCACTATGCCCTGCTAACGGAGCAATCGACTTAAGTCGGCAACGACTTAAGGCGGTGCAACATGCTCATGCTTACTTAACTCAGGGTGACCACTATGCCCTGCTAACGGAGCAATCGACTTAAGTCGGCAACGACTTAAGGCGGTGCAACATGCTCACGCTTACTTAACTCAGGGTGACCACTATGCCCTGCCAACGGAGCAATCGACTTAAGTCGACAACGACTTAAGGCGGTGCAACATGCTCACGCTTACTTAACTTAGGGTGACCACTATGCCCTACAAACGCAGCGATCGACTTAAGTTGGCAGCAACTTAAGACCGGTGCAACATGCTCGCGCCTATATAATTCAGGGGATGACTTCCATAAACCGCAAACAAATTTCATAATCATCATGCGTCATTACTGCCAACTCATTAACTAATACATTCTGATACAATGAGAGAGTAACTATGTCATTCGAATGGAAAACTGGTGTCCTCTAACAAATACTCGATCATGCAAACCGCGCGCTTGGAGCACGCAAAATGTTTTTCTATTTTGCAACGTCTTTCTCAGGAGCGACCGACGAAGAAGGGCGACTCGAGGAATCAGGAGCGGCGTTCACGTCAGCCCTTATGTCTTCAGGAACAACCACGCCGGGTCTCCTCATCAAGATTCGTCCCGCCCGAATAGCCTTGTCCAGGGCTTTGTCGCGTTGGGCCTTGAGAGTAACAGAAGTTTCTTCAGCAGTTTTAGCAGCCAGTCGAGCGCTCTCTAACTCCAGAGCAATGGATTTCTTGGAAGCTCGGAGCCCTTTGATAGTAGCATCCTTCGCTGATATCAACTGCTTAAGCCGGGTTACTTCCTCCATGGATTCCTGCAGCTTACGACGTTAGAGGTCTATTTCTTCCATGGTGAAGCGATGACTTCTTTCCAAGATGGTCAGCGAATTGCTAGAATCTCGATACAACCTGTCAAGATTGTCACGAGAAGCAGCAAGGATACGTTTTTCTTCCTGCAAGCACAAGTCAGTTCCTTCAAAAAACCAAGCAAGTAATAGGAGCACAGCAAGGCAAAGCACAATTTCGTGTATTACCTTTTCAGAGTTGAGCTGAGCATGAAGAGAAGAACTCAGTGCATTAGCATCATCTAAGGCAGCGGAGACCTGACTCAGCTCAATCTGACTTTGAGAGTACTTTTCCTCAAAATCAGTGCATCGCTGGGCCAATTCAGCCTGATCTCGAGAATGTTTTTCCTCAAGAATTGCAATCTGCCGAGTCATTCCTAGCAAGGGGTAATCAAACAAAACGAGGTCAGAAGGTAAAACAGTCCACAACAAAGGCGAAGAAAAGAAAAAGGGCACTAACCAGTGTTAGTCGCCTCCAACTCGGATACACGACGATGAAGTGACACTGGATTCCAACACGTAAGAGACGAAGCCACTTCTGGGACGGAAGCACCCTGCGATCTCAGCTGGCTGGCCATCCCATCCACCAAAACCTGATGAGAAGAACAGATGAGCATAATGACAAAAGCTCATGCAATGTAAAGATAAAGCTAAAAACAGCACAGTACCTGGAGGTTAGAAAAGAACGAAGGGATCCCCAAATCAGGAGAAATCAGCTGATAACCAGGCGCAAGGCCACCACCCGAAGCAGCTTGCAACGGACCAGTAGGAATCAGCTCAGCGCCTTCAACAGAGCCGAACGCCCGATCAGCGGGGACGCTGCCCTCTAAAGAGACCCCCTAGTCCAAATTTTGGGCTACCACCATGTAGCCAGAGTGTGGAGGTGATCCCGCGTGAACGTCCATGGAAGTGCAGGAAGGAGACCCTGCTTGGGCACCCTCGGGGGCTGGGTCATAGTTGGCACTGCCCACTTGAGCCGGATCATCCCCGGCAGCACCCTCGGGGGCTGGGCAGTGGCTTACACTCTTCACCCGAGCTAAGTCATCCCCGGCGACATCCTCGGGGGCTGGGCATGTGTCAGCACCATTCTTGAGGTCCAGACTCTCCGCAGTAACCACCTCTAAGGTTGACGGGCCCTCAGCCACTTCCACGGAACCAGAACAATCCAAGTTAGCATCCCGACCCTCGAGATCGCGCTCTAAGGTCGACGAGGCACGGGATGACCTCAACCCAGCATCAGGCACGGCAGCGCAAGCCTCCATCGCATCATCATCCACTGGCTCTGATAACAAGCCCTCTGGGACCATATCCTCAAGAGCCTGATCAAAGTTGGCCAGGGACAGTTCTTGCAGACCAATGAGGGCAGACAAAGCAGGAGAGGGAACTCCACTACTTTCACCACTGGCAAGGAATTGCCGACTGTTCTTCCGAGTCAGAGGGACCTCATTCTCTTCCTCCCTGTCGTCTTCATCAGCAACACAGGCAACACCCCCATTGGGATCAGCGACAGATGGAGCACACCCATTGGGATCAACAACAGACATACCACACCCATTGGGATCAGCATCAGTAAATTCAGGCACGGGAACCTCCTCAGCAGCAGGAACCGATGGACCAGCGCCCCGATCCAAACTAGATACTTGCCGAAGACGTCTCTTTTTCTTTTTCTGCTCATCAGCAGAAAGATCAGTTTGATCGGCTCGGCAAGGGTGTCTCGGGCGAACACGGACAGGTCTCTGAACATCCAAGGATGTACCAGCTTCGGGGAGAGGTGCCACCGCCAATGTCCCAGCAGGAGCAGCATCAAAAGAATCTTCAGCCAGCATATCAAGCATGGCACTTATTTCTGCATCATTAGGATCCAAAGGCACTTCAAAATGGACTTGTCGTTCGTCATCAGGAATCTCCCCAAGCGAGGCAACCAAAGCACTGACTTCTTCATCAGAGGGTCGCATTCTAAGGCCCAAATTGCCATCAGTCGCAGGTGGATTTGACACGAAAAGAGTGAAGACCTTGGCAGGAGGCAAATTCCAGGCCGAGTACGCCACCGGAGCACCAACATTGGACACCTTGCCCCTGAGAATCATTTCCAGTCGGCTCACCAAGTCTGCAGAAGGGATTCTCCTGTTGGTAACCCGAGTTGAGTCGGCTAGCCCTCGATACAGATAAGCTGGGTGGACCCTATCTTTCAGTGGCTGAATGTTCTTGAAAACGAAGTCAGCAACCACAGCTTCAGCAGTTAGACCTCTCTCTTTCAGCAGTCCAACTTCAGCTAGCAACACACCAGCTTCAGCTACCTCCTCGTCTGTGGGAGACTCGGTCCAGCTTGGGGTGCGAACGTCTGGCTGTCTTCCCGACCGGGGGGGGAGAGAATTTCCATAATTATCAACTATAAACCACTCCAGACGCCATCCCTTAATGCTGTCTTTAAGGGGAATCTCAAGATATTCAGTCTTCCGTCCCCGGCGCATCTCCAAACTGGCACCTTCGACCAACTGATGTTGTCCCCCGGCCATCCCAGGGCGACAATGATACAGATATTTCCATAAACCGAAATGTGGCAGCACGCCAAGAAAGGCTTCGCATAAGTGAACGAAGATGGAGATTTGCAGAATTGAGTTAGGGTTCAGATGGGTCAGGTTAATGTGGTAGAAATCAAGGAGACCACGGAAAAAGGGAGAGATGGGAAGGCCAAGGCCGCGGAGAAGAAAAGGAGCGTAAACTACAGACTCGTGGGTATCCTCTGTCAGGACAGTAGTCCCGTGGCAAATCCGCCAAGAACAGAGTTCCCGCGGAGGAAGAACCCCGATGGACACGAGGTGGAGGAGTTCAGCTTCGGAAATGATAGACATGTGGTTACCTGCAAAAGGCAACTGGCTGTTGGGATCGATTGGAGGAATCACCACAGCGGACGAGCTCGCGATTTTCCTCTTGGGAGCCATCTCGATTCTACCAGTGAGCAGATTGAAGGCGAGCGGCAGAGAGGATTCGGAAGCGGGAATGCAAGAACTAGGGCGCGGAAAGCAAAGGCGGCTAAAAGCGCAGCTCTTATAGGATATTCTCGAGCCAGATACCGTTTCAAAAAGTGCCCAGTCATCACCCGGCGGTTATTTCCAAAACCCCAGCATGCCACGTGGTCATTCGGCAGTTATTTCCAAAAAGCCGATGGGCCACCTCATCACTCGGTTATCATCCTCAAAATAGCTCATGCGACCTGCTATCACTCGGCGTTGCCTCTAAAACGCTGATCTCGTGTTCAATCGCTCGACATTACTTCTAAAATGCCGACGGCGACCTTCAATCACTCGGCGTTGACTCTAAAACGCTGATTTCATACTCAGCCGCTCGGCATTACCTCTAAAGTGCCGACGTCACCATCCAATTACTCGGCGTTGCCTCTAAAACGTTGATCTCATGTTCAATCGCTCGGCATTACTCCTAAAGTGCCAACGGCGACCTTCAATCACTCGGCGTTGCCTCTAAAACGTTGATCTCGTGTTCAATCGCTCGACATTACTTCTAAAATGCCGATGACGACCTTCAATCACTCGGCGTTGCCTCTAAAACGCTGATCTCGTGTTCAATCGCTCGGCATTACTTCTAAAATGCCGGCGGCGACCTTTAATCACTCGGCGTTGCCTCTAAAACGCTGATCTCGTGCTCAATCGCTCGGCATTACTTCTAAAATGCCGGCGGCGACCTTTAATCACTCGGCGTTGCCTCTAAAACGCTGATCTCACGTTCAATCGCTCAGCATTACTTCTAAGATGCCGATGTCGACCTTCAATCACTCGGCATTGCCTCTAAGACGCGGGTATAGCGTTCAGTCGCTCGGCATTACTTCTAAAACGTCGATACAGACTACAAGATTACTCGGCAGCTACTTCTGGAAGCGTCAGTATGATGTCCAAGTTATTCGTCTACTGTCTCAAAAGAATCAGTTTTATAATCAAGCAAAGCAAGTTATCAAGAAGAAGCCAACGTCATTCTTTCATTAAGGGAAGACAATAAGCTTACAAATCAACTCTTTGCGAGTTGATGCTTCCCTACTACTACTACATTACATTACTACTACTACTACACTACGCTATACTACTCTACATTACTACTACATTATTCTAACTATACTAAACTATACTAATATCTAAGAAGACCAGTGGCGTCTAGCCACTGGCCCTGCCCCTGCCGCCACCGCCGCCCTTGGTGCTGCCCTTGCTGCTGCCGCCCTTGGTGCTGCCCTTGCTGCTGCCGCCTTTGGTGCTGCCCCTGCTGCCGCCGCCGTCGCCGCTGCCGTCGCCACCGTCACCGTCGTCGCCGTCGTCGTCGTCGTCCTCGTCCTCGCCGCCGCCGTCCGAGTCCTCCTCATCCGAGGAGTACTCCAACTCGTTCGAGCCCTCGAGCCCGGAGCGCTCGACAGCCCGGATGTATGTCCAGACCTCCGCGGCTATCCCCTGGGAGTCGTCCGAGTCATCGGACGACGCCGGGGGAGAGACGGGAGCCGGAGATCCCTCGGACTCGGAGGAGAACTCCTCCTCCGAGTATTCCGAGTCACCGAAATCCTCCGATGGAGGAGTCGGTTCGCGCTTGCGCTTGTTGCTCTTGCCCATGGCGGAAGCAGACGGGAGAGAAGAGAAGGAAGCAGTAAAGAACAGCGAAGAGATGTGAAAAAAACCAGAGGGGCAACAGCGTTATTTATAGAAGGGAAAGGCAACCGCTCACCTCCAACCGCGGTCACTGAACAGTCGCAAAGCATCCAATAAGCACTTCCACCCGTCTGGAGACACGTCAGGCGGCTGACGCCGTTTCACGCAACACTACACCCATTGGGACTCCAGTCAACAGCGCAAAGGATATGATTACACTCGCCGTCCCATCACATTACAACTCAGAAGCAGCCGGCTAAAACACTCAGCGTACCAAGCCATCCCTTGCCCACACCCATTGGGGGGGGGGACGCCCAGGAATTATCAGTATATTTTTCAAAATGGTCACATCTGTGCAGAGCATGCAGTGAATGCCTCAAGACAAAAATGAGATATCAACAAGAGTTAGAGGGAAGCCAAATATAGCCAGCAGAGTGCAAAATATGGTCGACAGACACGACTTGAAGACTAGACAGAGAACGTCCATCAAATGTCCAATCAGTCACAGAGTAAATAAATTACACTACCTAGCAAGATACGGATGGATTGCAAACTCGGCTGCAAAAGACAAAATACATGCTGACCTCTGAAGCATAATATTGATGACATAGCGCGGATGACATCATGCCAACTTTTTTACAAGCAGAAAGGATAATCTTCAGCAAAAGGACATAAAAAGAAGACCTTCGAGTGAATTATCCTCAAAAATCCACTTGAAGGTCGGGGGCTACACCCATTGGGTGCACCTCCGGTGCACCCTATGGATTATCATTCCAAGCCGAGATAGTGCCGATTTCTAAAGCATGGGACAAGATTAAAAAAAAAAGTCAACTCTCAACCAAAATGAGCGAACACAAATGGAAATGATCTCTACTGAAGACCTTCGAGTAGATTATTTTCTAAAATCTACTCGAAGCTCGGGGGCTACACCCATTGGGTGCACCTCCGGTGCACCCAATGAAGTTCGGAATCCTACAAATTGGAATGCCGACCTCTAAGGCACAGGCGCGAAGCCAGGTTTTGGTCAGCGAGTGATCGGAGCAGGAGAAGACAACAGGAAGCCACCTTTCTTCAAATTACCTGCAAGCTGGACCTGAGATCTTCGGGTTGATTATCTCTAAATTAACCCAAAGATCGAGGGCTTGTGGGGGATAGATATCCCCCGGGTCCACTAAAAGAGTAAAGGACCTCACGAAAGGCCCAAGGGCCCAATAAATCGTAAGGTCATTCTTTCGTGGGCCTGGGGAGAAACAGCCAGCGAAGCAGAACGACATGGGGCCGGATTGGTACAAGCCCGGACGGCCCGCAGCATCGAGCGAATGACCGCAACAGAGATCCGACTTTCCCGCGCTGGAGCCTCCGTGCAACGAAGTCACGCGGGGATAAGTCGGCGAGGGTTACGTAGGGATAATCTCAAGAGGTTCACTATCTTTTAGCTACTCGTTGCTATCTTATCCACGTGTACTGCCCCACGGTCGAGTATATAAGGCCTAGGGGGCACCCCTTCAGAATGATGAACCCTTTACTTAGCCACCCACATCAACTCTCTGTATTCTCGATCCAGAGAGTTCTCTTGTAGCCACATCCACCAAGCATACTCATCAGGACGTAGGGTGTTACGCATCTCTAAGCGGCCCGAACCTGTAAAACTTGTTCACTGTCCCTCGTGCAATCGGCGCGAACCATTTTGCTACAGTTGTCGACACCGTCCTACTCCTAAAACACCTTGAGGGGCAACCCCGGGTGTGCGGTCGGACCCAAAACACCGACATTGGGGGCACTCTTCCAGTGCTCGAGGCAACTCTTTAGACCCTTGGGGCACCTGTTCTGCCCTTAGGTACCGTGACTGTTCCGGTGGTGGAGTATGAGTATCCCTATATTTAATGTGGCCCTGTTGTGGCCATCCCTTGGTAATATTCGGGTTGCACCCCCTTCTTAGTTAGTATTAGCGCACTTGCCATGGGCTTTTGTACTATGACAACGCTCCTTACATTGTGTTTTCCCTTGTTTTTTACCAATCTAGTGTGTAGTACGCATATTATCAGGGTCACACAATCTCCGTATACTTACTCCCAGTACTCTCAATTCCACAATTGTCTTGGGTGCACGCCCACATGATCAAATACGTCTATGTCGTGTCTTAAATGCATTGCACTATATATCTTCCCACCATGGTACTGTGTTTCAACACCTCTTCATGGTGCATCTGAGGTGGGGACTTGTATTATGGCTTTGTATGGTTCCCAGCGGGGGCCTAATATCCATATGACCCTTATAGGCTCTATAGGTGTATGGCCGTGTTTTGCATGCACAGATCCCTATAGACTATCTTCACTAAGCATCGTGGATCGATAGAGCCCTAGGTCCTTATCTATCCAATCGTATCGGGTGCATGGAACCCACAGACTTCGACCTCCGAGGCGCGAGGAGCCTACATGTCATATTCATGGGGTGCACCGAGATATTATGAGTTTTTTTGGGGGGTCTTATTCCCTTGAGGTGCGAGGGGACTTGGGAGTCGGTCGATCAGGCGTCTCGGGGCGCGTGGGGCCCTGAGGTTGTCTTAAGTGAATCGTGTAAAATAGGCGACACGGTCCTGTAGATGACACTGTTTGATATTGTTTACAGAGTGAAGTTTGAAATAGAAGATGAGATAGAGGATCTACTAGAGATGGCCTGACAACCCTTCCCGCTAGTTCCACGGGATATAAGAGCCCCCAAGATCATGATGGCCAATGCTACTGGGTGAGGGGCCCTGGTGGGTCCTACTTGTCAGGTGCCCTAGGACCTGAATCTTATAGGACTTTAAGAGCGAGCTTGCTAATTTTTTCCTTATGATGTGGAGGTAGGAGTGGTAATGAGATCTAAATTTTGTATTATAAAATTTAAGGATCAATTACGATTAAAATCAGACTCTATTTCTATTCATTGTTGCTAATAAATTTTCTAATGCCTACCAATAGTGGCATAAGTCAACCATCGGTAGCTAGCTAGCATGCTGTGTTTTATGCAGGCTTCAACTGTATGCTGTTAGGCAGTCACTTTATATGACCCGCCTTTCATATCTGCTGTTTGTTTAAGGGATTTTCCCCTTATTAAAAAAAAGAAACAGGTTAGCCGTGTGGGCCGCATCAAGGCCCAGTTGGCCGAGCAGCCCACCGGCTGGCTGGTTCCTAGGTCTCGTGGAGGAGCCGGTTGGATAAACGGCTGGGAGGACGTGCGCAGTACTCACGTAGGAGGAAGCAGCCTGGCGGCACTCGGATCTGCTCGGTAGTTCAGCTCTCGAGAGATTTCCTCGCGATTCCTGCGCATGTTCTTGGTGGCCGTCTCCTTAAATGGAAGGCCCTCCCCTGGTTTCGGAAGGCTCGGCTGTTTCTCCTCTCTCTGATTGAATCAGTACACGGCAAGGTCCTCTGTGTGCCTCGCTGCTCCTCCGTGCGCCTGTGTGGTGCTGTCTGATCTGGTCTCTGTCCACCGTGGCCTGGTGCTTGGGCTCCCTGCTGCGCGGTGTTCATCTTCTCGGGCTGGTGCCGTGGACGTCTCCTTCGGCTCCGGCAGCGGCTCTAGTATCTCCGTCAACCTCCCGCCGTGCAGGCCCGGACGTGGGCGGCGGAATTGGTTTTCTGGGACAGAACTTCGTGTTCGCTGAGCTGGTCTTCCCACGTAGATTTTCTACGTGCTGTGAGTTACCCATTATCTCACTTTATTTACTGTTTAATTTTGTGCAATCTGCTAGTATTAAATACTTGGGTGTGATTGCACTGTTGTGGGCGGATTTGTGTGCTCGATGATGATAGCGGTGTAGTGAGACAACGTGACAGTCTGGGTTTTAGTGTATTATCATTTTCAGCATTGATATTATTTGTGCCTAATTAAATCTCTTTGTTGAGGCTGTTTACCAGTGTTAAATTCTGTTATTTTATTTAGTACACAGCTCCTTACTATTAGTTTTTATATTTGATTATTAGGCTTATTGCATCTGATCTAAAACCCTGATTTGGTAAGATACGACTGTTACGTTAGTCGAGGATCTCTGATCACCTTTTAGCGTTGGAGGGCTGTTTATTACAGCAACCCGCTATTTTGAGAGCAATAGTTTAAGATAAACAATTATGTTTATTTGTTTAATCTGCCTTCTTCATCTGCAAGCCATGTTTAATTTCAAATGGACCTGTGTAGCTATTTTACATGTTTACATGTCTTAGAATTGCTACTGTTCATTGCTGCTATAATTACATATGGCATTTGTCTGAGTTATATGCTTGTTTTATTCGGAATTAGAATATTTAATCTATTTAAATATGTAGAAAGCATGTCGCTTATTTCTCTAATATTCTACAACAATCTAGAAAACCAATTCGTATTATGGCCTCCAGTTCTGATGTCATTAAGCCTGAAGCGTTCGACGGCGCAAGCTTTAAACGCTGGCAGATTAAGACTCGCATGTGGCTCACTGACCTAAAATTATTTTGGGTAGTGACGTCGGCTGTTCCCCAGGCTGCATCAGATGATTCTGATGATGCAGCGAAGGCCGCCGCACTAGCGGAGAAAGCCAAGTGGGACGAAGCCAATGAGGCATGCTTGTCTCGTCTTCTGAACGTCTTGTCGAACCGCTTATTTGACGTGTACTCTGGTTTTACCTCTGCCAAGGGTCTATGGACTGAACTTGAGAATGAGTTCTCTGAAGTTGACAATGGCAATGAGTCATTCACAACGGAAAACTACCTCAACTATAAAATGGTTGAGGGAAGGTCTGTTATGGAGTAGCTACAGGAGATTCAACTCCTTGTTAGGGACTTGGTCCAATATGGCTGCGTCCTACCAGACAGCTTTCAGGTGAATGCAATACTGGCAAAGCTCCCGCCTTCTTGGCGAGACTTTGTGACTTCACGCCGCCACATGAAGAAGCAAATGACTCTCACTGAGTTGTCAGCTGCGATTAATGTGGAAGAGCGTGCAAGGTCCAGTAACAAGCCATCTCAGCAACTCCAGGCTCACGTTGTTGAGAAGGGTGGAGATAGAAAATTCCAGAAGAAGAAGAAGAACTCTCCACAGAAGAATCTGAACCAACCTAAATCCAAAAAGATGAAGAAGAAAAAGGAGGACTTTATCTGCTACGTTTGTGGAGTCTCCGGGCATACAGCTCGGAGGTGCAAACTTAGGAAGGGAAAAGGTCCTCCACCTCAGCGCAAAGAAGGGAACGTGGTGGTTAATTCCACCCCAGGGTATGCACCTCAGGCCTTTATGGCAAGTCCATCAGATGACTGGTGGATGGATTCTGGTGCTACTGTTCATATTTGTGCTGATCGATCCATGTTCTCTTCATTCCAGGGATACAACAGCGCACCAGACTTGATGGGAAATGGTGTTCCGGCAGCAGTTCGAGGTACTGGACAGGTCTACCTGAAGTTAACTTCAGGAAAGACGCTCGTGCTGAAGGACGTACTCTATGTGCCATCGATGAGCCGGAACCTCATTTTAGTGTCGCTGCTATGTCGACAGGGTCTCAAATTAGTGTTTGAGTCTAATAAAGTGGTCCTGTCTAAGTTTGGTACTTTTGTTGGAAAGTCATATGAGTCAGGCGGTTTGTTCCGTCTTTCTGTTTTGAATAATCGTTCTTCTTACCATGTTAATGTGGTCTGTAATAACGATTCCATTAATAATATATGGCATTCCCGTTTGTGTCATGTGAATTTTGAGGTCATTAAGAGATTAAGTGACATGTCTTTAATTCCTGAATATAAACATGTTAAAGGTGTAAAATGTGGTATTTGTGTGCAAGCTAAGCAGCCAAGAAAACCGTTTCATACGGTTGAAGGCAGAAGTACCACTCCTTTAGAACTAATTCACTCAGATATCTGTGAGATGAATGGTATAATCACAAAAGGCGGTAAAAGATACTTTCTTACCTTGATAGATGATGCTACCAGGTTCTGTTATATTTACTTACTCAGAACTAAAGATGAGGCACTAGAACACTTTAAGATCTATAAGACTGAAATTGAAAACCAGTTAGACAAGAAAATTAAAAGGCTACGGTCTGATAGAGGAGGTGAATACCTTTCCAACCTTTTTGATGAGTACTGCAAAGAGTGTGGAATCATTCATGAAACCACCACTCCATATTCACCTCAGTCAAATGGGGTAGCTGAAAGGAAGAACCGAACGGTGTGTGACCTAGCTAATGCTTTGTTGCAAAGTTCGGGGATGCCTGACATCTGGTGGGGCGAGGCAGTACTCACAGTGTGCTATGTCCTGAACAGGGTGCCGCCTCGCAACCGTGAGGCCACGCCCTATGAAGGATTTAAAGGAAGGAAGCCAGATCTTTCACATCTTCGGACTTGGGGCTACCTTGCAAAGGTGAATGTCCCGTTGCCGAAGAAGAGAAAGTTAGGCCCTAAGACCGTAGACTGTGTCTTCCTGGGTTATGCACATAACAGTGCAGCTTATAGATTTCTAATGGTCCATTCCGAGACAAGCGAAATCGCTGTAAATGTAATAATGGAGTCTCGGGATGTGACTTTCTTTGAGAGCATCTTCCATATGCGGGATAAGGAAGTAGTAGCCCTAGATGGTCCATCTCGGACATATTCTCTGCCCTCGAGTGTCCATGACCAGACTCCAGATTTGGAGTTAAGGAGGAGTAAGAGACAAAGGACTGAAAAGTCTCTGGGTGATGATTATATTATTTATCTAGTGGATGAAGAACCACGCTCCCTCACAGAGGCATATACATCTCCGGATGCAGAGTACTGGAGGGAGGCTGTCCGTAGCGAGATGGATTCAATCATCTCGAACGGAACTTGGGAGATAACTGATCTCCCAGCTGGTTGCAAGCCTGTGGGCTGCAAATGGATCTTTAGGAGGAAGAGGAGACCCGATGGTATTATTGAAAAGTACAAGGCCCGTCTTGTGGCTAAGGGTTTTACTCAAAAGAAAGAGGAGGATTATTTTGATACTTATTCTCCGGTGGCTCGATTGCCCACAATCCGTGTGCTTTTAGCGCTGGCAGCTGCGTATAAACTTCTTGTTCATCAAATGGACGTAAAGACAGCATTCCTAAATGGAGAGCTGGAAGAGGAAATTTATATGCAGCAACCAGAAGGATTTGTGGTTAAAGGACAAGAGAGCAAAGTGTGTCGCTTGATTAAATCCTTATACGGTCTTAAGCAAGCTCCCAGACAATGGCATGAGAAGTTTAATAATACTCTGACCACTGCCGGGTTTTGTGTAAACGAAGCCGACAAGTGTGTGTATTATCGCTTCTCTGGGGGCAAAGGTGTCATCATGTGTTTATACGTTGATGACATATTGATATTTGGGACCGATTTGGAGGCTATCATGGAGACAAAAATATTCCTCTCCAAGAACTTTGATATGAAGGACTTGGGTGAAGCTGATGTAATATTGAACATCAAGCTGATAAAGGGTGAGGATGGGATTACTTTGTCACAATCCCATTATGTGGAAAAGGTCCTGACTCGCTTTGGACATATGGACTGTAAACCAGTCACCACGCCCTATGATCCATCCTACACGCTCAGTAAACATGAAGGCGAGCCGGTGAACCAGCTACTATATTCGCAGATCATCAGATCTCTCATGTACCTGAGCAGTGCAACTAGACCAGATATCGCATATGCAGTATGCAGACTGGCTCGTTATTCGGCCAGTCCAGGAGATAGACACTGGGTAGCCTTGTACAGAGTGCTTCGGTATTTAAAGGGAGCGATGAATCTTGGTATTAAATATACCAGATTTCCGTCAGTACTTGAAGGATTCAGTGATGCAAACTGGATCTCTGACTCGGATCAAATGAAGTCTACAAGTGGCTATGTGTTCACTTTAGCTGGTGGGGCCGTGTCATGGAGATCGTCTAAACAATCAGTGTCGACACGTTCCACCAAGGAGGCTGAATTAGTTGCACTTGATTTAGCAGCATTGGAGGCTGAATGGTTGAGAGACCTGTTGTCAGACCTTCCAATGCTAGCAAAGCCGATACCGGCTGTTCTAGTATACTGTGACAACACTTCTGTGTTGCTGAAAGTGAACAGTAGAAAGGACAACCAAAAATCCTCGAGGCATATCAGAAGACGACTTGATTCATGTCGGCATGCTAGAGAGACGGGTGTAATAACAGTAGATTACATCAAGTCTGAAAGGAACCTTGCTGATCCTTTCACCAAAGGACTGGCTCAAAAGCCCATCCAAGCAGCGTGCATGGGAATGAGACTCGTACCCTGTTAGCGGTTTCAACTGCGGATAACTGTCCTGTGTGATCGGAGATCCCGAGATCCAGGCTCCAGGAAACGAAGCACTGTGGAACCAAGAGCACAAAAGATAAAGAGTCTCATGAGCTGTTGTGCTCTATCTGTATGGCAGGTTGAGCGATATGCTCTTAATGAAGTCAATGCTATAAGCAGGGAAATTGTCCTACAGAATTTCCTTAACGATTTCACCTATATGAGCTGACTGTGGGGTCGCAGTCCAGGAGAGAATGAGGTTTTCTCTCTAGTGAGCTCATGAATAGATATTAAAGGGCATGATCGTAACGCCCTGCCCCGTAAGAGAAGCAGATAATCTGCCTAGTACTATGTGCCTTTTGTGCGAAGATTCTCACACTAGGGTTTGTGGATCAAGGCGTAGTCCTCCGCTTACTCGTGCAGGGTTGGAGTACACTAGGATAGGCTTTGGTTCAAACCTAACAAGTACCTCTGCCGAAAAGTAGTATATAAACAGTACGGGAGCTCAATGACATTGATCAGAAAATAACAGTGAAAATGGTGGGGATTGCTGTTTGTTTAAGGGATTTTCCCCTTATTAAAAAAAAGAAACAGGCCAGCCGTGTGGGCCGCATCAAGGCCCAGTTGGCCGAGCAGCCCACCGGCTGGCTGGTTCCTAGGTCTCGTGGAGGAGCCGGTTGGATAAACGGCTGGGAGGACGTGCGCAGTACTCACGTAGGAGGAAGCAGCCTGGCGGCACTCGGATCTGCTCGGTAGTTCAGCTCTCGAGAGATTTCCTCGCGATTCCTGCGCATGTTCTTGGTGGCCGTCTCCTTAAATGGAAGGGCTCTCCCCTGGTTTCGGAAGGCTCGGCTGTTTCTCCTCTCTCTGATTGAATCAGTACACGGCAAGGTCCTCTATGTGCCTCGCTGCTCCTCCGTGCGCCTGTGTGGTGCTGTCTGATCTGGTCTCTGTCCACCGTGGCCTGGTGCTTGGGCTCCCTGCTGCGCGGTGTTCATCTTCTCGGGCTGGTGCCGTGGACGTCTCCTTCGGCTCCGGCAGCGGCTCTAGTATCTCCGTCAACCTCCCGCCGTGCAGGCCCGGACGTGGGCGGCGGAATTGGTTTTCTAGGACAGAACTTCGTGTTCGCTGAGCTGGTCTTCCCACGTAGATTTTCTACGTGCTGTGAGTTACCCATTATCTCACTTTATTTACTGTTTAATTTTGTGCAATCTGCTAGTATTAAATACTTGGGTGTGATTGCACTGTTGTGGGCGGATTTGTGTGCTCGATGATGATAGCGGTGTAGTGAGACAACGTGACAGTCTGGGTTTTAGTGTATTATCATTTTCAGCATTGATATTATTTGTGCCTAATTAAATCTCTTTGTTGAGGCTGTTTACCAGTGTTAAATTCTGTTATTTTATTTAGTACACAGCTCCTTACTATTAGTTTTTATATTTGATTATTAGGCTTATTGCATCTGATCTAAAACCCTGATTTGGTAAGATACGACTGTCACGTTAGTCGAGGATCTCTGATCACCTTTTAGCGTTGGAGGGCTGTTTATTACAGCAACCCGCTATTTTGAGAGCAATAGTTTAAGATAAACAATTATGTTTATTTGTTTAATCTGCCTTCTTCATCTGCAAGCTATGTTTAATTTTCAAATGGACCTGTGTAGCTATTTTACATGTTTACATGTCTTAGAATTGCTACTGTCCATTGCTGCTATAATTACATATGACATTTGTCTGAGTTATATGCTTGTTTTATTCGGAATTAGAATATTTAATCTATTTAAATATGTAGAAAGCATGTCGCTTATTTCTCTAATATTCTACAACAATATCATCCTACCCATCTTTGGATCAGCATGAGAAGCACTATAGATTTGCCTTTTTAGGCTTGTCTTTTTGTTATACATACAATATACCATGAGTTGACGAAAAAAAACGAAGCGTAATTATTTTACGCCCCGTTTGGATCACTGGAATTGGATTCCATTCTAATAATAGTAATTTAGGCATAAATCAATTAAGTTAATTCACTTTTATACAAAATATATTTGTATACTACTATTAGCAAGATGTCCTAGATATTTATGTGCTACATTTTTATTATAGAGGAGTAGAACGAAGAGTCTCATGTAAGTTACAGATTAGAAACAAATTCTAATCATGCATAAAATCATTTCCTACCCTCCACCCTATGAATTTGAGATAGGCTTATATCTGAACTTTAGAAAGTGGTGGAATGCCAAATTCTAAATTAAATAAGTTACTTTATTGAGTGAATTCCAATTCCTTTAAAATGAAGGGATCCAAACGCCCCGTTATAGTTTATACCATGAGTCTCAAGTCACACATCTGACTTCAACCGGCAAGTCTCAGGCAGGCAGCAGGTGAAGCGATGCTCGCTTGCGTTTTGTGTCATGTATGCACTCAACTTCTACTAACTTGCAGCTGAATCTTTCTTTCTTTCTTTATTTTTAAATAAATTCCCTTGGAAATTCCATTCCAAAATTACTGCCAACATCTGCCTCAGACAGAGAAGGGTAAGACAGACAGACAGAGAGATGGTTTTGTTTGAATAAAGTCAAATGCAGTCTAAAATCCCTGAAATCCTCAGACTAAAATCAAGTCAAATGCAGTACGCACAACACAAGTCTACAACGACACATCCCTTTTTTTTTTCTAGAACGTGTGAACACATCTCCAAGGAAAAGAGAGATGCTATTGACTGGACGGACACCTGGGGGCGGGGCTGGGGGGCCGGTTCGTGATGTAAGGCTATCCGCACTCATACTACTCTAAATTTCTACCCTAAAAAGAATATTCTGTCCTGATCAGCAAGATTCTTTACTTTATAACATAATCCTCCGCACTCATGTTTACTCTATATCTCAACTCTATACCAATTAACATATATAATATTATTTACACAGTGCAGCCGCTGCTGCTCAGGCTGGCTTCCGTGCATGGCTGCCGTGCACGTGTCCACCTCCAGCCCACCTCCTGTCCCATCCCAGTAGCACAGAGCCGACGCTGGAAATAAGGTTTGGAGCCTCGCTTTAGAGTTTACCGCACCGGATACAGTATGTGGTTGCAGGCCTTTTTTACTGGATGCCTTACTCCATGTGTGTACCGTTTCGTTTACCGCTTGCGACTGCGGACAGCCTAAACATGCATGGTTTTGGATCTGTCTATACTCGCACTCAAGAACCAATCGAAATGCGATGCTCCATAGCCTGACACTCGAGACAAATCAAAATAAAAAACCATTAAAAAAGTACAGAGATGGTTTTTGTTTGACACAGTCCAGCACCTGTACTACTTGCCATGCCAATATTGTCAAAACCTCTGAAGATCTCATGCGTGACTCGGTGCGTGCCCTGAGAGTCTGTCTGCTTTTGGATGGGATTGCCAAAGCATTTACTACAATTTCGTGAAAGGTTAGAGAGCATGTTTGGATCCTCGTGACACAGACAAATTGCCGGCTAATTTTAACACCTTGGCCTTTAAGTAGGCTGGCTAATAAACTGACTATTAGCCGGAGATCTGACAAACTGTTTTTCATTAGTCATTTGACTTCGTTAATAGATCATATAAAAAAAGATTGTTACTAGTTGATTATTTGTCGGCTAATTGTTAGCCACTAGCAAACAGTTAGCCAAGAGGATACACACAGGATCTTAGCGTGGCTAGTCAAACACACCATTGGCTGGCTCTTTGTTGGGTGGGTTGGACCCGGTCTAAGCTACGTGCTACATGCATCCCAACGAAGTCATGGCATTTGCTTTCTCTGTCAGAAAGAAGGAAGAAACATACAGTTGACAGCATAACCTGAACTTACGGCAGCACTCTTTACTTGTTAAAAAGCGCATTTTTTCTACTGCTAAACTGAAACCAAATTGGCATTCAAGAGGTGAATGCAGCAGATAAAGTGCCCAGATTGAGAAAAAGGGATATTTGAGGCATGCTTTTACACGCTGCCGCAGCTGGAGGGGGAAGATTGACGAGGAATCCATGGAAAGCAAACCGAGTAGTTTGCAGTTTGTGTGAGTCTTTGTGAGGGAGGAGGAGAGAAAAAGGACAGCTGAAACTGGGCTCCGTCCCGCCGGCGCCGGTCCAGGGTAGGCCAGCCACATGCAGGCAGGCAGGCAGGCAACTGAAACGGGGCGCTCCGTTTCTTCTCTCCTTTCTCGGTCAGCTGCACTCCCTTCGTCAGTCAGTCTCCGCGCATACTTATATCCCCCTCTCCTTGACTTCGCCATCTTCCTCTCCTACGCTTTGTCCTGGGCTCTTCCCGACTTCCTCCTCCTGCAGAGAGAGAACCTAGAGAGAACCCGGGATGGGGAACATCTGCGGCGCCTGCGGGAAGGACAGGGTGGCCGAGGATTTCAGGCCGTCTAGCCCAGGTGAGGGCCCTTCGTCAACCAACAACCCGTTTGCTTTGCTTTGTTTTCCCGTTCGTCGTCATCTTCTCCTTTCCCCTGTAGCTGTTTTTCATGTGTTCCATCCAATTCATGGATCCTGAGGCTGGGGCGGCCTATCCTGTTCGGGAAAAAAATCCTGGCTTCTGCTTAATTTGTTTCTTAGAAGCTTCATCCTGCAGCTCCCCTGGCTGAAGTGAAGATACATGCTTTGTTTAGGATCCTAGATTAAGATTTCTTGTTCCTGTATCAATCATGGTAGTAGAGACGGGATTTGTGATAAAACGGCACTCTTATTTATCAGAAATTCGCAGTTTTTATTCTGGAAGGGTGGGAAAAGGCTAAGCTTTTTCTTTTTTCTGAATTCTCCATGTCCTTCACGAATCCCCCCTAAGCAGTGACCAGTAACCACACTTGCGAATCGTGCGATGCAGGGACTACAATGACCTCTAAGACGAGCGGCAGCATAACCACCACCAGCCAGAGCACCACGGGAAAGCTCTCCTCCGTGGGCAGCAGCTTCATGGCGTCCGCCGGCAGCCGCAGCACCAGCGGCGGGTTCGACGAGGGGGCCAAGTACCCCAACGGAGGCCAGATCCTGGAGGCGCCCAACCTCCGCACCTTCACATTCATGGAGCTCAAGACGGCCACCAAGAACTTCAGGCCCGACAGCGTCCTCGGCGAAGGCGGGTTCGGGACAGTCTACAAAGGGTGGGTGGACGAGAAGACCATGACCCCGACCAGGAACGGCACCGGCATGGTTGTTGCCGTCAAGAAGCTCAACTCGGAGAGCATGCAGGGGTACGAGGAATGGCAGGTAACCGAAATCTTGCCCCTTTTTTTTGCTTCTATATATTTTACTTAGGGCATATTTAGAACCATCTAGTTTTTAATTCTAAACATACCAGTTTATACCTTAGTTTATAGAAATTGGATTCACAGTTTCTTAAAAGCCAAGAAGATAACCTCTTCTAACTAAAATATAAAAACTGGTTTCTTAAAAACCGGGTTGCTTCCAAACAGGACCTTATTAAATAGCAACAATGATAATAATAATCTTGGAATAGACTCGTAGAGGATGCCAGGCTGATGAACATTAGTATTAGATAGTGACAATTGGGCTTTGACTTGGTATTGTTTGCCCTGATCTGATGATGGTTCATGGTACCAGTACAAGCAAAACAATTGCCTTGTTAGCTACAGATGCAGTTCAGAGTCTGGTGATACAGCACTAATGGAGCTTAAACTTAAGCACAACGATTTTGAAGATTCTCCGATGCTTTTTGGTTCTTTATGCTTTGTTTTACTGTTGATGACCTGTCTGCCAGTTTTGTTCGTGTGTGATGGTTGATTGTTTAATCCAGCTGCCTTATCTCGGTAGTGTCAATGGTCCACTGCTGACCACAAACATATTGTTGGAAGTGTTATACAATATTACAACTAGCCACATGTTTATCAAAATGCAGTTACTTTTTGTTTGGTGCCTCACGTTTGTTTGAGAAGATTTTTTTTTGTTTGTTTGGCGAACTATGTCATTTTAAGAAAACCCAACAATTTCATCAGCGTGCCACATGTGCAAATTGTTAGTTTAGTGTAATAAATGTCATTGTTTTGTTTTGCTAGATGTTAACTAGCATAGCTAATTTACACTGCTCAATCTACCTGCAGTCGGAGATAAATTTTCTAGGAAGGCTCTCCCATCCGAACCTAGTGAAGCTCTTGGGCTACTGCTGGGAGGACAGAGAACTGCTTCTCGTGTATGAATTCATGGCCAAAGGGAGCTTGGAAAACCATCTATTCAGGAGTGAGTTCTTATTGCTCTTTAAAAATGCTGTCGATGAAGTTCCATGCACATCTCACTGAACAAGTTATGGAAATCACCTTCCTTGCTCACAATGAGGGCTAGCAGGGCCCGTTGCCCCCTCCCCAACACACACAGTGGGAAATGTATAAATAACCCTATAAATATTTCAATTCATAGCAAACAAATGCATCAATTCACCTGTTTTTTATCATAGTATTGTGATTTTTCTTTATTAATATTAACTACATAGAAACAAACATTTAAAAAGATATTGAGACATGCACTTAAGGGCATGTTTGTTTACCTCCTAGATTATATAAGTTGGGTTATGGTGGAAGGATAGAAAAATAAAATATCACTTTAGGACCATAAATAAGCTGAAATAAGGTAGTATTGAATGACTTATTTCAGCTTATTTGTAATTTCAAAGTGATATTATACCCTTCTACCATAATCCAGCTTATATAATCTAAGAGGGAAACAAACAGGATCTAAGTATGTATTTATCATGCTTAGAGGTGTCATCACGTTTGCCTGCCCACCTTAATCAAAATTGCTGGTTCCACCAACTGCATTGCTTATGCACTCTACTTATTTTTCACCTATGCAATAGTTTTGTAGCAGTACGAATGCAGGATACATGTAGTGGCATATCTTTGTAGAGGTTGAAATGCAGGATACACACAAATGCATCTAGGATCTCTTGAGGCATCTACCTGATTGAAAAATACTGATATTGGAGCCAATCAATCGCATTTCCCTTCAGGAGGATGCGCCCCGCTGTCTTGGGAACTGAGGCTGAAGATAGCCATCGGCGCAGCTCGAGGACTCGCATTCTTGCATGCATCAGAAAAGCAAGTGATCTACCGTGACTTCAAGGCGTCCAACATACTTTTAGATGCGGTAAGCTCAATGTTATGCAATGCACCTCAATTCGCTGTTAAGGTCAGATGCTGACAGTGCTTTTTTTCTTCTTTGGCAGAACTATAACGCTAAGCTCTCTGATTTTGGCCTTGCTAAACTTGGGCCGACTGGTAGCAAGTCACATATCACAACCAGGGTGATGGGAACGTATGGCTATGCAGCTCCAGAGTACGTAGCAACCGGTGTGTGTCCTGCCTCTCACCAGTGTCTGCTTCCCTTGTAAATGGATGTAGAAACAGAATCCGACACTTAATTTCGCTCGCTTGAGCTGCGTGGTGATGTTGACAAACGATGCCTGACTGTGAACCAATCCGCCATGTCCACTGTGCAGGCCATTTGTACGTGAAGAGCGACGTGTACGGCTTCGGCGTGGTGATGCTGGAGATGCTGTCCGGGCAGCGCGCGCTGGACCCGAACCGGCCGAACGGGCAGCTGAGCCTGGCCGACTGGGCGAAGCCGTTCCTGGCCGACCGCCGGAGGCTGGCCCGGCTCATGGACCCGCGGTTCGAGGGGCAGTACAACTCGAAGCAGGCGTTCCAGGCGGCGCAGCTGACGCTCAACTGCCTGGCCGGCGAGCCCCGCAGCCGGCCGTCGATGAAGGAGGTGGTGGAGACGCTGGAGCAGATCGAGTCGGTGAAGAGCCGGGCGCGGGAGGCGCGCGGCGGCTCGTCGCGGGACCGGCACCACGGCCGCGCCGGCGCGGCGCACCAGCGGTCGCCGCGCGCCGGTGGCGAGCCGCGCGGCCGCGGTGGGTCCCGGGCCGCCGCCAACGGCCACGCCGCCAGGGCCGCCCTGCGGTGACACTCCGGCGGTGACGCGTCCAGACGATGACGATTCTTAATGTAAATGGCGTTTTTTTTTTGCCTAATCTGTGTGCCTCTCCTTCTGCTTGTGGTGTTTGTCATGGCTCACGAGGTTGTTCTTGCCCAATCATTGATGAGATGTATTATCTATGTTATAAGATTAATTAGCAGTGAATTTGAGAAGGGATGGGTGTTGTTGCAAGTTGTAGCCAGTAGTGCAATGCAATAGTAGAAGTAGAAGAAAGGAACAATCATCCAGAATGTATATTTCGCAGCAGACAAAGAAGGAAATTAGCCAAACGATAATAGAATTACGTTTTATCTGAATAGTAATTAAAAAGATGAACTAGGAGTATACAAAATGCAAAGTAGTACAATACGATCGTTGTTACTATGGTTTCTATATATTATTATATACTTAATAAATGTATAATTGATCTAAATTAAATTATATTTTGGAATGGAGGGAATAGTTATCAGAGATAAATAAGAACATGAGAAAAAGTCAATACGCCAGCCAAGGTCCTGTGATCCCGTGAACGTCCTTGGGTTGACCAAGCAAAGAACGAAAAAAAAACAGTGGAATGGGACAGGCTGTGTGGACCTTTACTGGGCCAGCTGGCCGCCCATTTTGACGTCCGAGCAATGGTCCAACAGTCCAAACCCATACAATCCGCGGTCCTGTCTCCGAACAACCAACCAACCAACCAAGACTTGGCCGCGGCCGGCAGCAAGACGCGTGCTGATTGCGATTTGTCACGTTTCCAACGCGTAAACCGTTATTCTTTTCATCATCTTATCTTAGATTCTTGGGCCTTTATTTGTCACGAACATGACCTATAAGGATTATACATTTAGCCATTTTCAGGGACTGTTTAATCCAAAAAATGGGTTGACGAGAAAAAGTACGCGTGCCATCTACACACGATGAACATGTAAAAAAAATGGCTAACATACAAAACACATTATTGGATAACGAGCCTACCACCGTAGAGATAGCAACATGTATATACCTATACTTATCTAAAAATATTTTACTTACCAGATTACCCATATCTACTTGTAGGTATCATACTGAAAGGAAAATAGGGTCAAACTTTTTCCTATATGATTTTGGTGGTTGAATTGCCCAACACAAACAATTGGACTAACTAGTTTGCTCTACATTATATGTTCTACAGGTATCAAAGGTTCACAACAAACCAATACAAAGTTAAAAGAAAGGGTTTAAAACAAAGGAGCAAAGAAAACCGAAGGCTGCCCTGGTCTGGCGCACCGGACTGTCCGGTGTGCTACCAGACAGTGTCCGGTGCACCACCGAACAGTGTCCAGTGCACCAGGGAGAATCACTCTGAACTGCTCAGCTTCGGGTTTCTGGAAATTGCTCTCCGCTATAATTCACCGGACTGTCCGGTGTAGCACCGGATTGTCCGGTTGTAACACCCGGATTTTAGGGGTCCAAAACCCGGGGTTAACATAAACACCAGGTATGCTGGGACCAAGTCTCATACATATGATGTATAGTGGCACAGGATCGAATGTCACATCTTTATGTATAACAGGAGGTCTATACAAAATAAATAATTACATTATAAGGAGACAACGGTCCAGCAACCCAAAGTTGACTGGGAGACGACGACCTAGACCTCTCACGAACTCATCGCAGCATCCTCCATGAGCATCATCCTGCAGTACCTGATCTTGACCTGTGGTGTATGTGAGACAGCAAGAGTGAGCTCACATACGTTCATCGCTCAACAAGTTGTGGGGAATAATGTGCATGAACTCGCCAAAGATGGGAGCTCACGTGAAGTGTAAGGCTTACCAAAGAAGATGGTTAGAGCTGAGCATTGCTTTTAAAGTTGGTCAAAATTTTATTAGCAATTACTAAGTATAAGTAAATACCAACCCAGTTAAATAGTAGAACAAAAGTAACAACTTCACCTGCAATGCAATGCATATGACAAATTGAATTTAGTTCCATAGATTAATCATGTGAGTGTCCGAGCTGCTCATGACCGTGAGCACGGCTAGTATACCAGTTTTACACTCTGCAGAGGTTGCGCATCTTTACCCACAAGTCGTGTATCCCATGTCGCCAGGGTTTGCAAAGCCCTTAGACACTTCCGAGGTGAATGGCTAGGGATCCACTACGAGGCCTTTACAAAGTTCCACTAGCTTCCGAAAACCCGCTACAGTTTATAGGAAGATCCAGTACAGGAATCCCTTGCAGGACCGCCATCGCAGCAAAATCCTCCCGAGGGCCTCCCCGCACTGACCTCTCCCCTACTGCCCTTGCCCCTTTCGGGTAAGGTAGTCTTCCACTAGCTTTCCTAATTAATCAGCCAAGGGCGTCCCATTCCACCCTCATGGTAGCACTGTTTTCCCGGGTGGTTCTCCATGTTCCAATTAACATAATGATCTCAACATGAATCATAAATAACAACTGATAACAAAAGTATAATCATGAATGGTGTATCTCCATACCCAAAACCACATATAGCACTAGCAAGTACTACCCAGAAAGTTCAGTGGTAAACAAGGTATAAAGATAGACAAACTAGGGTAACCTATTGGGTCCCATCAAAATTAACCTATGCAGATCATTATGATTAATTAGAACATGAGTAGGTGAAAAGAAGTGATCAAGGGCACAACTTGCCTGGGTCTTGAGATTCCAGGTACCAGGATGATCTTCAGATGACACGTGACCTCACTGCTAGTCGTAGCAATTCAAACAAACATGGTGTAGGCAAAATTAACATTACACCAAACATAAGAACAAAATACATATTAATAATCTACATATTAAAATAAGATCACAGGAAAAAGAATTATTAATTTTGGAGTTGTAGAATTCAAGTTATGAATTTCCTAAGATTTAAGGTGATTATAATAGGATTAGATGATAAATTAATTCCCTAACAGAGTTCATGTCAAAACAGTGATTCTAAATGATAGAGAATATTATTACAAAATTTTAGGAATTGGAATGACTCAATTTGGAGCTAAAATGAATTAGTTATGAATTAATTAAGTTTCAGGATTTATTTTAACACTAAAAATCATTTTCTAAATCATTTTCTATGATTTTATAACTCTCTGGACCCGGCCTCATTTAATGGAAAACGCAGGGGGCTCTGCGCAAATAAACCTAAGACTCAGAAAACCCCCGCGGTGGACGGCGGGTTGGTTTAGGAAAAGTCGAGGGGCTCTTTAGAAACTCTGCCACGGTGAAGGGGTATCGCGAAGCACTGGCCGTCCGATCAAGCATCAATGCGCCAGATTAAACCATCTGTTTTCTAAACCGGTATGCTACGGCTGCCCTTAGAACTCGATCCGACGACCAAGATCTAATGAAAGCGTGGCCTATTATGAACCATAGGATCATGATCTAACGACTCCCTTTTACCCAAAACGAATGGGTATCCTCGATTCAATCTCCATCGTTCATCATCTGCTTAACGGTGCACCTGTTATCTTCTTCCTCCAAACCAACAACCACAGTGGCGCAATCCCAGTTCGACGGCCATCCCACCGACGAGCTGTAACTCGACGTTCCCAAGCCCCCCCCTCGCAGTTATGTTTGCGGTAATTACGCAGACGCCACAACGACGAACTGAGCACGGAAATATTACCTGGAACACTGAGAATAGTCGCACAGTCCCTACCGCCGAGCGGCACCGTGGTGGCTTACATCACCCGCGAGAAATTCCTTGATGCTCCGGGCTCCCCAAGCATGCAGATGCTTCGACCAAATCCCGCGCCCAGCAGAGGTGTTTGTTCCTTCCCCAAGGCTGGGCCAAGCATCAACAGCCAACCCCAAGGACAAAGCGACGGCATTATTTTCTCTCTCTCCCTCACTGCACCGTTCGATGGAGGTGCACGAGCCTGATGGAGGGGGAAGGAAGGGGACAGACTTCGGCTTATATGCACCTTGGCAAAGTCCGTGCAGTGGAAACCAATGGCGAGCACAACAGCAGGGATCCGCAGATCACGGCCGGCCGGTCAGTGGAAGTCTACGCTAGGAAATCGGTGCATTCAGTTGAGAAGATGACCCTGCCAAGGTGGCCCACACGCAAGTCACCCAAGCGAGAGGTGCAGAGAACAGCGTAGGCGCGCACGGACTCAAGTAGAGAAGCTGACACATAGGGCCTACATGTCAGCGCCACAAAAGAAAAATGAAAAGGGAAGAGCATGGAGTGGGCTGGCTCTCAGGAATTCGGCCCGCGGCTGAGATTGAGGACGACGGATGGGCTGCGCGAGGGTGTTGATGGGCCGAGACAAAGGGGTTTGGGCCCAGGCGCAGGTTTAGGTGAGTTTTTCTTTTTTTTTTCTTTTTGTTATAATTCTGTTTTCTATTTCCCTTTTTATTTCAAGTTTCCAATCTTCAAATTTAAATCTGCTTTGAAATCAAGCACAAGTTAAATGCACAAACAAAACTATTCCAGCATGAATATGATTTGTTTTATTTTATTTATTTATTATATTATTTAATCATATGCTCTCAAATATGAAATTCATACACCCTTAACCTAGAGAGTAGGTATTTTTAAGAAATGTATTCTCTAATAAAAAAAATTCTTTTAGAGTATAATTATAAATATTCATTTTGACCAAGGGGTAACAAATTCATATAGAGATTCTTTCATTTAAATCTTTATTAGGAACATGTTTATTTTCGGTGATGTTGCATCAAATGTAAGAAAATTTTATTGGAAGGCATTCTAAAATCACAATCCTTAGAGAACTTCTCTAAACTTTGATAAATAAGATTTTTGGGTGTTACAAATCCTACCCCCCTTAAAAATAATCTCGTCCTCGAGATTTGTAAGAAAAGGGTGCATAACTTATGTTATCACCAACATATGCGCAAACAAAATCTCAGCATGATGCATTAAACGCATGGGGTCAGATAGACCTTATTATTATTCTCAATATAGTAAAATACTAGCTACTAACTAAGGTAACACTTAGATCTTTACAAATAGTGGTAATATATAAATATGTTTATGTATCTTGGTGGAACTAGTGGTTAGGAAAGCATGGGTGTATATATGTATGTCCACTTTATTATAGGATAGAAGATGTCTTTAGGGCATATATAGGTTTGGGTAAGAAAGAGTGGGGTAAGAAAAACTCCATCCAAGATTGTGGATCTTGACTCATCTTGGTGACCTCACTTGATCCTTGAAGACTTGAGTTGGTGCTCATCCTTCCTTGATGAAGTTAATCATCTTCTTCGGTCTTGTCTCATTGATTAGGAATTAGTGTATATTATTGGGCTGGGGAATATGGTTAATATAGGTATGGATGAGGTAGACTTCATGATGTAGGTCAAAAGTCTGTTTGATGTTAGGTGTTGGTTGATAGATTATGTAATCCATTAAGACTCTATTGATTGGGTAAGTTATGTAACTTGTTATATAGGTCGAGTTGTTGTGTATGGCCAAGTTGATATAAGTCTCTAAATTAGGCTTAAGTGATTTAGGAGTATGGCTTTATCCTTTGTATCTGCATTAAGTAACTCAATCTAGCTTAGATCATACTGGATTAGATAGAATCCAGATTAGGTTGGTATGACTTAGATTAAACCAGTTAAGATTAGCTAGATCTACCAGGGTAGGATAAATATTACTAGGATATGTTAGAATCTTTTAGGATAGGATGGATTATATGATGTAGGTAGGTCATTGTTCAAGGATGAGTTGGTATAAGACATTAATTTAGGTCAAGATATATTTGTAGAGACAGTGTCTAACCTATATTACCAACTTAACTAACTTGTTAATAACTCACTTTGGATTGGGTCATATTTAGATTAGATAGAATCTGGATTAGGTTGGATATAACTAGATTAGACTAGATAATAATTGAGAGGTTATGCAACTATCAGATGGTTAAGGTAGTTGCATATGGCCAAGTCAATCTGTCATTCTTAATTTAGTGCAGGGTGAACTAATTTAAGACCTGTTCTATAGGGGTAGAGTCTAAACTATTTCATCAGTATTTATCTAACATGTTTGATAAGTCACTTTAGATTGGATCAGATCTAGGTTAGATTGGTGTGACTTGTTTGACTAGATAAGATCTAATTAATTTGCATTAGATCATGATTGATGAACTAGGGTGGATAAGTATGCCTATAACATCAATCCATAATGATAAGATAGAATCCTTTAAGGCCAGTTAGATCTATTAGGATGACATAAAATCTCTTCAAGATAAGATGAGTATCTTTTTAGGATAAGATGGATTATATACATTAGGATAAGTTAAGACCTTTTGAGATAAGATAGATCTATGAGTGTAGGATAGAATCTCTTGAGATGAGATGAATCTATTAAGATAAGGGAGAATCTTTTAAGATAAGATGGGTATTGTTAGGCTAGATACTTTATTGAAGGATATTTTAGTTTGTCTAGTTATTTTATAAATATATTTTTATACCTATATGTATATGCAGATGCAATTGTGGACATTACTCCACAACTCATCACACTCAATCAAAGATCCAAATCAAATAAGAACAAACATTCAAGCATATAAATACTTAAGAAAATATATTATTTTTTTTTTTTGATTTTGTTCCTAAGATTAGGTCTCCTATTCCTAAAGGTCACTTTAGGCACAGGATTTCAAAGTGTGAAATCCACATTTGTCTTTAGAAATGAAAAGGTAAGAATAATCAGAGTGAAGCGGAAATAGATAAGTTTAGAAAAGAATCAGAGTAGCAAAGGTAAGGTTAATCAGAGTAGGACAGTAGAAGGTGAGACAAGATCAAGGAAAGTATAGAAAGAATCAGAGTAAGGTAAGTAGATAATGGTTGTCCAGTTCTATCTAGGTTTCGTCCTACAGTCAACATTCCTCTGATACCACTTCTGTAACACCCGGATTTTAGGGGTCCAAAACCCGGGGTTAACATAAACACCAGGTATGCTGGGACCAAGTCTCATACATATGATGTATAGTGGCACAGGATCGAATGTCACATCTTTATGTATAACAGGAGGTCTATACAAAATAAATAATTACATTATAAGGAGACAACGGTCCAGCAACCCAAAGTTGACTGGGAGACGACGACCTAGACCTCTCACGAACTCATCGCAGCATCCTCCATGAGCATCATCCTGCAGTACCTGATCTTGACCTGTGGTGTATGTGAGACAGCAAGAGTGAGCTCACATACGTTCATCGCTCAACAAGTTGTGGGGAATAATGTGCATGAACTCGCCAAAGATGGGAGCTCACGTGAAGTGTAAGGCTTACCAAAGAAGATGGTTAGAGCTGAGCATTGCTTTTAAAGTTGGTCAAAATTTTATTAGCAATTACTAAGTATAAGTAAATACCAACCCAGTTAAATAGTAGAACAAAAGTAACAACTTCACCTGCAATGCAATGCATATGACAAATTGAATTTAGTTCCATAGATTAATCATGTGAGTGTCCGAGCTGCTCATGACCGTGAGCACGGCTAGTATACCAGTTTTACACTCTGCAGAGGTTGCGCATCTTTACCCACAAGTCGTGTATCCCATGTCGCCAGGGTTTGCAAAGCCCTTAGACACTTCCGAGGTGAATGGCTAGGGATCCACTACGAGGCCTTTACAAAGTTCCACTAGCTTCCGAAAACCCGCTACAGTTTATAGGAAGATCCAGTACAGGAATCCCTTGCAGGACCGCCATCGCAGCAAAATCCTCCCGAGGGCCTCCCCGCACTGACCTCTCCCCTACTGCCCTTGCCCCTTTCGGGTAAGGTAGTCTTCCACTAGCTTTCCTAATTAATCAGCCAAGGGCGTCCCATTCCACCCTCATGGTAGCACTGTTTTCCCGGGTGGTTCTCCATGTTCCAATTAACATAATGATCTCAACATGAATCATAAATAACAACTGATAACAAAAGTATAATCATGAATGGTGTATCTCCATACCCAAAACCACATATAGCACTAGCAAGTACTACCCAGAAAGTTCAGTGGTAAACAAGGTATAAAGATAGACAAACTAGGGTAACCTATTGGGTCCCATCAAAATTAACCTATGCAGATCATTATGATTAATTAGAACATGAGTAGGTGAAAAGAAGTGATCAAGGGCACAACTTGCCTGGGTCTTGAGATTCCAGGTACCAGGATGATCTTCAGATGACACGTGACCTCACTGCTAGTCGTAGCAATTCAAACAAACATGGTGTAGGCAAAATTAACATTACACCAAACATAAGAACAAAATACATATTAATAATCTACATATTAAAATAAGATCACAGGAAAAAGAATTATTAATTTTGGAGTTGTAGAATTCAAGTTATGAATTTCCTAAGATTTAAGGTGATTATAATAGGATTAGATGATAAATTAATTCCCTAACAGAGTTCATGTCAAAACAGTGATTCTAAATGATAGAGAATATTATTACAAAATTTTAGGAATTGGAATGACTCAATTTGGAGCTAAAATGAATTAGTTATGAATTAATTAAGTTTCAGGATTTATTTTAACACTAAAAATCATTTTCTAAATCATTTTCTATGATTTTATAACTCTCTGGACCCGGCCTCATTTAATGGAAAACGCAGGGGGCTCTGCGCAAATAAACCTAAGACTCAGAAAACCCCCGCGGTGGACGGCGGGTTGGTTTAGGAAAAGTCGAGGGGCTCTTTAGAAACTCTGCCACGGTGAAGGGGTATCGCGAAGCACTGGCCGTCCGATCAAGCATCAATGCGCCAGATTAAACCATCTGTTTTCTAAACCGGTATGCTACGGCTGCCCTTAGAACTCGATCCGACGACCAAGATCTAATGAAAGCGTGGCCTATTATGAACCATAGGATCATGATCTAACGACTCCCTTTTACCCAAAACGAATGGGTATCCTCGATTCAATCTCCATCGTTCATCATCTGCTTAACGGTGCACCTGTTATCTTCTTCCTCCAAACCAACAACCACAGTGGCGCAATCCCAGTTCGACGGCCATCCCACCGACGAGCTGTAACTCGACGTTCCCAAGCCCCCCCCTCGCAGTTATGTTTGCGGTAATTACGCAGACGCCACAACGACGAACTGAGCACGGAAATATTACCTGGAACACTGAGAATAGTCGCACAGTCCCTACCGCCGAGCGGCACCGTGGTGGCTTACATCACCCGCGAGAAATTCCTTGATGCTCCGGGCTCCCCAAGCATGCAGATGCTTCGACCAAATCCCGCGCCCAGCAGAGGTGTTTGTTCCTTCCCCAAGGCTGGGCCAAGCATCAACAGCCAACCCCAAGGACAAAGCGACGGCATTATTTTCTCTCTCTCCCTCACTGCACCGTTCGATGGAGGTGCACGAGCCTGATGGAGGGGGAAGGAAGGGGACAGACTTCGGCTTATATGCACCTTGGCAAAGTCCGTGCAGTGGAAACCAATGGCGAGCACAACAGCAGGGATCCGCAGATCACGGCCGGCCGGTCAGTGGAAGTCTACGCTAGGAAATCGGTGCATTCAGTTGAGAAGATGACCCTGCCAAGGTGGCCCACACGCAAGTCACCCAAGCGAGAGGTGCAGAGAACAGCGTAGGCGCGCACGGACTCAAGTAGAGAAGCTGACACATAGGGCCTACATGTCAGCGCCACAAAAGAAAAATGAAAAGGGAAGAGCATGGAGTGGGCTGGCTCTCAGGAATTCGGCCCGCGGCTGAGATTGAGGACGACGGATGGGCTGCGCGAGGGTGTTGATGGGCCGAGACAAAGGGGTTTGGGCCCAGGCGCAGGTTTAGGTGAGTTTTTCTTTTTTTTTTCTTTTTGTTATAATTCTGTTTTCTATTTCCCTTTTTATTTCAAGTTTCCAATCTTCAAATTTAAATCTGCTTTGAAATCAAGCACAAGTTAAATGCACAAACAAAACTATTCCAGCATGAATATGATTTGTTTTATTTTATTTATTTATTATATTATTTAATCATATGCTCTCAAATATGAAATTCATACACCCTTAACCTAGAGAGTAGGTATTTTTAAGAAATGTATTCTCTAATAAAAAAAATTCTTTTAGAGTATAATTATAAATATTCATTTTGACCAAGGGGTAACAAATTCATATAGAGATTCTTTCATTTAAATCTTTATTAGGAACATGTTTATTTTCGGTGATGTTGCATCAAATGTAAGAAAATTTTATTGGAAGGCATTCTAAAATCACAATCCTTAGAGAACTTCTCTAAACTTTGATAAATAAGATTTTTGGGTGTTACACCGGTGTGCCAGTGGGAGTAACGGCTACAGCGCCAACGGTCGACTGCAAAAGTGAACAGTGAACAGTGCGGACTGCGCGCGCAGAGTCAGAGCAGGCGCCAGAAGGCGCACCGGACAGTGAACAGAACCTGTCCGGTGCACCACCGAACTGTCCGGTGGCCCAGCTGTCAAAAGCTCCAACGGTCGAACCCTAACGGTTGTGTGACGTGGCTGGCGCACCGGATAGTGTCCGGTGCGCCCGTCGACAACAGAGTTCCCCAACGGCCACTTTGGTGGTTGGGGCTATAAATACCCCCCAACCACCACACTTCAAGGCATCCAAGTTTTCAGCCAACACATTCAATACAAGAGCTAGTGCATTCAATACAAGACACAATTAGAGTGAATCAAAATCTCTCGAAGTCTCTATTCCACTCAAAGCAATAGTGACTAGAAGAGAGAGTTTTTGCTATGTTCTTTTGAGCTCTTGCGCTTGGATCACTTTTCTTCTTCCTCATTTCTTGTTCCCAAGTCATTTGTAATCAAAGCAAGAGACACCAATTGTGTGGTGGTCCTTGTGGGGACTAAGTGTCCCAATTGATTGAGAAGAGAAGCTCACTCGGTCTAGGTGACCGTTTGAGAGAGGGAAAGAGTTGAAAGAGACCCGGTCTTTGTGACCACCTCAATGGGGACTAGGCCTTCAAGGGCCGAACCTCGGTAAAACAAATCATTGTGTCATCCGCTTTATTTCTTTGGTTGATTTGTTTTCGCCCTCTCTTTCGGACTCGATTTTAATACTAACGCTAACCCCGGCTTGTAGTGTGTGCTTAAGTTTATAATTTTTAGATTCCGCCTATTCACCCCCCTCTAGGCGACTTTCAATTGGTATCAGAGCCCGGTACTTCATTAGAGCCTAACCGCTTGAAGTGATGTCGGGAGATCACGCCAAGAAGGAGGTCGTGACCGGTGAGAAGCCCGCCACAAGCCACGGGAAGACTCCATCGGGAGAGTCCGGCAACAAGGGGAAGGGATCCCCTTCACACACTAAGTCGCATTGGAGCGGCAACAACAAGAAGAAGATGAAGAAGGTGGTCTACTACGAGACCGACTCTTCATCACCATCCACCTCCGGCTCCGACATGCCGTCCGTCACTTCTAAGCGCCATGAGCGCAAGAAGTTTAGTAAGATCCCCTTACATTATCCTCGCATTTCCAAACATACTCCATTACTTTCTGTCCCTTTAGGCAAACCACCTATGTTTGACAGTGAAGATTATTCTAGGTGGAGTGATGATGAGATATCACCTAACCTCACTCCACAAAAGCATATAGGACATTGTTGAATTTGGAGTACAGGTACCTTCCGTAGGGGATGAAGATTATGATGCGGACAAAGTCGCCCAAATCCTACACTTTAATTCCCAAGCAACTACTATACTTCTCACCTCTCTAAGTCGAGAGGAGTATAATAAGGTGCAAGGATTGAAAAGTGCTAAAGAGATTTGGGACGTACTAAAGACCGCGCACGAAGGAGACGAGGTGACCAAGATCACCAAGATGGAAACGATCGAGGGGGAGCTCGGTCGGTTCATGCTCAACCAAGGAGAGGAGCCACAAGCTATGTACAACCAGCTCAAGACCTTGGTGAACCAAGTGCGCAACCTCGGGAGCACAAAATGGGATGACCATGAAATGGTCAAGATTATTCTTAGATCACTCGTTTTTCTTAATCCTACTCAAGTTCAATTAATTCGTGGTGATCCTAGATATAAGCTAATGTCTCCTAAGGAAGTGATAGGAAAGTTTGTGAGCTTTGAATTGATGATCAAAGGCTCCAAACAAATCATCGAGCGAGGCGCCACCTCAACACCTGAGGTGCAACCCGTTGCATTCAAGGCAACGGAAGAAGAAAAGAAGGATTCTACACCAAGTAGGGTCCCCATCGATGCCTCCAAGCTCGACAATGAGGAGATGACTTTAATCATCAAAAGCTTTCGCCAAATCCTCAAGCAAAGGAGGGGGAAGGATTACAAGCCCCGCTCCAAGAAGGTTTGCTACAAGTGTGGTAAGCCCGGACACTTTATAGCAAAATGTCCTATCTCTAGTGACAGTGATAGGGGCGATGACAAGAGGGGAAAGAAGAAGGAGAAGAAGAGATACTACAAGAAGAAGGGCGGCGATGCCCATGTATGCCGGGAGTGGGACTCCGATGAGAGCTCCACCGACTCCTCCTCCGACGAGGATGCCGCCAACACCGCCGTCAACAAAGGCCTCCTCTTCCCCAACGTCGGCCATAACTGCCTCATGACAAAGGATGGCAAAAAGAAGAAGGTAAAATCTAGAGCCTCCACTAAATATGCAACATCTAGTGATGAGGATAACTGAAAGTCGCCTAGAGGGGGGGTGAATAGGCGGAATCTGAAAATTATAAACTTAAGCACAACTACAAGCCGGTGTTAGTGTTAGAAATATAAACGAGTCCGAAAGAGAGGGCGAAAACAAATCACAAGCAAATAGCAATGGATGACACGGTAATTTGTTTTACCGAGGTTCGGTTCTTGCAAACCTACTCCCCGTTGAGGTGGTCACAAAGACCGGGTCTCTTTCAACCCTTTCCCTCTCTCAAACGGTCACTTAGACCGAGTGAGCTTCCTTCCTTGATTTCCCGGGTCACTTAGGCCCCGCAAGGACCACCACACAATTGGTGTCTCTTGCTTCGCTTACAAGGTTTGAGAGTAAGAATGAGAGAAAGAAGAAAGCCAACCAAGCAACAAGAGCAACAAAAGAACACAAGTCGATCTCCTCACAAGTCCTAAAAACTAGAGTTGAATTGGGGACTTTGATTCGATCGGAGGCTTTGATTTGTGTCTTGGAGTGTTGTGTATTGCTCTTGTATTGAATGAGATGTAGTGAATGCTTGGATGTCTTGAAGAGTGGGGTGGTTGGGGGTATTTATAGCCCCAACCACCAATATGGCCGTTGGTGAAGGCTTCTGTCGTATGGGGCACCGGACAGTCCGGTGCGCCACCGAACACTGTCCGGTTTGCTAGCCACGTCACCAGGCCATTGGGTTCTGACCGTTGGAGCTCTGACTTCTGGGGCCACCAGAAAGTCTGGTGGTGCATCGGACAGGTCCTGTAGACTGTCCGGTACGCCTTCTGGTGCCTGCTCTGACTTCTGCGCGCGCAGGCGCGCACTGTAGCGCATTTATTATTCTCTGCAGACGACCGTTGGCGCGAAGTAGCTGTTGCTCCGCTGGCACACCGGACAGTCCGGTGTTACACGGACAGTCCGGTGTTACACCGGACAGTCCGGTGAATTATAGCGGAGCGGCCTCCCAAATTCTCGAAGCTGGCAAGTTCAGAGTCAATCTTCCTGGTGCATCGGACACTGTCCGGTGGTGCACCGGACACTGTCCGGTGGCACACCGGACAGTCCGGTGCGCCAGACCAGGGCTGCCTTCGGTACACTTTGCTCCTTTGTTTTGAACTCTTTCTTTTATCTTTGTATTGGTTTGTTGTGAACCTTTGCCACCTGTAGAACATATTTTCTAGAGCAAACTAGTTAGTCCAATAATTTGTGTTGGGCAATTCAACCACCAAAATTCAATTGGAAAAGGTTTGATCCTATTTCCCTTTCAATCTCCCCCTTTTTGGTGATTGATGCCAACACAAACCAAAGCAAATATAAAAGTGCAGAATTGAACTAGTTTGCATAACGTAAGTGCAAAGGTTGCTTAGAATTGAAACCAATATACTTTTTCAATAGATGTGCATGGATGGTTTTCTTCTTTTTTAACATTTTGGACCACATTTGCACCACGGGTTTTGTTTTTGCAAATCCTTTGTAAAAATTCTTTTCAAAAACATTTTGCAAATAGTCAAAGGTATATGAATAAAGTTTGGAAGAAGCATTTTCAAGATTGAAATTTTCTCCCCCTGCTTCAAATGCTTTTCCTTTGACTTCAACAAATACTCCCCCTAAATAAAATTCTCCTCTTAGTGTTCAAGAGGGTTTTAGAAATTTTTGAAGATACTACTTTCTCCCCCTTTTTAAACACAATAAGATATCAATTTGAAAACTTCATTTTAAAATTTGGTGGTGGTGGTGGTGCGGTCCTTTTGCTTTGGGCTCATACTTTCTCCCCCTTTGGCATGAATCGCCAAAAACGGATACTCGTGAGTGAAATACAAGCCCTTTTATTTTCTCCCCAATGGCAAACAAATAGTTATGAGTGAAGGTTATACCAAAGTGGAGAGTGATGCGGAGTACCGGCAAATATTGATGGAGTTGAGTGGAAGCGCCTTCTTTGCCGAATACTCCATTTCCCTTTCAATTCTGTGACTAAGCATAATAATACACTTGAAAACACATTAGTCATAGACATAAAAGAGATATGATCAAAAGTATAAATGAGCTATGTGTGCAAAGAGTCAATCAAAATTCCTAGAATCAAGAATATTTAGCTCATTCCTAAGTTTGGTAAAGGTTTGCTCATCTAAAGGCTTGGTAAAGATATCGGCAAATTGATCTTTGGTGTTAATATAGGCTATCTCGATATCCCCCTTTTGTTGGTGATCTCTCAAAAAGTGATACCGAATGGTTATGTGCTTAGTGCGGCTGTGTTCAACAGGATTATCCGCCATGCGGATTGCACTCTCATTGTTACATAGGAGAGGGACTTTGCTAAATTTGTAGCCATAGTCCCTAAGGGTTTGCCTCATCCAAAGTAATTGAACGCAACAATGGCCTGCGGCAATGTACTCGGCTTCGACGGTAGAAAGAGCGATTGAGTTTTGTTTCTTTGAAGCCCAAGACACCAGGGATCTCCCCAGAAACTGACAAGTCCCTAATGTACTCTTCCTATCAATCTTACACCCTGCCCAATCAGCATCGGAATATCCTAATAAATAAAATGAGGATCCCGTGGGGTACCAAAGACCAAACTTAGGTGTTTGAACTAAATATCTCAAGATTCTCTTCACGGCCCTAAGGTGAACTTCCTTAGGATCGGCTTGAAATCTTGCACACATGCATACGGAAAGCATAATATCCGGTCGAGATGCACATAAATAGAGTAAGGATCCTATCATCGACCGGTATACCTTTTGATCTACGGATTTACCTCCCGTGTCGAGGTCGAGATGCCCATTGGTTCCCATGGGTGTCTTGATGGGCTTGGCATCCTTCATTCCAAACTTGGTAAGAATGTCTTGAATGTACTTCGTTTGGCAAATGAAGGTGCCCTCTTGGAGTTGCTTGACTTGGAATCCTATAAAATACTTTAACTCCCCCATCATAGACATCTCGAATTTTTGAGTCATGATCCTACTAAACTCTTCACAAATAGATTTGTTAGTAGACCCAAATATGATATCATCAACATAAATTTGGGATACAAACAAATCATTCTCAATTGTCTTAGTAAAGAGAGTAGGATCGGCCTTGTCGACTTTGAAGCCATTAGTGATAAGAAAATCTCGAAGGCATTCATACCATGCTCTTGGGGCTTGCTTGAGCCCATAAAGCACCTTTGAGAGTTTATATACATGGTTAGGATACTCACTATCTTCAAAGCGAGGAGGTTGCTCAACATAGACCTCTTCCTTGATAGGTCCATTGAGGAAGGCACTCTTCACGTCCATTTGATAAAGCTTAAAGCCATGGTAAGTAGCATAGGCAAGTAATATACGAATTGACTCAAGCCTAGCTACGGGTGCATAGGTTTCACCAAAATCCAAACCTTCGGCTTGTGAATACCCTTTGGCTACAAGTCGTGCCTTGTTCCTTGTCACCACACCATGCTCATCTTGTTTGTTGCGGAAGACCCACTTGGTTCCTACAACATTTTGGTTAGGACGTGGAACTAAATGTCATACCTCATTTCTTGTGAAATTGTTGAGCTCCTCTTGCATCACCAACACCCAATCCGAATCTTGAAGTGCTTCCTCTACCCTGTGTGGCTCAATAGAGGAAACAAACGAGTAATGTTCACAAAAATGAGCAACACGAGATCGAGTGATTACCCCCTTATGAATATCTCCTAGGATGGTGTTCACGGGGTGATCTCGTTGGATTGCTTGGTGGACTCTTGGGTGTGGTGGCCTTGGAACTTGCTCATCCTCCTTATCTTGATCATTGGCATCTCCCCCTTGATCATTGCCCTCCTCTTGAGGTAGCTCATCATCTTGATCTTCTCCTTCATCATCTTGAGCCTCATCCTCATCTTGGGTTGGTGGAGATGCTTGCATGGAGGAAGATGTTTGATCTTGTGCTTGTGGAGGTTCCTCAAATTCCTTAGGACACACATCCCCAATGGACATGTTCCTTAGCGTGACGCACGAAGCCTCTTCATCATCTAGTTCATCAAGATCAACTTGCTCTACTTGAGAGTCGTTAGTCTCATCAAACACAATGTCACAAGAAACTTCAACTAGTCCAGTGGACTTGTTAAAGACTCTATATGCCCTTGTGTTTGAATCATATCCTAGTAAAAAGCCTTCTACAGCCTTAGGAGCAAATTTAGATTTTCTACCTCTTTTAACAAGAATAAAGCATTTGCTACCTGTAGGAAACGGGTGACACCTAAGAGGGGGGGGGGGTGAATTAGGACTTCTAAAACTTTTACTAAACTAGGCCACAATTAAATCCCTAGAGCAAAACCTATGCAAATAATCAAAACTAGAATGTGCAAACTAGGTTTTGTCTAAGTGTTGCTATCTCTACCGCAAAAGGCTAAGTTTCAATCTATACTCTAAATAAGTATGACTACAAGATTGAAACTTAAATGCTTAATATAAATGCGGAATGTAAAGAGCTAAGTAGAGAAGCAAACTCTCGTGGATGACGCCGGTATTTTTACCGAGGTATCCGGAACCACGCAAGGTCCCGACTAATCCTCGTTGGTGCCCCTACGCAAAGGAAAGCCCACGCGAGGGCCAAGCACCACGGTCGAGTAACTCCGTAGAGAGCCGCGGGCCTTATCCACGCGCAAGTGGTGCTCCGCTTCCGGCTCCTCTCGGACGCTCCCCGCCGTCTCCACTATCGAGCTTCCGGCCGAAACGCCGCGGGCCTCGTTCCCTCCGGTACACGGTGGCGGCCGTGACACAAACGCGGTTGTCACGGTCTCGCAAGACTCTCACCCCACTCGGTACAATTACAACGACTCGCGCAAGAGCCGAGGGGTTGTGTGGTTTTACAAAACTCACTCAACTAACTAGGGTTCACCTAGAGCAAGCGCTAAAGCGGTCTAACTAACCTAAGCACTTCGCAAAGCACCTACGCTAATCACCGAGTGATTCTATTAAGCACTTGGGTGTTTGAGCTCTTGGAAATATGCACTATATGCCTTGGTATGTTGCTTGGGCTCTCACACTTGAGAATGGCCGGTTGGGGTGGTATTTATAGCCTCCACACCCCAAACTAGCCGTTGGACAGAAAGCAGCAGCTTTCTGTCGTCGGGTGCACCGGACAGTCCGGTGCACCACCGGACACTGAACAGTAGATGTCCGGTGCACGCCACGTCAGCCGACCGTTGGCGCCTGTAGCAGTCGACCGTTGGGTCCGACCGTTGCCGTCTGCCCGTTGGCACACCGAACAGTCTGGTGCACACCGGACAGTCCGGTGCTACAGCCAGAGAGCGCCTGTCTGTGGCCTCTCTGCGCAGACAGTCCGGTGCCTCACCGGACAGTCCGGTGCACACCGGACACCGATGTCCGGTGCGCCACCAGGCGCTGGCTGACAGCCCTCATCTTGGATTTCTTCGCTGATTTCTTCGGGCTTCTTTGTTCTTGAGTATTGGACTCCTATGCATCTCTTTATGTCTTCTTTTGAGGTGTTGCATCCTCATTTGCCTTGGTCCAATTCTCTTCGCATCCTGTGAACTACAAATACAAACACTAGAAAACTTATTAGTTTACGGATTGTGTTGTTCATCAAACACCAAAACTCAGTTAGCCAAAAGGCCCGGGGTCCATTTTCCTTACAATCTCCCCCTTTTTGGTGATTGATGACAACACAACCAAAGCAAGCAAATAATACAAGTATTTTAATTAAAATGTGCAATCTACTTGCTAAGATGCATGATTGTCCCCACAATGTGATATTATGGACTTAAGCCTCCCCCTAACTCCATAATTCACTTACTTCCTATTTTTGGACCAAATAACCAAAACCACTTGAAAAGCCATTTGAAGATATAAAATTTTAAATTGGTGGTGTTTGGTGTTTGATAAAGTTTTCATTGCTTTGGTCCTTAAACTTCTCCCCCTTTGGCATCAACCACCGAAAAGGAAGACATTAAAAGCATGTAGGAAGTAAATAAAAGCTTGCCCTCAACAGGAATTGTATCAAATGATATCACTAGAAGGATATTAAATTAAGCCATGTGAATGATACCAGTTGTAGGAGTCCTTAAAAGATTACTCCCCCTAAATGAGTATTCTCCTTTAGAAAGAGTTTTTTTTCTCCCCCTTTAGAGATGAAGAAATACTCCCCCTGACAGAGATCCTCTACTTAGGAAAAAAGCATGTGAAAATTAGAGGTGCAAGACATGATTTGAAAAGACTAGCTTCCCTTATGCATAGGTAACAGAATATGAGTTAACTACTTATGCATTTTTAGCAACATGGAAGCATATGATATGAAATATAGTCTAATCAAACATTGGAGAAGACATGTAAATGATACTGAATGTAGTCTCAAAAGATACCAATTGAAGATCAATGGAGAGCTTGAGAGACATGAGAGTTCTTGGAGATTTTGCAGTGGAAGATTGTTGTCTTTCTCCGGGGACTTCATTTTCCTTACAATGAGACTATCACATGAAATAGACTTGAAAAGGTGTTAGTCTCAAAGTATTAGATTATAGAGTAACCTCCCCCTAAAGGTGTGCATACAAGTTTTGAATACTTGTAGGAGACATGCACTTTGATTTGATATCAAGAGGGTCAAATTATCCATAATCCAAACATTGGCACATATAAGTTAAATGATACACTTTGTAGAAATCAAAAGTTTTCAATTGATGCATCATTTACTATGGAGAGATATAAAAGCTATGTGCCGTGCTTAAACAAACATTTTAAGCCATGTAGGTTTGCTTAAGTGTATGAATTAAGAACAAGCAATCCTACCATATGATTTACCTAGTATGCATGATTTTAAACAAAAGTGCATAACAAATGTAATACTAGGCAAGAAAGGTAACCTAGATAAAAGGTAAATAGATACGCATATCTAAAAACACGAAATACAATAAAACTAGTTACCTTAGTCATGGGTGGGAAATTTGGGTCCAAAGTTTTCACTAACCCACTTGGCAAGAAACTTGATCCAATATGATGTATCCCATGATATACATCCCAAATTTGCCAAGTCTCCAAATTTCCCGCAGACCTTTGGTCCACTCACTTCCCTTTCGGGATCCAAACCTTCTTGGTGCTTTTGATGGTTGAAATTATCTCCTTTGGCACCCAGATGCGTTTGGCCCCTTTTTCTTTGTTGGCTTGCTTGTTGGCCTTGATTGCTATCACCTTTCCATTCTTTTTCTTCTTGATCAAATATGGTGTAGCATCCTTTTTGTTCACCCTTTTGATGTAGGTGTTGGAGATTTTGCTTGATGGCTTTTGCTTGAGCTTTTGCCTTTGTTTATCCCCGGTCATCGCCTTGCATTGGAAAGACTTGTGGCCTTCCATGTGGCATAGCCTACAAATCACAGTTTCTCCCTCTACAGGCTTGTTCACTCCCGCAGTGGTGTTATCCTGTGGAGGTCGGATTTGTTTGGCTTTGCCTTTCTTGTCATACAAAGCCTTGCCAAGGCGAGCCACTTCTTGCTTTAATTGTTCATTTTCCTTTGCAACCTCATCCGAACATGTCTCTACAACAATATTCTCAACAACGACTTGGTTGCAGGGGTTAGAATCATCAATTAAATCAAAGCAGGAAGTAGAAGCATCTTTCTTAATTATTTTAGGTATTTCAACTAAAGATGCTGCTGGGGTGCTACCAATGTTTTCTAGCTTAGTAGTTAGCTCATTATTGTGTATGCTAAGAATTTCCATTTTCTCTAGCAAATTTTCAATAGCTTCTTGGGAGCTAGCTAACTTAGCCTTAAGTTTTTCATTCTTTTTAATAAGGCTATTATCGGTAGCAGTGGATGGAGCACTAGATTCTAATAGCTCAATTTTAGTTGACAGCTCACTATTTAAGTTTGCAAAAGTTTCAAATTTTTCTAGCAAACCTTTGTAATCATTTTGAGAGCTAACCAACTTATTTTTCAAAGTTTTAAGTTGAGCTTTTTGCTTAGTGCAAACATCCTGGAAAAATTTTACGGCTTCCGCAAGCTCATCTAGAGAGGGCTTTCCCTCACCTTCATCATCACTACTACTTTCATCACTAGAGGATGGAATGCTTTTGTTACCTCTTGCCATAAGGCATTTGTGTGATGACCGTGATGATCGTGACGAGGACCGGTGGCTGCGCGTCCTTGGAGGTTCATCTTCACTTGAAGAATCATCCCAAGTTCTAACACTTGTTAGCGCCTTGCCTTTGCTCCTCTCCTTTTTGGGCTTGGCCATATTTGGACAGTTGTTCCTGAAGTGGCCCTTCTCCCCACATGCGAAGCATCCTCTCTTCCTTTGCTTTTTCCTGTCAATGTTAAAGAGAAGATCCTCGACCTGCAGGGGCACACCCATTAGATTAATCTTGCGGATCATCCTCATTACATTTCCGACGCGTCGGATTGTTTCTTCGTCCTCGGAGGATGATGTGCATGGTTGATTATCTTCATCATCATCACTTTCTTCTTCTTCTTCCTCTTCTTCGCTTGAGGAACTTGGAGTGGGAGCCTTCTTTTTGCCCTTCCTTTCATCACATGTAAAAGCATATGGTCTTGAGGAAGTTGGCTCATCTCCCCGACTCATTTTTCGCGACATCTCAAAAGCCGCGATTTTCCCAATCACGATGGTCGGGGTCATGTTGCTCAAGTCCTCCATGTTGTGAAGGATGGTGATGATGCTCCCATATCTTTGTTGTGGTAGCAGGGAGATAATCTTCCTCACAATGTCCGCATCACCTAGCTTATTAATGCCAATCGAATTGAGCTCATTGATAATTAGATTCAAACGAGAATACATGTCTCTAACAAGCTCATCATCTTTCATAGCAAAAGAATTATACTCATTTAAGACTAGGCAATGTTTTTGCTCACGGACATTAGATGTGCCGTTATGGAGCTCATGCAATTTTAGCCAAATCTCATTAGCAGTTTTCAGGGTAAATACTTGATTGAAAATATCCATGCTAAGAGATTCATACAAGCAATTTTTGGCTCTAGCATTTAAATGGATTTCTTTTTCCTCACTCGTGGTGGGTTTCTCGGGATTCTTGAGGGGTTTCATCCCGTCACGAGTGACTCTCCAAACACCTAGATCAACGGCCTCTATGTAACAAGCCATTCTAGCACTATAATATGGGAAGTTAGTGCCGTCAAAGTGTGGTGGCCTATGGGTATCCATCCCTTCCTCTAAAAAGCGTCGGCTCTTTTAGCGGTGAAGCTAAAGCGTTTCAAATGAGCCAAACCGGGCTCTGATACCACTTGTAGGAAACGGGTGACGCCTAAGAGGGGGGGTGAATTAGGACTTCTAAAACTTTTACTAAACTAGGCCACAATTAAATCCCTAGAGCAAAACCTATGCAAATAATCAAAACTAGAATGTGCAAACTAGGTTTTGTCTAAGTGTTGCTATCTCTACCGCAAAAGGCTAAGTTTCAATCTATACTAAATAAGTATGACTACAAGATTGAAACTTAAATGCTTAATATAAATGCGGAATGTAAAGAGCTAAGTAGAGAAGCAAACTCTCGTGGATGACGCCGGTATTTTTACCGAGGTATCCGGAACCACGCAAGGTCCCGACTAATCCTCGTTGGTGCCCCTACGCAAAGGAAAGCCCACGCGAGGGCCAAGCACCACGGTCGAGTAACTCCGTAGAGAGCCGCGGGCCTTCTCCACGCGCAAGTGGTGCTCCGCTTCCGGCTCCTCTCGGACGCTCCCCGCCGTCACTACAGGAAAACAGTTAATTCCCGTCGGCCAGGAACCGACGGGAATAAGCACTAAACCGACGGGAATAAGTAATTCCCGTCGGTTTAGCCCTTATTCCCGTCGGTTGTCAGCCGCCAGGCGTCCCTTGTCGGGGATACGGTTATTCCCGTCGGCCGCCGACGGGAATACGTAATCCCCGTCGGCCAATATCGAGCCGACGGGAATAAGGGCTAATTCCCGTCGGCTCTACAACCGACGGGCGTTACTAATTAATCCCCGTCGGCTGACCTGGCCGACGGGAGTTACTAATTAATTCCCGTCGGCCATGTCAGCCGACGGGAATTATCTGGGCCGACGGGAGGTAATAGTCAATTCCCGTCGGCTATGGTCAAACCGACGGGAATTAACTGGGCCGACGGGAGTTAACCTATATTTCTGCAACAGCAACACCATATTAGATATTTCTCACACATAACATACACAAAACATATATATCACAAACATATGACAAAACATATCACATAAACATATAAATCACAAACGCATTGACATCACACATCACAAACACATCATTGACATCACACATCACAAACACATTGATATAATTCACACATCACAAACATTTCAGATACGAGAGTGTTTACACAAACATAACGTCCAGGAGTTAAAAACATAACGAGCACGAGTTTAAGTGTTTAAAGATAACCACCACTTGGGTGGTTAGAGCTTTGACCGCTGCCGCCTTCACCACCAGGAGGAGGGTACGCGAAGAGCGAGTCAACAAATCCAGTCCCTGCTGCTGGATCAGACCCACTGCCACCCGCTTCAGGCGTAACCTATGCAAGTTAGCAAATATCAACACGTTAAATGCAAATATCAAAAAGTATACAAGTGTATAAATTAATGGAGAGTTATCAAACGTACCCTATCTCCAGGTGCAGGTATATGTGTCGGAGGGGTGGTGAACTGTGGTGGTGGAACTGGTGTGTTTGCAAATTGGCTCCATTGTGGTGGCGGTGGAAAATTTGATGTCATGCCTTGTTGCTGCATTAACTGTTAAACACATATGTGTTACTACCGAAGATGTTGTATTGAAATATAATAATTTAGAGTTCGGATTATGTGTACTCACTTGATACATCGCTTGATTATGAGCATTGCAAGCTTCCATAAATTCGCGTTGTTGTCTCATCTCTTCGCGCATCCTCATAATCTCCAACTCCTGCTCGTTCGGTCGACGAGAGCATGAGCTACGGGAAGATGAACCCGTCCTCTAAGATCTCACCGACGACGAGTCAATGAATCCGTCGAAGAGTGCGTATCTATAAGTTATTCAAAAAATGTGATTATTGTATAGTCAATTTAGTGTCAACCATATAATTTCATAAGTTAGAGCTTACCGTCCATGCGCTTTGCCACCACCACTTGCGTACACCACCGAGGGATCCACCGGTTCATGGCGCCAGTCGAAGTCAGGGCCATGGCGACGAACCATCTCCTCCCCATATGCCGCCTATACATCATTGACAACCTTACAAATGCAAGAATTTATATACTTTGAACGTTTGAACTTTTGAGCCAAAACTCACCAAGCGATCCGTGGCTGTCTGGCTGCAGAGCTGGTCAGGGTTGTTCGGGTCTGGTCCTTTGTGGCCCTCCTGGTAGACCTCAATGTCACTAGGCTTTTGGCCACTCGTAGCTTCCTGTATAAACAAAAAACATTCATAAGCAATCGTATTATTTGCTGATCGACATAGATAGATCAAACTTACCATTCTTTTAGCTTTTCGTACCATGTCGTCACCGCCAAACTTGTGGTTAGGATTGGTTCCTCGACATTGTCTGTGATGCGCTGACGCTTTCTGGAAGCCTTCGGAAGCCCAATATCGACACCAAGCATAGTACGCATCAGGCACGGGCGCCATCCATGGAACCATCACCTGCACACACACAATGTTACATATTATCAATCACAACAATAAATATAAAGGGTAAAACAAATTGAATACTAACCTCACGATATTGATCCTCAGTCAAATATATCTTTGACGACCCTTCCTTTTTAGTCAAGGGGCCTGCTTCTTCCGGATGCTTTTGAAAATACAGGTTTGTAGCCTGAATTCTCGCATAGTATATGGCATCCTTCACCAGCTTCTTTGCATTGTTTTGGAAGACACGTTCAGCGTGCCCCATGTAATCCTCTCCGTCAGGCAACCGATATCGAAGCTACAACATAAAGAATACAAATACAATGGTATAAGTCATAGATTTACAATATTAAGAAACATAACAAAAACAATAAAGAATTCATACCCAAAAGTCATTACGCACAAGTCCCTGTCTGTCGGTGTGGTTTCGTTCCTTTTTAAACTTGTACTCGTCCCAGGTACTGACGAGCACCTCATCCTCGGTATCACCGTTTGACACCTTCACTATACCAGGGTAGTGAAGGCGGCAAAGAGAACCCAACGTAAGGTTAACCTGAGTGTGGTGTCCCTTGCCGTCAAAGGACAGGTCCTCCCAATTCCTGCATTACACAAAAACATTAACAATACACATAATAGTTATATGAGATAAGTTAATATATTACACTCACCGATCTCCATGTGGCATGATTAAAGTCCTATCAGCCTCTCGCTCTATCGCGTGACGAGGCTTTACTGAGTGGCTTTTTCTTGAGCGACGTGTGCGTGTCGCTGAAGAGCCTCCCGAGCCATCATCCATCGGGTTGTCAGCCGGTTCGCCCTGTTGGCCCCACTGGTCCCACGCCTGTTGCTGCTCTCTCTGGTGGTCCCACTGGTCCCATGGCTGGTGATGCTGTGCGGCCTGGTCCCATGTCACGTGCTCCACCTCCTCAATGTGCTCCACCTCCTCATTGTGCTGCTCAGCCTCATTGTGCTGCTCCTCCTCAATGTGCTGCTCCTCTGTGTGCTGCTCATCCTGGTACATACAACTCAAGATTTATTTGTAAATTTGTAAACAAATTTATTTGTACAAGATATGTTACCTCATCTCCATGTACCGCGCTCAACAGCTCTCGACGTCTGCTGCTGCTCGAAGAACTGCCCTGAAAAAGGCCCAGGCCCTTGAACAACCCTTTCACTGACTTCTTTGATTTTGGCGGCATCCTGCATAAAAAATAAGAAATTATTCATTAGTGCATCAAAAATGACATAATACTTAAAATATAAACAAATGAAATAACAAAACAACTTTACTTGTTAAATATCATCAAAATCAGGATCTATTTGTTCTCTTCTATGCAGAGGTCGCCATGTAACTTTTCTCCTAACAGGTTGTCTTCTCCGCCTCTCCGGAAAAGTTAAGTCGTTAACGTCTGCGACTAGTGAATCTAATGCCGGTGCAGGATCAATATGAAAACTAGTTGGCAACTCTTCTTCTTGAAACACCTCATCAACCTGCTCAAGGTGACCAATTTGATATTCGTCCTCACCAGGAGTGTATAGGCGTTCGCGGGGATTTACATTGTACACAACCCTCCATTTAGACAACTTTTTGCATGGATATGTCGAGAAATAAACTTGGTCTGCTTGATGGGCAAGGATATACGTGTCGTGTCCTTGAAGCAATTTCTCAGGTTGGATCTGTGTCATCCCAAATTCGGTCCTATAATACTTCGGGTCATACCATTTACACTCAAAGAAAACTAGCGCTAAAGGCTTATTTCCAGCAAATGTAATCTCGATTATATTTTTGATTTTCCCGTAATAGCAGGCTTCGTGTCCTTCCATGTCGGTTGCCCTAGTAACGACTCCACTATTTTGAGTGGCGGCCATAGGATGACTTGATTCGAAAATGCTTGAACGAAAGCGATATCCATTGACGTCGTAACGTCCATAGCTTTTGGCAGTTACGCTTCCAATAGATAACTGACGTAAGTCATCATTCAAATTCATTTCCTCCCCAAACTGTCAATCATGCCACAAAGCATTAGCAAATTCTGTAATATTTGTTAAATGAAATTAGCTCTCGGACCCACATAATTAAGACTTACACGGTCCCGAAGCCACATAATGAAATTAGGTCGTCCATGCATACCATCGCGTCGCAATTTGTCTATGTCTCTCGCTGTTGGCCTACCGAGACACCTCATGTTTTGTTCATCAAACTCGCTGTCAAATATTATTGTGTGACATGAGATATTTGATAACATAAACTAATTCACATATGAACAGTTTAAGAAAATAAGTCTTACACAAAGTATTTCTCCACCTCAGGCATATTCGTGAACATGTACAGTAAAGCAGACTTCCGTTCTTCCATACTGAGGTGATATGCCTTGGGTGGACCAACGTCTTTGCCGTTTGTCTGAAAAATCGAAAGATCACTACAAGGAGGCATCTCTCGTTCATCATCATGGTACCTTTTCTTTCGAGCAAATACATTATGTTCTTCTGCAAAGTAACAACTTGTGAAGTGTGCTACCTCCTTTAGTTTAAATTGTTCTGCAATACATCCTTCAACTCTTGCCTTATTGCCCACCATTGCTCTAAGCTTCTTTAATGCTCTTTCTATATGAAACATCCACCTATACTGAACAGGACCACCGACCTTAGCCTCATATGGAAGATGTATAAAGAGATGCTGCATAGGATTGAAGAAACCCGGTGGAAATATTTTTTCCAATTTGCACAAAAGCACCGGTGCCTCTTTCTCCAGCTGTTCCATCACATCTCTTCTGATTTCTTTAGCACACAACTGTCTGTAGAAATAGCTAACTTCAGCTAACGTTTTCCACACAGCTTCAGAAATGTACCCACGAAACATTACAGGCATGAGCCTCTCCATAATTATGTGGAAGTCATGGCTCTTCAGTCCATTCATCTTCATTGTCTTCAAGTTCACAGATCTTCTAAAACCAGCGGCATAACCATCGGGGAATTTAATATCCTTCATCCACTTCATCACTTCTTTCCGTTGCTTAGATTTCAGACAATAGTCAGCTTTTGGTTTGCCTCCGTTTTCTCTAAGCACCAGGGTTGGACGATCACATATCACTGCTAAGTCCATGCGTGCCTTGTCATTGTCTTTCGTTTTATCAGGGAAATCCATGCATGTATTTATGAGGGCTTGGCAAAAGTTACTCTCTTGATGCATGACGTCGATGTTGTGCATCAAAATCAATGACTTAGCATAAGGAAGCTCCCACAAGCCACATATGTGAGTCCAGTTATGCTCCTCACCAAAGCCTTGATACCTTTTCCCACTCTCGTCTAGGACAAGTTTCATATGCTCTTCTGTAATTTCTATCCCACTACGTCGCTTGGGCGGTCCCTTCGTGACGATGGTGCCCTTCCTAAATTCCTTTCTCTGCCTTCTGAAGGGGTGATTGAAGGGTAGAAAACATCTATGGCAATCAAAGTAACATATCTTGCCACCAGCACTAAGACGAAAACAATCTGTATCTTTAGCACAATAAGGACACGTCAATCTACCATGCACGCTCCATCCAGAGAAAATACCATACGCCATAAAATCATGAACCGAGAACAGATATGCAACACGAAGATTGAATTTCTGCTTCTTGAAGCAGTCATAGGCTTCCACACCTTGCCATAGCTTCTTCAACTCTTCAATCAGTGGTTGAAGCATCACATTGAGGCGTACGCTAGGATGCTCAGGACCAGGTATAACAAGACATAGGAACATAAACTCATATTTCATGCAAAGAGCAGGTGGAAGGTTGTACGGTATGGCAATGACAGGCCAACATGAATACGACGCAGCGGTCATATTGAACGGCGTGAAACCATCAGTTGCCAAGCCGATACGAACGTTTCTTGCATCGCTGGCAAAATCTGGATCAAATTTGTCAAGAGCCTTCCATGCATCACCATCTGACGGGTGCACCATTAACCCATCTTGTCTGTCCGTACAATCTTTATGCCACCTCATGTGCATAGCGGTCTTCCTCGAGAGAAACAAATGTTTCACTCTAGGAGTGAGAGGCATGTACCGAAGCTGTTTATGTGCAACCTTTGTCACCACCTTCTCCCCATCTTCATTTACAAGCTCCACGTACCTCGACTTCCCACATTTTAAGCATTTCTGTTCTCTGTCATGTTCCTTCCAAAAAAGCATACAGTTGTCTTGGCAAACATCAATCTTCTCATACTCCATACCAAGACCTTCAAGCAATTTCTTGGACTGGTACATGTCTTTCGGCATCTTGTGACCCGTAGGAAGAACCTCGCTAATCAAATCCACAAGCTCCTTGTAACAATTAATTGTGAATGCAAACTTGGACTTGATTGACATCAGCCGGGTCACAAATTCCAGTACGGTCACGTCAGTGTGCCCGTGAAGAGGCTCTTCTGACGCTTTGAGAAGGTCGAAGAACTTCTCAACCTCCGGTGTAGGTGAATCATGATGATCTGGTGCCAGTTCAGGCTGCAGATCCTCAAGCATCTGGTCCATCCTATCAACATCATCTTCACCGTCATCAACTTCTACTTCTGCTGCTTGTTCAACATCTTCACCATGGAGATACCAGACCTTATAGCCTGGCACGAAACCATGCGAACACAGGTGTAGTGTGACCTGCCTCTTGGTGTGGCTCGTCATATTTCTACATTTATTGCATGGACACCTAATATTATCTATTTGTGACAAAGCAGCTGCATGGTCCAGAAACATCTGCGTCTTGGCAAACCATTCACTTGTGTGACACCCACCCTTCTTGAAACCTTCATACATCCAATCACGTCTATCACCCATTATTGCGGCTGTGTGTACGAGTAAAGAGTGTGTGTGAGACATTCATGTTTGTACACGTCACACATACATCTATAGGTAAGTAGTAAAACTATATATATATATACATAACATCACCTTCAACACAATAACATGATATTCATTAATTAACAATAATGCAACATCCAAATTTAGATAAACAATATTTGCAACATTTCCAGAACATCAAATTTACAACAAATACCAATATTAAATAAATTGTAATCGCATTACAGTTAACTCCCGTCGGCCATAAAAACCGACGAAAATAAACAATATTTGCAACATTAAATCCATTAAATTAAATAAAATTTTTAGAACATCAAGTTTATTAACAATAGCATCAAATTTATCAATATCGAAACCTTCATACATCCTAATATTATAAGTTAAATCTAATCAATAAACAATTAACAATTTTAAATTAATTCTAATCACATGAAACTTAACTCCCGTCGGCCATAAAAAACCGACGAAAATAAACATCTACACACATATTTAGCTATTATAATCACACTCGTATTCACAATTTAGGATGTATACCTCAACGACAAGGCGGCAACGGCGCTCGGGGAAGCGGTCGGGACCGGCGGCGGCACTCGTGGAGGCTCTCGAAGGCGACGGCGGACTTGGGGCTGCGGCGGTGCTTGGAGAGCCGGTCGGAGCGATGGGCGGCGGTGGAGGAGGCCGACGGCGGAGGCTATTGCGGCGGCGGCGGAGGAGGCCGGGGCGGCGTGGTGGTCGGCCGGCCGTTAGGGGCGGCGCCGGGCCGGTACGGGAGTCGCGGCGGCGGCGGTGGAAGGGGCAGGGGCGGCGCCGGACGGGGCAGGGGCGGGGGCTGCTGGGGCCGCGCGGGGTCGGAGCGACGGCGGTGGGAGGCGCGGTGGGGAGGCGCGGCCGGCGGCGGGTCTTGGCGCGGCGGCGGCGGCGGTGGGAGGCGCGGCCGGCGGCGGCGGGTTTGGGCGCGGCGCTTGGGGAAGACAGAGACAGACAGAATGCGTCCGCGCGGGCGAACCCGCGCTCATAAACGGTTAATCCCCGTCGGTTTTCTCCCTGGCCGACGGGAGTTAAGTAATCCCCGTCGGCCTACGCTCTAGCCGACGGGAGTTAAGTTAACTCCCGTCGGCCTACTTTCTGGCCGACGGGAGTTAAGTTAACTCCCGTCGGCTGCGTTTTAGCCGACGGGAGTTACATTATCCCCGTCGGTTTTCTCCCTGGCCGACGGGAATTACCCTGGCCGACGGGAATCAATAGGATTCCTGTAGTGCGTCTCCACTATCGAGCTTCCGGCCGAAACGCCGCGGGCCTCGTTCCCTCCGGTACACGGTGGCGGCCGTGACACAAACGCGGTTGTCACGGTCTCGCAAGACTCTCGCCCCACTCGGTACAATTACAACGACTCGCGCAAGAGCCGAGGGGTTGTGTGGTTTTACAAAACTCACTCAACTAACTAGGGTTCACCTAGAGCAAGCGCTAAAGCGGTCTAACTAACCTAAGCACTTCGCAAAGCACCTACGCTAATCACCGAGTGATTCTATTAAGCACTTGGGTGTTTGAGCTCTTGGAAATATGCACTATATGCCTTGGTATGTTGCTTGGGCTCTCACACTTGAGAATGGCCGGTTGGGGTGGTATTTATAGCCTCCACACCCCAAACTAGCCGTTGGACAGAAAGCAGCAGCTTTCTGTCGTCGGGTGCACCGGACAGTCCGGTGCACCACCGGACACTGAACAGTAGATGTCCGGTGCACGCCACGTCAGCCGACCGTTGGCGCCTGTAGCAGTCGACCGTTGGGTCCGACCGTTGCCGCCTGCCCGTTGGCACACCGGACAGTCTGGTGCACACCGGACAGTCCGATGCTACAGCCAGAGAGCGCCTGTCTGTGGCCTCTCTGCGCAGACAGTCCGGTGCCTCACCGGACAGTCCGGTGCACACCGGACACCGATGTCCGGTGCGCCACCAGGCGCTGGCTGACAGCCCTCATCTTGGATTTCTTCGCTGATTTCTTCGGGCTTCTTTGTTCTTGAGTATTGGACTCCTATGCATCTCTTTATGTCTTCTTTTGAGGTGTTGCATCCTCATTTGCCTTGGTCCAATTCTCTTCGCATCCTGTGAACTACAAATACAAACACTAGAAAACTTATTAGTTCACGGATTGTGTTGTTCATCAAACACCAAAACTCAGTTAGCCAAAAGGCCCGGGGTCCATTTTCCTTACACTACCAAAGACTCTAAAATATGAAACATTGGGCTTTTTAGCAGTGAGGAGTTCGTAAGATGTCTTCTTGAGGATTCGGTGTAGATACAACCGGTTGATGGCGTAGCAAGCGGTGTTGACCGCCTCGACCCAAAACCGATCCAAAGTCTTGTACTCATCAAGCATGGTTCTTGCCATGTCCAATAGATTTCTATTCTTCCTCTCTACTACACCATTTTGTTGTGGCGTGTAGGGAGAAGAGAACTCATGCTTGATACCCTCCTCCTCAAGAAAGCCTTCAATTTGTGAGTTCTTGAACTCCGTCCTGTTGTCGCTTCTTATTTTCTTGATCCTCAAGCCGAACTCATTTTGAGCCCGTCTCAAGAATCCCTTCAAAGTTTCTTGGGTTTGAGATTTATCCTGCAAAAAGAATACCCAAGTGAAGCGAGAATAATCATCCACAATAACTAGACAGTACTTACTCCCGCCGATGCTTATGTAAGCTATCGGGCCGAATAGGTCCATGTGGAGGAGCTCAAGTGGCCCGTCAGTCGTCATGATGTTCTTGTGTGGATGATGAACACCAACTTGCTTCCCTACTTGACATGCGCTACAAATCCTGTTTTTCTTAAAGTGAACATTGGTTAGTCCCAAAATGTGCTCTCCCTTCAGAAGCTTGTGAAGATTCTTCATCCCAACATGGGCTAGTCGGCGATGCCAGAGCCAACCCATGTTAGTCTTAGCGATTAAGCAAGTATCGAGTTCAGCTCTATTGAAATCAACTAAGTATAGCTGACCCTCTAATACTCCCTTAAAAGCTACTGAATCATCACTTCTTCTAAAGACAGTAACACCTGTATCCGTAAAAAGACAGTTGTAACCCATTTTGCATAATTGAGAAACAGAAAGCAAGTTGTAATCTAGTGAATCTACAAGAAAAACATTGGAAATAGAATGGTCAGGTGATATAGCAATTTTACCCAATCCTTTGACCAAACCTTGATTTCCATCCCCGAATGTAATAGCTCGTTGGGGATCTTGGTTTTTCTCATAGGAGGAGAACATCCTTTTCTCCCCTGTCATGTGGTTTGTGCACCCGCTGTCGATGATCCAACTTGAGCCCCCGGATGCATAAACCTACAAAACAAATTTAGTTCTTGATTTTAGGTACCCAAACAGTTTTGGGTTCTTTGATATTAGATACAAGAACTTTGGGTACACAAACACAAGTCTTTGACCCCTTGTGTTTGCCCCCAACATATTTGGCAACTACCTTGCCTGATTTGTTAGTAAGCACATAAGAAGCATCAAAAGTTTTGAATGAAACATTATGATCATTTGATGCTTTAGGAGTTTTCTTCTTAGGCAATTTAGCGTGAGTGGATTGCCTAGAACTAGATGTCTTACTCTTATACATAAAAGCATGATGAGATCCAGAGTGAGACTTCCTAGAGTGAATTCTCCTAATTTTGTGTTCGGGATAGCCAGCAGGGTACAAAATGTAACCCTCGTTATCCTGAACCATGGGAGCTTTGCCCTTAACAAAGTTAGATAATTTTTTAGGAGGGGCATTAAGCTTGACATTGTCTCCCTTTTGGAAGCCAATGACATCCTTAATGCCAGGGCGTCTCCCACTATAAAGCATACTACGAGGAAATTTAAAAATTTTCATTTTCTAACTCATGCTCGGCAATTTTAGCATCTAATTTTGCTATATGATCATTTTGTTGTTTAATCATAGCAATGTGATCATGAATAGCATCAACATTAATATCTCTACATCTAGTGCAAATAGAAACATGCTCAACTGTAGATGTAGAGGGTTTGTAATCATTTAATTCAACAATCTTAGCATGTAAAATGTCATTCTCATCTCTAAGATTGGAAATGGAAATATTGCAAACGTCTAGTTCCTTAGCCTTAGCAATCAATTTTTCATTCTCATTTCTAAGGCTAGCAAGAGAGGTATTCAATTGATCAATCTTAGAAATTAAATTAGCATTATCATTTTTAAGATTGACAATTGAATCATCACAAACATTTGACTTCTCAACCTTAGCAATCAAATTAACATTCTCAATTCTAAGGTTGGAGATAGTATCATGGCAACTACTTAGCTCACTAGTTAATTTTTCATTTTTCTCTACTTCCTGAGCATAAGCATTTTAGTCTTAACATGCTTTTTGTTTTCTTTGATAAGGAAGTCCTCTTGGCTATCCAAGAGATCATCCTTCTCATGAATGGCACTAATCAATTCATTTAATTTCTCTTTTTGTTACATGTTAAGATTGGCAAAAAGAGTAAGCAAGTTATCCTCCTCGTCACTAGAATTATCCTCATCACTAGAGGTTGCATATTTAGTGGAGGATCTTGATTTTACCTTCTTCTTGCCGTCCTTTGCCATGAGGCATTTGTGGCCGACGTTGGGGAAGAGAAGTCCTTTGTTGACGGCGATGTTGGCGGCATCCTCGTCGTCGGAGGAGTCGGTGGAGCTCTCGTCGGAGTCCCACTCCCGGCAAACATGTGCGTCGCCACCCTTTTTCTTGTAATACTTCTTGTTTTCCTTCCTCTTTCCCCTCTTGTCGTTTTCCCTGTCACTATCACTAGACAATGGACATTTAGCGATAAAATGATCGGGCTTACCATATTTGTAGCAGACCTTCTTGGAACGGGGCTTGTAATCTTTCCCCTTCCTTTGCTTGAGGATTTGGCGGAAGCTCTTGATGATGAGCGCCATCTCCTCATTGTCGAGCTTGGAGGCATCGATGGGGACCCTACTTGGTGTAGAGTCTTCTTTCTTCTCCTCCATTGCCTTGAATGCAACGGGTTGTGCCTCAGGTACGGAGGAGGAGACGCCTTGCTCGATGATCTTCTTGGAGCCTTTGATCATCAATTCAAAGCTCACAAATTTGCCTATCACTTCCTCGGGAGACATTAGTTTGTATCTTGGATCACCATGAATCAATTGAACTTGAGTAGGGTTAAGAAATACGAGTGATCTAAGAATAACCTTGACCATCTCATGGTCATCCCATTTGGTGCTCCCAAGGTTGCACACTTGATTTACCAAGGTCTTTAGCCTGTTGTACATGGCTTGGGGGTCTTCTCCTTGGTTGAGCATGAAGCGACCGAGCTCCCCCTCGATCGTCTCCCTCTTAGTGATCTTGGTCACCTCGTCTCCTTCGTGCGCCATTTTGAGCACGTCCCAAATCTCCTTGGTGCTCCTCAATCCTTGCACCTTGTTATACTCCTCTCGACTTAGAGATGCGAGGAGTATTGTGGTGGCTTGTGAGTTGAAGTGCCAGATTTGGGCAACTTCGTCCGAATCATAGTCCTCATCCCCTACGGATGGTACCTATACACCAAACTCAACAACGTTCCAAATGCTAGTGTGGAGTGAGGTTAGGTGATGCCTCATTTTATCACTCCACATGTTATAATCTTCACCGTCAAAAACCGGTGGTTTGCCTAATGGAACGGAAAGTAATGGAGTATGTTTAGAAATGCGAGGGTAGTGTAGGGGAATCTTACTAAACTTCTTGCGCTCATGGCGCTTAGAAGTTACGGATGGCGTGTCGGAGCCGGAGGTGGGTGGCGATGAAGAGTCGGTCTCGTAGTAGACCACCTTCCTCATCTTCTTTTTCTTTTCGCCACTCCGATGCGACTTGTGAGGAGGTGATTCCTCCTTCTTCTTGTTGTGGGACTCTCCCGATGGAGCCTTCCTGTGGCTTGTGGCGGGCTTCTCGCCGGTCACCATCTCCTTCTTGGCATGTTCTCCCATCATCACTTCGAGCGGTTAAGCTCTAATGAAGAACCGGGCTCTGATACCAATTGAAAGTCGCCTAGAGGGGGGGGGGTGAATAGGCGGAATCTGAAAGTTATAAACTTAAGCACAACTATAAGCCGGGGTTAGCGTTAGAAATATAAACGAGTCCGAAAGAGAGGGCAAAAACAAATCACAAGCAAATAGCAATGGATGACACGGTGATTTGTTTTACCGAGGTTCGGTTCTTGCAAACCTACTCCCCGTTGAGGTGGTCACAAAGACCGGGTCTCTTTCAACCCTTTCCCTCTCTCAAATGGTCACTTAGACCGAGTGAGCTTCCTTCCTTGATTTCCCGGATCACTTAGACCCCGCAAGGACCACCACACAATTGGTGTCTCTTGCTTCGCTTACAAGGTTTGAGAGTAAGAATGAGAGAAAGAAGAAAGCCAACCAAGCAACAAGAGCAACAAAAGAACACAAGTCGATCTCCTCACAAGTCCTAAAAACTAGAGTTGAATTGGGGACTTTGATTCGATCGGAGGCTTTGATTTGTGTCTTGGAGTGTTGTGTATTGATCTTGTATTGAATGAGATGTAGTGAATGCTTGGATGTGTTGAAGAGTGGGGTGGTTGGGGGTATTTATAGCCCCAACCACCAATATGGCCGTTGGTGAAGGCTTCTGCCGTATGGCGCACCGGACAGTCCGGTGCGCCAGTCACGTCACCAGGCCGTTGGGTTCTGACCATTGGAGCTCTGACTTCTAGGGCCACCGGACAGTCCGGTGGTGCACCGGATAGGTCCTGTAGACTGTCCGGTGCGCCTTCTGGTGCCTGCTCTAACTTCTGCGCGCGCAGGTGCGCACTGTAGCACATTTATTGTTCTTTGCAGACGACCGTTGGCGCGAAGTAGCCATTGCTCCGCTGGCACACCGGACAGTCTGGTGTTACACCGGACAGTCCGGTGAATTATAGTTGAGCGGCCTCCCAAATTCTCGAAGCTGGCAAGTTCAGAGTCGATCTCCCTGGTGCACCGAACACTGTCCGGTGGCACACCGGACAGTCCGGTGCGCCAGACCAGGGCTGCCTTCGGTACACTTTGCTCCTTTGTTTTGAACCCTTTCTTTTATCTTTGTATTGGTTTGTTGTGAACCTTTGCCACCTGTAAAACATATTTTCTAGAGCAAACTAGTTAGTCCAATAATTTGTGTTGGGCAATTCAACCACCAAAATTCAATTGGAAAAGGTTTGATCCTATTTCCCTTTCAATAACTCTAGTGATGATGAGGATAATTTGCTTACACTTTTTGCCAACCTAAACATGCAACAAAAGGAAAAATTAAATGAATTAATTAGTGCCATTCATGAGAAGGATGAACTCTTGGATAGCCAAGAGGATTTCCTTATTAAAGAAAACAAGAAGCATGTTAAGGTTAAAAATGCTTATGCTCAGGAGGTAGAGAAAAATAAAAAATTGACTAGTGAGCTTAACACTTGCCATGATATTATATCCAACCTTAGAAATGAAAATGCCAAATTAATTGCTAAGCTTGAGAAGTTTGATGTTTGTGATGATTCAATTGTTAGTCTTAGAAATGATAATGCCAATTTGATTGCTAAGATTGACAAGTTGAATGAATCTCTCTCTAGCCTTAAAATTGAGAATGAAAAATTAATTGCTAAGGCTAAAGATTTAAATGTTTGCAATGATTCTATTTCCAATCTTAGAAAAGAGAATGTCATTTTACATGCTAAGATTGATGAATTACAAGTTTGCAAACCCTCTACGTCTACTGTTGAGCATATTTCTATTTGCACTAGATGTAGAGATATTAATGTTGATGCTATTCATGATCACCTTGCTATGATTAAACAACAAAATGATCATATAGCTAAACTAGATGCTAAAATTGCCGAGCATGAACTAGAAAATGAGAAATTTAAATTTGCTTGTAGCATGCTTTATAGTGGAAGACGCCCTGACATTAAGGATGACATTGGCTTCCAACAGGGAGGCAATGTCAAAATTAATGCCCCTAAGAGATTGTCTAACTTTGTTAAGTGCAAGGCTCCCATGCCTCAGGATAACGAGGGCTATATTTTATATCCTGCTGGTTATCCTGAAGATAAGATTAGGAGAATTCATGCTAAAAAGAATAATTCTGTTTCTCACCATGCTTTTATTTATAAGAATGAGGCTTCTAGCTCTAGACGTTCTACCCATGTTAAAAAGAAATCTCCTATTGCATCAAATGAACCTAATATTTCATTTAAGACTTTTGATGCTTCATATGTGCTCACTAACAAATCATGCAAAGTAGTTGCCAAATATGTTGGAGGCAAACACAAGGGGCCAAAGACTTGTGTTTGGGTACCCAAGGTGCTTGTTTCTAATGTCAAAGGACCCAAGACCGTTTGGGTACCTAAGAACAAGGCCTAAACTTGTTTTGTAGGTTTATGCATCCGGGGGATCAAGTTGGATTATTGATAGCGGGTGCACAAACCACATGACTAGGGAGAAAAGGATGTTCTCCTCCTATGAGAAAAACCAAGATCCCCAAATAGCTATCACATTCGAGGATGGAAATCAAGGTTTGGTCAAAGGACTTGGTAAAATTGCTATATCACCTGACCATTCTATTTCTAATGTTTTTCTTGTAGATTCATTAGATTATAATTTGCTTTCAGTTTCTCAATTATGCAAAATGGGCTACAATTGTCTTTTTACGGATATAGGTGTTACTATCTTTAAAAGAAGTGATGATTTAGTAGCATTTAAGGGAGTGTTAGAGGGTCAGCTATACTTATTGATTTCAATAGAGCTGAACTCGACACTTGCTTAATTGCTAAGACTAATATGGGCTGGCTCTGGCATCGCCGACTAGCTCACGTTGGGATGAAGAATCTTCATAAGCTTCTAAAGGGAGAGCACATTTTGGGACTAACAAATGTTCATTTTGAGAAAGACAGAGTTTGTAGCGCATGTCAAGCAGGGAAGCAAGTTGGTGTCCATCATCCACACAAGAACATCATGACAACCGATAGGCCGCTTGAGCTACTCCATATGGATCTATTCGGCCCGATAGCTTACATAAGCATCGGCGGGAGTAAGTATTATCTTGTAATTGTGGATGACTATTCTAGCTTCACTTGGATGTTCTTTTTGCAGGAAAAATCTCAAACCCAAGAGAACTTAAAGGGATTCTTGAGACGGGCTCAAAATGAGTTCGGCTTAAGGATCAAAAAGATTAGAAGCGACAATGTAACGGAGTTCAAGAACTCTCAAATTGAAGGCTTTCTTGAGGAGGAGGGCATCAAGCATGAGTTCTCTTCTCCCTACACACCTCAACAAAATGGTGTAGTGGAGAGGAAGAATAGAACTCTACTTGACATGGCGAGGACCATGCTTGATGAGTACAAGACACCAGATCGGTTTTGGGCCGAGGCGATTAACACCGCCTGCTACTCCATCAACCGGTTATATCTACACTGAATCCTCAAGAAGACATCATATAAACTCCTCACCGGTAAAAAGCCCAATGTTTCATATTTTAGAGTCTTTGGTAGCAAATGTTTTATTCTTGTTAAGAGAGGTAGAAAATCTAAATTTGCTCCTAAGGCTGTAGAAGGCTTTTTACTTGGTTATGACTCAAACATAAGGGCATAAAGAGTCTTTAACAAGTCCATTGGACTAGTTGAAGTTTCTTGTGACATTGTGTTTGATGAGACTAACGGCTCTCAAGTAGAGCAAGTTGATCTTGATGAGCTAGATGATGAAGAGGCTCCATGCGTCGTGCTAAGGAACATGTCCATTGGGGATGTGTGTCCTAAGGAATCCGAAGAGCCTCCACAAGCACAAGATCAACCATCTTCCTCCATGCAAGCATCTCCACCAACCCAAGATGAGGATCAAGCTCAAGATGATGAAAATGAAGATCAAGAAGATGAGCCACCTCAAGAGGAGGACAATGATCAAGGGGGAGATGCCAATGATCAAGACAAGGAAGATGAACAAGATCCAAGACCACCACACCCAAGAGTCCACCAGGCGATTCAAAGAGATCACCCCGTGAACACCATCCTCGGTGATATTCATAAGGGGGTAACAACTCGATCTCGAATCGCTCATTTTTGTGAACATTACTCTTTTGTTTCCTCTATTGAGCCACACAGGGTAGAGGATGCACTTAAAGATTCGGATTGGGTGCTGGCGATGCAAGAGGAGCTCAACAACTTCACGAGGAATGAGGTATGGCATTTGGTTCCATGTCCTAATCAAAATGTTGTAGGAACCAAGTGGGTATTCCACAACAAGCAAGATGAGCATGGTGTGGTGACAAGGAACAAAGCACGACTTGCAGCCAAGGGTTATTCACAAGTCAAAGGTTTGGATTTTGGTGAAACCTATGCACCCGTAGCTAGGCTTGAGTCAATTCGTATATTACTTGCCTATGCTACTTACCATGACTTTAAGCTTTATCAAATGGACATGAAGAGTGCCTTCCACAATGGACCAATCAAGGCAGAGGTCTATGTTGAGCAACCTCCCAGCTTTGAAGATAGTGAGTACCCTAACCATGTTTACAAACTCTCAAAGGCGCTTTATGGGCTCAAGCAAACCCCAAGAGCATGGTATGAATGCCTTCGAGATTTTCTTATCACTAATGGCTTCAAAGTCGGTAAAGCCGATCCTACTCTCTTTACTAAAACTATTGCAAAAGATTTGTTTGTATGCCAAATTTATGTTGATGATATTATATTTTGGTCTACTAACAAATCTACATGTGAATAGTTTAGTAGGATCATGGTTCAAAAATTCGAGATGTCTATGATGGGGGAGTTGAAGTATTTTCTAGGATTTCAAGTCAAGCAACTCCAAGAGGGCACCTTCATCAGCCAAACGAAGTACATTCAAGACATACTCACCAAGTTTGGAATGAAGGATGCCAAATCCATCAAGACACCCATGGGAACCAATGGACATCTCGACCTCGACACGGGAGGTAAATCCGTAGATCAAAAGGTATACCAGTCGATGATAGGATCTTTACTCTATTTATGTGCATCTCGACCGGATATTATGCTTTCCGTATGCATGTGTGTAAGGTTCTAAGCCAATCCTAAGGAAGTTCATCTTAGGGCCGTGAAGAGAATCTTGAGATATTTAGTTCATACTCCTAAGTTTGGTCTTTGGTACCCCAAGGGATCCTCTTTTGATTTATTAGGATATTCAGATGCTGATTGGGCAGGTTGTAAAATTGATAGGAAGAGCACATCAGGGACTTGCCAGTTTCTAGGGAGATCCCTGGTGTCTTGGACTTCAAAGAAACAAAACTCAGTAGCTCTTTCTACCGGCGAAGCCGAGTATATTGCTGCGAGACATTGTTGTGCACAATTACTTTGGATGAGGCAAACCCTCAGGGACTATGGCTACAAATTTAACAAAGTCCCTCTCCTATGTGATAATGAGAGTGCAATCCATATGGCGGATAATCCCGTTGAACACAGCCGCACTAAGCACATAGCCATTCGGTATCACTTTTTGAGAGAACACTAACAAAGGGGGATATCGAGATAACCTATATTAACACCAAAGATTAATTAGCCGATATCTTTACCAAGCCACTCGATGAGAAAACTTTTACCAAACTTAGGAATGAGCTAAATATTCTTGATTCTAGGAATTTTGATTGAAACATTGCACACATAGCTCATTGTATACCTTTGATCATATCTCTTTTATATCTATGACTAATGTGTTTTCAAGTGTATTCTCATGCTTAGTCATAGAATTGAAAGGGAAATGGAGTATTCGGCAAAGACGACGCTTCCACTCAACTCCATCGGTATTATCTACTCTTTGCCGGTATTCCGCCATCTCTCCTCATTGGTATAATCTTTCACTCATATATTGTTTGCCAAAGAGGGAGAGAAGTTCCTAGGGCTTATATTTCACTCACAAGTATCCGTTTTTGGTGATTCATGCCAAAGGGGGAGAAAGTATTAGCCCAAAGCAAAAGGACCGCACCACCACCAATGAATTTAAAAAAAATGAAGTTTTCAAATTGGTATCTTAATGTGTTTTCAAAAGGGGGAGAAAGTTCTAGTATCTTCAAAAATTTGTAAAACCCTCTTGAACACTAAGAGGAGAATTTCATTAAGGGGGAGTTTTGTTTAAGTCAAAGGAAAAGCATTTGAAACAGGGGATTCTTTCAATCTTATTCATACGTCTTTGACTATTTGCAAAAGGTTTTTGAAAAGAATTTTACAAAGAATTTGCAAAAACAAAACTAATGGTGCAAGCGTGGTCCAAAATTTTAAATAAGAAAAAAACAATCCATGCATATCTATTGAAATAATTATATTGGTTTAATTCCAAGCAACCTTTGCACTTACCTTATGCAAACTAGTTCAATTCTGCACTTTTATATTTGCTTTGGTTTGTGTTGGCATCAATCACCAAAAAGGGGGAGATTGAAAGGGAAATAGGGTCAAACCTTTTCCTATATGATTTTGGTGGTTGAATTGCCCAACACAAACAATTGGACTAACTAGTTTGCTCTAGATTATATGTTCTACAGGTGTCAAAGGTTCACAACAAACCAATACAAAGTTAAAAGAAAGGGTTCAAAACAAAGGAGCAAAGAAAACCAAAGGCTGCCCTGGTCTAGCACACAGGGAGAATCACTCTGAACTGCTCAGCTTCGGGTTTCTAGAAATTGCTCTCCGCTATAATTCACCGGACTGTCTGGTGTAGCACCGAACTGTCCGGTGTGCCAGTGGGAGTAATGACTACAGCGCCAACGGTCGACTGCAAAAATGAACAGTGAACAATGAACAGTGCGAACTGCGTACGCAGAGTCAGAGCAGGCGCCAGAAGGCACACCGGACAGTGAACAGAACCTGTCCGGTGCACCACCGGACTGTCTGGTGGCCCAGATGTCAGAAGCTCCAACAGTCGAACCCTAACGGTTGAGTGACGTGGCTGGCGCACCGGACAGTGTCCGGTGGCGCACCGGACTATCCGTTGCGCCCGTCGACAGCAGAGCTCCCCAACGACCACTTTGGTGGTTGGGGCTATAAATACCCCCAACCACCACACTTAAAGACATCCAAATTTTCAGCCAACACATTCAATACAAGACACAGTTAGAGTGAATCAAAATCTCTCCAAGTCCCTATTCCACTCAAAGCAATAGTGACTAGAAGAGAGAGTTTTTGCTATGTTCTTTTGAGCTCTTGCGCTTGGATCGCTTTTCTTCTTCCTCATTTCTTGTTCCCAAGTCATTTGTAATCAAAGCAAGAGACACCAATTGTGCGGTGGTCCTTGTGGGGACTAAGTGTCCCAATTGATTGAGAAGAGAAGCTCACTCGGTCTAGGTGACCGTTTGAGAGAGGGAAAGGGTTGAAAGAGACCCGGTCTTTGTGACCACCTCAACGGGGACTAGGCCTTCGAGGGCCGAACCTCGGTAAAACAAATCACTGTGTCATCCGCTCTATTTCTTTGGTTGATTTGTTTTCGCCCTCTCTTTCGGACTCGATTTTAATACTAACGCTAACCCTGGCTTGTAGTGTGTGCTTAAGTTTATAATTTTCAGATTCCGCCTATTCACCACCTCTAGGCGACTTTCACATACCCATACATCACAGGTAATTTTATCCAACGTGTAGCCCATATCCACTACAAAAAGTCTCGAATTCTAATACGACAATGCATCTAATATGCCAATGCAATCACTCAATATATATAAAAAAACAACGTTCGTCTTTAAATATAACAAACCATATGATCACATAGTTAAGCAAATGATAGCTGAAAAATAATTCTTCTTTTTAGCTAAGATGTGCTTTATTAGATGGTAAAGGGTACGAGTGAGGGTTTGAACCATGGTTGTTGCCACACACCCACTTAGTCAATAGAACACACATGCTTTTGTGTTTTATGCTCTATATTCAATCATAATATAGATATTTTTATGAAAATCAGGGGAAAATAAAATCGGACCATGTCAAGTCTAGCTTGCCATGATGCACTTAATGCCCATGCATATCACACTGATTGGGTGATTGGGTCGGGGCCATGCTCGCTCCGGGCTAAACCGTGTTTGGCCATAGGGTGCCTAGTAGGCCTAACCCATTTAGACATGTATACCCGTATACCAGTGATGCATCACATAGGCAAACGTCGGTGCAAGCAAGATGATGCTTGTGCAAGGGGGTTACCAGGTGCTAGCGCAACAGAGTTGCCAGGTCATCGACTTAGATACATGAGTTTTCAATTTGATATATTTAGAATTAGTTAGGTTTAGTTCGAGATTGTATGCCTGAGTTTCTCTTACGGTCTTACCTCTCCCGTGCACTAATGACAACATATACTTTAAATGGTAAAACAAGTGAAGGTTTGAACCATGGTTATTGAACTCTAAACACACATTTACATTCACCTAATTAATGTGTTTTCTGTGTTATGTACTCTATACTCAAGCATATTATAGATATTTTCATGAAAAACAAAGAAAAATAAAGTGAACTATGACGTGCCTAGCCCCTGTGCTGCGCCAAGACCCAAGCATGGCATGGTGATCGAGCTTGGCTAGCATATGGGTCCAATGGATAACGGGCCAGACCGTGCTCAAACTAGGCTAAACCATGCCATGTCATGGGTCGCCTAACAGGTTTGGTCTATTTGGACGTGTATACACCAGCGATGCACCCACACAAATAGGCAATGGCACAAGGAAGACGATGCCCCATGCATAAAGGGGACCAACCAGGTGTCAGCGCAGTAGAGCTGTCAGGTCATTGATTGAGATACACGAGTTTTGATTATCCAAATTTAGGATTAGTTAGGTTCAATTCGAGATTATAGTTATTTGATTGAGAAGGAGAGGGGCACCGGTGCAGGCACCCGTCACAACGTTCACCGTCCGCCATGCCTACGAGGTCTGAAGCCGCAAGGAGGCGAGGATGACCTCGCTACCCTATCCTTGCAAGACGCTCAGGACTTTTCGGCTGCTCACTTTGGTGGCGGCAAGATGAAGAGTGAGGAAGGGACGATGACGGTGGCTAGGGTTTGGTGTCACCGTAGCCACCTCACCAGAGATGGTGTGGGGATTTAATTGTGGTTGCTCACTCGGATGAAATGCATTTTTACAAGTTATATGGTATACACATTGAAATCGAGCATAATGATCAGTTCAAATAGAGCACAAATTATTGTAAAGGTTTAGAGCATGTTTGAACACTTTTCTTATTTAAACAAAATCTATATAGAGGGTAACGTTTACATTTTAGACGATGAAATAGATGGGCTTGTGACCTCAACGTATTAAGGCCCTGTTTAGAGCTAATAATTAGCTGATGGCTAACAATTAATTTATTAGTTTACTCAATCTAGTTAATAATTTGTTAGTAGGTTAACTATTAGCTCTATAGATTCCAAACACAGCATAAATCGACGCAGAGCAGGAGATGATGAATGTAGTTGATTATTACTAGGCCTGTTAAAGAGGCTGGGCTGTTTGCAGAGTGGCTAAGTTGAGCCCACCGTGTACGGCCCACGAAAGTAAAGCCAGAAGAGGTCCACAAAGACTAAACGTGCAACTGCGAAAGATGCTCCTCCTCACTCTCCGTCCTGCTCCGGCAAGAGGCGGCACACCGCGCAAGGATGCCACCTAGGGCTGCTCCGGCGCTGCGGGTGCTCCCGCTCGCGCTCGCCGCGGCCATCTTCTCGGGGCTCACCGCCATCCTCTTCTACCTCTCCGGCGTCTCCTCCTCACGTAATGCCCCCGTCCCGCTCCTCTCTATTTCCCTCTCGTGTTCCAGTTCGCGCGGGAGATCCCTGACAGCTGAACGGGTGGGTGGGTGGGTGCGTGCGTGCAGATAGCGGCGCTCGGCTCTCGGAGGCGGACCTGGCGGCGCTCGCCGCGCTGCGGGGCGGCTTCAGCAAGTGCGTGGTATGGTCTTGCTCGTATGCCTCCCTCTGGGCTGATTACGGTTCGATTTGCCATACTGGTGTTCCTGCTCATCTCGTGCCGCGTTGTCGTTTTCGCCTCTGGGTATGGGGGGCACTACTTCGTCACTACCACGAGCTGTGGCGGATTGGGAACGTGGTTGCCTCGAGAATCTTGGTTCCGTGCGCCAATTGTTCCGAGTCCGAGGTTCACTGTTTAGTGTAGGAGGTAGCACTGTGACAGTGAGGTCTTTGTTCTGGCGTGAAATACAATTTTCATGGGTTGTAGCGTATCTCTAGTTGAATTGGATGACAGTGGCTGCATAGATTTGCAGTGTCAGTAGCTTCAGGATCTTCTTTGCTGTCTTGGTTCAGACAGACAAACCTCACTTGCTTAAAAGTAACTGCAGGATGCAAATGGGCTAGGACTGAAAGCCGTGACCGGGGAGGACTATTGTCGAGTTGTGATACAATACCCAAGTGACACAGTTTCTAAGTGGGTAAGTGATTTCTCGCCGTGTTATTACAGGCAAGGCTTTTACTTGATACAGGTAGGACTTTTCCCTTTCTAGCCTTACTAAGAAACAGCTCGCAAAGTACATTTGGTTCTGTGCTTACCTAGCATCTTATACTTTTGAAACCCTGCTGCATGTTCAGCCAGCAAATTATAGTATTTACTCTGTCGACCTCCTCTCGTAACTAGGCTTGCCTGCCTCATGTCTATGATCATTTTTGTAACTCTAATGGGCCTTTTTTTTTGCAGAGAGATCCAATCACCCATAAGGCTGAAGGTCTGTCGTTTGAGTTCAATCTGTGTGAAGCTGTGGCCTCATGGGAGCACGTGAGCATACTCTGTTCATAAGCCTATGTGATTAATGAACCCAATAAATCCAACACCATATAGCGCTGCTTTCAAAAGTCATATGATGCAGCATTGGCAATGTTGACAAAGTCATACTCTTGTCACTTTTGAACCGTCCCATCTGATTTTTTTTTTCCGAACCACGCAGGAGAACTGCGTGTCATTTCATTTAAGAAGAAAAAAAAGTACATTGGGTAGGCAGAAACGCCCCACCTGAAACACCGCACACACCCAACATGGGACTACTCAAAGAGGAGTCACGACCCGGACCAACAGCCCTACCCGGTTAGGACCCACGACCTTCTATATAGCTCCTGGAGGTTGGCAGCTCCGGCCCTACACCAAAGCAAACCTTCCTCTTCTGTTAGCTGGAGAACCCGCCTAACATCCGGCTGACAGCCCTCAAACACATGAGAGTTCCTGAATTTTCAAATCTCCCAAGCCACTAAAATGAACAAAGTGTTGAGCCCTTTCCGCACTTACTTAGGCGCCATCTTGATGGAGCACACCCATCAGGAAAAGAAGCGAGTATCTGCTGTAGACGGCGCAAGAGCCCCAATGTCCCATCTGAATTTTATAAGCACCATAACATATACTATACTGCAATGTTGATCTATAGTTCTTCACGGTTACATGAATAGCTATCAATATGGTCACTCAATAGTTTTTCTCTCCCAGGTCCGGAACAGTACAACAGTACTCACAAAGGAGTACATTGATGCTTTGCCAAATGGCTGGGAGGAATATGCATGGAGAAGAATCAACAAAGGAATCCTTCTGTGGGTAGATACAAGTCTTTGCCATTTCGCCTAGACTTATTAGGTGTGGTTTAACTCCAATAGATTACTGAGCATATTTGGTTCTGAGGTTGCAGGAATAAGTGCCAGAACAGAAGCCTCTGCATGGAAAAGCTCTCACTAGTTCTACCTGAGACATCACCATACGTTCCTCGCCACTTTGGTCGATGTGCTGTTGTTGGGAACTCAGGTGATCTTCTCAAAACTAAATTTGGGGATGAAATTGATTCTTATGATGCTGTCTTCAGAGAAAATGGTGCACCCACCCAGGTTTGTTAAGATGATTTGTTAGCTGGTCGGTTTTTCCCCTACATTTGGATATGCCCTCAACTCGTTCTATATATCCATATGCAGAATTACACTGAATATGTTGGTAGAAAGAGTACATTTCGCCTTCTGAATAGAGGATCCGCAAAGGCACTAGATAAAGTTGTTGAGTTAGATGGTAAGTCTGCCATCTATATTTTGTCCCCTATCAGTGGGATACAAATATGAAAAGGCATGCTGATTTTTATGGTTGCAGAAACAAAAAAAGAGGCACTGATCGTTAAGACGACAATACATGATATCATGAACCAAATGATTCGGGTAATTTAGCCTCGATGTTAGAAATCAGGCCACCTTGAGTACATTTTCTGTATTTTCTTATCTGGCTGCTGGAACTCTTGCTATGTAGGAACTTCCAATAACCAATCCAGTATACCTCATGCTAGGCACATCATTTGGTTCCTCAGCTAAAGGAACCGGGCTTAAAGCTCTTGAATTTGCCCTCTCCATCTGTGACAGTGTTGATATGTATGGCTTCACCGTAGACCCAGGTTACAAGGAATGGTTAGTGCATGTCGATCTCCACGTAGTGACAATAAAGAATTCTGGCCTACAGTTCTGTGCTTACAGCTGAAGTTATCTTTCAGGACAAGGTACTTCTCAGAGGTAAGAAAGGGACACACTCCACTACATGGTAGAGCATATTATCAGATGATGGAATGTCTTGGTGTGAGTTCCTTTCTTGCTCTAATGTTAGCTAACAGAACTGTTTGCACCCATGATGCTATGCTATTTTGTTTGTTACCCATGGCAATGTGGTGTATTGATGTGAAAAGAAAATCATGTGCAGCTGGTGAAAATCCATTCACCGATGCGAGGTGATCCTGGCAGGACAGTGAGGTGGCTGCCTACCAAGGCTACCATCAAGGCTGCTAGAGTTGCTTCCGAGAAGTTGTTGAAGTAGGTTTTGGGGCCTTCCTTCCTTTCTCAAGCTATTTCGTCTGCTCGTAAGGATAGTTGCAGTTGTTTCTTGAGTGTTTGTATCTGCTTGAATCTCGGTGCTGTGTAAGCAAAACTGATGGTAACTGCATCGAAAGCTCAAACTTGGAATTGTCACTGCAGGAGACCTGGTGCTGGAAGTGATGATCCTCTGGGGACTTGCACCATGATAAAGAAGCGCAGGAAAGGGAAGGCGCCAAACAGATCTGGTCTACGAGATGCTGCCATGAAGCACCTCGAGGACATGAAAGGTGCCACCAGGTATCCCTTGGAGCGGAATGCAGGGGGTGGTTACCTCTGCATGATCAATGATAGATAGGACCGTGGCTGATTATGGCATCAGTGCCCCCTCCCCCCTCCCCTCCACTTGAGTCAGAAGAAAGAAATGCTTGTGAGAAACGTGCAGTTTGAGGGAACGAAAAGGCCGATTCTTTGATTTATGCAGCTGGTGTACAATGTTTGAGCGTAGAGAAAGTTAGGTGTAATGTTTTGAGTGTAGAGAAAGTTATATGTTGTGGATGGATACAAATGGTCAAATTGTAGCACTTTTGGTGCTTATAATACTAATTTTCGCTCGCCGTCGCTCTGTCGGGCCACGAAAATTAGACCAACTAGGCTGATCATAGTTGACAGAAAATAGCAGTGCTAATTTTTATGGGCTGTTTATAGCTGATGGAATCATGGAAATTAGTCTAGCTAAAGGGCCGTTGATGGAAATTTGATAATTTCTGTGCATAGTACCAGACCGAAAATTAGCTAATTTTTGTGGGTCGGGTTTGGCTGACAAAAAATAGCTAACTTTTGTTGTTCGTTCGCGAAAATAAACTATTTTTACCATTTGATATGTGAGTCATCTGTGGATAGAAAATTAGATATTATTGATGAAAATTAGCTATCTTTTGGACAAACACTAATCTTTGTGAACCTTTGACCGATGCAAATTAGGTGGATTCATGTTGTGAACTATCAACACTTGTGCTAATTCAATTGCTATCATACGATCGACACATCTCTCAGTGAAGATAAAGTAAGTTTTTTTAAAGCCACACCGAATATAAATCATACTCCCTCCGTTCTTTTTTATTTATCATGTTTTAGTTCAAAAATAAGCTAGCCTGCGACAAATATTCGAGAACGGAGTTAGTATGTGAAGAAATCATCATTTTTACCGCCATGTTCTCGGTTTGCTGCACATGGTGAAAGTTTTGTAAAATCTCTTGTACTTTCATTGCGATGCTAACACGTCATTTTTACAACAATTACTGATTACTGACAAGTACATGATAGAGAAAAAAATGTAGCAATCCTTGAGCGGTAGCACATGCATAGTCTCAATCTTTCAAGTGGATCTTGCAGGCACCAAATCATCAAATAATCTAAATCATGCTATGAAGTTGCTGCGAGTTCATATAGGTAAACACTGCGCCTCCGACCAGCTGAGAACCTAATAGACAGTGTGAAGCCAAAACTAGAAGGGTGGCGATGGTAGTTTGTTCGATGTACTTTGTTTTCCTCAATTATCTAATTTATAAAACTATTTTTTGTTAATCGACTTTCTCTCTCAGATCTAGACAATATTCACTTAAGGGACTACTCGTTTTGCTCTTAATCCATGTAGATTGAGTGGGATTGGATGAGTTTCAATCCTAAACAAGTTAAAATCTTTCATAATTTTTTCCAATCTCATCCAATCCACATGAAATAGGAATAACCGAACAAGCCATAATAGTTTTTTTATACATAGAGCTATATGATAGACAGGTGCCACATATGCATGACTATACTAGGGGCTCATGCATGAATTATGATCAGCCTTCCTAGACACACCGGAGGTGGAACAAGGTACGATCCACTATTGTATTTGCATATACTATCTAAATTTAAATATATTTGAATAACAAAAGTTAATGAATCAATCAACTTTGTATTCCCAATTTAGTATGGAAAGCGAAATTAGCCTTCAGATGCATCTCATATGTAAATCGTTTTGTTTCCGGTCATTTGGTTATAAGTGATTAGCAAATAATTTGAACCTTTAAACTACTTGTCCAAATATGTTAATTGTGTGGTACATGTAGTAACAGATACATGCATGGAAAGAACAATCAGTCGTTTGGACTCTACTGCAATCACGTCTTTCTCCTCCATGTGTATGTGTAAAACAGATTTGAAAGATTATTCATGTCAAAGCGATGAACATTACATCTCTCTTTGAGTCTGCATAGGGATAGTTCATTTGCCACACATTTCTAATAAGCTAGATGTTTTTCTTTCATTGGGTGAATCATCCATATGTCACTCACTACCGGAATTCACTACCGGACACAGCTCCTTTGCCGAGTGCCTAAGGCACTCGGCAAAACCTAGAAAACACTCGGCAAACACTTTGCCGAGTGTAACACTCGGCAAAGAACGCTCGACGAATTGTACATCGGCAACGGCCTCTTTGCCGAGTACTTTTTGTCGGGCACTCGGCAAAGATTTTGCCGAGTGCCATTTGGTACTCGGCAAAGAAAAGTCGCCGTCACGACGCCAAGTGACGGTGACAGATCCTTTGCCGAGTGTCTTCTTTGGCACTCAGCAAAGAGGCCAATTTTACCGAGTGCCTGCTATCATGGCGCTCGGCAAAGACGACTCCAGTGGGCCCCACCGCCAGTCCCTTTGCCGAGAGCTCTCGTAGGCACTCGGCAAAGGAGGCTTCTTTGCTGAGTGTCTAGTGGACGGGCTCTCGGCAAAGAGTCCTCCAGTGGGCCCCTTTGCCAGTCCCTTTGCCGAGTGCGCTGGGCGGCACTCGGCAAAGGTAGCTTCTTTGCCGAGTGCCTTGACCACAGCACTCGGCAAAGAAGACTTTACCGGTTCCTAGGTGTCCTTTTTTGCCGAGTGCCATGGTCATAGCACTTGGCAAAGATACCCTTTGCCGAGTGTTACACTCGGCAAAGTGACCAGGAAGTCCCTTTTTTATTTGTTTTTGCTGTTCCATCCAAACAAACAAAAGATATATATGAAAGGGAAATAGGCTTACACCTTTTCCTAAATAGATTTTGGTGGTTGAATTGCCCAACACAAATAATTGGACTAACTAGTTTGCTCTAGTCTATAAGTTTTACAGGTGCCAAAGGTTCACAATAGACCAATAAAAAGACCAAGAAAGGGTTCAAACAAAGAGAGCTTAAGAATTCCCAAAGGCACCCTGGTCTGGCGCACCGGACTGTCCGGTGCACCAGGGAACTCGACGCTGAACTCCTCACCTTCGGGAAAATCAGAGGGCGCTCCGCTATAATTCACCGGACCGTCCGGTGACGCACCGGACAGTGTCCGGTGGCACACCGGACTGTCCGGTGTGCCAGCGGAGCAACAGCTACTTCAAGCGCAACGGTCGACTGCAACGCATTAAATGCGCGCCAGCGCGCGCAGAGGTCAGAGCACGCGCAGTTGGTACACCGGACAGTCTACAGGATATATCCGGTGCACCACCGGACAGCCCAGAGGCCCCACCAGTCAGAGCTCCAACGGTCGAACCCTAACGGCCGGGTGACGTGTCCGGTGGCGCACCGGACTGTCCGGTGCGCCCGTCGACAGCAGCCTCCACCAAACGGCTAGTTTGGTGGTTGGGGCTATAAATACCCCAACCACCCCACATTCAATTGCATCCAAGTTTCCAACATTCTACACATTACAAGAACTATAGCATTCAATACAAGACACACCAAAGAGATCAAATCCTCTCCCAACTCCACACAAAGCTATAGTGATTAGAGAGAGAGATTTGTTGTGTTCATTTGAGCTCTTGAGCTTGGATTGCTTCTTTTCTTTCTCATTCCTCTTGTGATCAAACTCAATTGTAACCAAGGCAAGAGACACCAATTGTGTGGTGGTCCTTGCGGGGACTTAGTGTCCCGTGTGATTGAGAAGAGAAGCTCACTCGGTCCGAGGGACCGTTTGAGAGAGGGAAATGGTTGAAAGAGACCCGGTCTTTGTGACCACCTCAACGGGGAGTAGGTTTGCAAGAACCGAACCTCGGTAAAACAAATCCTTGTGTCTCATTCCTTATTTGCTTGCGATTTGTTTTTCACCCTCTCTCTCGGACTCATTTATATTTCTAACGCTAACCCGGCTTGTAGTTGTGATTAACTTTGTAAATTTCAGTTTCGCCCTATTCACCCCCCTCTAGGCGACTTTCAATATATCATTCACATCACATTATATATCATTCGCATCACAGAATCAACACATTTATCATCAACACCATATATATCACAAATATCACCACATAAATCAGGTTTCACAGCACATAAGTCTCACTAAGTATCTCACAAGACCAAGTATAACTAACATCACCAACACTCACAAATATAAGTCTGGATCATCACAAAACAGGTCATCAACAAGGTGGGCGGCTGGACTGGTTCGGCGAAGGGCTGGACGAAGCGTGAGGGTTGTTCAACGCCGCCGATTGACCCTGCACAGAGAAGAGATTGCATGTGTGAGAACATATGAATATATATCATGTAGTACTAAAATTTTGATACTCACAAGAGTATTGAACTCAGCAGGGTCAGCTGCAGGGAACAACGGAGGTGGTGGAGCATGACCCTGTGCGGCGCCAAGGCTCTACATGTACGCGAACATCTCCGCCATCCTCTTCTCCAGCTCCTCACGTTACCTCCTCTCATCATCTAGCTGAGTCTGTAATATTTCGCCCTAATGTTACGATAATGCAAAGAGAAGATATATAATAATCAATGAACGATGAATAGATAAGGAATAACCTGGAGTTGCTGGATATGATGCTGTGAGCTGTCCTGCCGAGGTCGTATGGCTGGGCTCGCGCTCGTGCTCCTTGCTCGCACCTGAGATAGAGTGGGAGTGGAGGACGAGTCGATTGCCTCGTCGGCAATCCAGTACCGCCCATGCCTCTTGCCTCCTCTGACCCTCATGAGGACATCTCCGTCGATGTCCTCGGTCCTCGGATCGTAATCTGGCCCATGGACCTCCTTGGCCATGGCGGTGTACTCACTGAGGCGGTTGTGGACGACGGGGTTGGTGTACGCCTCGGGCCCATCATCCGGGTTGTAGGTGACGTCGGACGTCGCCTTCCCCTTGTGGGCCATAGCATATGCCGAGAAGATGGAGCAAGGTTGGCCACCATGTGACGCCGACTGCGAGAAAACCAACGAGATGGTTAGAACTCATGTCTAATCGAAAGTTATATACCTAAATAAAAAAGAGCGCGTACACATGCTTCCGCGTATTTGCCTAGGCTGCGGCTGCCTTGATGGTGGAAGGGACCTTGCATCATCAAACGCCGTTCCCGGCTAGCGTTGTGCGCCTCGTCCCACTCAGCCGAGCACCACCTCTGCACCATCTGCTCCTAGCACTCAGGATGCACGACGCACCAATAAGGAATCATCTAAAAAAATACAAGTACAGGGCATATCAGAAGATAAAATTAAGCATATTTAGTACCAATAGTAAAGTTTTGTATTTACCTGCAAGTACTGGTCCGGAGTCAACGACATGGTTTGGGCGTCCTTCTTGCTCACCTTCTCCCCAAGGACGGAGCCGTGGTAAGTGACGATGGCCTGGATGCGCGCCTCGTAGTGCATGTCCACGATGAGCTTCTTACAGCTCGTGGTAGCCACCACATCCGCCCTGGCCTCGTATCCAGCCTCGCATTTGAAGAAATCCTACATACAAAGACGATGTATCCATACATTATTTCAAGAATATGCAACAAATGCGACTTATTAAACAATATAGTGCGAGGAAGACTTACCCACAGCTCTTGCTTCACCTGCTCCGCCTTGTTGTTGAATTCTCTGCCGTCCCGATCTACTGCATCGGGGGCGACGGCGTAGTGGTCAAAGGTGTAGGCTGGGTCCGTCACTTTGGCGTACTCGACAAGTCCAGGGAAGTGTTCCCTGCATAGAAGGCTGAGGATGCCATTGGGGAGGCGGGCGTGACCCCCCTGCACTCTCCAAAACCATCCAAGACCTGTCCAAGTGATTAAGATAAAGTATTAGTTTCTATTATTAATTTGAACATATAATATGAAAAAGCAGCAACAACATCTAAAGTTACCTACCTCTCCCCATCGGGTCGTATCAGCGGACGTCTGTCACGAAGTATGGGTCGCTGAGGAAGACTCGCGGGACCTCGCAAGTAGACGTTCCTCGAACCTGAGGAGCCAGAACCAGAGACGTCCTGCTGAGTGGCGTCGTCGTCGTCGTCCTGCTGCGCCGCATCGTCTTCGTCGTCCTGCTGTGCTGCATCGACAGCGGCTTGCAGCTCCACCTGCTGTTGTGCGGCGTCGTCCTGCTGCGCCTCCTCCTCCGTCCTACGGGTGCTCCTCCTCCCCCTCCCCCTCCCCCTCCTCGTCCTCGTCCCACCGCCCACCATCTTTGTCCAACAACCTGCAATTAAGAGTAAGCAATTAAGCACAGATAAAAAATATGTATTTAGAAACATATGCAAAATAAATAAAATATAGCATTACATCGATTAAAAATAATCTTCATATGTGTCCGGGTTAGCCGGATCATAAGTGTCATCATCACTATCAACCATTTCATAGTCAACACCATCTGAAGGCGCAAGTTCGTCATTGGCATTGCCTTCAAGCATTTCTAAGTCATTCTCATTTTGCACCTCATCATCCTCCTCATCAACAACCATTTCAATATCTACTTCCATTCCGATCGCTTCAGTTAAGTCTATCTCAAATCGCCCTTCTAGCCCATCTTCTTGGAAGAACTCTCCGTCATATGTGTCTGGGTCTAAGTTATAATCTTCATCGTTTGGAACAGGTAATTTACCGTGCGGTGATACCTTATACACAACATCCCAACCATCAAGATGTTCTTTCGTTTGGCACGCATATGGAAGATAATACACTTGTGTGGCCTGTTGGGCCACAATATAGACATCGTCTCCTGGTAAGGTGGAATCCTGTCGAATTTCGACTAGCCCAAGATTAGAATGTGTCCGTCTCGTAACTTCAGGGTCAAACCAATGACATTTGAATATCACTGGACTAAGAGGTTTGGAACCATGAAAATTGAGTTCATATATTTCTTCAATTCTTCCATAATACTCGACCTCGTCAAGACCGGGCGTAAAGACTCCAGAACACGTGGTTTTTTGATTGGGCCGACTTTGGTCGTAGCTTGTTGTGCGAAAACGTATCCATTGACGTCATACCCAGAAAATTTCCTGACCCTATAGGCAAAGCCATTGGCTACTTGTCTCAACTCGGCACTCATAGACGGCTCTCTTTGGCCCTGTAAGTTCAAACACGCTAGATTGTTATATTATTCGCACGTAAGAGCAACTTCAAATGACAAACTAAGCACGTACCTTACGTTTAAACCAGGAAATGAAATCGGGCAATCCATTTCCCGCACCCTTTCTAAGAAGGGTATCATATTCCTGTGGAGTTGGGTCCCTTGATCGATGCCAGAATTCATGAAGAAGTTGCTCCATGTATGGCGTCACCTCTTCAAGGTTGTTCAATACATATAGCATGATATGGCACCACTCTTCATGTCTCAGGGTCTTGGTGGTCGAACCACTCGCGCTTCCGAGTTGCCCTCGAAAAATGCTGAGGTTCGATTCATTGCCGCCTTCATTGTAACGAGGGGGTGGATTATGCACGCTCGACAGTTTGTCACCATAGTAAGTTGTTGTGAAGTTTGACACCTCCTCCAGTATGTATGCCTCTACAATGGAAGCCTCGATTTTGCATTTATTTCTACATTTCTTTCGGATAGTCTTTAGACATCTCTCGATTGGATAGCACCAACGTCCCTGCACGGGCCCCCCATTCGTGCCTCATATAGGAGATGAAGAATCAAATGCTGCATCAGATTGAAGAAGTCGGGTGGAAAGATCTTCTCCAGCTTACACAGTAACACGGGTGCCATCCTTTCCAAGTCTGCAATCACGGTCCGAGCTAACTCTTTTGCACAAAGCTGGCAGAAGAAATAGCTCAACTCTACAAGCGCTAGCCAGACATGCTCAGGGACATAGCCTCGAACCATCGCCAGAAGAATTCGTTCAATCCATATGTGGAAGTCATGACTCTTCATCCCTAAGACTCGCAGAGTAGATAAGTTCACCCCCTACTCAGGTTAGCTGCATACCCATCAGGGAACATTAACATCTTGATCCACTGTAGTACTTCCTTCCTCTGGGCCCTGCTCAGGACGAAATCGGCCTTAGGCCTTCTCCATGTCTTTCCACCACTAGGCGGCTTCATCTCTTGGTTTGGTCTATCACATAATTCTGCCAGATCCACTCTTGCCTTTATGTTATCCTTTGACTTATCAGGAATCTCCATAATTGTTGCCCAAAGTGCCTCGGCGACATTCTTTTCAGTGTGCATCACGTCAATGTTGTGTGGAAGGAGCAGGTCATCATAATAGGAGAGCCGAGTCAAGCCCGACTTATGTGTCCACATATGTTGCTCACCATATCCCACAAAACCACCTTCTGGGTTGGCCACGAGACCATCTATCTGTTGGCGAACTTCGGCACCAGTCATCATTGCAGGTGGGCGGTCTGTCACCACGACACCTTTCGTAAAGTTCTTGATGTCTAGTCGGAATGCATGGTCAGGAGGGAGAAATTGTCGATGTTTATCGAATGATGAATATTTGCCACCCTTCTTCAACCAAATGAACCTAAGAGCTTCCTTGCAAACTGGGCATGGGAACTTACCGTGAACACACCAAGCGCAAAATAGCCCATACGCCAGAAAGTCATGCATGGTGTACTGGTACCAAACATGCATTTTGAAGTTTGTCTTCGTAGCTCGGTCGTACGTCCATACCCCTTCCTCCCAAGCACGGACCAATTCATCAATCAAAGGCTCCATGTACACGCCCATTTTATTCCCCGGGTGTCCAGGAATTATCAACGACACAAATATGTTCTGTCTTTGAAAGCATACGCCGGGGGGGGGGGAGATTGATGGGGATAACGAACACGGGCCAACATGTGTATGGGGCAGCGGTCATTCCATAGGGATTGAACCCATCTGTGGCCAGCACAACACGAACATTACGAGCCTCTTTGGCTTTCTCATGGTGAATGGCATCAAAGTGGGTCCATGCTTCACCATCGGATGCGTGAACCATCTTGTCAAGATTGTATCATTTGCCTTTTTTATGCCATGTCATCTGTTTCGCGGATTCCTCTGTCATGTATAGACGCTGGATCCTCGGTATGAATGGAAGGTGGCGTAGGATTGTCACGGGGATGTCGAGCTGCCTCTTCTGTCCATCACCAGAGTCTACCTCCATGAACCTGGACGATTTACACTTCGGACAGTACTTTGCCTCAGTGTGTTTTTTTCTAAATAGGACGCAGCCCTTCGGACAAGCATGTATCTGCTCATACGTCATCTTGAGTGCACGAAGGAGTTTCTGTGCCTCGTACATGCTCTTTGGCAGAACATGATCCTCCGGAAGCAGGCTGCCAATAACTGTCAACAAACCATCGAAGGCGTCTCAACTCATGCTGTACTGCGACTTGAACGCCATTATACGCCCAATGGCATCTAGTTGAGAAACCTTTGTCTTGCCGTGAAGGGGTTTCTGTGCCGCGTCAAACATGTCGTAGAATGCCTTTGCGGTCGCCTCTGGCTCGTCCTCCGTACGTCCTTCGGCGAACTGTGCCTCATGATAGTCGTTCAACATGTACGCTACCCCGGCATCAACATCGTAATCCTCGACGCGTTGTCTCACCACCTCCTCTCTCATGCGATGCGCTTCACCATGGAAGATCCACCGAGTATAGTCCGGCGTAAATCCATTCTTCCAAATATGTTCTACCATGACCTTCTTTGTTTTCCTTTTCCTGTTGGCACATTTGCTGCATGGACAAGGGACTAAACTCGCTCCTTTAGCAGCTTCGCCAAATGCCCGTTCCACGAAAGCATCAGTCTTCCTAATCCATTCAGGGGTGACATCATTACGTCGTACGCGGCCCGTGTACATCCACTCACGGTCCTCCATCCTCTAACATATATAACCGAGTATAGTTTAATATAGACATATAATGCATGTACACTACGTTCCTACCTTCTAATAGGTGAGGATAGGTCCTAATCCCACCCGCGGTTGCGTAGATGGAGTTAGTTTCCATGCTCTACTCCGATCCGAGATAGAATTTCGGCAGCACCTCCCCGCTGTTCTCCGGATACACGTCCTGGCAGGGAGAGTGTACTGTCCAGAGAACAACAGGGAGGTGACACCGAAACTCTATCTCGGACCGGAGTAGAGCATGAAACTAACACCATCTACGCAACCGCGGGCTGTCCAAAAAACGTGGACAATTCGAAACTGATACATTTGTAGATATGCAAAGATCTGCATATCTACACCGTATCTCTTTCGAACGGAAGACGCCTAACTGGGTTACGTGATCTACGACCATGATGCGGAAATAGAGGTTATACCTAGGGTGGCGGTGGAGTCAGGCTAGTGGGGCTGTGGCGGGTCGGTGCAGTGGCGACGCGACGCGGTGCAGGCAGACCCGCAGCGGCTAGGAAGACAAGTATCTTCTTTGTAAAAAAGAAACACAAGTCTGTTAATACAAAAAAAATCGATAGCACCTCCCCTGTACGTTGAGGTTTTTAAAACCTGCAAATAAAACTAACAGCACGATGGCTGACATGCACACAGTAAGAAGAAATTCACCTAAAGTATATACTACTAGCAGTTGTCACATTTCTTATTTCCCATTGCAAGCCATCACAATGCTTCATGATGGAGATGCGAATAATTTGGTAGATCCACAACTACATGGTGACCTCGGGCACGGCTATATAAATGGTTGGGTGACCTCGGCTTACATGATTTATACATTCTATCATCTAATCAATAATAAATAAAAATTGACGCATAAAAAGTTTATACCTCGCATGGGGGCGACGATGGTACGCGTGGCGTGGCCGGGCGGCGGTGGCGGCGCGCGAGGAGGCGGCCTCCGGCGGCTGCGGTGGCACGCGGCGTTGGTGGTGGGGGCACGGCGAGGGGCGCGGGCGAGGGCGAGGGGCACGGCGGGGGCGGGCGAGGGGCACGACGAGGGGCACGACGGCGCGACACGGGGCATGGTGGGCGTGGGGCACGGTGGGCACGGGCGCGCGGCACGACACGGCACGCGGCGGCGGGAGATGGCACGACACGGCGCGTGGCGGGCGGGCGAGGGCACGACAACCGGGCGGGCGGGGGTACGGCGCGGGCACGGCGCGAGCACGACGGGGGCACGACGCGGGCACGGGCGCAGGGCACGGGCGCAGGCGCGGGTGTGGGCGGCTCGGCGGCGGCGGGCGTGGGTGTGGGTGTGGGCGGCAGCGTGAGTGAGAGAGAGTGAGCGGCGGAGTGAGTGAGAGAAGAGAAGGAGAAGGAGACAACCGGTCGGCATATTTTACTTCTTTGCCGAGTACCCGTGATCTGGCACTCGGCAAAGTTTTTTTTTAATTTTAAAATACGCTTTGCCGAGTGCCAGATCGGGGGCACTCGGCAAAGACGACTTTGCCGAGTGTCCTTTGGGCGACACTCGGCAAAGATAATTTTACAATTCTTTGCGAGTGTCAACCAGCTGGCACTCGGCAAAGGCTGCTTTGCCGAGTGTCATTTCTGGACACTCGACAAAGTACATTTTTTATTTTTTTATTTTCCCAACCAAAATTTTTGTGGTGTGTTCCTACACTATATAGACCTTCATGTACCATTTTGAGACAATTAGAAAATTATTTTCTATAGCTAGTAGATTTAGTTCGTTTATTTGAATTTCTTCGAAAAAAATCACATTTGAACTGCAAGTCACTCGAAACTTGAAAAACCGTGCATGCAAAAATGATATCCATGCTAGTTAGCACAAATTACGACCGATTTCAGGAGCAGACCGGAAACTTCGAGCACCATGCTCACTTAACATGGTCGTGAACTTGCCATCCAGCTGTTTAAAAATTTTATAAAACACAAACAAACTTAGAAAATCATGAAACTTGTCCACGTGTCATGATATCATATGTAGAGTCTATGATAAAAAATTAGAATGTTTGGAAAAAGTTGTGAGACATTATGTATAGAAACATAAGAGAACTACACATGAAATCATAGAGTTTGAATGTGGATCTCTTAGGTTTGTACACATAGTGCGTTACAACTTTCTCGAAACTTTTTCAAAATTTTATCACAACCTCTACATATGATATCATGACACGTGGACAGGTTTCATGATTTTCTGACTTTGTTTGTGTTTTATACAATTTTTAAACACCTGGATGGCAAGTTCACGGTCATGTTGAGTGAGCATGGTGCTCGAAGTTTCTGGTCCGCTCCTGAAATCGGTCGTAACTTGTGCTAAGTAGCATGGATATCATTTTTGCATGCACGGTTTTCCAAGTTTCGAGTGACCTGCAGTTCAAATCTGAATTTTCCGAAGAAATTCAAATAAACAAACTAAATCTACTACCTATAGAAAACACTGTTATAATTGTCCTAAAATGGTACATGTAGGTCTATATAGTGTAGGAACATACCACAAAAAGTTTGGTGACCAAAATAAAAAAAATAAAAATATGCTTTGCCGAGTGTCCACAGAAGACACTCGGCAAAGACTCTCTTTGCCGAGTGCCAGATATTTGACACTCGGCAAAGAGAAGACTTTGCTGAGTGCTGGCTTTCGGCCCTCGGCAAAGACTGACGGCCGTCAGCTGTAGACGGCCGCTAACGGCCCTTTGCCGAGAGCCATCTTTGCCGAGTGCTTGGCTGTGCCGAGTGTCCTGCACTCGATAAATAAGCTCTTTACCGAGCGTAGGACTTTGCCGAGTGCGGCGCTCGACAAAGTCTTCTTTGCCGAGTGCCCGATAAAAAGCACTCGACAAAGCCGCCGGCACTCGGCAAAGGCCCGGATTCCGGTAGTGATTCGGCTCTTTGCTGAGTGCCAAATGTTTTGCCGAGTGTTTTTTTTCTGAGACACTCGGCAAAGAACGCGAGTCCAGTAGTGACTAGATACTATTACTCTCTATCCATATTTATATATGAGTTTCGTTCAGATGAAGCAAAGTTAAAATCTAGACATGATCATAACGAGGACCAAGTGCATATATCTTTGTTAACTGTTTTAAATTGATATATTAGAGGAGAACAACATGGTCTACTAATATATGAGTTTAGTTTAGATGAAGCAAAGTGAAAATATAGATATAATCAATAATAAGGAATAAGTTTCTATGCCTTTGTTAACTATTTCAAATCGATATATTGGAGAAGAACAACATGTACTAAGAAGATGATGGAGATACACCAATAATCAAGAGATGTGTTTGGATTTTAGCATGGTTGAGGGTGGACAGTTTCAAATGTTGCATCTCCTCCAGAGGTTGTTGCTGACACACTATCATCCTTTGCCTGCTGTAGGGTTGATGTTTTTGAGTGGTATCTGACCTCACCCCATTATTGAGATAGTTTGACCATTGTTGTTGTGTAAGGAAAATAGACCCCGGGCCATTTGGCTAATTGAGTTTTGGTGTTTGATGATCAACACAATCCGTGAACTAATAAGTTTTCTAGTGTTTGTATTTGTAGTTCACAGGATGCAAGATTTACTTGGACTAAGGAATTGAGGAAAGCAACACCTCAAAAGAAGACATTAAGAAGATTCAAGAAAAGTCTAAGTGTGCTGCTACGGACTGTCTGTGCGAGGCGCACCGGACTGTCCGGTGTCCACACGCCGGACTGTCCGGTGCACCAGGGAACTCCAGCCCAACGGCTAGTTCCAGGTGGCACCCGGAGAGAAGACCACCGGACTGTCCGGTGTGAGCACTAGACTGTCCGGTGTGGAAAAGCCTGCGGCGCCAACGGTCACCTGCTCTGACAGAGCAACGGCTAGGCGCACCGGACATGCTACAGTGCGCTGTCCGGTGCACCACCGGACTGTCCGATGTGCCGCAGAGAACTGCAGCTTTTCTCCAACGGCTATTTTGGAGTTGGAGCCTATATATACTTCACCCAACCAGCCATTTGAAGGTGTGGGAGCCCAAGCAACATACCAAGGCATATAGTGCACATTTCCAAGAGCTCAAACACCCAAGTGCTTAATAGAATCACTCGATGATTAGCATAGGTGCTTTGTGAAGTGCTTAGGTTAGTTAGACCGCATTAGCGCTTGCTCTAGGTGAACCCTAGTTAGTTGAGTGAGTTTAGACAAACTACACAACCCCTCGACTCTTGCGCGAGTCGTTGTAATTGTACCGAGTGGGGTGAGAGTCTTGCGAGACCGTGACAACCGCGTTTGTGTCACGGCCGCCACCGTGTACCGGAGGGAATGAGGCCCGCGGCGTTTCGGCCGGAAGCTCGATAGTTGTCACACCCGGTTTTAGAAGGCAAACCGAATGCGAACCATGTACGTGCCAGGATCAGTTATTCACGTACACAGCAGTTACATAATATGGACATCATCACACAGTGCTCAAATAGTATTAAAAGGGGAAATAATAGTCGATTACATCATACGTCTGAGACGTCCATATAGTTCTTACAATAAATCAAAGTGCGGAAAAGAAACGTAGATAACACGGCCTTCACAGGCAGCCGACTGGGGGTTGCCGCTAACCCACACCTAGAACTCGTCGTAGTCTTGGAACTCCTGGAAGTCTCCTTCCACAGCTTCATCTTCTCCTGAGCAGTGGTTGCAATGCTGACAACCTGGGGGAGGGATTGGTGTGTAGAGCAAGGGTGAGTACACATCAACATACTCAGCAAGCATCCCGTTTGGCTGTAGTGGACTAGCTTTATGTGGGGATAAGTCAAGCAGTTGCTTTTAGTTGGTCAGGTTATTACTTACTAGTAGAGAGCCAGGTTTTAACATTAACCCAAGTTATTAGCCTAATGTATCCTTTCCAAACAGAAAGAATACCACTTACCATTACCATAATCATAGTCAGAACCATCAATCTCACTGCCACCTGTACCAAAGTATCACTGATCAAGTATCACTAATCTCTGGAGCTCCCTTGGCCGCTCATAACCGCGAGCACGGCTGATATATCAGTTTCATAACACTCTGCAGAGGTTGTGCACTTTACCCACAAGCCGTGATTCCCTTTCTTCCCGGAGAGAGCTACTCCCCATTGACCACTACCTAGGTGGTCCAGCAGGGCATCACTACGTAGCCTTTACAAAGATTCCCCGAGGCTGTAGCCGCCCGTTAGGTTTCCTAAATGTACCGCACTCCTCCCCAAGGGACAAATCAACCTTGGCAGAGCGAGCCGCATACACCGAGCCCCATTGACGGCACAACGGCTAAGCGGACTACACCCCGGTTCCTCCAATTATTCAGCTAAGGGCGTCCCATTCCACCCTCATGGTTGCACTGTTTTCCCGGGCGGTCATCCATTGAACAGGTCCTTACGGAGAGGCACTCGAGAAACCGCTCGAGTCCCCTTAAATGCCACAAGTATGATCATAAATAAGAAGGGGAAAACAGCGTATCATAGATAATCACATCATGTTCATTGATTAGAGTTGAGCAATAGCATCAGACTAAGCAGTAATAATCTGACCCAAATAGGTGAACAAGGACATGGATAACAAAAGCTAGTCAATCCTTAGGTGTAAATGTGTAATGCGGGAGGTGAATTAAAGAATGAATAGGACAGAGATAGGTCAAAGGACACTTGCCTCCACCAACCGACTGCTGCTCAGGGGCTTCTCCTGCGAATTCCTCGGGCTCTTCGACCGGATCGTTCTCTATGCGAGCGCAAACATACATACATCCACATATTTAATACCAAAAGAACAGTACACCATACAAGGGAACAAGTAAAGCGAGTATGCATCAAGTATGACATTTGACATCGCATTTGTTATGGTTAGAAAGAAACGGGAGAGGGTCTCGCAGGGGTTAAATCTTATGCACTAATGATTAGTTACAATTGGTTCTTAACAAAAGAATTCTGTTATATACACTAATGGAAACCTAATCATTTTAAGTTGATCAACATTGAACGAGATAAACAATTAACTAAATGAATCAACTAGCGCAACGAAATTCTAAATTAAACTTCCTATTTCAATAGCATGAACAATGATTAGCCTACCTAAAATAAAATAGCTATGATCACAGAAAGTAAAATAAAATAAAATAAAAAAAATAAAAAACAGAGGGGGGGGGGGGGCGGTTGAACCGGCCCTAGGGCGGTTGAACCGGCCGGGGGGCTGGGCGGCCGAGCAGGGGCGGCCGAGCGCGGGGGAGAGGGGCGGCTGAGCCAGGGCGGTTGAACCGGCCCGTGGGCGGTTGAACCGGCCGGCTGGGCGGCCGAGCACGCAGGGGCTGGGGGCGCGGCCGGGCGGGCGGCCAGGGCGCGGCCAGCGGCCACGGCGCGGCCGGGCGCGGGCTGGGGGCGCGGCCAGGGGCTGGCCAGGGGCGCGGCCGAGGCTGGCCAGGGCGCGGCCGAGGCTGGCCAGGGGCCGGCTGGGGCTGGCCGGGCGCGCGGCCAAGGGCCAGGGCGGCGCGGCTGGGGGGCCAGGGCGGCTGGGCTGCCGAGGGGAGAGGAGGGGAGAGGGAGGGGGAGGGAGGAGAGAGGAGGGGGGCTCACCGGCGTTGGGCGGCCGAACCGGCGAGGGCGGCGGCTAGGGCAGAGGGGTAGGGGCGGCGGCTTAGGGAGAGAATGAGAGAGAGGGAGGGAGAGGGAGAGGGGGTTTGGGGAAAAGGGGAGGGGTGGGGGCGGTTGGGCCTATCCAGGCCCAAGAGGGGGGGGCGCAGGGGCGGCTGGGCCGGCCAAGAGGCCCACGGCGCGGGAGAGAGAAAGGGGAAGAGGGAGAGAGAAAGAAAGAAAAAGAAAAAGAAAAGATTATCTCCTTTTCGAAATCCGATCTTCCTAGATGAATGCATTTGCACTTTCAAACAATCAAAGAATGCATAGTTCGGCATGGTGCATCAAACAACATAAAACAGTTTTATGGTTTTCTTTACACGGGAATTCCAAACCGAATCCCGCTAACTTTGGAAAAAGTCAAGGTCTAGCGAGGGGAAAAAGAAAAAGAAAAGGTAACGCCCGAATTTGGCGAGTAAAGAAAAGAAAAAATTCAACTGCAAAATTCGGGGCGTTACAAACCTATCCCCCTTAAAAGAATCTCGCCCTCGAGATTCAGGGTTGGCTAGCAAAGAGCTCCGGGTACTTAGCCATCAAATCATCTTCACGCTCCCAGGTTGCTTCTTCCTCAGAGTGGTGACTCCATCTGACTTTGCACATTCTGATGGTTTTCCTTCGGGTGACTCTGTCTGCAATCTCAAGGATCTGAGCTGGCTTCTCAACATAGGTCAAGTCCTCCTGGACTTCAAGACCTTCCACTGGCAACTGCTCTTCTGGCACACGCAAGCACTTCTTCAACTGAGACACATGAAAAACGTCATGCACAGCGGACAAATTCTCTGGCAGACTGAGCTGATAAGCCACTTCTCCACGCTTTGAGAGGATTTGGTACGGACCAATGTAGCGGGGTGCTAGCTTGCCTTTCATTCCGAACCTTCTGACTCCTCTGATCGGTGACACTTTCAGATAGACAAAGTCTCCGACTTCGAAACTCAGCTCTCTTCTTCTTGTGTCTGCATAGCTTCGCTGCCTTGATTGCGCTATCTTCAGATTCTCTCGGACCATCTTGATGTTCTCTTCGGCTTCAAGCAAAATATCTGGCCCAAACACTTGCTTCTCTCCAGGCTGATCCCATTGCAACGGAGTTCTACAACTCCTTCCATAGAGCGCTTGAAACGGTGACATCTTCAAACTGGCCTGGTAACTGTTGTTATAGGAAAACTCTGCATAAGGCAATCGCTTGTCCCATCCGGACTGATCTTGCAACGCACAGGCTCTCAACATATCTTCAAGAATTTGATTGGTTCTTTCAGTCTGGCCATCTGTCTGCGGATGATAAGCTGAACTAAAATTCAGATGTGTGCCCAAGGCTTCATGCAACTGCTGCCAGAAATGAGAGGTGAACTGCGTTCCTCTGTCTGACACTATCTTCTTTGGCACACCATGAAGACAAACGATCCGAGACATATACAATTCTGCCAATACTGCACTGTTGTAGCTGGTCTTGACAGGTATGAAGTGGGCTGACTTGGTCAAACGGTCCACTACTACCCAAATAGAATCGTAGCCGGCTCGAGTGCGAGGCAATCCGACTATGAAATCCATACCGATTTCATCCCATTTCCACTGAGGGATCTGCAACGGTTGCAACAATCCAGCAGGTCTCTGGTGTTCGGCCCTAATTCTTCGACAACTATCGCACATAGCCACATGCTCTGCGATTTCCCTCTTCATTCCATACCACCAGAATTTCTTCTTCAGGTCCTGATACATCTTCTCACTACCAAGGTGAATCGAATAAGCTGTCTCATGAGCTTCCTTGAGAATCAACTCCCGAATGGACTGGACATTGGGAACACACAAGCGGTCTTTGAACCATACCACGCCTTCTGCATCTTCTCGAAAATCTTTGCCTCTGCCATCTAGAATCAGTCGCCGAATCTCACTGATCTTTTCATCATTCTTCTGCGCTTCTTTGATTTCGCGCTCCAAGGTAGGTTCCAACTCAACTGTGACTCCTCGCGAATTGTTCAGAAATCCGAGACTCAACCTGTCGAACTCCTTGGCCAACTCATAAGGCATCGGACAAGCGACCATCAGATTGACTTGACTCTTTCTGCTCAAAGCATCTGCCACTACGTTTGCTTTGCCTGGATGGTAATGAATCTCCAACTCATAATCTTTGATCAACTCTAACCATCTTCGCTGCCTCATATTCAATTCTGACTGAGTGAATATGTACTTCAGACTCTTGTGGTCTGTGTAAACATCGCATTTCTGTCCATACAGATAGTGCCTCCATGTCTTCAGTGCGTGAACCACTGCTGCCAACTCTAGATCATGGATTGGGTAGTTCTTCTCATGAACCTTCAGCTGTCGGGACGAGTAAGCCACAACTCTTCCCTCTTGCATCAACACGCATCCCAAACCTGTGTAACAAGCATCGCAATACACAGAGAAGGGCTTGTGCACATCAGGCAAGACTAAGACAGGCGCTGTTGTCAACTTCTCTTTCAGCACTTCGAAGGCCTCTTGACATTTCTGGGTCCACTTGAACTCAACCTTGTTGCCTAGCAACGCTGTCATTGGTTTCGCAATCTTCGAAAACCCTTCAATGAATCGCCGATAATATCCGGCCATTCCAATGAAGCTCTTAATTCCTCGAGCATCTGTTGGCGCTTTCCAGTTCAGAATGTCTGCCACTTTCTTCGGATCCACAGCCAATCCTTCCTTGTTGATTATGTGACCCAAGAACAGGACTTCACTGATCCAGAACTCACACTTGCTCAACTTTGCATACAACTGGTGCTCTCGCAATCTCTGCAATACCATCCTCAAATGATCTGCATGCTCTTCTTCACTTTGAGAATAAACCAGAATGTCATCAATGAATACCACCACAAACTTATCGAGATAATCCATGAATACACTGTTCATCAGATTCATGAAGAACGCTGGTGCATTGGTCAAACCAAAAGACATCACTGTGAACTCGTACAAACCATACTTGGTAATGAATGCCGTCTTCGGAATGTCCGAAGGTCGGATCCTGAGCTGATGATAACCTGACCTCAGATCAATCTTGGAGAACACACTGGCTCCTCTCAACTGGTCAAACAGATCTTCTATTCTGGGCAAAGGATACTTGTTCTTGATCGTGACTTCATTCAAAGCTCGATAATCGATACACATCCTCTTGGTGCCATCTTTCTTCTCCACAAACAAGACAGGGGCGGCCCAAGGCGAGGTGCTTGGCCGGATGTAACCTTTCTCTGACAGCTCATCAATCTGCTTCTTAAGCTCAACCAACTCTGGTCCAGATATTCTGTAAGCTCTCTTAAAGATAGGGGCGGTTCCAGGAAGAAGCTCTATGGCAAACTCAACTTTCCGCTCTGGTGGCATACCCGGTAAGTCCTTTGGAAACACATCTGGGAATTCAGACACAACCTTGATACTCTCAATTGGGTCTACTTCACTGCTATCGACAGCCATCTGATAACAACTTCTTTTCTTTGGATCAGGCGGGACTAACTCGGTCACCACTTCCTCTCCTAGTGGGGACACCAACTTGATTGTCCTTTGATCACAACTGATAACTGCCTGATACTTATCTAGCCAATTCATCCCTAGGATGACATCTATTCCCTGAGTACCCATTACTATAAGGTTAGCGGGAAACGCTATCCCCCTTATTTCCACACTTATATTCAAACATATGCTATCAGCTCGAATTCTACCACCAGCTGAGTCAATTTGAATGGGGGTTGACATGGCAGTAATTGGAAGATTATGTGCTCCTACCCATGATGCAGTAATGAAAGAATGCGTTGCTCCAGTATCAAATAACACTTCTGCAATATGGGAGTCGACTGGGAACATACCTACTATCATGCCGGGGGTCTCCTGAACTGCTTCAGCCTCCAAGTGATTCAATCTTCCATGATTATAGCGCTGCTGAGGGCGGTTGCCTGCTCCAGACTGGGACACATTCTGCTTTGCTGGGGCATTGGGGCCTGACTGCTGCTGGGCTGCCTTCTTCGGACATTGCATCACCCAGTGGCCTTGCTCTCCACAGTGGAAACATGCTCTGTTTCCAACCTGAGCTGGTGCTGCCTGATTGTTCTGCTGAGTTGCGGGGGCAGGAAGACGAGGTGTCTGCTGATTCTGCCTCTGAAACTGACCTCCTGATTGATTGCTCTGACGGTTCTGGTACTGGTGCTGAGGATACTGCCTTTGGAACTGCTGATACTGCTGACGCTGCTGATGCTGCTGAGGTGGACGCTGGTTCTGCCTGAACTGCTGAGGTTGATTGCCTGAAAAACGAGGACGACTGCTGCTTCCAGGCTGGGGTCCACTGATCCTGCGCTTACGATCCTCCATCTCCTTACGCTTCCTTTCTGTCATGATTGCTCTGTCAATCAGGTGCTGGAATGTCGGGAAGGTATGATTCATCAGCTGATACTGCAGAGGGTCAACCAAGCCTCTCAAGAAACGGTACTGTCGCTTGGCGTCAGTGTTGACATCTTCGGGAGCATAGCGGGACAACTGCAGAAACCTGTCCCGGTACTCACTGACAGATGATGACCCTTGCTTAAGGGCCAGGAACTCCTCCTTCTTCACTGTCATCAGACCTGCAGGCACATGGTACTGACGAAAGCTACCTCTAAACTCTTCCCAGGTGATGGTGGCGGGGTCGGCATGGGTGGCGAGGTAAGACTCCCACCAGGATTGGGCTGCTCCTCTCAACAGACGGGGACCATACAAGACTTTCTCCCTGTCATCACACTGAGCGGTATGCAACTCCCGCTCCACAGTGCGCAGCCAATCTTCAGCATCCATGGGGTCAGAAGAGTGAGCGAACGTTGGTGGATGACCTCTCATGAATTCAGCGCGCTTGTCTCTAGGCATCTGAGGCTGGGGTGGTGCTTGCTGCTGCTGCTGCTGAATGGCGGCCAGAGTCTGACCGATGGCCTGAACTGCCTGAGTCTGCATTAGAAACATCTGCTCGATCGACATCGGGGGCGGGGGCGGCAGCTGCTGCTGCTGGGGCGCCTCATCTTGCTGACCGGCTTGCTCCTGCTGAGCACGCCTTCCTCCTCTGCGCCTGTTCTCTGACATCTGCAGAACGCAACCACACATCAGAACTGATCTGGCAAATCTTGCAGCATAAGAAAAGAGTATAGAATTCTCCAACAGCACTGAACAGATGAGCATCTTCACTGATCTCCAACACAGACCACACAACTTCTCAGATAAAGAGGAAAGTAGAATAGAGGGTTTCCCAACTATATAACTAACTCCATTAACATAATAGGTAAGCCAAAATGCAGGGGATACCCACACTCTGGTGACAATCATTACAAAGATCCAAACCAAACATAGTTCATCATGACAAACATAAATGCACAGGATATAGCAAACTACCCTGTCTAACTAAGACTAACTAAGACCGAGACTAACGCTAAGACTGAAGCTTCTATGTATATATTTTGTATTAATTACAAGATCCAACTCTAACGATCTATGGTTCTAGATTTATCTTGGTCTTGCAGTCGGGATTGCCATAAGACTGGAGTCCACGCCGAGGTGAGCGGTACGGGTGCTGAGTCCCAACGGGAGCGGGGGAACCATCATCCAAGTGACGACGTTCTGCGCGCTCAGCCCGCAGCAGGGCGATCTCAGCACGAGCCCTACTCAGCTCGTCTAGTGCATGGTCCAGCTCCGTGTTTAGCACGGCGGCTAGGTTGACTGTGCTGCTCAACCTAGGATTGTCCTCACCAGCAGGTGAAACAATCACGCCTCCTGTGCTGCCAGATGGACGGCGGGGGTAATACTTCAGGTCGAGACCGTCAGCTACCCCACCGAGAACCGAGCAGTAGTGCGAAAGCGCACGCCGTGCAGCATCCTGCATGGCTGCCTCAGCTGAGTCCCGCTCAGAGATAGAATAGTGCTCTGAGCAAGCCTCCGCGCCCTGGAGACTGTTCTCCGGACGGCGCACCAAGCAGGTCGCCTCCCAGCGGTCCGGGTAGACCCCGCGACTATGCTGGTAGACCACACAACGATACTCGATGGACCAAGTACGCCGGTCAAGTGCCCGACGTAGCAGGGTGTCGAGCGCGTCGTGGAAGTGACACCCGCGAGCAGCGTCGCGAGTGATGGGTCGAGCAACCCATCCTTCCGGCTCATGGTCAGCAGAGAAGTCGATGTCGTGGCTCAAGCTGTCGTCGCCATCTCCGTCGTCTGGATCTCCTCCAACAGCTACTCCAGAAGCTGGGGCGCCCAGTGGTGGTGCAGGGGGCGCCTCCAGGGGAAGCACAGGGGAGCAGCTCCTCACAGACTCTATCTCCTGCTGGAGCGAGAAAGAAGAGCCCTGCTGCTCCTGTCGTCGACGTTCCTGCTCCTCATGCAGGCAGTGGTGCAGTCTCTCCAAGTGGCTGGACTGTCCGGCCACGGGACGGCGAAGCGGACGCTCAGCAAGGCGGGAGGGTAAGAAGGGGATGACGGACTTTCGTGCAGTGTGTCTAAGTCGAGCCATCTACAAAAGACATCGCAAGCAAAAGGGTGAGAACAGAATTAATATGACCAGCAAGTAATGAATCATAAATAAATGAAGGATCAGAATAAAACATAATTTTCAGCAAGGTATAATATATAGTAGAACATAGGTTTGGTCAGTATGACCAACTTTTGAAGGGATACCAAAGTCAAGGCAGGGACAGAGGTCTATAATCCTTAGAACGACCATTCTACTCTAGGTTAGCGGTCCTACAGTCAGCACGGCTTTGATACCACTTATGTCACACCCGGTTTTAGAAGGCAAACCGAATGCGAACCATGTACGTGCCAGGATCAGTTATTCACGTACACAGCAGTTACATAATATGGACATCATCACACAGTGCTCAAATAGTATTAAAAGGGGAAATAATAGTCGATTACATCATACGTCTGAGACGTCCATATAGTTCTTACAATAAATCAAAGTGCGGAAAAGAAACGTAGATAACACGGCCTTCACAGGCAGCCGACTGGGGGTTGCCGCTAACCCACACCTAGAACTCGTCGTAGTCTTGGAACTCCTGGAAGTCTCCTTCCACAGCTTCATCTTCTCCTGAGCAGTGGTTGCAATGCTGACAACCTGGGGGAGGGATTGGTGTGTAGAGCAAGGGTGAGTACACATCAACATACTCAGCAAGCATCCCGTTTGGCTGTAGTGGACTAGCTTTATGTGGGGATAAGTCAAGCAGTTGCTTTTAGTTGGTCAGGTTATTACTTACTAGTAGAGAGCCAGGTTTTAACATTAACCCAAGTTATTAGCCCAATGTATCCTTTCCAAACGGAAAGAATACCACTTACCATTACCATAATCATAGTCAGAACCATCAATCTCACTGCCACCTGTACCAAAGTATCACTGATCAAGTATCACTAATCTCTGGAGCTCCCTTGGCCGCTCATAACCGCGAGCACGGCTGATATATCAGTTTCATAACACTCTGCAGAGGTTGTGCACTTTACCCACAAGCCGTGATTCCCTTTCTGCCCGGAGAGAGCTACTCCCCATTGACCACTACCTAGGTGGTCCAGCAGGGCATCACTACGTAGCCTTTACAAAGATTCCCCGAGGCTGTAGCCGCCCGTTAGGTTTCCTAAATGTACCGCACTCCTCCCCAAGGGACAAATCAACCTTGGCAGAGCGAGCCGCATACACCGAGCCCCATTGACGGCACAACGGCTAAGCGGACTACACCCCGGTTCCTCCAATTATTCAGCTAAGGGCGTCCCATTCCACCCTCATGGTTGCACTGTTTTCCCGGGCGGTCATCCATTGAACAGGTCCTTACGGAGAGGCACTCGAGAAACCGCTCGAGTCCCCTTAAATGCCACAAGTATGATCATAAATAAGAAGGGGAAAACAGCGTATCATAGATAATCACATCATGTTCATTGATTAGAGTTGAGCAATAGCATCAGACTAAGCAGTAATAATCCGACCCAAATAGGTGAACAAGGACATGGATAACAAAAGCTAGTCAATCCTTAGGTGTAAATGTGTAATGCGGGAGGTGAATTAAAGAATGAATAGGACAGAGATAGGTCAAAGGACACTTGCCTCCACCAACCGACTGCTGCTCAGGGGCTTCTCCTGCGAATTCCTCGGGCTCTTCGACCGGATCGTTCTCTATGCGAGCGCAAACATACATACATCCACATATTTAATACCAAAAGAACAGTACACCATACAAGGGAACAAGTAAAGCGAGTATGCATCAAGTATGACATTTGACATCGCATTTGTTATGGTTAGAAAGAAACGGGAGAGGGTCTCGCAGGGGTTAAATCTTATGCACTAATGATTAGTTACAATTGGTTCTTAACAAAAGAATTCTGTTATATACACTAATGGAAACCTAATCATTTTAAGTTGATCAACATTGAACGAGATAAACAATTAACTAAATGAATCAACTAGCGCAACGAAATTCTAAATTAAACTTCCTATTTCAATAGCATGAACAATGATTAGCCTACCTAAAATAAAATAGCTATGATCACAGAAAGTAAAATAAAATAAAATAAAAAAAATAAAAAAACAGAGGGGGGGGGGTTGAACCGGCCCTAGGGCGGTTGAACCGGCCGGGGGGCTGGGCGGCCGAGCAGGGGCGGCCGAGCGCGGGGGAGAGGGGCGGCTGAGCCAGGGCGGTTGAACCGGCCCGTGGGCGGTTGAACCGGCCGGCTGGGCGGCCGAGCACGCAGGGGCTGGGGGCGCGGCCAGCGGCCACGGCGCGGCCGGGCGCGGGCTGGGGGCGCGGCCAGGGGCTGGCCAGGGGCGCGGCCGAAGCTGGCCAGGGCGCGGCCGAGGCTGGCCAGGGGCCGGCTGGGGCTGGCCGGGCGCGCGGCCAAGGGCCAGGGCGGCGCGGCTGGGGGGCCAGGGCGGCTGGGCTGCCGAGGGGAGAGGAGGGGAGAGGGAGGGGGGAGGGAGGAGAGAGGAGGGGGGCTCACCGGCGTTGGGCGGCCGAACCGGCGAGGGCGGCGGCCGAGCTGCAAGGGCAGGGGGCGGCGGCTAGGGCAGAGGGGTAGGGGCGGCGGCTTAGGGAGAGAATGAGAGAGAGGGAGGGAGAGGGAGAGGGGGTTTGGGGAAAAGGGGAGGGGTGGGGGCGGTTGGGCCTATCCAGGCCCAAGAGGGGGGGGGGGCGCAGGGGCGGCTGGGCCGGCCAAGAGGCCCACGGCGCGGGAGAGAGAAAGGGGAAGAGGGAGAGAGAAAGAAAGAAAAAGAAAAAGAAAAGATTATCTCCTTTTCGAAATCCGATCTTCCTAGATGAATGCATTTGCACTTTCAAACAATCAAAGAATGCATAGTTCGGCATGGTGCATCAAACAACATAAAACAGTTTTATGGTTTTCTTTACACGGGAATTCCAAACCGAATCCCGCTAACTTTGGAAAAAGTCAAGGTCTAGCGAGGGGAAAAAGAAAAAGAAAAGGTAACGCCCGAATTTGGCGAGTAAAGAAAAGAAAAAATTCAACTGCAAAATTCGGGGCGTTACAATAGTGGAGACAACGGGGAGCGTCCGAGAGGAGCCGGAAGCAGAGCACCACTTGCGCGTGGAGAAGGCCCGCGACTCTCTACGGAGTTACTCGACCGTGGTGCTTGGCCCTCGCGTGGGCTTCCCTTTGCGTAGGGGCACCAACGAGGATTAGTCGGGACCTTGCGTGGTTCTGGATACCTCGGTAAAAATACCAGCGTCATCCATGAGAGTTTGCTTCTCTACTTTGCTCTTTAAGTTTCGCATTTATATTAAGCATTTAAGTTTCAATCTTGTATTCATACTTATTTAGTGTAGATTGAAACTTAGCCTTTGCAGTAGAGATAGCAACACTTAGACAAAACCTAGTTTGCACTTTTTAGTTTGATTACTTGCATAGGTTTTGCTCTAGGGATTTAATTGTGGTCTAGTTTAGTAAAAGTTTTAGAAGTCCTAATTCACCCCCTCTTAGGCGCCACCCGTTTCCTACAAGTGGTATCAGAGCCGGTTTGGCTCATTTGAAACGCTTTAGCTTCATCGCTAAAAGAGCCGACGCTTTTTAGAGGAAGGGATGGATACCCATAGGCCACCACACTTTGACGACACTAACTTCACATATTATAGTGCTAGAATGGCTTGCTACCTAGAGGCCGTTGATCTAGGTGTTTGGAGAGTCACTCGTGACAGGATGAAACCCCTCAAGAATCCCGAGAAACCCACCACGAGTGAGGAAAAAGAAATTCATTTAAATGCTAGAGCCAAAAATTGCTTGTATGAATCTCTTAGCATGAATATTTTTAATCAAGTATTTACCCTGAAAACTGCTAATGAGATTTGGCTAAAATTGCATGAGCTCCATGACGGCACATCCAATGTCCGTGAGCAAAAACATTGCCTATTCTTAAATGAGTATAATTCTTTTGCTATGAAAGATGATGAGCTTGTTAGAGACATGTATTCTCGTTTGAATCTAATTATCAATGAGCTCAATTCTATTGGCATTATAAGCTAGGTGATGCGAACATTGTGAGGAAGATTATCTCCCTGCTACCACAACAAAGATATGGGAGCATCATCACCATCCTTCACAACATGGAGGACTTGAGCAACATGACCCCAACCATTGTGATTGGGAAAATCGCGGCTTTTGAGATGTCACGAAAAATATGTCGGGGAGAGGAGCCAACTTCCACAAGACCATATGCTTTTGCATGTGATGAAAGGAAGGGCAAAAAGAAGGCTCCCACTCCAAGTTCCTCGAGTGAAGAAGAGGAAGAAGAAGAAAGTGATGATGATGAAGATAATCAACCATGCACATCATCCTCTGAGGACGAAGAAACAATCCGACGTGTTAGAAAGGTAATGAGGATGAACCGCAAGATTAATCTAATGGGTGTGCCCCTGCAGGTTGAGGATCTTCTCTTTAACATTGACAGGAAAAAGCAAAGAAAGAGAGGATGCTTCACATGTGGGGAGAAGGGCCACTTCATGGACAACTGTCCAAATATGGCCAAACCCAAAAAGGAGAGGAGCAAAGGCAAGGCGCTAACAAGTGTTAGAACTTGGGATGATTCTTCAAGTGAAGATGAACCTCCAAGGACGCGCAGCCACCGGTCCTCATCACGCTCATCACGGTCATCACACAAATGTCTTATGGCAAGAGGTAACAAAAGCATTCCATCCTCTAGTGATGATAGCAGTAGTGATGATGAAGGTGAGGGAAAGCCCTCCATAGATGAGCTTGCGGAAGCCGTAGAATTTTTCCAGGATGTTTGCACTAAGCAAAAAGCTCAACTTAAAACTTTGAAAAATAAGTTGATTAGCTCCCAAAATGATTACAAAGGTTTGCTAGAAAAATTTGAAACTTTTGCAAACTTAAATAGTGAGCTATCAACTAAAATTGAGCTATTAGAATCTAGTGCTCCATCCACTGCTACCGATGATTGTATCATTAAAAAGAATGAAAAACTTAAGGCTAAGTTAGCTAGCTCCCAAGAAGCTATTGAAAATTTGCTAGAGAAAATGGAAATTCTTAGCATACACAATAATGAGTTAACTACTAAGCTAGAAAACATTGGTAGCACCCCAGCAGCATCTTTAGTTGAAATACCTGAAATAATTAAGAAAGATGCTTCTACTTCCTGCTTTGATTTAATTGATGATTATAACTCCTACAACCAAGTCGTTGTTGAGAATATTGTTATAGAGACATGTTCGGATGAGGTTGCAAAGGAAAATGAACAATTAAAGCAAGAAGTGGCTTGCCTTGGCAAGGCTTTGTATGACAAGAAAGGCAAAGCTAAACAAATCCGACCTCCACAGGATAACACCACTGTGGGAGTGAACAAGCCTATAGAGGGAGAAACTGTGATTTGTAGGCTATGCTACATGGAAGGCCACAAGTCTTTCCAATGCAAGGCGATGACTGGGAATAAACAAAGGCAAAAGCTCAAGCAAAAGCCATCAAGCAAAATCTCCAACACCTACATAAAAAAGGTGGACAAAAAGACTGCTACACCATATTTGATCAAGAAGGAAAGGAATGGAAAGGTGATAGCAATCAAGGCCAACAAGCAAGCCAACAAAGGAAAAGGGGCCAAACGCATCTGGGTTCCAAAGGAAATAATTTCTACCATGAAAAGCACCAAGAAGGTTTAGATCCCGAAAGGGAAGTGAGTGGACCAAAGGTCTACAGGAAATTTGGAGACTTGGTAAAGTTAGGATGTATATCATGGGATACATCATATTAGATCAAGTTTATTGCCAAGTGGGATAGTGAAAATTCGGACCCAAATTTCCCACCCATGACTAAGGTGACTACTTTTATTGTATCTCTTGTTTTTAGATATGCGTATCTATTTACTTTATATCTAGTTTACCTTTCTTGCCTAGTATTACATTTGTTATTTACTTTTGTTTAAAATTATGCATACTAGGTAAATCACATGGTAGGATTGCTTGCTTTCAATTCATATACTTAAGCAAACCTACATGCCTTAAAATGTTTATTTAAGCACGGTACATAGCTTCTGTATCACTCCATAGTAAATGATGCATCAATTAAAAATTTTGATTTCTACAAGTTGTATCATTTAACTTATATGTGCCAAAGTTTGGATTATAGATAATTTTCCCCTCTTGATATCAAATCAAAGTGCATGTCTCCTATAAGTATTCAAAACTTGTATGCACACCTTCAGGGGGAGGTTACTCTATAATCTAATACTTTGATACTAACACCTTTTCAAGTCTATTTCATGTGATAGTCTCATTGTAAGGAAAATGAGGTCCCTGGAGAAAGACAACAATCTTCCACTGCAAAATCTCCAAGAACTCTCATGTCTCTCAAGCTCGCAATTGAATTTCAATCGGTATCTTTTGAGACTACATCTAGTATCATTTACATGTCTTCTCTAATATTTGATTAGACTATATTTCATATCATATGCTTCCATGTTGCTAAAAATGCATAAGTACTTAACTCATATTCTGTTACCTATGCATAAGGGAAGTTAGTCTTTTCAAATCATGTCTTGCACCTCTAATTTTCACATGCTTTTCCTAAGATCTCTGTCAGGGGGAGCTTTTCTTCATCTTTAAAGGGGGAGAAAAACTCTTTCTAAAGGAGAACACTCATTTAGGGGGAGTAATCCTTTGAGGGCAAGCCTTTATTTACTTCCTACATGCTTTTAATGTCTTCCTTTTCGGTGGTTGATGCCAAAGGGGAGAAGTTTAGGGACCAAAGCAATGAAAACTATATCAAACACCAAACACACAAATTTAAAATTTTATATCTACAAATGGTTTTTCAAGTGGTTTTGGTTATTTGGTCCTAGAATAGGAAGTAAGTGAATTATGGAGTTAGGAGGAGACTTAAGTCCATAATATCACCTTGTGGGGACAATCATGCATCCTAGCAAGTAGATTGCATATTTTCATTCAAATTTGCTTGCTTTGGTTGTGTTGTCATCAATCACCAAAAAGGGGGAGATTGTAAGGAAAATGGACCCCGGGCCATTTGGCTAATTGAGTTTTGGTGTTTGATGATCAACACAATCCGTGAACTAATAAGTTTTCTAGTGTTTGTATTTGTAGTTCACAGGATGCAAGATTTACTTGGACTAAGGAATTGAGGAAAGCAACACCTCAAAAGAAGACATTAAGAAGATTCAAGAAAAGTCCAAGTGTGCTGCTACGGACTGTCTGTGCGAGGCGCACCAGACTGTCCGGTGCCCACACGCGAGACTATCCGGTGCACCAGGGAACTCCAGCCCAACGGCTAGTTCCAGGTGGCACCCGGAGAGAAGACCACCGGATTGTCCGGTGTGAGCACCAGACTGTCCGGTGTGGAAAAGCCTATGGCGCCAACGGTCACCTGCTCTGACAGAGCAACGGCTAGGCGCACCGGACATGCTACAGTGCGCTGTCCGGTGCACCACCAGACTGTCCGGTGTGCCGCAGAGAACTGCAGCTTCTCTCCAACGACTATTTTGGAGTTGGGGCCTATATATACTTCACCCAACCGGCCATTTGAAGGTGTGGGAGCCCAAGCAACATACCAAGGCATATAGTGCACATTTCCAAGAGCTCAAACACCCAAGTGCTTAATAGAATCACTCGGTGATTAGCGTAGGTGCTTTGCGAAGTCCTTAGGTTAGTTAGACCGCATTAGCGCTTGCTCTAGGTGAACCCTAGTTAGTTGAGTGAGTTTAGACAAACCACACAACCCCTCGGCTCTTGCGCGAGTCGTTGTAATTGTACTGAGTGGGGCGAGAGTCTTGCGAGACCGTGACAACCGCGTTTGTGTCACGGCCACCACCGTGTACCGGAGGGAACGAGGCCCGCGGCGTTTCGGCCGGAAGCTCGATAGTGGAGACGACGGGGAGCGTCCGAGAGGAGCCGGAAGCAGAGCACCACTTGCACGTGGAGAAGGCCTGCGGCTCTCTACGGAGTTACTCGACTGTGGTGCTTGGCCCTCGCGTGGGCTTCCCTTTGCGTAGGGGCACCAACGAGGATTAGTCGGGACCTTGCGTGGTTCCGGATACCTCGGTAAAAATACCAGCGTCATCCACGAGAGTTTGCTTCTCTACTTTGCTCTTTAAGTTTCCGCATTTATATTAAGCATTTAAGTTTCAATCTTGTATTCATACTTATTTAGTGTAGATTGAAACTTAGCCTTTGCGGTAGAGATAGCAACACTTAGACAAAACCTAGTTTGCACTTTCTAGTTTGATTACTTGCATAGGTTTTGCTCTAGGGATTTAATTGTGGCCTAGTTTAGTAAAAGTTTAGAAGTCCTAATTCACCCCCCTCTTAGGCGTCACCCGTTTCCTACATATTGGATCTTCGTGCTACCGTTACCTCCTCAAATAAGTCAGTTGGTCCTACATGGAAGAAGCTAGTGTCATACTTCTCATTATCATGATTTGTCACTGTGCTAAGATTGACGTGTCCAGAATCTGGGAGGGATTTGCCATCAATTGTAATGATGACAAGTGTTGGGGGCCTTCCTCTTCCGAAGGTCCTCAAAAACATAATTAACCATTTGTTTTCAACATGATATAGATTATTACAGGGAACTTCGGCTTCAGGATGGAAGTTTTCCCCCATAATAAAGGCATACGAGGTGAAGATATGATCCAAAGAGGATAAGAATGAACGCCGAAGCTACATCCAAAGAGTAATAGCTTCGACTTATAATGGTGATGAAGACTGAACATGATGGTGGCCGGAAGGAAAAAAGACTAGCTAGTCCTTAATGATTTATGTTATAGTCATAAGTAAATGTCAAGGACATAAATGTACTTTTACCCGGGCTGCGTACCGTGCCTATAAATAGATGAACAGTAGCACCGTACTGTTCATGCTGGATTGTAATCACTCTCACGTCAACACCTTCGAGCAAGCTGAATGTATCAATGTAATGCAGATTCTGTTAATACTTATACATACTTTACAGAATGCAAATATGAATGAATCAATGAGTTATGTTCGCTATCTTTATCCTTATGTATTCTTATTTATCTATAAGATGATGAAGGCATGTCCTTCATGACATTCGTCTGATGATCATTATATCCACGGGGAGGTAATGCTTCGGAAGACGAAGGTCTTTAATACTTAACAATTGTGTTGCCTTGTTCTTGATTCACAGCATTTGAGAACAAGTGACCAACATTGGCGCCCACCTTCGGTGAACTCACTTCCACAACCTTCGGCAAGCATTCGCCTTCGTCATGCCGTCGAAGAAGGCAATAGCGCCAGGGACTGCCCTGCAGCCACTAGACATCAACCAAGAGACACTCGCTGAGAGAAGCTCGGAGCCAGAAAAGGAAGGCTACTAGCCCAACACCACAGGAAGAGGAGTTGGAAGACCTAGAAGCTATACATCAACAAGTATAGAGGAAGAGAGAGATTGAGAGAAGATGCTTCGGCTAGTCGAACTTTAGAGGAAGATCGATGAAGCTGCTGAAGAAATGCGCCACATCACCCAAGATGACCAAGGACAAAGGCCTCAATAGAGAGAGCTTCGTAAAGAAAGTCCAACCAACGATGATGGATGGTATGATGACTTTTGTCATGTTAACTTTGATTTTGATGATGCTTCTCCTATAGCAGCAGAGTTGCAGGCTATCCCATGGCCACCATCTTACAAGCCACCGTAGCTTCCCATGTAATGGGCACTCGGATCTGAAGCAGTTTCTCATGAGCTACGAAGCAACCATATCCTCATATGGGGGCAACACGACTGTCATGGCAAAATCCTTCATCATGGCGGTCAGGAGTGTAGCTCAGACGTGGTATTCTTCCCTTCGCCCGGGAATGATCACGTCATGGCAAAAGTTGAAGGAGATGCTGGTAACTAGCTTCCAGGGTTTCCAGACGAAGCCAATAACTACCCAAGCATTGTTCCAATGTACGCAAGACCATGAAGAGTACTTGCAGGCATATGTCCGAAGATTCCTACGACTCAGAGCCCAGGCGCCAACGGTGCCTAATGAGATTGTCATCGAAGCTATGATCAAGGGGCTCCGGTTAGGACCGACTACGCAATATTTTGCTAGGAAGCCACCAGAAACTCTAGAGAAGCTCCTCCAGAAGATGGATGAATATATCCGAGCTGACAATGATTTTCGCTAGAGAAGGGAGGATACTTACAGGTATTCTGAGATGACTAGGGGCTTCAGAGGAAGAATCCATCCTAGGCATGTCAGAACAATCCACAATCCCAACACAAATGATGACAGGGCAAACCACACCCAGGGCAGCCAGCAAAGCTCATAATCTTCGAGAATGCAGCAAACCTCTTACAGGCCACCAGCTCCAAGAGGTAGAGGGGGAAGAAGCTTTAGAGGAAGGTTCAACACTCAACCCAGGAGATTGTTCTGCTTATTCTATGGAGAGGATAAGGGACACACAACAAGGACGTGCCAAGTCACGATCCAAAAGCAGAAGGAGATCGCTGAAGCCAAAGCACGATAGAATCAGCCGAAGCAGGTCTTGCATACTGCCTCATGCTATTCGCCATATATCCCTGAATATGTGGGCAACCAACAACACACGACATCAGTTGTTTCGACAAGTCATTTTCAAGCTGCATGAGCTCAATACCACCACCACCACCATTGACACCTACCTTGGCTCATAACCAGCAACCAGAAGGGCATCACCAAGCGCAACAACAGCATGACATTCGAGAGGAGTCTGAAGCTCGCACAATCAACAACACTGTGCCCAAATCAAGACACATTTACTAAAGCAACACAGGGGCTCGATCACAAAGTTTCCTAGTTCAATGTATTTTCACTTTTCTATCTTTATATTTCCCTTCCAATAGACAATATAAGGAGATTTAACCTCTAGCCTATTGTAATAAATCTGTGGTTACACCATCGAGTGTAACAAGAAGGGTGAAGAAGCTCCAAAGTCGTTCCTAAGGAGACGCAGAGCTAAAATACCACCTAAGTAAAAGGTGAAGAAGCTCCAAAGTCATTCCTAAGGGGATGCAGAGCTAAAATACCACCTAAGTAAAAGGTGAAGAAGCTCTAAAGTCGTTCCTAAGGGGATGCAGAGCTTAGCTCCAAAGTCATTCCTAAGGGAGTACAGAGCTGAAATACCACCTAAGTAAAAGGTGAAAATACTCCAAAGTCGTTCCTAAGGGGATGCAGAGTCTTATTTTTTATGTTTTGTGCATCAACATCATTTGCATCATACCATCGAATCATATTGCATGACATCTCATCATGCATCACTTTGCACTGATACATACAGTGGAAAAACAAGGAAAATTGCTCCTTCAGCTTCGGCAAAGACTCATGAGAGAGTGTATTAAAAAGGCATGATCCATGCATATGACAGAGGTATTGTCATACAAAGTTTATGCCTTCGACAATGGCATTCTTATGCAACGTCTTCGGCAAGAACTACATAGTTGCTTCGGCAAAGAAGATGAATTTCTTTCTGAAGCGTGAAAAGTAGGGAAGGTGTTTTTTTGCCGCCGGCTCAAAAACGGTATGTACGAAGGTTTCATGCATCACAAAGAAATATATTATATCAACAAACATGCAAATAGTTGATAATTGTTTCTTACAAAAACAAAAGCTACGTACAAGGACACTAAACTATCAAATACACACAACTTCAGTCTTCTTTTATGACTTTGTCGACAGCTTCGTTCAACAACTTGTCGACAGCTTCGTCAATAGCCTCATTAGCAATCTTAATCATATCGAGCGCTGCCTTCACAGATGGATAAGTTTCAGGATCATATGGCTTGGGAGGGGGAGAGAGCTCAGCTGCATTAAAACATAAATATCTGTTAGCATCGAAGCTACAAAAATTTACGAAGCTAAGCTATAAAGGATATACCTATAAGTCTGGCCCATTCAGCAGCTTCTTCAACTCTTTTAGCCTCTTCTAAGGTGTCATGAGACTCTTTCTCATTTTTTCTAATGGCCCCATTAGCTATTTCTCGACCACCCTTCAGCCATACTTCGGAATAAAACTTCCCGCCTAGTGTAGTAGCTTCGGCTGAAGGGTTTCCAACATCGTTGGCCGAGAAGGCAAAATCTGGCTAAACTACAGCCTTGGCATGATCACAGCCAACCTTTTACAAAATGGGCATGGCCCCACGGGCACCGGCAAAAGCACAAAAATTCCCTCTGTCACTAAGAATCTGCTCGAAGGCTTCGACCTCGTTGTTAATCCATTGGATAACTCCATCGGGGTCACCACAAATGAATTTTTGCTCTGAAGAAAATGCACCAACTTTGGAAAAGCTATTATTTAGATTCTTAGTGCATTCCATAGCCACATCGTAGCATTTTTCCTTAGCTGCACGAAGCTTGTCAATATTTCTCTGTGCCCTTGATCGTTCGATTTCACATATTTGAGAGCACCTAGAGGGGGGGGGGGGGGTGAATAGGTGATCCTATAAAACTTGAAAACTTAAGCCACAAAAACTTGGTTAAGCGTTAGCACAGTAAATGCCAAGTGGCTAGAGAGGAGTCTCAACAAAACACAATAACCACAAGAAATCAATCACAGAGATGGCACGGTGGTTATCCCGTGGTTCGGCCAAGACCAACGCTTGCCTACTCCACGTTGTGGCGTCCCAATGGACGAGGGTTGCAATCAACCCCTCTCAAGCGGTCCAAAGACCCACTTGAATACCACGGTGTTTTGCTTGCTTTTCTCAATCCCGTTTGCGAGGAATCTCCACAACTTGGAGCCTCTCGCCCTTACACTTGAAGTTCACAAAGAAGCATGGAGCAAGGGAGGGATTAGCAACGCACTCAAGACAAGAAATCACAGCAACACCACACACACAAGTTGCAACGAGAGCTCACAACACAACTCAATGAGTTCACCACTCAACTAGAGCTCTAATTGCTATCGCAAAGAATCAAAAGCGCGGAATCAATGTCTTAGTGCTTAGGAATGATGTAGGAATGCTTGGTGTGCTCCTCCATGCGCCTAGGGGTCCCTTTTATAGCCCGAAGGCAGCTAGGAGCCATTGAGAGCAATCTAGGAAGGCTGATCTTGCCTTCTGTCGACTGGCGCACTGGACAGTCCGGTGCACACCGGACACTGTCCGGTGCCCGATTTCCTTCCAAAAATGGCGCAGTCGACCGTTGGCATCCTGAGAGCCGTTGGCGCACCGGACATGTCCGGTGCACACCGGACAGTCCGGTGCCTCCTTCTAGCCGTTGTCTCGGCCACGTGTCCCGCGCAGATCGCGCGGCCGACCGTTGGCCCGGCCGACCGTTGGCTCACCGGAAAGTCCGGTGCACACCGGACAGTCCGGTGAATTATAGCCGTACGCCATTGATGGTTTCCCGAGAGCGACGAGTTCGCCTGTGAACGGCCCACCGGACAGTCCGGTGCACCACCGGACAGTCCGGTGAATTATAGCCGTACACCGCCGTCGAAGTCCCGAGAGCAGCCTGTTCGCTTGAGCAAGCCTGGCGCACCGGACACTGTCCGGTGCACCACCGGACAGTCCGGTGCTCCAGACCGAGCAGAGTCTTGGCTGCTCGAGCCAAGGCATTTTCAATTGGATTTTTCCTGTTTCCAGCACTTAGACACAATACATTAGTCCATAAAACAATGTACTAAGTCTGAGAAACATACCTTTATCCTTGATTTGTACTTTGTCCACCTTTTTACACTTAGGCACTTGTGTTGGACACTAAATCACCAAAATACTTAGAAATGGCCCAAGGGCACATTTCCCTTTCAATCTCCCCCTTTTTGGTGATTTATGCCAACACAACATAAAGCAAGTAGAACGAGTACAAAATCAATTCAAATAAGAACTCAAAATTGTTTTGATTCAGTTTTGACATATATGGATCATCCTTTGCCACCACTTGGTTTGTTTTTGAAAATCAAACTCAAATTTCTATCTCTAAGTCAAACACACATGTTAAGACATAAAGAGAGTCATTCCAAGAGAAATTGATTCAAGATTTTCAAAAACTCCCCTTTTTCCCATAATCAACACTTCTCCCCACAAGAAGCCAACTTTTGACAAGAGAGACAATAAAAGAGTTTTGACAAACCAAAAGCTCTAATCTACTATTTTCAAAATTTCTCAAGTGGTAGCTGATCCATTTATCGCTTTGGCCTTTATTTTCTCCACCTTTGGCATCAAGCACCAAAACGGGATCAATCTTGGCCCCAGAACCCCATTGCCTCACCAAAATCTTCAATAAGAATACAAAGGCAATAAGAGTACATGAGATGAACTTGGAATAAGTTACCCTCTCATCGGAGTGCAGTGGAAGTCTTTCATGGTCCAAGTCCACCTTTTCCCTTTCAAACCTCCTTTGAGACTAAAACAAGCAAACTCAAGCACATGGTTAGTCTCAAAGGGTCAAGTTGTAGCACAGCTCCCCCTAAATATGTGCATCACTTGCATAAGGACTTGTGAGGTCCGGGGAGTGATTCTACAACTTGAGCACCATGGTAAGCAACAAAATGCATAAGGAACATGATCAAAGGCATAAATACATGTATGCTATGAATCAATCCAAGTTCCGCGAATCTAGGACATTTAGCTCACTACGCAGCCTGCAAAAGGTCTTTTCATCTAAAGGCTTAGTGAAGATATCGGCTAGCTGGTTCTCGGTGCTAACATGAAACACTTCGATATCTCCCTTTTGCTGGTGGTCTCTCAAAAAGTGATGCCGGATGTCAATGTGCTTTGTGCGGCTGTGCTCAACAGGATTTTCCGCTATTCGGATAGCACTCTCATTATCACATAGGAGTGGGACTTTGCTCAGATTGTAGCCAAAGTCCCGGAGGGTTTGCCTCATCCAAAGTAGTTGCGCGCAACACTGTCCTGCGGCAACGTACTCGGCCTCAGCGGTGGATAGGGCAACGGAAGTTTGTTTCTTAGAGTTCCACGACACCAGGGACCTTCCTAAGAATTGGCACGTCCCCGATGTACTCTTCCTATCGACCTTACATTCAGCATAGTTGGAATCTGAATATCCAATCAAGTCAAAGTTAGACCCCTTTGGATACCAGATCCCGAAGCAAGGCGTAGCGACTAAATATCTAAGAATTCGCTTCACAGCCACTAAGTGACACTCCTTAGGATCGGATTGAAATCTAGCACACATGCATACGCTAAGAATAATATCCGGTCTACTAGCACATAAATAAAGCAAAGAACCTATCATGGACCGGTATGCTTTTTGATCAACGGACTTACCTCCTTTGTTGAGGTCGGTGTGCCCGTCAGTTCCCATCGGTGTCTTTGCGGGCTTGGCGTCCTTCATCCCAAACCGTTTCAGCAAGTCTTGCGTGTATTTCGTTTGAGAGATGAAGGTGCCGTCCTTGAGTTGCTTCACTTGGCACCCAAGGAAGTAGTTCAACTCGCCCATCATCGACATCTCGAATTTCTGTGTCATCACCCTGCTAAACTCTTCACAAGACTTTTGGTTAGTAGAACCAAATATTATGTCATCGATATAAATTTGGCACACAAAAAGATCACCATCGCAAGTCTTAGTAAAAAGCGTTGGATCGGCTTTCCCAACCTTGAAAGCATTAGCAATTAAAAAGTCTCTAAGGCATTCATACCATGCTCTTGGGGCTTGCTTAAGTCCATAGAGCGCCTTAGAGAGCTTACACATGTGGTCGGGGTACCGTTCATCCTCGAAGCCAGGGGGTTGCTCCACGTACACCTCCTCCTTGATCGGCCTGTTGAGGAAAGCGCTCTTCACATCCATTTGGTACAACCTGAAAGAATGGTGAGCGGCATATGCTAGCAAAATACGAATTGATTCTAGCCTAGCCACAGGAGCAAACGTCTCCTCAAAGTCCAAACCTGCGACTTGGGCATAACCTTTTGCCACAAGTCGAGCCTTGTTCCTCGTCACCACCCCGTGCTCGTCCTGTTTGTTGCGGAACACCCACTTGGTTCCCACAACATTTTGCTTGGGACGAGGCACCAATGTCCAAACTTCATTGCGCTTGAAGTTGTTGAGTTCCTCCTGCATGGCCAACACCCAGTCCGGATCTAGCAAGGCCTCTTCTACCCTGAAAGGCTCAATAGAAGAGACAAAGGAGTAATGCTCACAGAAATTAACTAATCTTGAACGAGTAGTTACTCCCTTGCTAATATCACCCAAAATTTTGTCAACGGGATGATCCCTTTGGATCATCGCTCGAACTTGGGTTGGAGGTGCCTGAGGTGCTTCTTCCTCTTCAATTTGAACATCCTGTGCTCCCCCTTGATCATGCGCCTCCACTTGAGGTACCTGTTCGTCGTCTTGGGTTGGGGGATGCACCATAGTTGCGGAAGACGGTTGATCTTGCTCCAATTGTTCCTGAGGCCGTACATCTCCAATCACCATGGTGCGTATCGCGGCCGTTGGAACGTCTTCTTCATCTACATCATCAAGATCAACAACTTGCTATCTTGGAGAGCCATTAGTCTCATCAAATACAACGTCGCTAGAGACTTCAACCAAACCCGATGATTTGTTGAAGACCCTATACGCCTTTGTATTTGAATCATAACCTAATAAAAACCCTTCTACAGCTTTGGGAGCAAATTTAGAGGTTCTACCTTTCTTCACAAGAATATAACACTTGCTCCCAAATACACGAAAATATGACACATTGGGTTTGTTACCAGTTAGCAGCTCGTATGAAGTCTTCTTGAGGAGGCGATGAAGATAGACCCTGTTGATGGCGTGGCAAGCCGTGTTCACGGCTTCCGACCAAAAACGCTCGGGGGTCTTGAACTCTCCAAGCATAGTCCTTGCCATATCGATGAGCGTCCTGTTCTTCCTCTCTACCACACCATTTTGCTGAGGTGTGTAGGGAGCGGAGAACTCGTGCTTGATCCCTTCCTCCTCAAGGAACTCCTCCACTTGAAGATTCTTGAATTCGGACCCGTTGTCGCTCCTTATCTTCTTCACCTTGAGCTCAAACTCATTTTGAGCTCTCCTTAGGAAGCGCTTGAGGGTCCCTTGGGTTTCAGACTTATCCTGCAAAAAGAACACCCAAGTGAAGCGGGAAAAGTCATCAACAATAACTAGACCATACTTACTTCCTCCTATGCTCAGATAGGCGACGGGTCCGAAGAGGTCCATATGCAGCAGCTCCAGAGGTCTTGAAGTGGTCATCACATTCTTGCTGTGATGTGCTCCTCCCACTTGTTTACCTGCTTGACAAGCTGCACAAGGTCTATCTTTTTCGAATTGCACGTTAGTCAAACCTATCACGTGTTCTCCCTTTAGAAGCTTGTGAAGGTTCTTCATCCCCACATGTGCTAAGCGGCGATGCCACAACCAGCCCATGCTAGTCTTAGCAATTAAGCATGCATCTAGACCGGCCTCCTCTTTTGCAAAATTAACTAAATAAAGTTTGTCGTCTAGTACACCCTTAAAAGCTAGTGAACCATCACATCTTCTAAAGACAGACACATCTACATTTGTAAATAGACAATTATATCCCATATTACATAATTGACTGACAGATAGTAAATTATATCCAAGAGACTCAACTAAAAACACATTAGAGATAGAGTGTTCATTTGATATTGCAATCTTGCCTAAACCTTTCACCTTGCCTTGGTTCCCATCACCAAATACGATTGAATCTTGGGAATCCTTATTTTTGACGTAGGAGGTGAACATCTTCTTTTCCCCCGTCATATGGTTCGTGCATCCGCTGTCAATAATCCAGCTTGAACCCCCGGATGCATAAACCTGCAAGGAAAATTTAGGCTTGGGTCTTAGGTACCCAACTCTTGTTGGGTCCTACAAGGTTAGTCAAAATTGTCTTAGGGACCCAAATGCAAGTTTTATCACCCTTGCATTTTGCCCCTAATTTCCTAGCAACTATCCTCCTATCCTTTCTACAAATAGCAAAGGAAGCATTTAAAGCATGATAAATTGTAGAGGGTCCATTCATAACTTTCCTAGGAACATGAACAATATTATTTCTAGGCACATGATGAATATTTTTCCTAGGCATATTTCTACCATGCATATAGGAAGAACTGGGAGCAAACATAGCATAAGAATCATAGGCATGTGAATCAAAAACATTACAACTCCTATGAGACTGTCTTCTATCATTGTACATAAAAGCATGGTTCTTTTTAGTACTACTTGCCATAGGGGCCTTCCCTTTCTCCTTGGCGGAGATGGGAGCCTTATGGCTTGTTAAGTTCTTGGCTTCCCTCTTAAAGCCAAGCCCATCCTTAATTGAGGGGTGTCTACCAATCGTGTAGGCATCCCTAGCAAATTTTAGTTTATCAAAATCACTTTTGCTAGCCTTAAGTTGGGCATTAAGACTAGCCATTTCATCATTTAACTTTGCAATAGAAGCTATGTGTTCACTACAAGCATCAATATCAAAATCTTTACATCTATTGCAAATAACAACATTTTCTACACAAGTTGTTGATTTACTAGCTATTTCTAACTTAGCATTTAAATCATCATTAATGCTCCTTTTAAGCTAGAAATCGTCTCATGGCAAGAAGATAATTCACAAGAAAGCATTTCATTTCTCTTAACTTCTAAGGCATGAGATTTTTGTGCTTCTACAAATTTGTCATGTTCTTCATACAACAAGTCCTCTTGTTTTTCTAAAAGCCTATTCTTATCATTCAAGGCATCAATCAATTCATTAATTTTATCTACCTTGGTTCTATCTAGGCCCTTAAATAAACATGAATAATCTATTTCATCCTCATCACTAGATTCGTCCTCACTTGAAGAAGCATAAGTAGAGTTTCGAGTACATACCTTCTTCTCCCTTGCCATAAGGCATGTGTGACGCTCGTTGGGGAAGAGGGATGACTTGTTGAAGGCGGTGGCGATGAGTCCTTCATTGTCGGAGTCGGACGAGGAGCAATCCGAATCCCACTCTTTGCCAAGATGTGCCTCGCCCTTTGCCTTCTTATAGTTCTTCTTCTTCTCCCTCTTGTTCCCTTGATCCTGATCACTATCATTGTCGGGACAGTTAGCAATAAAATGACCAAGCTTACCACATTTGAAGCATGAGCGCTTCCCCTTTGTCTTGGTCTTGCTTGGCTGCCCCTTGCGACTCTTTAGCGTCGTCTTGAATCTTTTGATGATGAGGGCCATCTCTTCATCATTAAGTCCGACCGCCTCAATTTGTGCTACCTTGGTAGGTAACGCCTCCTTGCTCCTTGTTGCCTTGAGAGCAACGGGTTGAGGCTCATTGATTTGACCGTTTAGAGCGTCGTCCACGTACCTCGCCTCCTTGATCATCATTCGCCCGCTTACGAATTTTCCAAGGACTTCTTCGGGCGACATTTTGGTGTACCTGGGATTCTCACGAATATTATTCACCAAATGAGGATCAAGAACGGTAAAGGACCTTAGCATCAGTCAGACGATGTCGTGGTCCGTCCATCGTGTGCTTCCGTAGCTCCTTATCTTGTTGATAAGGGTCTTGAGCCGGTTGTATGTTTGTGTCGGCTCCTCGCCCCTTATCATTGCGAATCGTCCAAGCTCGCCCTCCACCAACTCCATCTTGGTGAGCAAGGTGACGTCGTTCCCCTCATGTGAAATCTTGAGGGTGTCCTAGATCTGCTTGGCGTTATCCAAGCCGCTCACTTTGTGGTATTCATCCCTGCACAATGAAGCTAGAAGAACAGTAGTAGCTTGTGCATTCTTATGAATTTGCTCATTAATGAACATGGGACTATCCGAACTATCAAAGTGCATTCCACTCTCTACAATCTCCCATATACTAGGATGGAGAGAGAACAAGTGACTACGCATTTTGTGACTCCAAAATCCGTAGTCCTCTCCATCAAAATGAGGAGGTTTACCAAGTGGAATAGATAATAAATGAGCATTTGTACTTTGAGGAATACGAGAGTAATCAAAAGAAAAGTTCGAATTGACCGGTTTCCTTCTCTCGTAGTCGTTGTGGTCGTCATCCTTTTGGGAAGAAGTAGACTCATCGCTGTCGTCGTAGTAGACGATCTCCTTGATGCGCCTCGTCTTCTTCTTCTTCCCATCTTTCCGTCTATGGCCCGAGCCCGAGTCGGTAGGCTTGTCATCCTTGGGCTCGTTGACGAAAGACTCCTTCTCTTTATCGTTGATCACAATACCCTTCCCCTTAGGATCCATCTCTTCGGGCGGTTAGTCCCTTTGTGAAGAGAACGGCTCCGATACCAATTGAGAGCACCTAGAGGGGGGGGGGGATGAATAGGTGATCCTGTGAAACTTGAAAACTTAAGCCACAAAAACTTGGTTAAGCGTTAGCACAGTAAATGCCAAGTGGCTAGAGAGGAGTCTCAACAAAACACAATAACCACAAGAAATCAATCACAGAGATGGCACGGTGGTTATCCCGTGGTTCGGCCAAGACCAACGCTTGCCTACTCCACGTTGTGGCGTCCCAACGGACGAGGGTTGCAATCAACCCCTCTCAAGCGGTCCAAAGACCCACTTGAATACCACGGTGTTTTGCTTGCTTTTCTCAATCCCGTTTGCGAGGAATCTCCACAACTTGGAGCCTCTCGCCCTTACACTTGAAGTTCACAAAGAAGAACAGAGCAAGGGAGGGATTAGCAACGCACTCAAGACAAGAAATCACAGCAACACCACGCACACAAGTTGCAACGAGAGCTCACAACACAACTCAATGAGTTCACCACTCAACTAGAGCTCTAATTGCTATCGCAAAGAATCAAAAGCGCGGAATCAATGTCTTAGTGCTTAGGAATGATGTAGGAATGCTTGGTGTGCTCCTCCATGCGCCTAGGGGTCCCTTTTATAGCCCCAAGGCAGCTAGGAGCCGTTGAGAGCAATCTAGGAAGGCTGATCTTGCCTTCTGTCGACTGGCGCACCGGACACTGTCCGGTGCCCGATTTCCTTCCAAAAATGGCGCAGTCGACCGTTGGCAGCCTGAGAGCCGTTGGCGCACCGGACATGTTCGGTGCACACCGGACATGTCCGGTGCACACCGGACAGTCCGGTGCCTCCTTCTAGCCGTTGGCTCGGCCACGTGTCCCGCGCAGATCGCGCGGCCGACCGTTGGCCCGGCCGACCGTTGGCTCACCGGACAGTCCGGTGCACACCGGACAGTCCGGTGAATTATAGCCGTACGCCGTTGATGGTTTCCCGAGAGCGACGAGTTCGCCTGTGAACGGCCCACCGGACAGTCCGGTGCACCACCGGACAGTCCGGTGAATTATAGCCGTACACCGCCGTCGAAGTCCCGAGAGCAGCCTGTTCGCTTGAGCAAGCCTGGCGCACCGGACACTGTCCGGTGCACCACCGGACAGTCCGGTGCTCCAGACCGAGCAGAGTCTTGGCTGCTCGAGCCAAGGCATTTTCAATTGGATTTTTCCTGTTTCCAGCACTTAGACACAATACATTTGTCCATAAAACAATGTACTAAGTCTGAGAAACATACCTTTATCCTTGATTTGTACTTTGTCCACCTTTTTACACTTAGGCACTTGTGTTGGACACTAAATCACCAAAATACTTAGAAATGGCCCAAGGGCACATTTCCCTTTCAATATTTCATGCTTTGTCAGCTCTACATTAAAATTTTTAGTTGCTTCGGTAACTTCCTTTTCTAGCTCTTGCACTTCAGCTTTGTGTGCTTCTGCTTGGGCAGATAACTTAGCTTCGCTAGACTTCAGCTTTTCAACCAAAGATAGCAAAATCCTGTCTTTTGCGAGAGCTTCGTTTCTCAAGGTTATAACCTCCAATCGGAGGTTTCCAAGTGCTATTTGATAGCTCTCATCCTTTGCATCCTTTTGAGCCTGGCTTAGGATTAGACCCTACCAAGCAAAAAGAGCGAACAAACAATAAAAGTAAGAATTACCAAAAAAATAGATCAAAAACTACTAAATTCAAAGCCAAAACGTGCAAACCTACAAGCTATTGTAAGCAAGGCTGTCCGCAAGCTGATCCTTTGACATAGCAGACAAACCAAGCTCCAGCTTCGGAAATCCGATGTTATTCATCATTTCACGGCAAACATTGACCTCCTTTCTATCGGGCAGACAGTATAGTACAGGAAGTCGTCTTTGTCATCCCCTCCGTATACCAAGGACTCTCGGGGGTATTTCAAGTCCTTAGCATAGTGTTTTGCTTTGGCAATTTGTTCTAATGATAATTGCTTTCACGAAGCATGTCGAACAATGTACTCTAAGTCACCATGAGGAGGAGCTTCAGGAGCAGGAGATTTAGATTTTTTAGGAACACTTTCTTCCACTAGCCCTATTGGCGTGGCTTCCGAAGGTCTGGCTTCAGCAAGAACAGTAGCCGTACTGGCAGTAGTTGCTTCTTTTGCATCTCCAGATGTTTTACGAGATGCTTCTGAGAGCACCTAGAGGGGGAGGGTGAATAGGTGATCCTGTAAAATTTCAACACTAATAGCCACAAAACTTGGTTAAGTGTTAGTACGGCTAAGTAGCGAGCTCTTGCGAACACAAAAGTATCACAGAGAAATAATCACAAGAGACTCAGTGGTTTATCCCGTGGTTCGGCCAAGTATAACACTTGCCTACCTCCACATTGTGGCGTCCCAATGGACGAGGGTTGCACTCAACCCCTTCCAAGTGATCCTATGATCAACTTGAATACCACGGTATTTCTTTGCTTATCTCTTTTTCTCGTTTGCGAGGAATCTCCACAAGTTGGAGTCTCTCGCCCTTACAACAAAGATCACAGTGAAAGCAAAAGAGTAAGGGTGGGAAGCAACACACACAAATCCGCAGCAATACACACGCACACAAGCCAAGACTTGAGCTCAAAATGAAGCACAACGAGTTCACCACTAGAACGGAGCTCAAATCACTAACAAAGTCAATCAAGTGCGCGGAGACGCAGTGTGGAAGACTTAGAATGCTTAGAGTATGCTTGGGTGACTCCTCCATGCGCCTAGTTGTCCCTTTTATAGCCCCAAGGCAACTAGGAGCCGTTTGAGGCATTCTTAGAAGGCTAATCTTGCCTTCTGTCGGGTGGCGCACCAGACAGTCTGATGCACCACTAGACAGTCACTGTAGCTGTCCGGTGCGCGATCTCCTTCCTTTTTTGGCGCATCCGACCATTGCAGATTTGTGGCAGTTGGCGCACCGGACAGTACGGTGCCCCCTACCGACCATTGGCACACCCACGCGTAGCGCGAAGATTACGCGGCCGACCGTTGGCGCAGTCGACCGTTGGCTCACCGGACAGTCCGGTGCACCACCGGACAGTTCGGTGAATTTTAGTCGTACGCCGTTGAACTTCTCCCAAGAGTGACGACTTCGCCTCGGACGACTCACCGGACAGTCCAGTGCACCACCGGATAGTCCGGTGATTTATAGCCGTACGCCACCGTCGAGTCCTGAGAGTGGCCAGTTCACCGAGACTGGTCTGGCACACCGGACACTGTCTGGTGCACCCAGACCGAGCAGTAGTTGGCTGTACACATCCAACTCTTTTCCAATCTCTTTTCTCCTATTTCTAGCACTTAGACACAATACATTAGTACCCAAATCAATGTACTAAGTCTAGAAACGTACCTTGTTACATGATTTGCACTTCTTCAATCTTTGGCACAAATTAAGACTTAGAGGATATGTGTTGGACACTTAATCACCAAAACACTTTAGAAATGGACCAAGGGCACATTTCCCTTTCAATCTCCCCCTTTTTGGTGATTTATGCCAACACATCCAAAAGCAACCAAAAGAAGTGCAATATCAATGCAAAAGAGAACCAAATTGTTTTTGACTCTAATTTGGCATATTTGGATCATACTTTGCCACCACTTGGTTTGCAAATCAAATTCATTTTCCTATCTCTAAGTCAAACACACTTGTTTAGGCATAAATAGAGATATTTCAAGAGTGAAATTGATCAAGATTCAAAAACTCCCCCTTTTTTCCATAATCATAGATTCTCCCCACAAGAGGCAAAATTTTGACAATAGGAGTATTTTGACAAATCAAAAAGTTCTAACTCTACTCTTTTTGAAATTTCACAAGTGTTAGCTGATCCATTTGCTTTGGCCTTAATTTCTCCCCCTTTGGCATTAAGCACCAAAACGGGATCATTATTGGCCCTTTAACCCCATTGCCTCACCAAAATTGTCAATTACTAGCAAAAAGGCAATAAGAGCATAGATATGAACTTGGAGTTAATACCGGAGTGCAGTGGAAGTCTTTGCATGGTCCAAGTTCACCTTTCCCTTTCAATTCACTTTTGAGACTAAATCAAAAACTCAAACACAAAGGTTAGTCACAAAGTGTCAGGTTGTAGCATGCCTCCCCCTAAATAAGTGCATCACTTGCAAATGGACTTGTGAGGTCCGGGGATCATGTGTACAACTTGAGCACCACAAATGAACAAAATAGATTTAAATGCATAAATTTACATGATCAAGGGCATAAAACACATGTATGCTATAGATAAATCCAAGTTACGCGAATCTAAGACATTTAGCTCACTACACAACCTGCAAAACCTTTTCTCATCTAAAGGCTTGGTGAAGATATCGGCTAGCTGGTTTTCGGTGTTAATATGGTACACCTCGATATCCCCCTTTTGCTGGTGGTCTCTCAGGAAGTGATGCCGGATGTCTATGTGCTTAGTGCGGCTGTGTTCAATAGGATTATCTGCCATGCGGATTGCACTCTCATTGTCACATAGGAGTGGGACTTTGCTCAGATTGTAGCCAAAGTCCCAGAGGGTTTGCCTCATCCAAAGTAGTTGCGCGCAACACTGTCCTGCGGCAACATACTCGGCCTCAGCGGTGGATAGGGCAACAGAAGTTTGTTTCTTTGAGCTCCAAGACACCAAGGACCTTCCTAGGAATTGACACGTCCCTGATGTACTCTTCCTATCAACCTTGCACCCAGCATAATCGGAGTCTGAATATCTAATCAAGTCAAAGGTAGACCCCTTTGGATACCAGATCCCGAAGCAAGGCGTAGCAACTAAATATCTAAGAATCCGCTTAACGGCCACAAGGTGACATTCCCTTGGGTCGGATTGATATCTAGCACACATGCAAACGCTAAGCATAATATCCGGTCTACTAGCACATAAATAAAGCAAGGAACCTATCATAGACCGGTATGCCTTTTGATCAACGGACTTACCTCCTTTATTGAGGTCGACATGTCCGTCGGTTCCCATTGGTGCCTTCGCGGGCTTGGTGTCTTTCATCCCGAACCGCTTGAGCAGGTCCTGCGTGTACTTCGTTTGGGAGATGAAGGTGCCGTCCTTGAGTTGCTTCACTTGGAACCCAAGGAAGTAGTTCAACTCGCCCATCATCGACATCTCAAATTTCTGTGTCATCACCCTGCTAAACTCCTCACAAGACTTTTGGTTAGTAGAACCAAATATTATGTCATCCACATAAATTTGGCACACAAATAGGTCACCATCACAAGTCTTAGTGAACAGAGTTGGATCGGCTTTCCCAACCTTGAAAGCATTAGCAATTAGGAAATCTCTAAGGCATTCATACCATGCTCTTAGGGCTTGCTTAAGTCCATAGAGCGCCTTAGAGAGCTTACACACATGGTCGGGGTACCGTTCATCCTCAAAGCCAGGGGGTTGCTCCACGTACACCTCCTCCTTGATCCGCCCGTTGAGGAAAGCGCTCTTTACATCCATTTGGACAACCTGAAAGAGTGGTGAGCGGCATAGGCTAATAGAATGCGAATAGACTCTAGCCTAGCCACAGGAGCAAAAGTCTCCTTGAAATCCAAACATGTGACTTGGGCATAACCTTTTGCCACAAGTCGAGCCTTGTTTCGTGTCACCACCCCGTGCTCGTCTTGCTTGTTGCGGAACACCCACTTGGTTCCCACAACGTTTTGCTTGGGACGTGGCACCAGGCTCGAAACTTCATTCCTCTTGAAGTTGTTGAGCTCTTCCTGCATGGCCAACACCCAGTCTGGATCTTGCAAGGCCTCTTCTACCCTGAAAGGCTCAATAGAAGAGACAAACGAGTAATGCTCACAAAAGTTAGCTAGTCTTGAGCGAGTAGTTACTCCCTTGCTTATATCACCCAGAATCTGGTCGATGGAATGATTCCTTTGAACCGTCGCTTGGACTTGAGTTGGAGGGGCCCGTGGTGCTTCTTCTTCCTCCAAAGCTGGTTCTTCTTGTGCTCCCCCTTGATCACGCACCTCTTCTTGAGGAACCTGTTCATCATCTTGAGTTGGGGGATGCACCATTGTTGAGGAAGAGGGTTGATCTTGCTCTTGTTGTTCCTGTGGTCGCACATCTCCAATCGCCATGGTGCGAATTGCGGCCGATGGAACATCATCTTCATCTACATCATCTAGATCAACTTGCTCTCTTGGAGAGCCATTAGTTTCATCAAATACAACGTCGCTAGAGACTTCAACCAAACCCGATGATTTGTTGAAGACTCTATACGCCTTTGTATTTGAGTCATAACCTAGCAAAAACCTTCTATAGCTTTGGGAGCAAATTTGGAATTTCTACCTTTCTTTACTAGAATATAACATTTACTCCCAAATACATGAAAGTATGAAACGTTGGGTTTGTTACCAGTTAGAAGTTCATACGAGGTCTTCTTGAGGAGGCGATGAAGGTAGACCCGGTTTATGGCGTGGCAAGCTGTGTTCACAGCTTCCGACCAAAACCGCTCGGGCATCTTGAATTCTCCAAGCATCGTCCTCGCCATGTCTATAAGCGTCCTATTCTTCCTCTGCACCACACCGTTTGTTGTGGTGTGTAGGGAGCGGAGAACTCGTGCTTGATTCCTTCCTCCTCAAGGTACTCCTCCACTTGTAAGTTTTCGAACTCGGACCCGTTGTCGCTTCTTATCTTTTTCACCTTGAGCTCAAATTCGTTTTGAGCTCTCCTTAGAAAGCGCTTTAGGGTCCCTTGGGTTTCTGATTTATCCTGCAAAAAGAATACCCAAGTGAAGCGGGAAAAATCATAAATAATAACAAGACCATACTTACTTCCCCCATGCTGAGGTAGACGACGGGTCCGAAGAGGTCCATATGAAGTAGCTCTAGAGGTCTTGATGTGGTCATCACATTCTTGCTGTGATGAGTGCTTCCCACTTGTTTGCCTGCTTGACAAGCTGCACAGGGTCTATCTTTTTCGAAAAATATATTGGTTAGACCTAACACATGTTCTCCCTTTAGAAGTTTATGAAGGTTCTTCATCCCAACATGTGCTAGACGGCGATGCCACAGCCAGCCCATGCTAGTCTTAGCAATTAAGCATGCATCTAGATTGACCTCCTCTTTTGAAAAATCAACTAAGTAGAGTTTGCCGTCTAATACACCCTTAAAAGCTAGTGAACCATCACTCCTTCTAAAGACAGACACATCTACATTGGTAAATAGACAATTATACCCCGTGTTACATAATTGACTTACAGACAATAAGTTGTACCCGAGCGATTCAACTAAGAACACATTTGAAATAGAATGCTCGAATGAAATGGCTATCTTTCCTAGCCCTTTAACCTTGCCTTGGTTCCCATCTCCAAAGATGATCAAGTCTTGGGAATCTTTGTTCTTGACGTAGGAGGTGAACATCTTCTTCTCCCCCGTCATATGGTTTGTGCATCCACTGTCGATAATCCAGCTTGAGCCCCCGGATGCATAAACCTGCAAGACAAATTAGGCTTGGGTTTTAGGTACCCAACTCTTGTAGGGTCCTACAAGGTTAGTTATAATAGCCTTTGGGACCTAAATGCAAGTCTTGTCTCCCTTGCATTTGACCCCCAACTTTTTAGCAACGACTTTTTCATTTTTACGTGAAAGTACAAACGTAGTGTTGCAAGCATGAAAGACAGTGATAGGTTTATTACACACTTTCCTAGGAGCATGAGACACAAAGTTTCTCCTAGGCCTACCATTAAAATTAGAACTTGAAGCAATCATAGCATGTGAGTCAAAAGCATTATAACTCCTATTATAATGAGAATTTCTAGAAAATTTTCTATCATTGTACATAAAAGCATGATTCTTTTGATTACTACTAGCCATAGGGGCATTCCCTTTCTCCTTGTTGGGAATGGGAGCCCTTTGGCTTGTTAAGTTCTTGGCTTCCTTTCGAAAGCCAAGTCCATCCTTAATTGAGGTATGTCTACCAACGATGTAGGCATCCCTAGCAAATTTTAACTTATCAAAGTCATTTTTGCAAGTCTTAAGTTGGGCATTAAGACTTGCCACTTCACCATTTAATTTTGTAATAGAAGTAAGGTGTTCAACACATGCATCAACATCAAAATCCTTACACCTATTACAAATGACAACATTCTCTATACAAGAACTAGATTTATTAACTACTTCTAGCTTAGCATTTAAATCATCATTAATACTCTTTAAGCTAGACACAGTTTCATGACAAGCAGATAATTCAGAAGATAACATTTCATTTCTTTTAACCTCTAAAGCAAGAGACTTTTGCACACTTACAAACTTATCATGCTATTCATATAAAATATCCTCTTGCTTTTCTAAAAGTCTATTCTTTTCATTTAAAGCATCAATCAATTCATTGATTTTATCTACTTTAGTTCTATCTAAACCTTTGAATAAGCTTGTGTAATCTACTTCATCATCACTAGAGTCATCATCACTTGAAGTAGTATACTTAGGGGTATCTCGAGCACTTACCTTTTTCTCCTTTGCCATGAGGCAAGTATGACGCTTGTTGGGGAAGAGAGACAACTTGTTGAAGGTCGAGGCGGTGAGTCCTTCGTCGTCGGAGTCGGAAGAAGAGTAATCCGAATCCCATTCTTTGCCAAGGTGCGCCTCGCCTTTCGCCTTCTTGTAGGCCTTCTTCTTCTCCCTCTTCCCGCTCTTTTCTTGTTCCTGGTCATTGGCATTATTGGGACAATTTGCTATAAAATGACCAGTCTTACCACATTTAAAACAGGAGCGCTTTCCCTTTGCTTTGCTCTTGTTGGGATGCTCCTTGCGTCCTTTTAGCGCGGTCTTGAAGCGCTTGATGATGAGGGCCATCTCATCTTCGTTTAGCCCGACAGCCTCAACTTGTGCCACCTTGCTAGGTAGCGCCTCCCTGCTGCTGCTTGTTGCCTTGAGTGCAACGGGCTGGGGCTCATAGATGGGCATTGGGCCGTTCAATGCATCATCAACATATCTTGCTTTCTTGACCATCATACGCCCGCTTACAAACTTTCCGAGTATCTCCTCGGGCGTCATCTTTGTGTACCTGGGATTTTCACGGATGAGGTTCACAAGATGAGGGTCAATGACAGTGAAAGACCTGAGCATAAGTCGAACAACGTCGTGGTCTGTCCATCTCGTGCTTCCATAGCTCCTGATCTTGTTGACTAGGGTCTTAAGCCTGTTGTATGTTTGAGTTGGCTCCTCTCCCCTGATCATGGCAAACCTTCCTAGCTCGCCTTCCACCAACTCCATTTTGGTGATCATGGTGGCGTCGTTCCCCTCGTGCGATATCTTGAGGGTGTCCCATATTTGCTTGGCGTTGTCCAAGCCGCTCACCTTGTTGTATTCATCCCTGCACAACGATGCTAACAAAACAGTGGTAGCTTGTGCATTCTTATGAATTTGTTCGTTAATGAAGACAGGGTTATCCGTACTATCAAATTGCATTCCATTCTCAACTATCTCCCAAATACTAGGATGGAGAGAGAAAAGGTGACTACGCATTTTGTGACTCCAAAAAGCGTAGTCCTCTCCATCAAAGTGTGGAGGTTTACCAAGAGGAATAGAAAGCAAATGAGCATTGGAGTTATAAGGAATGCGAGAATAATCAAATGAAAAATTTGAATTAACCTGTTTCTTTTTCTTGTCGTCGTGATCTCTTGGGGAAGAAGAAGACTCGTTGCTGTCATAGTAGACGATCTTCTTGATGTGCCTCTTCTTCTTCCCGTCCTTCTTCTTATGGCTCGAGCCAGAGTCAGTGGGCTTGTCATCCCTTGGCTCGTTGAAGATGGACTCCTTCTCCTTATCGTTGACCACCATCCCCTTTCCCTTAGGATCCATCTCTTCGGGCGATTAATCCCTTTCGTGAAAAGAATGGCTCCGATACCAATTGAGAGCACCTAGAGGGGGGGGGGTGAATATGTGATCCTGTAAAATTTCAACACTAATAGCCACAAAACTTGGTTAAGTGTTAGTACGGCTAAGTAGCGAGCTCTTGCAAACACAAAAGTATCACAGAGAAACAATCACAAGAGACTTAGTTGTTTATCCCGTGGTTCGGCCAAGTATAACACTTGCCTACCTCCACGTTGTGGCGTCCCAATGGACGAGGGTTGCACTCAACCCCTTTCAAGTGATCCTATGATCAACTTGAATACCATGGTATTTCTTTGCTTATCTCTTTTTTCCGTTTGCGAGGAATCTCCACAAGTTGGAGTCTCTCGCCCTTACAATTAAAGATCACAGTGAAAGCAAAAGAGTAAGGGTGGGAAGCAACACACACAAATCCTCAGCAATACACACGCACACAAGCCAAGACTTGAGCTTAAAATGAAGCACAACGAGTTCACCACTAGAACGGAGCTCAAATTACTAACAAAGTCAATCAAGTGCACGGAGACGGAGTGTGGAAGACTTAGAATGCTTAGAGTATGCTTGGGTGACACCTCCATGCGCCTAGGGGTCCCTTTTATAGCCCCAAGGCAGCTAGGAGCCGTTGGAGGCGTTCTTGGAAGGCTAATCTTGCCTTCTGTCGGGTGGCGCACCGGACAGTCCGGTGCACCACCGGACAGTCACTGTAGCTGTCCGGTGCGCGATCTCCTTCCTTTTCTGGCGCATCCGACCATTGCAGATTCGTGGCAGTTGGCACACCGGACACTGTCCGATGCACAACGGATAGTCCGGTGCCCCCTGCCGACCGTTGGCGCACCCACGCGTCATGCGAAGATTGCGCGGCCGACCATTGAGCAGTCGACCGTTGGCTCACCGGATAGTTCGGTGCACCACCGAACAGTCCGGTGAATTTTAGCCATATGCCGTTGAACTTCTCTCGAGAGCGACGACTTCGCCGCGGACGACTCACCGGACAGTCCGGTGATTTATAGCCGTACGCCGCCGTCGAGTCCCGAGAGTGGCCTGTTCACCAAGACTGGTCTGGCACACCGGACACTGTCCGGTGCACCCAGACCGAGCAGCAATTGGCTGTACACAGCCAACTCTTTTCCAATCTCTTTTCTCCTGTTTCTAGCACTTAGACACAATACATTAGTACCCAAATCAGTGTACTAAGTCTAGGAACGTACCTTGTTAAATGATTTGCACTTCTTCAATCTTTGGCATAAATTAAGACTTAGAGGATATGTGTTGGACACTTAATCACCAAAACACTTTAGAAATGGCCCAAGGGCACATTTCCCTTTCAGCTTCGGCAAAAGTAGAAACTGGTGCTTTCACGGATTCCAAAACAACATCTAAAATGCTAGTCATTCTTCTTTTCCTTGGAGTCGCTGTTGTAGTGCTCGATGGCTTCGGCAGCCCTGTTACAGCTGGTGGGCTCAGCACCTTTGGCTGTTTTACTGCCTTTTCTGATTCTGGCTCTTTGACCGGGCCTGCACTAGCTTTGATCGGCATCGCAGGAGCTATTTCTGTGGCTAACGAGGCAGCCTCTTCACTTTCAATAAGCTTCGGCACTTCGTCCGTCCCAATAGGCTTCAGCCTACGTGTTAAGACCTTGGCCCTCTTTGCCTTTGGCACACTGGAAGAGGTCGAAGCAGTAACTTTCCTCTTTCCCCATTGCCTTCGGACATGAAAACAATAATCAGGGTAGGCAAATCCATTAACATCGAAAACCCTGTTCAGCCTCCTTTTCCCTCGAGCGCCGAAGGCAATTGTCATAGCTTCGTCTTCTGTCCTCGAGTAGGCTCCAAGCAGCTCGTCACTCGTTGCCTCTATAGCATCTAGCCAATCATCATTTGGCTCGTCAAATTGGCTTCTGTACCGGAAGGTGTATTTGAGATAAACCAAGCCACCCTGACTGGAGCCAGCGGCAGCTTCCTTTAACATTTCCCATTCATTTGAAGAGGCCATACTTTGAAAGCTATGTGCTCTTGAACTAAATCTCTGGTACCAATGTAGGTACATATGGTATTGAAGGCCATTAGGCACGCTTGCACTTCATTCCCAATTGCGATTGATGGCCTCCTAATGCCGAAACATGACTGTTGGGGGTCTTCTACTCTGCCGAAGGTCCTCAAGATGAAGATCCTACATAGAAGCAACAATGCAGAATGCCGAAGCTCGATAGCTTCGGTTCAAGCCAAGCAAAGAAGGAAAAAGGACTAGTTAGACCTTCTTAGTCTAAGTTGTTTGTAAACTAATGTTCAAGGACAAGGATGTGATTTTACCCAGGCTGCGTCCCGTGCCTATAAATAGATGAACAGTACTCCCGTACTGTTCATGTTGAATTGTATTCGCACCCTTGCATCCTCGCCTTCGAGCAAGCCGAAGGTATTAATGTAATTTTAACATTGTTGATATTCATATATGTTTTATGGAATGCAAGAATAAATTAATTATTAAAATACGATTATTACATTTATTCCTTTGTATTCCTACCCTGATATGATGAAGGTGTGTCCTTCTTGACCTTTGTCTGAGAAGCATTATACCTGCAGGAGATAATGCTTCGAAGGACGAAGGTCCTTAGTGATTAACAATTGTATTGCCTTGTTCTTGAATTACAACATTTGAGAACAAGAGACCAACATTGGTGCCCACCTCCGGTGAACTCACTTCCACAATTGTGACAATGGCTTCGCAAGTCAACCAAGCTGTGGCACCTTCGGCTACGAAGCTGGTGCTCTCAATCACAGGTAGCTCAGGTTCTGAACCAGCCAACAAGAAGCAGAAGAAGGAAGCACAGAGAAGGGTACAACATGTTGGAGTGCAAGGACCCTTCATTAAATCCAAGTGGTCTCATATACCAATTACCTTCTCCCAGGAAGACCTTCAGCTCAAGGATTATCTCCACAACGATGCAATGGTCATATCTTGTGTCATCAAGGGGTTTCTGGTCCACAACGTCCTAGTGGACACGGGCAGTGCGACAGATATCATCTTCGCAAGGGCTTTCAGATAGATGCAAGAGCCAAATGACAAGATACATGATGCAACACACCTCCTTTGCGGCTTCGAAGGAAGACATATCATGGCGCTTGGCAAGATAACTATGCCAGTCACCTTTGGCTATGTTCACAACACAAGGACAGAACATGTTGTCTTTGATATTGTTGATATGGACTATCCTTACAATACAATCATTGGACGAGGGACACTGAATGCCTTCAAAGCAATACTTCATCCAGCATATTTTTGCATGAAGATACCTTCAGAACAAGGGCCCATTGCTATGCATGGAAGCCAAGAGGCTGCCATGAGAGCCGAAGGAAACTGGACGGATTCGAAGCCCATCCACAATATAGATGAAGCCGAAGCTCATCAGCTATATAAGCATAAAAGAGAAAAGACTGCTTCAGCAGATCAACCAAAGCCCATGCTTTTGTGTGAAAACATAGCTGAGCAAAAAGTGCTATTGGGATCTCAATTATCTAATGAACAAGAGAAGACCTTGCTGAGATTTCTGTTCAACAACAAAGATGTTTTTGATTGGTCGGCCAATGATCTCTGCGGTGTCAATAGAGATATTATTGAGCACTCACTCAATGTAGACCCGACCTTCAGACCAAGAAAGCAGAGGCTTCAGAAAATGTCCGATGATAAAGCCAAAGGTGCACGAAACGAAGTGAAAAGACTTCTGAGTGCCGGTGTTATCAGAGAAGTGACATACCCAGAGTGGCTGGCTAATACTATCATGGTAAAAAAAGCCAATGGAAAATGGAGAATGTGCATTGACTTTACAGATTTCAATAAGGCATGCCCGAAGGATGAATTCCCATTGCTAAGAATAGATTCTCTTGTGGATGCAGCAGCTACTTCGGAGCTCATGAGCTTATTGGATGTAACACCCCTGGTGTTTACTCCTGTTAAACTGTGCTTATGGACTCAAGCACAGAATATCGACAATAATAACAGTCCCTATGTTATAATATTCACCTATCAAAATTTCGATATCTGTTTCGTCTCTGTCTATCCGGTCTGTTCTAACAGCTTCGCGAGGTTAGAACATATTTGTTCCGAAAATTAGCGCGTCGGGTGATTATTTAAAATTCATCGATTTGCTCAAATATGAATTTGGAAACTTAGTTTAGTCTTTCAATTTCGTTCCAAACAAAATTTATTAGAAGCCCGACGACCAGAGTGTTGATGCGGGATTAAATTGGATCGAGATAATTAGAGCTGATATTAAGTATTCATAACTAATCTGTTTCCCTGTTCAGACTGCGGGTAAAATTATCGGGTTTCGAATCGAATCAAATTAAGCACATTTTTAATATGTCGACTCTGATGTCATTTGGTTTGGTCTATCGACATCTTGTCTAAAACACTATCTCATGTATCGTTTGTATTTCTATCCATTCGGACTATTCTAAATATTTTATGAAGTTTGAAATTTAAAAACCCTTCAAGATGTCGAGTCTACGTTGTTCGAATAGCATGTGATCTTCGTCTGAACTCAACTGGGTCAAATACAGTTTAAAGTATCGGTCCCGACCTCATTTGGTTCGGTCCTTGCGTTCCTGGCCCAGATCCAAATTTTTGGATATAGATAACGGGTAGGAATTCATCTGACTCCAGAATATTCACTAAATAAAGTCCTATCCGAATATTATGGTCAATCTTATTTTGGTTCGACCCTTTTGTACATCTTTTAGAACTTAATTTCAGTCTCGATCTCGTTTGGTTCATTCTGTTTGCATCTTATCCGAACCCGATATTATCCGAGACAAAGAGATTAACGTTTGATTTTATAGCAGATAATACTGGGTCCAAAAGTATAATCCGGATCGCTTGCGTTACCAAGAAACCGTGCGCAAGATTAATAATTGAGATTATTCTTTAGTGTGCTATTCTAGGTAAAGAAATTAAATGGGTTCGGAAAACAGATAAAATTTTTATCTGGATTCAACTAAATTAATGGCGTCTTAAGTATCGTATCCTCATTATGTTTTTGTCTGTTTCATTTATATCTCACCCAAACTCTAATCCTAGTACCAGTATTTTTTGTGAAAGAAAGAAGAAAAGATCAAAATGGAAAATATCCTCTAGCCATATCTCCTCCCACCGTTATTTTATCCGGAGCAGATACTGTTCTCTAGATTTTTATTCCAGCCACCGTTGAACTCTCTGGCCCTTGATATTTTCCCATTTCCACCAAATTCCAGAATTTTGTTATTGATGCCTTATCCTCCTACCTCTCTCTCACATTTTATCTGGTGCTTTCATGTAGCCAGCGTAAACCACCGCTGAAGCTCCTGACCGCACCGCTTCTCTGTCTCTCGTGCCAGCAGTTGCGTTCCGAGCGCTCACCTCTGCTCTTGCCTGATCGGCCATGGCTCCTTTCCTGTATTTTTCTGGTCGCCGTCTCTGTTCCCTGCGGCCACCGCTATCCTGCAGCTCTGTAACCTCGCCTTAGCTTCCGGTTGCGCTCGGCCCTGGTTTTGGTCGTCGCGGACGCGCATGCCTGTGGCCATGGCCGCACCTCTCCATGCCATGCTTCCGGTTGCGCTCGGCCCTGGTTTTGGTCGTTGCGGACGCGCATGCCTGTGCCCATGGCCGCACCTCTCCATGGCATGCATGCTCGTCACCAGCCGGCGCCTGTCCTCACCACTAACCGCGCTCGGCCGGATCCACGACTTCCTGGTAACTGACAGTCATCCCTGTTCCTCCCTCCTCGCGCACGCAACTAGATGGTCGCCACTCGCCCGGCCTCGCGACACCACCGTTCGCGGTGTGCTCTGTATCCATGAAGCCATTATGGGTTGCTGTCGTTCGCCTCCACGCCATGTAAGGCAGCTTCGTCGATCCCTTCTTGTGCTCGTCGTCGTCTTTTCATCGCCATGCCAAGCGTCTCTCTGCTCCGGTCCTTCACCATGGCGTTTAGCTCCTCGCCTCCCTTGCGTCTCCCTCGGCAGACCGCTCATTCTGCTCCAGCTCGCGTCCATGGACACCGTGCCGTGCCATCATCGCTTCCTGTCATGAGCTCGATCCCTGTTGTCGTCGCTTCACCATGCTCGCTGGCCGTGCGCCTCTAGTCGGTAAAATAAGTGAACCGGTGAGCGCCATTATTTTTGTGAATTTTGAGTTGAATTGTTAGCTGTAGATATTGTGTGGTGGTCGCAAGCGCTCAATGTGGAAGAATGGAATTAGATGAAACAGAAAGCAAGGTTCAGCGCAATGCTCACTAGATGCTCGATAAATTGCGTGAGTCACGGAACCCTCGCCGACTTCACAGTTCTTGCGATTATCGAGCCAGATTCAATTGTGGTGAGTTATTTCGCTATTTCAGTCAATTAGCTTAATTGGTGAACCGAGTAGAATATTAGTAGGCCTGTGTGATGATGAAATATCTTAATCATTTATAAAGATGTGTTTATATTTACGATTAAAAAAATGTTTGATATAGGAACTAAAATTTGAATTACTACTTTTAGTGAAAAGTATATTGGTAGTAATGCAAATGTAGGTTTAACATTTTAGATGTCTAGCTGAAAGTGCTATCAATAATTATCGTGAGAATTCCTATTGTATGGTGAATTTTATGCTTAGTCTTAGTAGATATTACATTTTATGTGATTGGTTTAGGCTAATAATCATGTTCTCGCTGTTAGCAGGGCACCACTAGTTCTCTTGTTAATGCTCAATTATTTAATGAATGTCGATAGATGAGTTTATAATTGTCAACTCTTGCACTACCGGAATCAGCTCCTTTGCCGTGTGTCTCAGACACACGGCAAAGGCAATTTTACACTCGGCAAATGCTTTGCCGAGTGTAACACTCGGCAAAGAACGCTCGGTGAACTGTACATCGGCAACAGCCTCTTTGCCGAGTACTATTTGTCGGGCACTCGGCAAAGACTTTGCCGAGTGCCAAATGACACTCGGCAAAGAAAAGTCACCGTCACGGCGCCAAGTAACGGTGACGGATCCTTTGCCGAGTGCCGTCTGTGGCACTCGGCAAAGAGGTCAATGTTGCCGAGTGTTTGCTCGAGAGGCCCTCGACAAAGACTGACCCAGTGGGCCCCACTGCCAGTCCCTGTGCCGAGAGCTCTAGTAGGCACTCGGCAAAGGAGGCTTCTTTGCCGAGTGTCTGTTGGACAGGTACTCGGCAAAGAACCCTCCAGTGGGCCCCTTTGCCAGTCCCTTTGCCGAGTGCCTTGGCAATGGCACTCGGCAAAGATGTTTTTGCCGGTTCCCAGGTTTCCTTCTTTGCCGAGTGCCGTTGTCAGCACTCGACAAAGATGGCTTTACCGGTTCCCAGGTTGCCTTCTTTGCCGAGTGCCATGGTCATAACACTCGGCAAAGCGCCCCTTTGCCGAGTGTTACACTCGGCAAAGTGACCAGAATGTCCCCTTTTTATTTGCTTTTGTTGTTCCATCCAAACAAACAAAAGATATATATGATTCACATCACATTATATATCAATCACATCACAGAATGAACACATTTATCATCAACACCATATATATCACAAAGTCTCACAAATATAAGTAAGGATCATCACAAAACAGATATAAGTCTGCGTCATCACTAACATCACCAAGTATCTCACAAGATAAAGTTTAACTAACATCACCAACACTCATAAAGGTAAGTCTGGATCATCACAAAACAGATCATCAACGAGGTGGGCATCTGGACTGGTTCGGCGAAGGGCTGGACGAAGCATGAGGGTTGTTCGACGCTGCCGATTGACCCTGCACAGAGAAGAGATTGTATGTGTGAGAACATATGAATAAATATCATGCAGTACTAAAATTTTGATACTCACAGGAGTACTGAACTCTGTAGGGTCAGCTGCAGGGAACAACGGAGGTGGTGGAGCATGACCCTGTGCGGCGCCAAGGCTCTGCATGTACGCGAACATCTCCGCCATCCTCTTCTCCAGCTCCTCACGTTGCCTCCTCTCATCATCTAGCTGAGTCTGTAATATTTCGCCCTAATGTTACGATAATGCAAAGAGAAGATATATAAAAATCAATGAATGATGAATAGATAAGGAATAACCTAGAGTTGCTGGATACGATGCTGTGAGGTGTCCTGCCGAGGTCGTATGGCTGGGCTCGCGCTCATGCTCCTTGCTCGCACCTGAGAGAGAGTGGGAGTGGAGGACGAGTCGATTGCCCCGTCGGCAATCCAGTACCGCCCATGCCTCTTGCCTCCTCCGACCCTCATGAGGACATCTCCGTCGATGTCCTCGGTCCTCGGATCGTAATCTGGCCCATGGACCTCCTTGGCCATGGCGGTGTACTCACTGAGTCGGCTGTGGATGGCGGGGTTGGTGTACGCCTCGGGCCCATCATCCGGGTTGTAGGTGACGTCGGACGTCGCCTTCCCCTTGTGGGCCATGGCATATGCCGAGAACGTGGAGCAAGGCGCGCCACCATGTGCCGCCGACTGCGAGAAAACCAATGATATGGTTTGAAATCATGTCTAATCGAAAGTTATATACCTAAATAAAAAAGAGCGCGTACCCATGCTTCCACGTATTTGCCCAGGCTGCGGCTGCCTTGATGGTGGGAGGGACCTTGCATCAGCAAACGCCGTTCCCGGCTAGCGTTGTGCACCTCGTCCCACTCAGCCGAGCACCACCTCTGCACCATCTTCTCCCAGCACTCAGGATGCGCGGCGCACCAATGAGGAATCATCTAAAAAATATAAGTACACCGCATATCAGAAGATAAGAATAAGCATATTTAGTACCAATAATAAAGTTTTGTATTTACCTGCAAGTACTGGTCCGCAGTCAATGACATGGTTCGGGCGTCCTTCTTGTTCACCTTCTCCCCAAGGATGGAGCCGTGGTAAGTGACGATGGCCTGGATGCGCGCCTCGTAGTGCATGTCCACGACGAGCTTCTTACAGCACGTCGTAGACACCACATCCGCCCTGGCCTCGTATCCAGCATCGCACCTGAAGAAATCCTACATACAAAGACGATGTATCCATACATTATTTCAAGAATATGCAACAAATGCGACTTATTAAACAATATAGTGCGAGGAAGACTTACCCACAGCTCTTGCTTCACCCGCTCCGCCTTGTTGTTGAATTGTCTGCCGTCCCGATCTACTGCATCGGGGGCGACGACGTAGTGGTCGAAGGTGTATGCTGGGCTCGTCACTCCGGCGTACTCGACAAGTCCAGGGAAGTGTTCCCGGCATAGAAGGCCGAGGATGCCATTGGGGTTGCGGCCGTGACCTCCTGCAGTCTCCAAAACCATCCAAGACCTGTCGAAGTGATTAAGATGAAGTATTAGTTTCTATTATTAATTTGAACATATAATATGAAAAAGCAGCAACAACATCTAAAGTTACCTACCTCTCTCCATCGGGTCGTATCAGCGAACGTCTATCACGAAGTATGGGTCGCTTAGGTAGGCTCGCGGGACCTCGCAGGTAGATACTCCTCGAACCTGAGGAGCCAGAACCTGAGACGTCCTGCTGAGCGGCGTCATCGTCGTCGTCGTCCTGCTGCGCCGCATCGTCGTCGTCCTGCTGTGCCGCATCGACAGCGGCTTGCTGCTCCACCTGCTGCTGTACGGCGTCGTCCTGCTGCGCCTCCTCCTCCGTCCTACGGGTGCTCCTCCTCCCCCTCCCCCTCCTCGTCCCACCGCCCACCATCTTTGTCCAACAACCTGCAATTAAGAGTAAACAATTAAACACAGATAAAAAAATATGTATTTAGAAACATATGCAAAATAAATGAAATATAGCATTACATCGATTAAAAATAATCTTCATATGTGTCCGGGTTAGCCGGATCATAAGTGTCATCATCACTATCAACCATTTCATAGTCAACATCATCTGAAGGCGCAATTTCGTCATTGGCATTGCCTTCAAGTATTTCTAAGTCATTCTCATTTTGCACCTCATCATCCTCGTCATCAACAACCATTTCAATATCTACTTCCATTCCGATCGCTTCGGTTAAGTCTATCTCAAATTGCCCTTCGAGCCCATCTTCTTGGAAGAACTCTCCGTCATATGTGTCCGGGTCTAAGTTATAATCTTCATCATTTGGAACAGGTAATTTAGCGTGCGGTGATACCTTATACACAACATCCCAACCCTTAAGATGTTGTTTCGTTTGGCACGCATATGGAAGATAATACACTTGTGTGGCCTGTTGGGCCACAATATAGACATCATCTCCTGGTAAGGTGGAATCCTGTCGAATCTCGACTAGCCCAAGATTAGAATGTGTCCGTCTCGTAACTTCAGGGTCAAACCAATGACATTTGAATATCACTGGAGTAAGAGGTTTGGAACCATAAAAATTGAGTTCATATATTTCTTCAATTCTTCCATAATACTCGACCTCATCAAGCCCGGGCGTAAAGACTCCAGAACACGTGGTTTTTCGATTGGGCCGACTTTGGTCGTAGCTTGTTGTGCGAAAACGGTATCCATTGACGTCATACCCAGAAAATTTCCTGACCCTATAGGCAAAGCCATTGGCTACTTGTCTCAACTCGGCACTCATAGACGGCTCTCTTTGGCCCTGCAAGTTCAAACACGCTAGATTGTTATATTATTCGCACGTAAGAGCAACTTGGAATAACAAACTAAGCACGTACCTTATGTTTAAACCAGGAAATGAAATCGGGCAATCCATTTCCCGCACCCTTTCTAAGAAGGGTATCATATTCCTGTGGAGTTGGGTCCCTTGATCGACGCCAGAATTCATGAAGAAATTGCTCCATGTATGGCGTCACCTCTTCAAGGTTGGTCAATACATATAGCATGATATGGCGCCACTCTTCATGTCTCAGGGTCTTGGTGGTCGAACCACTCGCGCTTCCGAGTTGCCCTCGAAAAATGCTAAGGTTCGATTCATTGCCGCCATCATTGTAACGAGGGGGTGGATTATGCACGCTCGGCAGTTTGTCACCATAGTAAGTTGTTGTGAAGTTTGACACCTCCTCCAGTATGTATGCCTCTGCAATGGAAGCCTCGATTTTGCATTTATTTCTACATTTCTTTCGGATACTCTTTAGACATCTCTCGATTGGATAACACCAACGTCCCTGCACGGGCCCCCCCATTCGTGCCTCATATGGGAGATGAATAATCAAATGCTGCATCGGATTGAAGAAGCCAGGTGGAAAGATCTTCTCCAGCTTACACAGTAACACGGGTGCCATCCTTTCCAAGTCTACAATCATGGTCCGAGCTAACTCTTTTGCACAAAGCTGGCGGAAGAAATAGCTCAACTCTGCAAGCGCTAGCCAGACATGCTCAGGGACATAGCCTCGAACCATCGCCGGAAGAATTCGTTCAATCCATATGTGGAAGTCATGACTCTTCATCCCTAAGACTCGCAGAGTAGATAAGTTCACCCCCCTACTAAGGTTAGCTGCATACCCATCAGGGAACATTAACATCTTGATCCATTGTAGTACTTCCTTCCTCTGGGCCCTGCTCAGGACGAAATCGGCCTTAGGCCTTCTCCATGTCTTACCACCACTAGGCGGCTTCATCTCTTGGTTTGGTCTATCACATAACTCTGCCAGATCCACTCTTGCCTTTACGTTATCCTTTGACTTATCAGGAATCTCCATAATTGTCGCCCAAAGTGCCTCGGCGACATTCTTTTCAGTGTGCATCACGTCAATGTTGTGTGGAAGGAGCAGGTCATCATAATAGGGGAGCCGAGTCAAGCCCGACTTATGTGTCCACATATGTTGCTCACCATATCCCACAAAACCACCTTCTGGGTTGGCCACGAGACCATCTATCTGTTCGCGAACTTCGGCACCAGTCATCATTGCAGGTGGGCGGTCTGTCACCATGACACCTTTCGTAAAGTTCTTGATGTCTAGTCGGAATGCATGGTCAGGAGGGAGAAATTGTCGATGTTTATCGAATGACGAATATTTGCCACCCTTCTTCAACCAAATGAACCTAAGAGCTTCCTTGCAAACTGGGCATGGGAACTTACCGTGAACAGACCAGGCGCAAAATAGCCCATACGCCAGAAAGTCATGCATGGAGTACTGGTACCAAACATGCATTTTGAAGTTTGTCTTCGTAGCTCGGTCGTACGTCCATACCCCTTCCTCCCAAGCACGGACCAATTCATCAATCAAAGGCTCCATGTACACGCCCATTTTATTCCCCGGGTGTCCAGGAATTATCAACGACACGAATATGTTCTGTCTTTGAAAGCATACGCCGAGGGGGAGATTGATGGGGATAACGAACACGGGCCAACATGTGTATGGGGCAGCGGTCATTCCATAGGGATTGAACCCATCTGTGGCCAGCGCAACACGAACATTACGAGCCTCTTTGGCTTTCTCATGGTGAATGGCATCAAAGTGGGTCCATGCTTCACCATCGGATGCGTGAACCATCTTGTCAGGATTGTATCGTTTGCCTTTTTTGTGCCATGTCATCTGTTTCGCGGATTCCTCTGTCATGTATAGACGCTGGATCCTCGGTATGAACGGAAGGTGGCGTAGGATTGTCACGGGGATGTCGAGCTGCCTCTTCTGTCCATCACCAGAGTCTACCTCCATGAACCTAGATGATTTACACTTCGGACAGTACTTTGCCTCAGTGTGTTCTTTCCTAAATAGGACGCAGCCCTTCGGACAAGCATGTATCTGCTCATACGTCATCTTGAGTGCACGAAGGAGTTTCTGTGCCTCGTACATGCTCTTTGGCAGAACGTGATCCTCCGGAAGCAGGCTGCCAATAACTGTCAACAAACCATCGAATGCGTCTCGACTCATGCTATACTGCGACTTGAACGCCATTATACGCCCAATGGCATCCAGTTGAGAAACCTTTGTCTTGCCGTGAAGGGGTTTTTGTGCCGCGTCAAACATGTCGTAGAATGCCTTTGCGGTCGCCTCTGGCTCGTCCTCCGTACGTCCTTCGGCGAACTGTGCCTCGTGATAGTCGTTCAACATGTCTCCTACCCCGGCATCAGCATCGTAATCCTCGACGCGTTGTCTCACCACCTCCTCTCTCGTGCGATGCGCTTCACCATGGAAGATCCACCGAGTATAGTCCGGCGTAAATCCATTCTTCCAAATATGTTCTACCATGGCCTTCTTTGGTTTTCTTTTCTGGTTGTCACATTTGCTGCACGGACAAGGGACTAGGCTAGCTCCTTTAGCAGCTTCGCCATATGCCCGTTCCACGAAAGCATCGGTCTTCCTAATCCATTCTGGGGTGACATCATTACGTCGAACGCGGCCCGTGTACATCCACTCACGGTCCTCCATCCTCTAACATATATAACCGAGTATAGTTTAATATAGACATGTAATGCATGTACACTACGTTCCTCCCTTCTAATAGGTGAGGATAGGTCCTAATCCCACCCGCGGTTGCGTAGATGGAGTTAGTTTCCATGCTCTACTCCGATCCGAGATAGAATTTCGGCAGCACCTCCCCGCTGTTCTCCGGGTACACGTCCTGGCAGGGAGAGTGTACTGTCCAGAGAACAACAGGGAGGTGACGCCGAAACTCTTTCTCGGACCGGAGTAGAGCATGGAAACTAACACCATCTACGCAACTGCGGGCTGTCCAAAAAACGTGGACAATTCGAAACTGATACATTTGTAGATATGCAAAGATCTGCATATCTACACCGTATCTCTTTCGAACGGGAGACGCCTAACTGGGTTACGTGATCTACGACCATGATGCGGAAATAGAGGTTATACCTAGGGTGGCGGTGGAGTCAGGCTAGTGGGGCTGTGGCGGGTCGGTGCAGTGGCGATGTGACGCGGTGCAGGCAGACCCGCAGCGGCTAGGAAGACCTCTGCAAAAAATACATGCCTGTCAACAAAAAATTTCGGCAGCACCTCCCCCGCACGGGGAGGTTTCCGAAACCTGCAAATAAAACAAACAACACGATGGCTGACACGCACACACATTTCATGCTATAAGAGGATACAATCTACCGAAAGATCAACCTTGTGAAGACAAAATAACCCACAAGGGTACAAAATAACACACGATTCCAAGTCAAATAATTCTTACCACTACATTTTACTACTGTAGATTCTAGCCAGCAAAAAACGAACTCAACCTAGTTCAAGAGATCCAATGGTCAAACCACCGGCACTCCTATGGAATTTTGGGGCCTACTTTCTAAATGAATTTTGAAAAACAATCTACTCCACTATATTATACAATTACAAATATCATTCACATCACATCACATCACATCACATCACATCACATTATATACAAATATCGAACCTTGAATATGCGCGGGGATGAGCGGGGATGAGTGTGGGCCGAGGACAGTGGCCGAGGAAGGCGTAGGCGTGGGGGCCGAGGGCGCGGCGACCGAGGACGCCGACGGTGTGGGGGCAGGGGTGCGGCGGCGTGTGACCCTACCCCTAGCTAGGCCACAGGTAACCGCCTAGCGTCTAGGGCTACACCCACGCCTGATTAGGGCTGATTACATTACAGCTTTGCTGCCGTACCCGTACGCGCTCGTGCAGCTAGCTATCTTCTGACGCCAGCTTAGCTGAGTAGCAGTGGCGTTAGGGATCAGATCATCATCAGACTAGCTGCCTGCAGCTGCTGCTGCACGGTTGGCGTGGCGTATTATTACTAGCCGGCTTCGTTTCTCGGCTCCAAAAAAAAATAATATAGAAAAAGACTAGAATAAAAGGAATTGGCGAATGAAACAATGCTAGCTAGCTAGCTAGCTAGCTGTTCATTCATGTTCATGCATGCCTGCCCGGCGTATGCAGCGACACACACGTTCTCCTTTTCGGCTCCGGAAGCATATGCGGCGCCTGATATCGGGCTGAATATTCCCGGTGAATCTATTCGATCCACCCTCGCGCTTTACACAAACACAAACGATAGCTGGGCTATCTAGGGCTATGCTTCCTGCAGCACTGCTCCGTCGTCCCTGCCGCTCCGGCTGACCACCACACACACACATCTCATCACTGTCCAGTTCTACTCGCAACTCTGTCTCCGTCACCGTGTCACGTCCCATAAACTTTTCTCCCTCCTCTCTCTCTCCCATGTGCTTTCAATTTCCACTGAGATGAGGTCACCCCCGCTAGCTCTGCTAATAGCTGCTCCCGACTTCAAGCCTCCAACTCACATCACATTTCATTCACATATATACACTCCTCCGCCTTTGCTTTTATTCCGATCGATGATGGATGTAGCAGTAGCACACTCCATCCGCCACTAGGTAAGCAGCCTCTCCCTCTCCTGTCTCGATCTCTCCTCCATTGCTGAGGCTGAGCTCAGGATGAACTCGGTTTTCAAAGATCTATTTCTACTTGCATGATTCTAACTTAACAAGAATTAAATCCTAATTGCAAAAATTAAATCCTAATTGCAAGCCCAACATCACTCGAGTGACAAATGTGTGAGAAAAATTTAACACTCTAATTTCCAACCTCGGTCTGCGCAGGGAAAATGTCGATGGCCGGAGCGGGGAGTGGCGGAGATGGCACGGAAGGGGCGGCGGCGCTTGGTGGCGTGGGGGCGGCGGCGCTTGGTGGCGTGGGGGCGGCGGAATGCGGCCCGACGACGTGGGGGCGGGGCGCGGCCCGGCGGCGTGGGAGCGGCGTGGGGGTGGGGCATGGCCCGGCGGCGTGGCGGCGGCGCGAGATAGAAGAGAGAAGAGAGGAAGTGAGCGAAGAGAAGAAGAGAGGAAGACGACCGGAGTATTATTCAACGGCTTTGCCGAGTGCCAGATCGCGGGCACTCGACAAAGATTTTTTTAAAAATTTTAAAATACATTTTGCCGAGTGCCGTGGACCTGGCACTCGGCAAAGCCATCGTTGCCGAGTGCCGACTGACAGGCACTCGGCAAAACCTTAACTTATTGTTTTTGCCGAGTGCTGCCAGGCTGGCACTCGGCAAAGAGAGTCTTTGCCGAGTGTCTTCTTTGGACACTCGGCAAAGTACATTTTTATTTTTTTTTTATTTTGCCAACCAAAATTTTTGTGGTATGTTCCTACACTATATAGACCTACATGTACTATTTTGGGACAATTATAACAGTGTTTTCTATAGCTAGTACATTTAGTTTGTTTATTTGAATTTCTTCGGAAAATTCAGATTTGAACTGCAGGTCACTTGAAACTTGGAAAACCGTGCATGCAAAAATGATATCCATGCTACATAGCACAAGTTACGACCGATTTCAGGAGCGGACCGGAAACTTCGAGCACCATGCTCACTCAACATGGCCGTGAACTTGCCATACAGCTGTTTAAAAAATTTATAAAACACAAACAAACTTAGAAAATCATGAAACTTGTCCACATGTCATGATATCATATGTAGAGTCTGTGATAAAAAATTTAGAATGTTTAGAGAAAGTTGTGAGACACTATGTGTAGAAACCTAAGAGAACCACACATGAAATCATATAGTTTCAATGTAGATCTCTTAGGTTTGTACACATAGTGCGTTACAGCTTTCTCGAAACTTTTTCAAATTTTTATCACAGCCTCTACATATGATATCATGACACGTGGACAGGATTCATGATTTTCTGACTTTGTTTCTGTTTTATACAATTTTTAAACACATGGATGGCAAGTTTACGGTCATGTTGAGTGAGCATGGTGCTCGAAGTTTCCGGTCCGCTTCTGAAATCGGTCGTAACTTGTGCTATGTAGCATGGATATCATTTTTGCATGCACGGTTTTCCAAGTTTCAAGTGACCTGCAGTTCAAATCTGAATTTTCCGAAGAAATTCAAATAAACAAACTAAATGTACTAGCTATAGAAAACACTGTTATAATTGTCCCAAAATGGTACATGTAGGTCTACATAGTGTAGAAACATACCACAAAAATTTTGGTGACCAAAATAAAAAAAAAAATAAAAATATGCTTTGCCGAGTGTCTACAGAGGACACTCGGCAAAGACTATGTGTGCCGAGTGCCAGATATTTGACACTCGGCAAAGACTAACGGCCGTCAGTTGTAGACGGCCGCTAACGGCCCTTTGCCGAGAGCCATGTTTGCCGAGTGCTTGACCCTCGGCAAAGAAGTCTTTGCCGAGTGCTTGGCTGTGCCGAGTGTCCTACACTCGGTAAACTAGCTCTTTACCGAGCGCAGGACTTTGCCGAGTGCGGCACTCGGCAAAGTCTGCTTTGCCGAGTGCCCGATAAAAAGCACTCGGCAAAGGCGCGAATTCCGGTAGTGTTGACTGATAAGTGTTGTTAGTATTGTTTGTCATGAATTTGGTTTGTTTGGTCGAAGTGGTGACATGGAGGATAGGTTTGAGGTATAAATGATGTGAAGAATATGTTAATAGATTTGTAGGCATGGTGTGATTCGATTAAAAATACTCTATCTGCTAAGTTATAAAATAATGTGATGTTCACGTATTCGGCACGTTATGCAAATTAATCCGGATAAATGGTTTAGAAAGTGATTAACAGGCTTGTATCCTTATTATGGGTTGTTGGTACTCAAGAAAAGTGAGTCAAGATTTGGCAAGTCGTTTGATATTGGGTGCTAGCTAAGGTTGATATAGGACTTGAGTTTGGTTTATTATTTTAATATTTGTGTTAGATCCAGTTAAGTTGGAAAAACGTGTTAGTTGTGCTTAGTGATATGTCGACATCCTTTTTGAGTGTTGTATTGCATCTCGCCATTAAGTGTTTACTTTTCTATCGTGTAGCATTATTTATTCTTGTTCTAGTTCTTCTTATGTTCATACATGCGCATTATGCATATCATTAGGTACGCTAGCTAATCACGTGATGTGGAGGAAAAGAGCCAAGTTGACCTTAAGATGGTGCAAGGAGTGGTCTTCTCCATACGATGATGTCGTCGGTCGGACCAACCTGGAGATGGTTAAATCAAGCATGTGCTCGGCCGAGGGATAATCGTCAAGCAGACATCTTCTAACAAACACTAACCTAGTGTTATTCCAGGCAAGCCCCGGTGCATTTGCCACCTCCTTCTGTTTTAAAAAGTTTTATCACCTCGAATGATGCATTAAGTGATAGGAGTTGTGTGATCAAACAGTTGATGCATTTCCTTTCTTGATTAAACAACTCTAATACCTGTTTTTGAAAATTTAGTGATGCTTAGCCCTGCTTATTAATTTAGGATGGTTTTTGAAAGATGATGTGTAATACGGGATATGGGAGTTTATGAAATAAAAGGACTTGTGATGATGAAGCCATTGTGGCCGCGATGATTTCATCATTCAAGTAGGGTACCTCTCTCAGGTATCAAGTTTTAGGAAATAATATGTAATGTAGACCAGACGTTGAGCAGGAAAGTCCGCCCATCTGTGTCGATTAAGGACCGTTTGATGTAGGCCTGTTGTGGTGGAGACTTTGCAACTAGCCACATGCTTTGGTAAGCCTGAACCCGGCTATTCCATACGCGAAAAGACAACTGCGCACTGGGCGTGGGAGATGGTGGGAGTAGCATGTACCCTCCTGGCTAGAGGCTGGACGGAGAAGTACTGTGCTCCCGGGTAGCGCGGACCGGTTCACGTTGTGGAGGATCTATGGGAACGGTTGACATATGCAAGGGTTAAGTGCTACATATGTCGTGTGGTTAGGGATCCCCAGCTGGGTATAATCGGTTCGAATCGTCGTTGCTCCTCGGTCATGGAGACTCTACCCTCCGACCACTCATCGTAGTTTATAAGTAAAATAAGAATTTGGGTAAAAGAAAGCTAGACCAGGACAAGTGGATGCTCTAGATTAGGCAAATCTAGATTCAGCAAAAGCACTTAACTTGCGAAGTAAAAATTTGGCATAAGGATTCACTACTAGTAAGCTCTTCTACAAATGAGTCTTTGAAATTTGATAAGCCTTACCTTGATTCCCGACAAGCCAGCATATCCTTGAGAGTCTTTTCTATAGTCGGGTAAGTCTTGCTGAGTACTTGCGTACTTAGAGTTTTATTCCCATTGTTGCTGCAGGTTACGAGTCACTTTGATTGTGAGTGATGTTAAGTGCCGGTGGGCTCGGCCTTCTTATATAAGTATATCCCATCTTTAGCTTCTTTATTAAGGATTGTCACTTAAGCTAGCATGTATTTTCAAAGTCACAAATATTTTATAACACTTCAAATTGTAATTCTTTTGAACCAATTTTTTAATCACTCTGATGATGTATAATGAAATCTTGATGTAATTTGTAATCATTTTGTAATAAAGAATTTATTTTCCGCTGCAAGTGGTTGTATGCGATTTGTGTTTACTTAATCTTGCGATCCTGGTTGTAAGTGGTTTATCCGGGGTCCTTGGGACACTCAGACGGATCTTGTTAAGTTATCTGGTGCACATGCACAACCGTCTGAGGTCTTTGAGACAAGAGTAGGTGCATGTGGGCCCAATAACTTGGGAGGTTCTACCACATTGGACTGCTACGCAGGCTATCATCAAATCTGGATGAAGAAGGAGGATGAGCCGAAGACAAGCTTCATAACTTCTAGTGGAACCTATTGTTACCTTCGGATGCCCGAGGAGCTCAAGAATACTAGAGGAAGCTTCAGTAGGATGACTGCCAAAGTTCTTCACTCCCAAATTAGCAGAAATGTGCTGACATATGTTGATGATATCATAGTAAAGAGCACAAAGCAAGAAAACCATGTTGCTGATTTGCAAGAGACATTTGCCAACTTCAGACGGGTTGGTCTTAAATTAAATCCAAAAAATGCGTCTTTGGAGTGAAGAAGGGCAAGTTTCTTGGTTGCTTGGTATCAACAAAGGGTATCGAAGCTAATCTAAGCAAGATAGAAGCCATACTTCGAATGGAACCATCGAAGTCAAGGGTGTCCAAAGATTGATAGGGAGGCTGGCGTCATTGAACAGATTCATTTCAAGGTTAGCAAAGAGGAATTTGCCATTCTTCGAAGTGCTGAAGTCAGTCGAAGTCTTTCAATGGGGACCAAATCAGCAGAAAGCCTTTGAAGAACTGAAACAATATTTAATAGAGCTGACAACCTTAACTCCACCTTCGTTAGGAACTCCATTGCTATTGTATGTAGCTGCTTCTCATGCTGCGGTTAGTGCAGCACTGGTACAAGAGAAGTTGGAGGGCCAGGCAAGAAAACAAATGCCAGTTTACTTCGTTTTCGAAGTGCTTAGTGCATCAAAGAAAAATTATATAGAGACAGAAAAGGTACTATATGCTGTACTTATTGCTTCCAGGAAGCTTCGACATTATTTTCAAGCATACCACATCATAGTACCTTCTTCGCAAAATCTCAAGGAAATAATGAGGAATAGAGAGGCCACAAGAAGAGTTGGAAAATGGGCTGCAGAACTGAACGAATTCACTATTGATTTCGTTCATAGATCTTCGATCCAATCCCAGGCGTTAGCAGACTTCATTGCTGGTTGGACGCCAGGGGCTCAGGACGAAGAGAAAACAACCGATGCCGAAGCCTGGACAATATTTTGTGATGGATATTGGGGAACCTTCGGCACAGGAGCAGCAGCTGTCTTGATTTCACCATAAAAAAATAAAACCTGCTATGCAACAAGATTGGACTTCAACTGCACTAATAATATTGCAGAGTACGAACCCTTCTCTTGGGGCTCCGAAAGCTTAAAATAATGGGAATAAGAAGGGCAATACTCAAATCTGACTCACAGGTCATCTCGGGTCGTGTTGATAAAAGCAGCAAAGCAAGAGACCTGAAGCTAGAAAAATATTTGGATGCAGTTCAAAAGATGGAGGCTTCCTTCGAAGGTTTTTCTGTAAAAATATTCCGAGAGGAGAAAACGAGCACACAGATTTGCTAGCTAAATCAGTGACAATAGGGGCTCTCGTTACCTTCGGAAGTTTTCTTTGAAACAATAAAAGCACCTTCGGTTGAGCTCATGGAAAGAGCGGTGCTCACAATTTGACCAGTACATAGTGAAGATTGAAGGACTGAGATTGCAGCTTTCCTTCAAGGTAACTGTCTCTCGGATGATGAAGTTTACAATAAAAGAATGGAAGCAAGGACAAGACCATATGTAATCATAGAAGGGGAGTTATACAAACACAGAGTCTGCTCTCCATTGCTCAAGTGCCTGTCCAGAGCCGAAGGTCAAGAATTGATGAAGGAAATACATGCAGGTTTATGTGGGGCTCATATTGGGTCTAGGCCTCTGCTGGGGAAGGTTTTTAGACAAGGTTTTTACTGACCAAAGGCAGCTTCGGATGCAGCAGATTTGGTTCAAAAATGTGAAAATTGCTAAAGATGTGTTAGAGACCAGAAGCAACCTTCGTCTCTAACCCAGCTAATACAGCCAACTTGGCCATTGCAAAGATGGGACTTGGATTTGTTAGGTCCACTCCCACCAGCGCAAGGCAACTTGAAATATGTTGTGGTGGCAGTGGAGTACTTTTCTAAGTGGATTGAGGCAAAGCCCTTAGCTACAATATCTTCGGCCACAGTACAGAATTTTTTTTGGCAGAATATTGTTTGTCGCTTCGGCGTGCCGAAGGCTATCACCGTTGATAATAGAACTCAGTTTAATGCTGAAACATTCAAAACCTTTTGTAACCAGATTGGTACAAAAATACACTTCGCATCAGTGAGGCATCCGAAGTCAAATGGACTGGTAGAAAGTGCAAACAAAATTATAATAACTGGAATAATGAAGTCAATCTTCAATCAACCCAAAGGGAAGTGGCCAGACGAGTTAATAAAGGTAGTGTGGAACCACAACACTACTGTTTCAAGGTCAACAGGATTTACTCCGTTCAAGCTTCTGTTCGGTGACGAAGCAATAACACCGGAAGAAGCAAGAACAGGTTCAATAAGAACCTTAGCCTCGACAGAGGATGAAGGTGATTGCCAAGTAACAAAAGACACCATAGAAGGTACTAGACTACAAGCAATAGAGCACATCAATAAGTACCAGGCCGAAACAATCAAATGGCATGACAGAAAGGTAAAATTGAAGAATATTAAGCTAGGACATTTGGTGCTTCGAAGAGTGGCCAACCCTGATACAGTGGGGAAGCTTCAGCTCAAGTGGGAAGGTCTCTTTTTGTTGGTGTCTTCGTCAAGACCTGGATCTTACAGATTAAAAGACTTGGATGGCAACGACATACCAAGGTCTTGGAATGCGGATGAGCTTCGTCGGTATTATGTGTAAACAATATAATTTTCTTATTTTTTTTCCTATGACACCCTTTTCCTTTCAAGAGGAGAGAAAGGTTTTTAATGGGGCCATAGGTTGTAATTTTCATTTTTTGTTTAGCCCTATGCAATACAAGGGCCAAATTCCCCCACAAGTAAAATGTAACAAAAAGGAACGCACCATCGAGTGCAAGAGGCCATGAAGAAGCTCAAAAGTCATTCCTAAGGGGATGCAGAGCTAACATGTCATCTAAAGAGATGAAAAAGCTACAAAGTCGTTCCTAAAGGGATGCAGAGTAAGTCACGAAGCTCCAAAGTCATTCCTAAGGGAATGTAGAGCTAAAATGCCACCTAAATCAAAGGTGAAGAAGCTCAAAAGTCGTTCCTAAGGGAATGCAGAGCTTAAATGCCACCTGAGTAAAGGGTGAAGAAGCTCCAAAGTCGTTCCTAAGGGGATGCAGAGCTTAGCTCAAAAGTCGTTCCTAAGGGGATGCAGAGCTAAAATACCACCTAAGTAAAAGGTGAAGAGACTCAAAAGACGTTCCTAAGGGGATGCAGAGTCTGGGTTCATTTTTGGCATACATTTGCATTTTTTCATCACATCATCCTTTGCATTCATGTGAGCATACATTAGACATTCGTAAGCTCATCATCATGGCATAAAGCATAGGCATTAACAGGAAGAACAGGAAATGCCTGCCCTTGACAAGAAAACGCGTCGTTGCATATGAAGGTCCTTCGTCTTTAATGAAATGCTTTGATGCGAACGAAAAGAAGGGAAGGTGTTTTTCGCCTTCGGCTAAAAAAATTACAAATATTGGATTCGTCCACAACAAAGCAATTCACACATGATCGAAAGGTAAAATGGTATTACAAGGTACTAACAAATATGTACAATATTTTGTCCAATTGTCAATTACAATTCTTAGCCATATGATACAGAGAGTTTCTAAGTCTCTCTACAGATAAGTACAAAAGGAGATTCTAGAGTCTTCGGTACTTTGGCACAAGCTTCGGCTTAGCGACCTTCGATGCCATCATCCTGTAGACAAGACAAGGTATAAGGTAATTGGAAATTTAATAAGGAAAAATCACGGTAAAAAGACAAAGGTAAAGTTTTATACTGAGTTAAGCAGTTTCCGTGCTTCATCCCAGGCCAATTCACGCCCGCCTTTTGCCCAAATTTGGGTAATAAATATATTTCCTATGCTTCAGGCTTTGATTGAAACGTCAACCAAGTTCGATGATGAAAGATTGAAGTTTGGATTGTTGATGGCCCTCGTGTGATTGCACCCGGCCTTCATAAATGCTACAACTGTGTCGCGTGAAGTCACCAGAGCACAGAAATCTCCGTTCCCTGTTATAACTTCATCAAGGGCTTCAACTTCATTTTCAATATGATCGAAGGCCTCGGGGATGTCTTTGGTAGAAGGGGTGACTTCTTCAGAAGTGGCTCCGAATGAGTTAAATATCTCCTTTAGTCGGTTAATGCATCGGGCGGCAAAGCCGGAGCATTTGTCCCAAAGATCCTTAATAGTTTCACTTAGCTTCGCATTCCTTTTAGCTTCGGATTCGACCTTTGCTTTGAGTTTCTTCGTTTCATGGTCAAAGCTCTCTGACCTTTCGATTAAGGCTGCTCGAGCTTCGTCTAGCTCTCCGCTCAGCTTATCATTATGAGATCGTGCTTCTGCGAGGGAGCCTTCGACTGATTGCGGCAGAATGTCCTTTTCTTTTAAAGAATCTTCAAGTTTCTTAATTTTATCTTCTAAGCCTTCAATAATAATTTTGTTTTTTCTATTTTCAGTATCCTGCTGCATTTTCAAGGCCTTGCTTAATAACATACTCTACAAAACAAGTAAAAATTAGAATACTCAAACCACTACGAAGGTAATATGAAAAAAGAGAGTTTAGAGAAAAGCCTCACCTTGAAATTGGAATAAAACAAACTACCAACAATATGTTGTCGTCTGTAACAGCTAATGTCAGATTCCAACTTCGGGAATCCAATACTCTTGGATAAGGTGCCTACAATCTTTGCCCTGGCGCGGTCACGAATGCATCCTATGATTTCTTCATCGACCCCACCGAAGAGCATGGACCCCGGTTGGTAACCACAAGACATAGCGAATTGCTTCAGCTCTATTCTATCTTCCTCAAAATGTTCCTGGCCACCTAGGTGCCGAAGGTCAAAATCTTTCTCTCCCGAAGGAGTATCAACTACTTTCTTCCCTTTATCAGGCACTGCGACCATGCTTTCCTCCGTAGCCACACCTGTCTTCTTCGTAACCACATCTGATATAAGCTTGTCAATTTCTGACATTGTGGTTGCGAGTTCTTCAGCTTCGGCTCCGCCAGCATCTTTGGTACCCACAAGAATTGCTGCTTTCACTGCCGAAGCTGAAGGCGGCGTTTGCTCAATTGCTTGCATCACATTCACAATCCACCGTTTCTTTTGCCCTCCAACCTTCTCCTCCATAGCCAAAGGCACTTTCATCTTCTGTAAAATGTTGGTCAGTTCCGATCTCAGAGGACTTATCAACTTGAATGGTGGGGATTCAGTCATTACCTTCAAAATTTCTGCCACCTCGACAACAGTGGATGACAAAGGGCTCGAGGTTTCCTTCGGTGCTTCATCTACCTTCGGTTCAGCAGAAGGTATCCCATTAAGTTTCCTTTTCTTAGGGGCTTGCACCTTTGGCTCTGGCGCTGCTTTTGCCTTCTTCAGAGCCTTTTCGTCTGCCTTCACGGATCGTGCAGCTTCTCTGCTCAGAATGTTGACAACTCTTTTCCTCTTTGCTCCCTCGACCCCTTTGTCAAGTCTTTCATAATCTAGATACTCGAAGTTTAGTGCATCCATTACTCGATTTAGCCTTCGTTTTGGTCGGGTGCCGAAGGCAGCAGTCATTAATTGATCCTCTTTTTTCGTGTAATTGCTAAGAATCTCGTTGCACGTAGTTTCGATCATCTCTAGCCATTTAGTGCACGGTTTCTTGAATTGCTTCTCAAATTTGAAACGGTAGGGGAGCCGAACAAGTTCATATTTCTTTCCCCCTTCTTTCTTCTTCGGCATCCCCCAACAGCTGGAGGTCGGAAAAGTCTTGTTTGCTTGGTATTCCTGTACCAAATCCCTGGTGCTGATTTTGGCAGCCACCACTCTAAATTCAACCTCGGCTAGCTGACACGGGGAGCCGAGTTGCATATGGCACAATGGTCTTGTCATTCCGAAGCTTAGCCGCATAGGACTCATAACCATGGTCATCATCTTCTCCCTCTTCTTCTCATTAGCCTTCACGTAGAACCACTCATTTGTCCACCCAATTGGCCACTTGGTGCGATAGCCGATTACCGAGGCTTTGGTGTCCTTTCGGTACGCGAAGTTATAGCATCCAAAGTTTTTATGAAGGCCACCTGCCCTGACCTTCATCTGATAGTGCAACTCGTGCACTCCGCAGAAATCTTCGACATTAGCACTCATGCCTTGGCTTCGGAGAGCCCATATGTAAACACTTAGCCTAACAATGGCATTTGGTGTTAGCTGATGAAGGTATATCTCAAACTTCTTCAAAACCTCTCCTATTATATCATATAGAGGGAGCCGAAGCCCTGCTCTGAAGAAGCTTTTAAAAACAACAACTTCATCCTCCTTTAGTTCCGGAATCACCTCCTCGCCAGCAAAACGAATAAGTTTACTCTCTGTTTCCCCAAAATAGCCCAGCTTCTTCATCATAACCAGGTCCTCCACTGACACGGTTGACTTTCCAAATTCAATGTGGCTCGGTTTTGATGGGCTCAAAATACTGTTGTCTTCCTCAAGCTCATCATCCCTCTCGTCCTCAGATACAGTTTGCTCAGCTTCGACAATATCACCTTCGGCAGCAGCCTCTTCCGGCACTACTAAGCCCGATCGCCTCATCGTTTCTAATATTGGCGCCGTCTTTGTCATTTCAGCATCTCCCTCACGGGACACCCTAGCAGTGGACCTTACTCGGGCCATCTCAAGTATCGCGGTTCCTGAAAACGAAGCTGACTTCAAATGACGAAGAGTTTGTCTAGAAAGAGCAAACCGAAAAGCTTCGGCTTTGGTTAAAATTTTTGACAGCACAACAGTGCAGTGGCAATGAATGCTGTGGTAACTCCCCACCAACCTGTTTGCTTATATAGTGTTGCAGGGGAAGAAGGCAAACCGCCAGGCCGTCTACACTGGCTGAGCAGTGGACCGCTCAGCGCTCGGAATATTTTAATTGTTTTTCGATAACAAGCTCAGGGAAGGTGTTTTTCAGACCTTCGGCATTTTGAAGCCTTTTTATGCTTTTCGCGAATCGAGCTCGTTACGAAAAACGATCTAGCACCGCAAAGGGGCTACTGTAGGGGTCTTCTACTCCATCGAAGGTCCTCAAGACGAAGATCCTACGTAGAAGCAACAATGCGGAATGCCGAAGCTCGATAGCTTCGGTTCAGGCCAAGCAAAGAAGGAAAAAGGACTAGTTAGACATTCTTAGTTTAAGTTGTTTGTAAACTAATGTTTAAGGACATGGATGTAATTTTACCCGGGCTGCATCCCGTGCCTATAAAAAGATGAATAGTACCACCGTACTGTTCACACTGAATTGTATTCGCACCCTCGCCTTCGAGCAAGCAGAAGGTATCAATGTAATATTAACATTGTTGATATTCATATATGTTTTATGGAATGCAAGAATAAATGAATTATTAAAATATGATTATTACATTTATTTCTTTGTATTCCTACCCTGATATTGATATGATGAAGGTGTGTCCTTCTAGACCTTCGTCTGAGAAGCATTATACTTGTAGGAGATAATGCCTCGAAGGATGAAAGTCCTTAGTGATTAACAATTGTGTTGCCTTGTTCTTGAATTACAATATTTGAGAACAAGAGACCAACAATGATCATATGGATTGGGGTAGAACCGAAGATGGCTTAAAGGGACATTAAGTCTACCCCAGTCAATGTTTGGGTACTTAGAACAGCGTGCACAACACCTAGTACCCTTAGGGTGATGGCCTAGTGAGGGGAGAATTAAGGGATAAGCCATCTCCGATCCATTAGCCCTTGACGAACCACGAGACCTAGCCTTGGCCTAACAAGTACTACAGAAACAACATCCGAGAGAGTTTTCAGCCAACTGACTTATGACCTTCCATTAACTCAAGCCTTCATCTTGATCAATATGGGGCTTTCAATGTGCATATGACAAGCCGTATAGGTTATACTATCGCTCTCCTTGAAGGGAACTTAGATCTACCTCAATCGGTGTCTAGGTAATTAGAACGACATGAACAACGACTAGTACCCTAAGGGTGATGGCTGGGGGAGGTGAAGTAAGGTCTAAGCCATCTCTATTGTCCTTCGACAAAGTTTTAAGAAGGAATCATTATAGCCATATTGTCTTACTCACACAATTTTTAACGAAAATTAGATATTATTGATGAAAATAGCTATTTTGAGGTTGATACTAATTTCTGTAGGCTATGTTAGCCCATTAAAATTAGATCAACAAGGCTAGGGCTAGAAAATAAGTTCTCGGCTCGTAAGCCGGCTCAAGCTCGGAGTGGCTTGCGAGCCTCGAACGAGCCGAGCCAGGTTTCTAGGCTCACTGGTGTAATAAGCCAAGGCGTTTCGTTCTGGCTCATGAGCCGACTCGCGAGTTGCATAAAATGAATCAACCTGCACAATAATGATGAATATTAGATAATTTTATAGATATCCGACTTGTTCCTTAGCCTTTAATGGTGGATATAGAACAATTTATAATTTAGATTACTCGTAATGTTGAATGATGATTCTATATTTCATATTTATAGACTATTAATTCATTATATAATGCAATATTATTTATCAAGGTGTAGCTCGCGAGTCGACATCGACCTGAGCCTCCTTCTACAGTCTGTTAAGTGGATGAGCCGAGCTGGGCTTGGTTCGACTCGTTTCAAGCCCTAAACTAGGCACACGTGAAATTAGTCCGTCTATGTTTTTGTGGTTCATCCTCAAACCGCAAGACGAGCCATTATGAAAATTTGATAATTTTTGTGCGATCGAAAATTAGTTAATTAATATGAGTCGGGTTAGGTTTGGTTAGCAAAAATGAACTATTTTGTAATCGTTTGATCTATAAGAGTCAAATACCAACAAAAGTTGGATATTATTGATGAAACACTATTTTTTTTGTAAACCTGAGTGACAAAAAAAAATAGGTAGATTCATGTTGTGCACTGATGCTAAATCAAACTGTTAGCATATCGTCAACACATGCTAGTGAAGATAAAGTTAATCCTAATCATAAGGCGAGTCTCAATTTTTTACGGCCACTCCGAATACAAATCATATTTTTATTTCTATGTTCTTAGCTTTGCTAGACACGAGAAAAAATATATTTCTCAACATGATCGGACAACCACACATACACCTGGCGAAAATTATATGACTCCAAATGGTGACAAGCATACATACTATACATATATTGATAGACCTTTATGTTTTTCTCGAGATCCAGAAGCCACTAGTACAATTTGACTCTATACAAGCGGTAGATTTTTTTACATCACATGCGGTTCGGATAGAAAACCGCCTAGAATGTCCCAGGCTATTCGGACCACCTGTGATGTATTAGTATTACAAGCGGTTTTTGTTTTGGACCGCTTATGGTGCTCGATTCGTTTCACAAAGGACCGTAATGAAAAAACCGCCTGTGATTGTGATTTGATTACCATATTAATATTTTAATTTTTAACAAAAATATGCAAATACAATTTAAATGAATTTTAATAGCACACATAGATAACTAGCGAGATTTTAAATTAATTGGCAACCACAATGCATAGTCGATCATACATGCTAATAAATACAATTTGATTCATACAATTTTTCATGAACTACCATTTTTCTGCATGTATGGCTTTAAGTTCTTATCAATTTTCTTTTCCACACGCTTGATTCTCTCTGGACCGTTAAAGACGAACATATTTTTACATCACAGGCGGTGCACCACAAGCGGTTCCTGGAACCGCCTGTGTAGAGACTAACTAGACCGCCTGTATAGAGGTTTACTGTAGTAGTGAGCTCAGCCTCATTTCTTGCAGAGTCCCTTAATAATCCATACTAACACAACGACTCTCGTAATAATTATTGAGCTTCTGGATCACTTATTATGAGAGCAGATTCCCTATGGTTATAGAAGCAAATAAAAAATTGTAAATCTGCTAAACATTTCCACTTGTTTGAAGCAAGGAAGGGATGACTCTTGCGGACACCAAATTGGACCAAGAACGTCATAGATAACCTGAAACCAAATCTAGAGAAGTGGTGATGGTGGCTAGTTCCTATACATTTTGCTGGTAGTTTATTTTCCTCTAATATCTTATTTATCAAATCGTCTTTGTTAATGGACTGCCTCTCCTAGATTTGGACAATATTCAATCAATATAACTATAGATATATATGTTTTTATATATAGAGCTATATGGTAAACACATAGCACATATGCATGACTATACTAGCGGCTCATGCATGAATTATGACTAGCCTTCCTAGCACACATAACAGGTGGAACAAGACACGATCGACTATTGTATCCACATATACTATCAAAATTTAAAATATATTTGAAGAACAAAAGTTAATGAATCAATCAACTTTGTATTCTCAATTTAGTATGGAAAGCGAAATTAGACTTCACCTTTCCGGTCATTTGTTATTATAAGTGATTAGCAAATGATTTGAACATTTAAACTGCATTCCCAAATATGTTAACCGTGCGGTACATGTAGTAACACATACATGTGTGGAAACTGTACTACAATCATGTGTTTCTCCTCCATGTCTACGCGTAAAATAGAAAAGAAAAAAAAAACTTCATATGAAAGCGGTGACCTTCTGTTGAGTACCAGAAATATACTCGCAATATACTCGCGGACGGGTCCGGCCCTGAGGCCGAACGGTCCACGGTGGTGGTACGAATGGTCCGCGCGTGCGCAGACTCAGTTAGGGTTCTCAGTTTCTCGCGAAATTTGTTAGCTAAAACCGCGAGATTAACTCGGGAAACAACTTGTAGCGCATCCAGACCTCCCCTTTATATAGATGAAGGGCTACGGCCGATTGAACCCCCCACAATCGATCAAATCAAGTCTATTTCTCGTTTTACTTATGCATTAGGAGTAGTTCTAGTTTAGCTCTAGGTTAGCCTTTCCCTATCCCAAATTCTTCGCTTCTCTTCGGCTGTAATACCCAAAATGTAAGATGAAAGCATAGGTGAGTTACATACATGATTTTGCCTATGTTTATTGTAACATGTGAACCAACACCTCAAAAGTCATTAATTAATTAGTGACACTTAAAGTAATTTGTGCATCATGCTGTGATTTATTTGTTTGGGCATTCACTCATGAAGATAATGATAAAAGAAATATGCAAATGGTGGAAGAGACATTAAACCTAATTTTGGGAACCAATAATTTGAGAAATAAGATATAGAAGGTGAAGAGGAAAATAGGAAAAGCCCTATATACAATGTAAGGAAAATATATAAATAAATGTGTCATTTCATATCAACATCTTGGACTAGTACATCTAGTTCAAATTCAAAGTTACAATCAAATTTGGATTCAAATTTAAGAATTCAAATATGAAAAAAAAGAAAAGGAAAGGAAAAGAAAAAGAGCAAAGAATAAACTGCTGCATGGACCCAAACCCCTGCCTCGGCCCATCGTGGCATTTTCTTCTACGTGGCCCAAGTTCTACTCCACCGCGCGCGCATACCTAGCAGGCGGGCTCGGTCAGGCAGCCTCTGCACAGTCTCTCCCTCGGCCTGGTATCACGATCATGTGGGCCATCGATGTCAGCACTTTCATCTCTGCCCAGACTCAAACCGAAAGCACCGCGATTTGCTCGATTGGCTTCTGCAATTCCTCCAGCCGGGCGCAAAATTCGCGCCACCAGTGCGAGATTCATAAACGGCCTCACCCGCGGACTCTGTGCCCTGCAAAACCCGACCGGTATAGGCCACCTCTCACCTAGATTTTGACTCGCGCGCATGGCGGATTCGCAGTTTCCTCCGCGCAAGGCTCGGACGTGGCGAGCGGCACTTCCATCTCCGTGACCACCCATTTGTGGCCATATAGGGTAGGGCAGAACCCCCTCCTTCTCTACTTTTCTTCTCTGCCCACCTCGGACGCCAGAATATCGCCGCCAACGCCCTCGCGCGGGCCACCGCCGGAGAACCCATCCATGCCAAACACACCAGCCTCCGCGTGCGGTTGTGGGTGTGCGCTGGTGGACTGGGTAGCTGACCGCGCCCCCAATTCGAGCTGCGCACCTCTTGAGCTCGTGGAATTGCTCGCCGGTGATCAATCAAGGGCGGAATCGCATCCTTTCCATGGTCGGGCGCCACCTCGTCTTGGACTGGCAAATGTGAGTCCCCCCTATGTTCGTCTCCCTCCTCTCTGCGTTTCGCCCCATCCAATTTGATGCGTAGCACTCGGGGGTGGTGAATTGGCTACCTCGCCGACGCTCCGTCGGGCGTGGAGGCTGGGCGCCGCCGTATACAGACGAAAGGGGCGGGGGAAGAAGAAAGACCGCGGATCGTCCGATGTGGCATGGGCGGTCCAGATTAGAAGTCTAGTAACCATTCGCGCCGTAGCACCTGAACCGTCGATCGCTGATCGAGCGGTTGTAATCGCGCGATAGTTCATAAAAAAGCGTGGTCAGATCCGGGATGTAGATTCTGGATCCAATGGTTGAAGGGAGAGCGGGAGTCTTGACCAGGTCGGATCTAATCTGAGCCATCCAAATCGGATCCAACGGCTCATCTCCACCCATACCCTTTCGGCCAGGCAATTTTGTTAAAGAGCCCCTCTGTTTATGCGAATTAGAACCCGCCGTCCCTCGCCTCTGTGCGCTGGGTCTCTGGATTCTTACCCCGAGCCCCCTAGGTTTCCTAGAAAATGAGGCCCAGTCCAGTGGCGTGATAAAATGAATAAAAGAATTAGAAAATAGATTTTTATTATATAAATGATTGCTAGAACTTCAATAATTCATAGAAAATGCATATGAACTCCAAATTACTCCATTCCAGTTCCTAAAATTTTGTAATTTAATTCTCTATCACCTAGAGCCTCTGTTATGTCATGACAACAGTAAAAAATTTAATTCCTCACTTAATCCCACTTTAAACACATAAAACCTTTGAAAATTCATAACTTAAATTCTATAACTCCAAAAATTATGATTCCTGTTCCTAGGATTTTATTTTAATGTGTAGATTATTACTGTGTATTTTGTTTATATGTTTGGTGTAATGTTAATTTCTCTATATGCACTGTGCTTGTTTGTATTGTGGCGAGTAGAAGAGCCCGTGACCGAGGATCCTGGTGAGCAGCAGGTTGAAGTAGCTGAGCAGGAGCTCATTGAAGGCAAGTTGTGCCCTTGACCACTTTTTACCTAATAATGTTCTTTAATATCACTTATCCATGCATAGGTTAATTTTGATGGGACCCGATAGGTCATCCTAGATTGTTTATCTCATTACCTTGTTTACCCCTGATTCACTTGGGTAGTTTGCTAATGCTTTACTTGGTTTTGGGATAATCATTTATTACCTCTATGTTCCAATTCTTTTGTTATTCTATTTATGTTCATGTTGAGATCATTAATGTTAATTGGAACATAGAGCTTAACTTGAGAACCACGTGCCACCACAAGGGTTTAATGGGACGCCCTTGGCTGACTAATTAGGAAAGCTAGTGGAAGACTACCTTACCCGAAAGGGGCAAGGGCAGTAGGGGAGTGGTCAGTGTAGGGAGGTCCTTGTTTGATTTTGCTGCGATGGCGGTCGGACAAGAACCCTGCATTGGAACTTCCTATAAACTGTAGCGGGTTTTCGGAAGCTAGTGGAACTTTGTAAAGGCCTCGTAGTGTTGCCCTGCCGCGCTTCCTAGGTAGAGGTGTATGGGAGTCGCGACCCCTTGGCAGATGGGTAACATGACTTGTGGGTAAAGGGTACAACCTCTGCAGAGTGTAAAACTGGTATACTAGCCGAGCTCACGGTCATGAGCAGCTCAGGACTCTCTGATGTTTAAATTATGGAACTTAAATTCAATTTTGTCATTTGCATTGCATGGGTTTATTATTAATTTTGTTCTATTACTTTACTTATGGTTTGGTATTTACTTATACTTAGTAACTGCTAATAAAAGTTTGACCAACTACTTAAAAGCAACGCTCAGCTTTAACCCCTATCATTGATTAGCCTTACACATCACATGAACTCACACCTTTGTGAGTTTATGTCCACTGGTTCCCCACAACTTGTTGAGCTATGATCATGTGTGAGCTCCTTGCTGTCTCACACCCCCCCACAGGAGAAGAACAGGTGGTTCAGGAGGAGCCACAAGGCGAGGAGTATGATCTGATCTAGGTGGTGTTGCTCAGTTGACATTGGCGCCGATGATCCTTAGTTCGTTTTATGGTTATTCTTTTATTTTGTAATAAGTCTTCCGCTATGTAATAAATACTCTGATGTTTTATGACATTTATCTCTATACACTCTGTTATTATATATGTTGTCTTCTTGGCGCATGTATGAGATGCACCTGGCTTTGTTCCTTAAAGCCGGGTGTGACATCGGCTCTACGTCGATTAGAGGTGTCTAGGGTGGCCTGCCGACCCTAGACGAAGCCTAGAATCTCTCCTCCCCGATGGGGTACCTCCCGGGAGCGAGATTCAGGCACCGTCGGCAAACTCCGCCGCCCCTGCGCCTGTGTAGATCGTCCGACCTCTAGGCACGGACCATCCGGCCCGTCACGCAGGGAACCCGAGCCCTACGCTAGGTCATGGACTGTCCGGCCCCTGGCTGCGGACCGTCCGCGCCTGTGTAGAGAGCACCGCCGTAGGTTCCCAATGCAGTGATTGGCGCCTGGATCGGCGCCAACACACTTTTTGGTGACTCCGCTGGGGAGAGGTGTCTAGATCTACTAAAAATCAGGCCCTCAAATGGCCGGTTCTAAAGATCACACCGATATCTCTCCGGACAATATTCTGAAGCCGGATGTTAAAAGTCTGACGACCGATGAGCACAACAATACGAGGACTACTTGCGTCAAGCAAAGGAGAAATTCTTATCACAATACACGGTGGATCGCCACTAGAAAGTTATCAAACATGGAGAGACCGACGTCGCATCTCTTCTATCGTCACTTCAAGTCCCCAACGTAAGTAAACCCAACGACATCCAGTCTATTAAACAATATGTAGATCATCAGCAGAATCAAGTGAAACAACATATTGGAGGGTTAGAAGAATCAATTAGAAAATTAACGCGTACGTTGGATAAGTTTGTTGCTCCTAGTTTTCCATCATATGAAACTAGTAACATGATATCTATGTCTAATACATCGGCGACAAATGGGGATTCATAGCCCTAGCCATTATATGGTATGCCAATAAACTCATATCTAGGGCAAGTACCACCATCGCCCACCCTGCTTGGCAGATCGTCACCCCTGGACACGGTCGGACCGTCCGAGCTTTTGCTCGGACAGTCCGGCGCTTACGCAGACCGTCCGGCTTTCCCTACCGGACAGTCTGGGACTGCACCAGGGATACAGCGTGGCACCCCAATAATAGCGAACACAACCGGCCAGTTCGGATGCGCCACTGGACAGAACGGATACACATACGCAGAACCTACAGTCGCACACTATGCACCAAATTATTACACACCACAACAGCTGTATACGTTCCGCCCCCTACATATTTAAACCACAGCACGCCATACGATCACAGGCCGAGCAACATTATCGATCGGTCACGACAAGAAGGTCGGCATAACAATGCCCGACCGAATGAACTCCACAGCCTAGGGTCCGGTGGTCGGCCACCGGGCACAATGAAGAAAATTAGGGAAGAGATGGCTGAACTATTTCGAGATAGGCTCGGAGTTAGTGTAGCTAGAGTGGGGCAATCATATCAGAAGCCATATGATCATCGGTTTGACACTGTCCCATATCCACAAGGGGCAAGGATACCAGAGTTTTCTAAGTTTTCTGGTGAAAATGGGAGAAGCACACACGAACGTATAGGCCAATTCCTAGCACACCTAGGCGAATTGGCCGATGGTGAAGCATTTCTGTTCGTTTATTTTCTTTATCCCTTACTAGTATCGCTTTTGCATGGTACGCCGCCCTGCCTCCTAATTCCATTAATTTCTGGAATGATTTAGAGAGTAAATTTCATGAACATTTCTTTTCCAGGGAATATGAATTAGGGCTAGCTGATTTAGCTTCAGTCCGACAGGGACGTGAAGAATCAGTTAACGATTATATCCGGAGGTTCCGAGACACTAAAAACCGATGGTTTCGGATACATGTCGCAGACAAAGAGGTAGCAGGGCTGGCTTTTAATGGGTTGCTATCCTAGTTAAGAGACAAATTAGATGGGACCCAGTTCTTTTCAATAGCTCAGCTACATCAGCGAGCTTTAGCTTGTGAAAGCCAATTTAAAGAGACATCAAAATCGGTTGCCCGTACTATATATCTAGTAGAGCGTGATAATTCAGATGATGAATCCGCAGATGTATATACCACTGAGTTTGTTTGGCCAACAAAGGCCAAATCTTCTGCATGTTCTTCCTTACAGCCGGTTCAAAACAGTCGGCAAGAAGAGATTAAATGTACCTTTAATGTTGCCAAATGCGATAGGATATTTGACGAACTACTAAAAATGGCAACATTAAATTAACTCATACTATTCCTCATATGGAAGAATTAAAGAGACGTGCTTATTGTAAGTGGCATAATTCTTTTTCCCATGCCACCAATGATTGTAATGTTTTTCATCGATAGATACAATTGGCCATAAATGAGGGCAGGTTGGCTTTTCAGGAGATGCAAGTGGACACACAACCATTTCCTCTCAATACCATAGAACCCACATGCAAAGAGGTCTTGGTTCGGCCCAAAGTGACCGATAAAGGCAAAGGCGAAAACATCGTCATTAGCGATCCTTGCACGTCAAATATATCACAGGAAGAGATTGCTCGGAAGGCTCCGGACAAGGAGACTAGCAAGTCCAAAGGCGCCAGGGGGAAGACTCAATTGAGGAGCCAGGCACAACAACCTGACCCGAGCTTCGCGGACGGTCTGGCACCTACGTGCAGACGGTCTGGTGCTCAGACAGATGGTCCGACTGACTCAGCCAGACAGTCCGCCCATGGCCTGAGGCGTCAGCGTCCACACAAAGCAAGGAAAGAGGCGTCAACGTCCACATGGTTGGCTGGTAAAAGCCGCCCCTACTTTCGATCAATTGCTAGCCAAATATGCTGGCAAGAAGGACGTTCTACGCGATCAACCAACAAAGAAGCCCCGGTCACCCACTAAAACAAAACGACAGAGTAAAATGGCCTGAAAGACGACACAACAAGCATCACCTATTCATTCTATCATGCCAGGATGCTCCCACCCACCTACTCATCGTCGATGTATTGTCCTATTCAAATATGGAATGGTACGACGATGAACCCATGGTATATGCGTACTCCCTTTGTCTATTCAGGCTGGGGGGCACCTCCATTCTATTCCTTTTGATCCATTGATCAAATGGTCATGTCCGAGAAAGATGCAATCCTAAACGACCTTTATGCATTGGGGCTCTATTGAATGATCACCATATTGGATTGAAAAAGCTGGTGGCTTGCATCAGGCTTAGTTCATATGCTTTTGGTTCGTCAACCTCCACCAAAAGGCAGGGGGCATATGTTGAGTACCAGAAATATACTCGTGGACGGTCCGCGCGTGCGCAGAGTCAGTTAGGGTTTCGAGTTTCTCGCGGGATTTGTTAGCTAAAACCACGAGATTAGCTTGAGAAACAACTTGTAGCGGATCCAGACCTCCCCCTTTATATAGATGAAGGGCTACGGCTGATTGAACCCCCTACAATCGATCAAATCAAGTCTATTTCTCATTTTACTTATGTATTAGGAGTAGTTCTAGTTTAGCTCTAGGTTAGCCTTTCCCTACCCCAAATTCTTCACTTTCCTTTGGCTCTACGTCGATTAGAGGTGTCTAGGGTGGTCTGCCGATCCTATACGAAGCCTATGATCTCTCCTCCCCGATAGGGTCCATCACGGGAGCGAGATTCAGGCACCGCCCTGCGCACGTGCGGACCGTCCGGCCTCTAGGCACGGACCGTCCGGCCTGTCAGGCAGGGAACCCGAGTCCTACGCCAAGTCGCGAACCGTCCACACCTGTGCAAAGAGCAGCACCGCAGGTTCCCAACGCAGTGATTGGCACCCGGATCGGCGCCAACACCTTCTTCCACGTATGTCTAACAACCAGTCGTTTGGATTGTTCATTTGGCACACATGTCTAACAAGCTAGGTGCCCTTATTACACTGGGGAATCTATTTATACCTAAGTTTAGTTTTGATGAAGCAAAGTTAAAATCATATCTCTTCATTAACTATTTCAAATTGATATATCGTAGGGGAAAAACATGGTCTAATAATATATACAGTTCTAGTTTAGATGAAGCAAACTTAAAATATAGATATGATCAATAATAAGAACCAAGTGCCTATGTCTTTGTTAACTATTTCAAATTGATATATTGGATAAGAACAAAATCTCTTAAGAAGGTGATGGAGCTACATCAACAAGCGAGAGATATGTTTGGATTTTAGCCTGGTTGAGGGTGGACAATTTCAAATGCCACATCCCCTGCATAGATTGTCGTTGGGTCACTATGTGTTGTAGCGTTGACATTTTAAGGCAAAACATATATTTCTATATTATTGAGATATCTTTTAAGCCAAAACATTCTATGGGTCCGTGCTACCTTTACCCACTTAGTCAGTCCTATTTGGAAGAAGCTGATATGTCATTATTATGAGATGGTAGAGTTTAGAAGGGATTTACCATCAATTGTAGGACCTAACCATCCCTCAAGTTGGTTTTCTTTTATGGAATCCCATAGGTATTTCAGGACATCATCTTGAGGAGATTAATGGAACGTCTAGAGGACTATTTAATGGAACGTCTAGGTTGAGGAGCCACATTGGTAGCCTTCATTCTTTTTACTTCATGAAGTTGATCTTCTGCAATGTCATTAGGAAGCACATGAGCAAATTCCATGACTAAGCTTTAGTAATGCAAACATAAAGTAGCATGTGTTGATGAAAAGAAATAAAAGCATGTACCTGGGTCAACTGAGGTTATGTGCTTAGCCATCAATTTATTCATTTTAAACGTGTTGATGGTGTCAATTTCAAAAACCACACAAAGTTCATCATTGTAAATGATATATTTCCAATATTCAAGATAGGACATTATCATAAAAATACAAAAAAGACACAAAGATGTCGACATGACATGTATAGTGTGATTTGTGAAATGTGCTTACCATTTTTCCTGTTAATGTAGTACACCTCGTGCATGCCTTTAAATGGTAATCCCCTAAATACTTATCTATATGGTACAAAGGAGGAAAATTGATGAACCAGATCAATAAACATAGCATAATATATACATAAGAGAATGGATAACCATATGTATATGCGCCTCATCAGATGACACTTGTGCTTTCAATATAGAGTACAACCTACTGTTTAACATTCTCAACCTATGCTTCAACCCACTTTCTTTCACATGCTGCAAATCTGTCATCAAAATAGAGTGATTCAGACTAAATTCAAGAATGGTTATGAAGTCGCAAAGCTGGAAAAACACATTATTAGCTGCCTAAGAGGTAAACACAACAAACAGAATGTGGTCCCACATTTTGCATAACAAATAACTCAACGAATCAATAACAAATGAAAGGTCAGTAGTTCACAACAAAAAACTTGAATATTGGAAACTGGTAGCTGTATCAAAATGGTAATTGAAAGCACAAAAAGGGTGCACAACTATTTTCAGGTGAAAATATTCCAACTATTTTTAGTGGATCATGAATCATAATGAGGCTATACAGAACAGTGGGTAAAAAGTAAAAGTGTGCCCAAGATATATAGCTGTACAGAATAGTGTTTTGGACATGTAGCTAAATCTTGCAATTTACATGGTATTGACTTTGTCATGGATTGTAAAATTAGCCAATCAGTTAACTGAGAACAATGTGCAGCATAGATGTTTGATAACAATATATAAGATGAGTCCTCAGTACATAACTCCATCATGTTTGATAACAATATATAAGATGAGTCCTCAGTACATAACTCCATCAGCTTCTCAACAGCATAGGCTCCAACATCAAAATCACATAGACAGCTATATGCCCCTAGGACTATATGCTAATTGCGCTAAGAATTGTTGGTCTTTCAAACTTATTATTCTTTGATGGGCACTTCTGAGGCATCAGCCAGAAGAGCTCAAAGGCCTCCTCAAAACACTTACCAGTGGCATAGCCTAGACACCATGGCAGCCTAGGACACTGCATTGCGCTGTGGCATTTCATCAATCATTAAAGATCTGAGGTAGATGACCGAACAAATGACGAAAGCTGCATCAAGCCATTGAGAGGTTGCGTCAGGCTTGAGCGCCTAGCCGTGGATAGAGCCTCATTAGTGGCAGCCTAGGATTTTCATATTGCACAACAGGAAACAGACAAAAGTCCGATGGCCAGCTTATGTTCGACGACCTGTCCTGGCAGCCATCGGACATCAGCTTATTTCCTAGGATTTTCAGCGGCCGTCGGACATAAGGTTATGTCCGATGGCCTGCTTTGACGACCGTCGAACATAAGCTTATGTCCGATGACCGTCAGAGCAGTCCATCAAAATAAGGTTATATCCTACGTCTGCTAGAGCAGGCCATCTGATATAAGCTTATGTTCGACGGCTAAACCCTGACAGCCATCAGAAGTGACTGAATATATGGAACGACATAATTGCATATAGCATTTATTGAAAGCCACATTTAGTCCATGTTCTATTAATAGTTTGACTATGGCATGCTCTATTGTTGACATATCATATCTAATTGAAAATCATTTCTTATGCTCATGCTCACCGCCTATGTTTTGCATTATAGTTATTTTTCGAATACTTTTTGCCTCAAGTGCATGTTTTTTATTGCATGAAAAAATCGGCCATATAGTGCAACAACTTCTTATTTATGTCTAGTGCAATGACTGATGAACTACGAATTGATGCTACCTAACTAACTGTGACCATTTCCTTGTTTGAAGGCCTGACCACAACCTTCAAGATATTCGAAAAGAGAACCAAAGTTAAAAGAAAGATAGTAGCTTCTCATGCAACTTCTATTGCAATTTGGAACCTCAGTAGTTAGATGTTGACATTTTATTGATTTGGAACTATGTGAATGTGGATCGACGTCGTTCGATGTGTAAATGTGTGGAACTATGTGATATATGAATAAGATATGTAATATATGGAACTATATGAATGAATTTTGATTTGTGCTTATAAATGCCACTTTGTTGATTCCAATGTGAATTGATTTGTATGCAGATGTGGAACTATTATGATGTGTATAAATTGTGATATGTTTTGGATTGTGGGAATAAACAAAAAGTAGGAAAGAATTTGACATCCCTGCTATTATTTATTTCCGACTGCTAGCTTATTTTCGACGGCCTCCTTAGTAGCCACCGAAATAAACTGTGTTATTTCCGACGGCCTCCTTAGTAGCCCTCGGAAATAAGTTTGTGGGGTCCATTGCATGCAGTCAGTACTGTTAACTAGTTTTAACACCAATGGTCACTAACGATCGTCAGACGTTAGCTATTTTCGAAGGCGACCGTCAGAAATAAGCTTATTTTCGACCATTTACAATCGACATACTCATGCCGTCGGAAATAAAGTCTAAGCCATCGGAAATAACCTATGTCCGATGGTATAAGTCCTATATCTAATGGTATAAGTCTTACTTCCGACGGAACTGTTGTATTTTTTTCTTTTTACTGTTGTGTTGGGTATTCATAATAAGACATGGTGTAAAAAAATGATTGCAGACATATAGACTACAGTATCAAATGAATGAAGTGTTGTTCATACTCTTAGTTTTGTCATCTTCCTCATTTTTATTCTTAGTTGTATTTTTTGTTCAGTTTAATCTTCAGCTCTATAGTACTTGTTGAGGGCCTTCCTATTCCGAAGGTCCTCAAAAGTGTGATTAACCATGTGTTTTTAGCATATGGATTATTACATGGGGGCTTCGGCTTCGGGATAAAGGTCTTATCTTATGGCAAAGACATACGATGTGAAGATGTAACTCGAAGGTGATAAGAATGGTCACCGAAGCTATAGCCAAAAGAGCTTCAGCTTAACATGATGATGAAGACCAAATATGATGCTGATCGAAAGGGGGAAGAAGACTATTTAGTCCTTAATGATTCATCACTACAGGAAACACCTAAATTTTCGTGGGCCAAAAACCCACGAAAATAAGCCTAAACCGACGAAAATAGATAATTTTCGTCGGCAGGCCGACGAAAATAGCCGCCGAAAATAAGTTCGACGAAAATATGCGGCTATTTTCGTCGGCACCGACGAAAATAAGTTATTTTCGTCGGCTTTCCCAAAGCCGACGAAAATAGGCAGTCGACCATCAATTTTCGTCGGCCGGTGGTGGCCGACGAAAATACGTGCAGGCTATTTTCGTCGGCCACGGTGGCCGACGAAAATAGCCTGGGAACATATTTTCGTCGGCCACCACCGAGGCCGACGAAAATTGATGGTTCCCCCCCCCCCAAAACAGATTTTTCTGCACCTATTAATAATTCACAGCAATATACACAATATATCACAATTCACATATATAGATTCACAAGACTAATACATAATTCACAAAACACATTCACATATACATAGATAGTCCATAGTCCATTCAAATAAGTCTAGAGTCTATAAGTCCATTGTCCATTCAAATACACAATTCACAAAACTCTAGTCCATAAGTCTAGAGTCCATAAGTCCATAAGCTACTCACTACTCACTCCTCACTGATCACTCCGGCGGGCTGTGGGAGTTTTGGCCACTCCCTCCTCCGCCACCAGGAAGGTGGCCACTCCCTCCAGCACCATGGACGTTGACACCACCCTCCGATCCATGAGCATGTGACGCTGAACCCTGCAATTCATCAATCATTCAAATAAGGCTGTATTTTGCTATCACTATACATATACATTGATGTGTTTGGTCAATATTTGCATAAAACTAAACATGGAACGTCACCTGTGATCCATGGTGAGTAGGAGGTTGTGCATGCATCCACGGATACTGTTGTGGTGGCCACCCCAGCGGTGGTGGCACCCACCCCGTCGGTGGCGGTGCCATCCACGCTTGAAATGGCTGAGAGCCCGCCGGTGGCTGGGAGACCGGTGGCACCCATCCCGGGACTGGCTGCGATCCTTGGGGTGGATGCGTCCAAGTGCCTGGAGGTGCCTGCGTCCACCCAACACCGGTCCACTGTGGCTGCGACGCTGGAGCTTGTCCTGGCCACTGTCCCCATTCTTGTGCCTGCGAGCCATTTTTGATAATAAAGAAAGAGTTGCTATGGAATTGAAGTGTTCAGATAGTGTTACCTGGGGAGGGCGAAAAGCGGGCAAGTTCATATCAGGGCCGAGTCGAGTAGTCATTTCCTGCAAATGGATGCAACGTTAGAATCACAACATTATACTTTGAATTCAATGACGACACGTGATGAGATAGACGGATTACCTGAAAATAAGAAGCCATATATTGCGTCAGCTGTCCAACCTGCTCCTGCGCTGCTCGAGCCTGCTCCTGTGCTGCTCGAGCCTGCTCCTGTGCTGCCCGAGTCTCCTCCTCTAGCTTAGCCTCTCGAGCAGACCTGGAGGAGCGAGAACTCCCTCCCGAAGACGATGCCTTCCCTTGACCTATTGTCCTGTTATATTCCACAACGCCGGTGCCAAAGGCAAACCTGCATGATACACATAGTTGAGCCATTAAGTGGACACATTGTTGTTAATGAAATCGTCGAATCAAACACAAACACCTCACCTGCCATGCTTTCTACCCCCACCACTATGGTACAACGCCGAGGCATCTAAGTCTGAATGCATCCAGTCGAAGTCAGGCCCATGGCGTTGAGTCATTTCCTCCCCATATGCATTCTGCAAAGAAAGTTGGAGTTAGACACAAAACATGCAATTTAATTCGTAAATACAAACTTGTTTACCATTTTCTCCCTTGCCGCCTCGCTGCATAGCACATCAGGGTTCGCCGGATCAGGGCCACGGTGACCACGGACGTAAACCTCCATAAAACTTGGAGCAACTCCACTTTCAGCTTCCTGCATGAAAAAGAAGAGTTAAACCATATAATTTTCATAGATGTAACATACAAGTTTGATTTATATACTTACCATGCGGCGTGCGGTACCAAGGTGTCCATCGGCGCCGTACCTGTGCCCCGGTCCTTCAGTGCCACGGTTGGCACGGTGCTTGTTGGACTCTGCAATCCACTCAGGCGACGCCCATCTCTTAGCCAACCACCTCCAGGCTTCCATGTCCTTCGACAGCCAATCCACAACGCTCTCCAGGTACTGCTCCTCTGTGAGGTAGATCTCATTGGCCCCTAATGCTTTGCTCATTTTCTGACCCTTTATCTTCTTGTAGTAGTAGTTGACGGCAGCGATGCGAGCATTGTACATGGCATCCTTGATTATCTTATCAGCGCACTTCCGAAAGTGCCTCTTCACACGTGTCCACTGAGCCTGATCCTCCTCGATGTCATCCGGCAATTGGAACCTCCCCTACATATCAATGTACAATTTAAGTTAAAGTAAGATTAGGATAAGCAATAATTCAATGAATTGCTTATATACGAAAGTAAACTCACCCAGAACTCGTCCCACACAGCCACCTGACAAGTCCTTCGTTTTTTTTCCGAACTTCCCCCTCCGCTACTGCTTTCCCCTGACTCCCCTGGCTCGACATAGTCCTTTAGACCCCAGTCAGCCCACTGCATAGCCGCGAACCTCTCGCCATTCAGCTCCACCATGCCAGGGTAGTAGAAGCGACAGAGGCTACCCAACACCGCGTTCACCTTGGGACGTCTGCCTGTACCGTCCCAAGTCAAGTCTTCCCATGACCTACAAAAATTAATAAAACAAGTAAACTAGTGCAATCACGTTCACATTAAAAAATTAACACAACAGAAATAAGCCCCACCATTCTCCATGCGGCCGGATGAGCCTCCGCTCGGCAGGTCTCGGACCAAGCGCATTGCTCTTCTTATACCTAAGTATACAAGTAAATTCAATATGATGAAATGATTAGAAACTAATATCAATCTCTACTACTATTAAGCTATATATATAAATAATATTTAGTCTAATTTTTAATATTTATATATATAATTAAGGCGTCACCTCTGTCCTATAAAACTTGGACAAAAATATTGAAGATCTCTTGCCACGTGGATGATATACTTTGAACAGGGGTTGTGTGTGTGTGTGTGTGTTGGGGGGGGCAGTTCCTGATGTTATACTTTGATCAGAAGTAAATGTGCATTACTGTTTTTCTCATGTGTCTGTTAGCTTCTCCATTTCTTTACACTTCAGATATCAGTTCAGTTCATTTAACATTAAACTGTTTTCTACCCCTGACATGTCTCCGATCCGCCTTCTGAGCACCGAGCCGTTTCAGAAGATGGAGCTGGCCCTGGTGTCGCTGGAGAGTTTCTTGCAGAGGGCAACAGCCCATACGTCTGCTGCTCAAGGCATGTTGTACGCCGCTGGTGTTGCTGAACCCAGCCCTGCTCTGGCTCTTGGCGAGGTGCTCTCGGCACCAATGGATACCGAGATCGATCTGCAGCCATCAGCTTGCCAGAATCCCTTCGCTTCCACCTCAGGGCAAGACCAGTCGTCTTCTCCGTTGGCAGAACCCCCGAGCTACTACGCCCAGAGCCCGATGCTGCCGATGGCACAGCTCCATGAACATCATGCCCATAGGACAGCTGCTGGAGTCGATATGAACTCTGACACCACAACCGGCGACACCTCGCAAGATGATACCACCAGTGAAACTGGAGGTTCCCATGTGCCGGCCAAAGTGAACGATGTATTCTGGGAGCGGTTTCTCACAGACGCCGCCGAGGGTAAAAGCGAGGCAATAGAAGCAAAACAAGATGTGAAGACTGCCGTAGACCGCTGCTGTCCTCGTCTCCAGGACAATGTTGATCAGATCACTGAGCAGATGGGGCAGCTTGATTCAGCCTCTTATGCACCCGAGAACCAGACCATCATCTGATCTCTCAACTGTTTTCTAGTGCCAAATAGAAATTTTTCTCTAACAGAGGCACACTACATCACAAATTCACACACACTGCACAGGCTCTGCTTATTCTGTGAACATGCTATGAATTGATTGATAATATTATGGTCCTGGTATAGAGCCAGTCGCATAGTAACTTTAACTTTGTGGTGCAAACAATAACCTTTTACAGCAAAGAGAAACCATTATCTTTCACGCAGTTTCTTTGATTCAAGACAGTGACAGTTCCCTACTTCTATACTATCAATCTTATTACTGGAACACATCAGGCATAAAACACTAATCAGTTAATTTTTTACTACGATTCTACCCAGCTTCATCTCATACTTGTTCATGCCTATATGGTTGAGCCAATGCAGAATCATGTAACAGTACCATCAACAGTAAAAAAGGTTCAAGCTTTATGCATTTACACTATTGTTCAATATTTTCCAAACACACACTTAGGATTTAGCTGGCAGTTGGCACTAGCAGCTAATGGAACAGGAAGGTGAGTGTGGCAGAACATAATAGGCATTCATGTGGTCAGCTCACTAAGACAAACAGAGCTTGGATATTACCAGGCACAATCACATAAGTCTGGGATGAAGTCTGGGATTTCGTGTTTTGCAATGGGCATCTAATGCTTAACTCTGAGAAAATGTCCAAGTCCACAGGGAATTTCCTAACTCTGGAAGATGCCATAAAAAGTACTCTTCTGATGCCACTAGATTCGCCCTTGCTGATGCTGGCGATGGTATGGATGATGCAAATTTTGTCACTGAAACTGCAAATTCTGCTGTTATGAGGCTTACAAAAGAAATTTCATGGATGGAAGAGGTTACAGCTGCTGAATCTAAATTAAGAACTAGGCCGCCCACTACATATGCTGACCGTGTGTTTTCAAACGAGATGAACATTGCAATCAAAGAAACTGAGAAGAGCTACAATGCTTTCATGTTCAGAGACGCCCTGAAGTCTGGGTTCTATGACCTCCAATTGGCTAGAGATGAGTACAGGCTCTCTTGTGGTGCAGCAGGCATGAACCGTGATCTGTTGTGGCGATTTATGGATGTCCAGACCAGGCTTATCACCCCCATTTGCCCACACTATGCTGAGCACTATAAATATGCTCTTCCAATGCTCACTGTCTTGACTGACAAAGGTACTGGCATTGTGACTAGTTAAACTAATATGCATAATAATACCTGAAGGACGTAGAACCATCTGACGCGTCGCCCGCGCTGCCTGCCCCCATTGGGTCAACCTGCTCATCCTGCTCACCCTCCTCATCCTGCTCACCCTCCTCATCCTGCACATGAGCATCCTGCTGAGGAGTCTCCTGCTCACCCTCCTCACCCTGCACTTCGTCTAGACAGTCGAGAAGTTGCTGCTGCCTCTGTCGGCTCTGTGAGGTGCCCTGAAAAAGCCCACTGCCCGAGCTGTCCTCGCTGGCCGCGCTGCCCCCACTCCTCCTCGATCTCCTATGCTTGAACATGTTCAACTGTAGAAAAATTAATGTCAAACCACAGTATATGAAACAAATAATATGAAAATTAATAATGTGGAAATTGGAATACATAGCTTAATTGATTAACTAAAAGAAACATACTAATCAAAAGTCATCCGCATCCGATGATGCTTCTTCGGCTCGTTGTTTATTCATACGCTCTTGATTTCGTTGGATCCTTACTGATCTTCTAACGACGACAGGTCGTTTGCGCTTTGACCTAGGTTCTTCAATTAAGTCGCTTGAATTGCAACAGAGATTTTCGAGTCCTTCTCCATTGGTCACATGGAATCGGTGAGCTATGTCTTGATTCGACGTCGCTTCTGGTTGAAAAACAGCATCATCGTTGTCCCTGCTCGTACTCACGTAGTCAGCACTCTCTGGAGCGACGACTTGTGGGTTGACTTTGATTGCAACCCATCAAGCCCTAAGGCTTGGGTGAGGATATGGCAGGTAGTACACCTGTTTTGCCTGATTTGCAAGGACAACATCGCTCATACTGCTCGGAATCCTAGAGCTATGCTTCACCTCGACATTACCATACTTGTCGACACGAGTCCCACTATGAGCATCAAACCAGTCGCACTCGAAAAACACGACTTTAAGTTCTTTGGGGCCATCGAAAATCAACTCTACAATGTTTTGAAGAACACCGTAATAGTCCACTACTTTGTCATCGTCAACATATGAACTTGCCAACACACCACTATTGGTGGTGGCTGCCAATGGTCGACTCTTCTCCAATTTCGCGGTTCGGAAGCGATATCCATTTACATCATAGCGAGTATAGTTTCGGACGGACACAGAGGTATGTGCCATTTGCTGCAAGTCCGGGTGCACAGAGTTTTTGGAAACCTATACAAGTAATTAGTATATGAATTATATCTTCCAAGTCCAAAATTCAAAGATTAAGTATGGACAATGAGAGAACGACAATTACTAACATAATTACGAAACCACTGCACGAAGTTTGGTCCACCTTTCAACCCATCACGTCGAAGATTTTCTAATTGGATGGCCGTAGGTTTACTAGTAGATTTCCAACATTCTTCATCAAACATGCTGGACATATTACAAACATGGAGATTACACACTATAGAAATTATGAGATGAGAAAATGGACGTAACTATGAGGAAAACTTACTCGAACGCCTCCTGTGTGCTGTCAATATTGCTATACATATATAGCATTAGCGTGTTCAAATCTGATGCTTCAATGTGACGTACACTCCCTTTTCCAACTGCTTTACCCGGATTCGCAAAAATTTGAAGGGTGCTTTGGGGTGATTCATTTTCGACATGAAGTCGCACTGAAGGCGCAAACACATTGTTAGCTCGAGCGAAATACCTGGTTGAGAATTGAGATATCTCCTTAAGGGCAAAAGCCTCCGCAATACACCCTTCGACTCTAGCCTTGTTGCGAACAGACGCCCTGAGCTTTTTCAACGCCCTTTCTATAGGATACATCCACCTGAATTGCACTGGTCCGCCTACCAAAGCTTCCCAAGGCAAATGCACAATTAGATGTTGCATCACATTGAAGAATCCTGGCGGGAAAACCTTTTCAAATTTACAAATAAGAATTGGAATTTCTTTCTCAAATTTCTGCATCAACCTCTTCGATACCGTCTTTGCGCATACTTCCCTATAGAAGTAACTCAACTCTGCAAATATGCTCCAAAGCTCATCCTTAAAATAGCCTCGAAACATCACGGGCATCAGCCTCTCCATAATAATATGGTAGTCATGGCTTTTCAAACCGATCAATTTACCGGTCTTCAGATTGACTGCCCGTTTCAGATTTGCCGCATATCGATCTGGAAATTTCAGATTCTTCAACCACTTAAATATTTCTTTCCTTTCATCTGGCTTGAGGCAGTAATCAGCTCACGGCCTACTCTCATGCCCTTTATCGCTTACTTTCAACTCGAGCATCGGTCTCTTACAAATTTCAGCCATGTCTTTTCTTGCCTTCATATTATCTTTCGTTTTATCAGTCACATCGAAACATGTGCTTATGATGCTTTCAGCAACATTACGCTCTTGGTGCATCAAGTCTATGTTGTGCGGCATGATCAAGGCTTTTGCATACGGAAGCTCCCATATTGATGAAATATGGGTCCAGTTGTGGTCCTCCCCGTAGCCTTGAAACCTATCATTTTCTCCTTGCTTCAGACAAGCATGCCATGCCATTATCTGCGGTGCAGTTTGCCTCTTTGGTGGCCCATTTCTGATTTTGGCTCCACTTCTGAATGCAGTAAGCGAATTCCTGAAATCATGCTTGAATGGAGTCCAACGTCGATGAGCATCAAAGAATGACACTTTCCCACCATGCTTCAATCTGAATGCATCCGTATCATTCATACATATGGGACAGCACAACCGACCATGAACACACCATCCAGACCAATCTCCATACGCCAGCAGATCATGCACTGACCACAAATAAGCAGCGCGCATGGTAAACTCCTTTTCAGTATGGCTGTCATAAGCCTTCACACCTCTCCACAATTGTTTCAGCTCTTCAATTAAAGGGCGAACAAACATATTCAGCTTTGGCCCTGGATGCTCGGGGCCTGGGATGACTAGTGCAAGGAACATGAACTCTTCTTTATTGACCAACTCAGGAGGAAGATTATATGGCACAATGAAGACAGGCCAACACGAGTAAGGGCTTGCACTGGTATTGAAAGGTGTGAATCCGTCTGTCGATAGACCAAGCCGTACACTCCTAGGGTCGTTTGCAAATTCGGGATCAAACTCGTCAAATGCCTTCCACGCATCACCGTTCGACGGATGGACCATTATGTCTGGATCAGTGACGAGACGTACACCATTCTTTGGCCACGTCATATGCAGAGCTATTTCCTTGTTGAGGAACAACCTTGAAAGCCGAGGAATGATGGGCAACCGACGAAGTTGCTTAGCTGCGACCTTCGTAACTACCAATTCACCCTCATCATTTGTCACCTCGACATATCTAGAAGCTTCACAATGCTTACAACGGTCCAGCTTGTCATCCTCCTCAAAGAATAGCATGCAACTGTTGGGACACACGTCGATCTTCTCATATGTCATCCCAAGACCAGCCAACATCTTCTTTGCGAAGTACATATTTTTTGGCAACTTATGATTCTCCGGTAGAACCTCGCCCATAAGTTGGACGATGTCGTTGTAAGCACTGTTTGAAATGTTGCGCTTCGACTTTATCGCCATTAGTCTTGTGAGAGTCCCAAGAACTGACATCTGAGTGTGCTCGTGCAGTCTCTCTTCTCCTGCGGCGAGTAGCCGGAAGAATTCTTGAGCATCGCGTGGAAGCTGCCCCGGCTCCTCAGCGTTCATTTCAACCTCCCTACCAAGATCATGCAACATATCGTCCATCCTATCATGATCGTCATCAAGCTCCACATCCGCATCAACGTGTCTAATAGACTCTCCATGCCGGTACCATACAAGGTAGTTCGGCATAAACCCACTTTTGCAAAGGTGTTTCTCCATTTCTTCCTTCTTCTGAGGCCACTTGTTCTCGCAGCGATTGCAAGGACACTTCACTAGACGACCAGTTGCATCTTTGAAAGCGTGCTCAAGAAAATCCTTTGTTACACCCATCCATTCATTCGAATGTGCCCCATCCTTTCTCCACCCGTCATACATCACCCTCCGATCACCGTCCATTTCAAAGGCTAAACAAAAGTCAAAGAACATCAACGATCGTCCGTGGCTTATTTAGGTGAACTCCCTATTAGGTAAAGGCCCTAAACCCACCCAAGAGTGTAGGCCGATGCTTGTGATTTATGACGTGTAGCCTACGATTGCCGCGAAATTTCGGCAGCATAACCCCGCTGCTCTCCAAGCACACGCCTGAACATGGTGTGTTGGAGAACAACTGGGTTACAAAACTGAAATTCCGCGTCAATCGTAAGGCACATGTCACAAATCACAAGCATCAGCTTACACTCTCAGGCTGTCCAAAATACGTGGACAATTCCGGAACGGCGAACCTCACAAGCCAATGTGACGTTCGCCGTTCCCGAACGGGTGACGCATACGGTTCGCTACGGTTAACGATTAAAACTGAGAATAATGTATACATGAGAAATTACGAAAACAATGTATACCTGAGAATAATGTACGAGTCTAGCTAACGGTGGAGAAGGTCAAGTCGGAAGAACACCTATATACAAAAAATATTATTGTCAATAAAAAATTCGGCAGCACCTCCCCTATAAAGTGATGTTTCTAAAACCTGCAAATAAACGACAACACGATGGTTGCCAACACAGAAAACTACATGATAGCTACATAATAAACAATATGCTGACCAGTATATGCTAAACAATATGTTGACAAGTATATGCTAAACAATATGCTACAAGTATATGCCCTTACAATTATAGTTAATTAATTAACACATGCTATTGATTCTATACCTATGTAGGCTTCACCAAACTTTAGTTGCTATCAGGATGATTGGTTTTTGTGTGTAAATAAGAATCTCATCTGCTAAGTGTGTATTATCTTCATCTCAGGCTAAACAACACATGGCCTTATTATGGACATTTCTATCATACTGATATGAGGGTCAAGCAGGCACATGGACATGATGAGGAGCGGATGGCATCTCTGTAGCTGCGCTGCAGTGTATCTACATCAATATGGCAATGCTTGTCTGGACACGAATGCTACATCTACATGTAAATGCAGAGTTGCAGGTAGATAGCAACCCCTCTCCCCTGAGATGCCAACTCCGACTCCTGTCCTACTGTGTGTACTGATCTGTACAGCAAGCAATATTCAATCAGCAGTCAATTCCTAGGATGTCCTAAGGTACTGTGGAAACATTTTTCCTTCGAATACTATTATACTAATGAAAAAAGGGAGTGTCGAAATGTTTGTTGTCAACTGACGAAAATCCAGCCAGCAGGCCCATGTCCTACTTGCAGACAGATTGGATAACAAGCTTATGAATCCGAAGTGCATATTTATATCGCATATCATATATTAATCAATCCTGTCTTTCTGCCTGCTCCTATTTGTAGGTCACGACAATGATCCTATCTAAGTACATAAGTCACTAACACCATTTCCTGCTTGTGGAAAGGTTTGGTCTTGCAGGAGATGAGCTCGCCAGACAGTCCATCACACTGCGGGCTTGATTGCATCTTCACAGGACGTGGACTTGTGGGCACATGCTCCACGGGCAACGGTTCGGCATCCTCCTGGCGTTCTTGTGGCTGGCAGCAGCCGCGAGAATCTGTGTGGAGCCCTGGGCTGGGCTTGTTGCAAGATATGCCAGCCTCTCATCTTCAGACTGGAGGAGGAGGAGGGGTTCCCTCTCCAGGCTTTTTCCATGATGTTACAGCATTGAGTGCATGTTACATTCACGGCCCTATCAGCACATGCTGTGGGCAGCCGGTGATGATAGGATCAGATGCTCATATCTCCTGCGGTTTTCTGTCTACCGCATTTGGATTGGATTGGATTGGATTTGGACCCCCCCTGTACTGTACTTCCTCCTTGCTCCCCTGCTGCTTGGCGCTTTGTCCATGTGCTTTGTCCATGTGCTTGGGTTGTAACACTATGGTTAAAAACTTGGAGTGGTGGTCACATAGACATTTCTATCATACTGATATGAGGGTGTTACCTTTGGGGGTATTTGATGCCATACTTGGTTATGCATGGTTGATGGAGCACAGTCCTATGGAGTGTGATTGGATTGATAAAGTATTACAGTTTAAGGATGCTGGCCAATGGGTGAAGTTGTATGGAGATGGTGCTGGGAACAATTCTTCCATTCAGAATGTGTCAGTTCTGCAAGTGCAGAAAATGCTCAAAGGTCATGACGTGTGGGTCATGGTTCTGCTAGAGGAGGTTAAGGAGGATAACAGCACTGTTCATATTTCTCATGTACTCAAATTATATTACCCTCATCCAGTCCAAAACCATGGTATATACTCTATAAATCAATGAACGAACTACATTCAGAATTAAAATTGGTTAAGACATGAAGCATAAAAGGATCGACAGCAAACCTGTCCTAAGTCTACTGCAGGGTTCAAGCTCTTCCCACAGTCGTACACAAGATCGCCCCTTATTATAGTGATTGCTCCCGTAAGAAGATCAATCTCCACCTGCACGATTTCGAATAGAAATAGCAATCCGCCTATAAGACATCCAAACATGACTTAGCTGCCCCGGCCTGTTGTAATTAAACTAGTCTTGAGGATTTCGACGCGCACCTCGCTTATACCAGCTCCTTACAGCGTATCGCATGCCTGGAGCCAGAGAACGGTGAGGTGGGGCGCGAGCGCGGCGAGGCGCGATGGAGCTCGCCGAGCTTGCGTGCGCGCGACGGCCACGGGGAGCCAGAGAACGGCGGGCGCGCGCGACGGAGCTCGCCGAGCAGAGAACGGCGAGGCGGGGCGCGAGCGCGGCGAGGCGGGGCACGACGGAGGTCACCGGGCTTGCGTGCGCGCGACGGCCACGGGCTTGCGTGCGCGCGACGGCCACGGGCGCAAGCGAGCGCGGCGAGGCGGGGCGCGACGGAGCGAGGCGGGGCGCGAGCGCGGCGACGGCGGGGCGCGAGTGCGGCGGCGGCAGGATTAAGGGACGGGCGAGGAGGTTGTGTGCTGAGTCAGGGATGGACGATTAAGGGACACTATTTTCGTCGGCCTCACGGAGGCCGACGAAAATAATGGTCGGTTAATAACGTATTTTTGTCGGCCTGGCTGAGACCGACGAAAATACACCACATTTTCGTCGGTCCTGAGGCCGACGAAAATAAGTTTCGTATTCTCGTGGGCCTACCCACGAAAATATTCACTGGCCCACGAAAATAGCCACATTTTCGTCGGTAACGACGACCGACGAAAATAACATTGCATTTTCGTGGGCCGGTCGACGAAAATAATCCGGCCCACGAAAATTTATGCGTTTCCTGTAGTGCATGTTATCATTATAAATAGATGTCAGGGACATAAATATACTTTTACCCGGGCTGCGTCCATGCCTATAAATAGATGAACAGTAGCACCGTACTGTTCACGCTGGATTGTATTCACTCTCTCGCATCTCACCTTCGAGCATACCGAAGGTATCAATGTAATATTAACATTGTTGATATTCTTTTATGTTTTATGAAATGCAAGACTAAATTAATTATTAAGATATAATTATCATATTTATTCATTCACATTTTATCCTTATACCGATACAGTGAAGGTATGTCCTTCTTGATCTTTCGTCTGAGGGCATTATATCCGCAAGGAGATTATGCTTCGAAGGACGAAGGTCCTTAATGATTAACAATCGTGTTGCCTTGTTCTTGACTCACAACATTTGAGAACAAGTGACCAACATTGGCGCCCACCTCCAGTGAACTCACTTCCACAACCTTCAACAAGCATTCACCTTTGTCATGTCGCCGAAGAAGGCAACGGTGCCAGGGGCTGCCTTGCAGCCACTGGACACAAATCAGGACACACTCTCCCTGCGAGAGGCTAGGAGCCAAAAGAGAAAGGCCACCAACCCGACTCTTCATGAGGAGCAGATTGACCAGGAGATCAGGGATTTAGAAGCAATCCATCAACAAGTACAAAGGAAAAAGGAGAAAATGCTCTGGCTGGCCGACCTTCAGAAGAAGATTGATGAAGCAGCTGAGGAGATGCGTCATCTTACTCAAGATGACCAGGACCAAATGCCTTAGCACAGGGAGCTTCGTCAGGAAAGCCCATTCAACGAAGATGAATGGTACAACGACTTCCATCACGGTAACTTTACTTTCGATGATGCTTCTCTTCTGACAGCAAAATTGTAGGCTACCCTGTGGCCACAGTCCTACAAGCCACCTCAGTTACCCATGTATGATGGGCATTCGGATCCAAAGCAATTTCTAATGAGCTATGAGGCAACAATATCCTTGTATGGGGGCAACGCTACTGTCATGGCAAAGTCCTTCATCATGGCAGTCAGAAGCGTGGCGTAGACATGGTATTCCTCTCTTCGGCCAGGCACAATCACATAATGGCAGAAGCTGAAGGACATGCTAGTCACCAGCTTCCAGGGCTTTCAGACGAAGCCAGTCACTGCTCAGGCCTTGTTTCAATGCACGCAAGACCATGAGAAGTACGTGCAGGCGTACGTTCGAAGGTTCCTGCGTTTGAGAGCTCAAGCGCCTACAATTCCCAATGAAATTATTATTGAGGCCATGATCAAGGGGCTTCGGCCAGGACCTATAGCTTAATATTTTGCAAGGAAGCCACCACAGACCATGGAAAAACTCCTTTAGAAGATGGATGAATACATCCGGGCTGAAAACGATTTCCACCAAAGAAGGGAAGAAGCATACAAGTTTTCTGAAATGACTAGGGGCTTCGGAGGAAGACTTCATCCCAGGCATGTCAGGTGAATCCATAATTCCAATGCTAACGATGAAAGGGCCAACAATGATCAGAGCAGTCTTCATAGCTCACAGACTTTGGGCATGCAGCAAACTTCTTACAGACCGCTAGCTCCGAGAGGCAGAGGAGGAAGAAGCTTCAGTGGAGGAAGGTTCGGTAATCAGCCCAGGAAGTTGTTTTGCCTTTTCTGTGGCAAGGACAAGGGTCACACAATGAGGACGTGCCAGGCCACGATCCAAAAGAAAAAGGAAATTGCTGAAGCCGATGCATGGCAGAACCAGCCGAAGCAGGTCCTCCATACTTGAAAGGGAAATAGGGTTAACCTTTTCCCACGGTTAATTTTGGTGGTTGAATGCCCAACACAAATATTGGACTAACTAGTTTGCTCTAGATTACATGTTCTATAGGTGCATAAAGGTTCAACACAAACCAATAAAAGATTGAAGTTAGGGATCAAATTCAAAGGAGCAAAGAAACCGAGTGTGCTCTGGTCTGGCGCACCGGACTGTCCGGTGTGCCACCGGACAGTGTCCGGTGCACCAGGTCCGTACAAGGATGAACTAGCCACTCTTGGGTGTCTTCAGGCGCACTCCACTATAATTCACCGGACTGTCCGGTATGACAGCGGAGCAACGGCTACTTCGCGCAACGGTCGACTGCAAAAGCGTGGTGATCAGATGAACAGTGAGGAACAGTGCGCGCAGAATCAGAGCCACAGGTCAGAGGCGCAACGGACACTGAACAGTGTCTGTCCAATGCGGCACCAAACTGTCTGGTGCCACTAGAGGACAAAGCCTGCAACAGTCAAAAGCTCCAGAACCCTAACGGTTGGGTGACGTGGCTGGCGCACTAGACTGTCCGGTGCGCCCATCGACAGCAGCCTACCCCAACGGTTGTTTGGTGGTTGAGGGCTATAAATACCCCCAACCACCACCACTCCAAGCATCCAAGATTTTTGAGTATCACATTCAACACAAGAGCTCTAGCATTCACTCCTAGACACAATTCAAAAGATCAAAGCCTCTCCAAGTCCCAAATTCAACTCAAGCACTTAGTGACTTGTGAGAGAGAGATTTTGTGTTCTTTTGAGCTCTTGCCTCTTTAATTGCCTTTTTCCTTTCTCATTTCTTTTCTCAAGTGATTTGTAATCGAAGCAAGAGTGGTGGTCCTTGCAGGGTCTAAGTGACCCGGGAGATTAAGGAAAAGGCTCACTCGGTCTAAGTGACCGTTTGAGAGAGGAAAATGGTTGAAAGAGACCCAGTCTTTGTGACCACCTCAACGGGGACTTGGTTCTTTAGAACCGAACCTCGGTAAAACAAATCACCATGTTCATCCACTTTATTTCTTGGTTAATTTGTTTTCCCCTCTCTTTCAGACTCGGATTTAATTCTAACGCTAACCCTGGCTTGTAGTGTGTGCTTAAGTTTATAAATTTCAGATTTCGCCTATTCACCCCTCTCTAGGCGACTTTCAATTGGTATCAGAGCCCGGTGCTTCATTAGTGTCTAACAACTCGAAGTGATCCACCAAGAGGGGGATGGAAACTGGTGACAAAGCCACAAGCCATGGGAAGGCTCCATCAAGGGAGTCCGGCACCAAAGTGAAGGAGGGATCCCCTCCTCGCATCAAGTCGCATCGGAGTGGCGACAAGAAGAAAATATGAAGAAAGTGGTCTACTACGAGACCGACTCATCATCGCCCTCCACATCCGGCTCCGACGCCGCGTCCGTCACTTCTAAGCGCCATGAGCGCAAGAAGTATAGTAAGATGCCACTTCATTATCCCCGCATTTCTAAGCACACCCCTTTACTTTCCGTTCCATTAGGCAAACCACCATATTTTGATGGTGCGTATTATTGTATGTGGAGTGATAAAATGAGGCATCATCTAACCTCACTCCACGTAAGCATTTGGGACATTGTTAAATTTGGAGCGCATGTACCTACCGTAGGGGACGAGGGATACGACTCGGACGAGGTCACCCAAATACGACACTTTAACTCCCAAGCAACTACTATACTCCTCGCCTTCTTGTGTCGAGAGGAGTATAATAAGGTACAAGGGTTAAAGAGTGCCAAGGAGATTTGGGACGTCCTAAAGTCCACGCACGAAGGAGATGAGGTGACCAAGATCACCAAGCAGGAGACGATCGAGGGGGAGCTCGATTGATTCGTCCTCAACCAAGGAGAGGAGCCACAAGCAATGTACAACCGGCTCAAGACCTTGGTCAACCAAGTGCGCAACCTCGGGAGCACCAAGTGGGATGACCATGAAATGGTCAAGGTTATTCTTAGATCACTCGTATTTCGTAATCTCACTCAAGTTCAATTAATACGTGGTGATCCTAGATATAAGCTAATGTCTCCCGAGGAGGTAATTGGAAAGTTTGTGAGCTTTGAACTAATGATCAAAGACTCCAAACACATCGTCAACTTGGAGCAAGGCACCACCTCAACACCTGAGGTGCAACCCGTCGCATTCAAAGCGACGGAAGAGAAGAAAGAAGATTCTACATCAAGTAGGCTCCCCATCGACGCCTCCAAGCTCGACAATGAGGAGATGGCGCTCATCATCAAGAGCTTCTGTCAAATCCTCAAGCAAAGGAGGGGGAAGGTTTACAAACCCCACTCCAAGAGGGTGTGCTACAAATGTGGTAAGCCCGGTCATTTTTTTGCTAAATGTCCCATGTCTAGTGATAGTGACAGGGGAGACGACAAGAGGGGGAAGAAGAAGGAGAAGAAGAGGTACTACAAGAAGAAGAGCGGTGATGCCCATGTGTGTCGGGAATGGAACTCCGATGAGAGCTCCACCGACTCCTCCTCCAACGAGGATGCCGCCAACATCGCCGTCAACAAGGGACTTCTCTTCCCCAATGTCGGCCACAAGTGCTTCATGGCAAAGGATGGCAAAAAGAAGAAGGTACAAACTAGAACCACCCCCAAGTATACTACATCTAGTGATGAGGGTAGTTCTAGTGAAGATGACTTGCTTACTCTTTTTGCCAACCTTAACATGTAACAAAAGGAAAAATTAAGTGAATTGATAGGAGCCATTCATGAGAAGGATGAACTTTTGGATAGCCAAGAGGAATTCCTTATTAAAGAAAACAAAAAGCATGTTAAATTGAAAAATGCTTATGCTCAGGAAGTAGAGAAATGTGAAAATTTATCTAAGGAGCTTAGCATTTGCCATGAATCAATTTCTAACCTTAGAACTGAGAATGCTAATTTAATTGCTAAGGTTGAAAAGTTAAATGTTTGTAATGGTTCAATTTCCAAACTTAGAAATGAAAATGCTAGTCTAATTGCTAAGATTGACGAATTGAATGTTTGCAAAAAAATCTATTTCCTGTCTTAGAAATGAGAATGCCACATTACATTTTAAGATAGAAGAATTAAATGTTTGCAAACCATCTACATCTACTGTTGATCATGTTTCTATTTGTACTAGATGTAGAGATGTTAATGTTGATGCTATAAATGATCACCTTGCTTTAATTAAACAACAAAATGATCATATAACTCAATTAACTTCTAAAATTAATGAGCATGAAATTGAAAATGAAAAATTTAAATTTGCTAGGAGCATGCTCTATAGTGGGAGTCGTCCTGGCATTAAGGATGACATTGGTTTCCAATAGGGAAGCAATGTCAAGCTTAATGCCCCTAAAAGATTGTCTAATTTTGTTAAGAGCAAGGCTCCTATGGTTCAGGATAATGAGGGCTACATTTTATATCCTGCTAATTATCCTGAGCACAAAATTAGGAGAATTCATGCTAAGAAATCTCATTATGTTTCTCACCATGCTTTTATGTATAAGAATGAGACATCTAGCTCTAGGCATTCTACACATGTTAAAATGCATAAAAAGAAAACTCCTACTGCATCAAATGAGCCTAACATTTCATTTAAGACTTTTGATGCATCAGATGTTTTAACTAACAAATCAGGCAAAGTAGTTGCCAAATATGTTGGGGGAAATCACAAAGGCTCCAAGACTTGTGTTTGGGTACCCAAGGTGCTTGTTTCTAATGTGAAAGGACCCAAGACCGTTTGGGTACCTAAGAACAAGGCCTAAATTGTTTTGTAGGTTTATGCATCTGGGGGCTCTAGTTGGATAATTGATAGCGGATGCACAAACCACATGACAGGGGAGAATAGAATGTTCTCCTCCTATGAGAAAAACGATGATCCCCAACGAACTATCACATTCGGGGATGGAAATCAAGGTTTGGTCAAAGGACTTGGTAAAAGTGCTATATCACCTGACCATTCTATTTCAAATGTTTTTCTTGTAGATTCTTTAGATTATAACTTGCTTTCTGTATCTCAATTATGCAAAATGGGCTACAACTGTCTTTTTACAGATATAGGTGTTACTGTCTTTAGAAGAAGTGACGACTAAGTAGAATTTGAGGGAGTATTAGAGGGTCAGCTATACTTAGTTGATTTTTAACAAAGCTGAACTCGATACTTGCTTAATTGCTAAGACTAATATGGGTTGGCTCTGGCATCGCCGACTAGCCCATGTTGGGATGAAGAATCTTCACAAGCTTCTAAAGGGAGAACACATTTTAGGACTAACAAATGTTCATTTTGAGAAAGACAGGGTTTGTAGCGCATGTCAAGCAGGAAAGCAAGTTGGCGCTTATCATCCACACAAGAACATAATGACAACAGATAGGCCACTGGAGCTATTCACATGGATCTATTCGACCCGATAGCTTACATAAGCATCGGCGGGAGTAAGTACTGTCTTGTTATAGTGGATGATTATTCTCGCTTCACTTGGGTATTCTTTTTGCAGGAAAAATCTCAAACCCAAGAGACCTTAAAAGGATTCTTAAGACGGGCTCAAAATGAGTTCGGATTGAGAATCAAAAAGATAAGAAGCGACAACGGGACGGAGTTCAAGAACTCTCAAATTGAAGGCTTTCTTGAGGATGAGGGCATCAAGCATGAGTTCTCTTCTCCCTACACACCTCAACAAAATGGTGTAGTGGAAAGGAAAAATAGAACTCTACTGGACATGGCAATAACCATGCTTGATGAGTACAAGACTTCGGACCGGTTTTGGGCTGAGGCGATTAACACCGCCTGCTACTCCATCAACCGGCTCTACCTTCACCGAATCCTCAAGAAGACATCATATGAACTCTTCACCGGTAAAAAGCCAATGTTTCATATTTTAGAGTCTTTGGTAGCAAATGTTTTATTCTTATTAAAAGAGGTAGAAAATCTAAATTTGCTCTTAAGGCTGTAGAAGGCTTTTTACTTGGCTATGACTCAAACACAATGGCATATAGAGTCTTCAACATATACACTGGATTAGTTGAGGTTTCTTGTGACATTGTGTTTGATGAGACTAACGGCTCCCAAGTGGAGCAAGTTGATCTTGATGAACTAGATGATGAAGAGGCTCCGTGCGTCACGCTAAAGAAAATGTCCATTGGGGATGTGTGTCCTAAGGAATCCGAAGAGCCTCCACAAGCACAAGATCAACCGTCATCTTCCAACCAAGCATCTCCACCAACTCAAGATGAGGAACAGGCTCAAGATGATGAAAATGAAGATCAAGAGGATGAGCCACCTCAAGAGGAGGACAATGATCAAGGGGGAGATAAAGTTAATGAAGACAAGGAAGATCAAGAAATACAGGGTCATAGACCGCCACACCCAAGAGTCCACCAAGAAATTCAACAAGATCACCCCGTGAAATCCATTCTCGATGACATTCATAAAGGGGTAACCACTAGATCTCGAGTTGCTCTTTTTTGTGAACATTACTCTTTTGTTTCCTCTATTGAGACATACAGGGTGGAGGATGCACTAAGAGATTGGGATTGAGTGCTGGCAATGCAAGAGGAGCTTAACAACTTCACGAGGAACGAGGTATGACATTGAGTTCCACGTCCTAACCAAAATGTTGTAGGTACCAAATGGGTATTCCGCAACAAGCAAGATGAGCATGGTGTGATGACAAGGAACAAAGCCTGACTTGTGGCCAAAGGTTATTCACAAGTCGAAGGTTTGGATTTGGATGAAACTTATGCACCCGTAGCTAGGCTTGAGTCAATTTGCATATTACTTGCCTATGCTACTTACCATGGCTTTAAGCTTTATCAAATGGACGTGAAAAGTGCCTTCCTCAATGGACCAATCAAGGAAGAGGTCTATGTTGAGCAAGCCATTAGTGATAAGGAAATCTCCCAGGCATTCATACCATGCTCTTGGGGCTTGCTTGAGCCCATAAAGCGCCTTTAAGAGTTTATATACATGGTTATGGTACTCACTATCTTCAAAGTCCTACACACTTTACTAAAACTATTGCAAAAGATTTGTTTGTATGCCAAATTTATGTTGATGATATCATATTTGGGTCTACTAACAAATCTACTTGTGAAGAGTTTAGTAGGATCATAATACAGAAATTCGAGATGTCTATGATGGGGGAGTTGAAGTACTTCCTTGGATTTCAAATCAAGCAACTCCAAGACGACACCTTCATTAGCCAAACAAAGTACATTCAAGACATTCTTAAGAAGTTTGGGATGAAGGATGCCAAACCCATCAAGACTCCCATGGGAACAAATGGACATCTCGACCTTGACACGGGAGGTAAGTCCGTAGATCAAAAGGTATACTGGTCGATGATAGAATCTTTACTCTATTTATGTGCATCTCGACCGGACATTATGCTTTTCGTATGCATGTGTGCAACGTTCCAAGCCGATCCTAAGGAAGTTCACCTTAGGGCCATGAAGAGAATCATGAGATACTTAGTTTATACTCCTAAGTTTGGACTTTGGTACCCCAAGGGATCTACTTTTGATTTAATAGGATATTCCGATGCCGATTTGGCAGGGTGCAAAATTGATAGGAAGAGCACATCAGGGACTTGTCAGTTTCTCGGAAGATCCCTAGTGTCTTGGGCTTCAAAGAAACAAAACTCAGTCGCTCTTTCCACCGCCGAAGCCGAGTACATTGCCACAGGTCATTGTTGTGCACAACTACTTTGGATGAGGCAAACCCTTAGGGACTATGGCTACAAATTGAGCAAAGTCCCTCTTCTATGTGATAATGAGAGTGCAATCCGCATGGCGAATAATCCCGTTGAACACAACCGCACTAAGCACATAGACATTCGGTATCACTTTCCGAGGGATCACCAACAAAGGGGATATCGAAATAGCTTATGTCAACACCAAAGATCAATTAGCCGATATCTTTACCAAGCCATTAGATGAGAAAACCTTTAGCAAACTTAGGAATGAGCTAAATATTCTTGATTCTCGGAATTTTGATTAAAACATTGCACACATAGCTCATTTATATACCTTTGATCATATCTCTTTCATGACTACGACTAATGTGTTTTCAAGTGTATTTCTATGCTAAGTCGTAGATTGAAAGGGAAATGGAGTACTCGACGAAGACAAGGCTTCCACTCAACTCTACCGATATCTTTTATCCTTCATCATCACTCCACATCACTCTCAAATTGGTATAATCTTTTCACTCATATTTACTTTTATCAATGCAGGAGAAAGTAAAAAGGGGCTCACAAGGTCTCCGTTTTTGGCGATTAATGCCAAAGGGGGAGAAAGTATTAGCAGCCCAAAGCAAAAGGACCGCACCACCAACTTCAACAATTTTCGAAATGAAGATTTATTTGGTTTTCACAAATTTTTTTAATTGGTATCTTGTGATAAGCAATTTCTTCAATTAGTATATTTTCAAAATTGGTATCAATCAAAACCCTCTTGAAAACTAAGAGGATAATTTCATTCAGGGGGAGTTTTATTTAGTCAAAGGAAAAGCATTTAAAATCGGGGAGAAATTTCAAATCTTGAAAATACTTCGTGCAATCATATTCATATACCTTTGACTATTTGCAAAAGACTTTGAAAAGATTTTCCAAAAATATTTGCAAAAATGAAACAAGTGGTGCAAAGGTGGTCCAAAATGTTAAATAAAAGAAAGCAATCCATGCATATCTAACTATAAATTGGTTTAATTCCAAGTAACCTATGCACTTACCTTATGCAAACTAGTTCAATTTTGCACTTATATATTTGCTTTGGTTTGTGTTGGCATCAATCACCAAAAAGGGGGAGATTGAAAGGGAAATAGGGTTAATCTTTTCCCACGATTAATTTTGGTGGTTAAATGCCCAACACAAATATTGGACTAACTAGTTTGCTCTAGATTACATGTTCTATAGGTGCATAAAGGTTCAACACAAACCAATAAAAGATTGAAGTTAGAGATCAAATTCAAAGGAGCAAAGAAACCGAGTGTGCTCTGGTCTGGCGCACCGGACTGTCCGGTGTGCCACTGTACAGTGTCCGGTGCACCAGGTCCGTACAAGGATGAACTAGCCACTCTCGGGTGTCTTTAGGCGCACTCCGCTATAATTCACCGGACTATCCGGTGTGCCACCGGACTGTCCGGTGTGACAGCGGAGCAACGGCTATTCCGTGCAACGGTCGACTGCAAAAGCATGGTGATCAGATGAACAGTGATTAACAGTGCGCGCAGAGTCAGAGCCGCAGGTCAGAGGCGCACCGGACACTGAACAATGCCTGTTTGGTGCGGCACCGGACTGTCCGGTGCCATTAGAGGACAATGCCTGCAACGGTCAAAAGCTCCAGAACCCTAACTATTGGGTGACATGGCTGGCGCACCGGACAGTGTCCGGTGGCGCACCGGACTGTCCGGTGCGCCCATCGACAACAGCCTGCCCCAACGGTTGTTTGGTGGTTGAGGGCTCTAAACACCCCCCAACCACCACCACTCCAAGCATCCAAGATTTCTGAGTATCACATTCAATACAAGAGCTCTAGCATTCACTCCTATACACAATTCAAAAGATCAAAGCATCTCCATGTCCCAAATTCAACTCAAGCACTTAGTGACTTGTGAGAGAGAGATTTTGTGTTCTTTTGAGCTCTTGCCTCTTGGATTGCCTTCTTCCTTTCTCATTTCTTCTCTCAAGTGATTTGTAATCGAAGCAAGAGACACCTAAGTGTGTGGTGGTCCTTGCGGGGTCTAAGTGGCCCGAGAGATTAAGGAAAAGGCTCACTCGGTCTAAGTGATCGTTTGAGAGAGGGAAAGGGTTGAAAGAGACCCGGTCTTTGTGACCACCTCAATGGGGACTAGGTTCTTTAGAACCGAACCTCGGTAAAACAAATCACCGTGTTCATCCGCTTTATTTCTTGGTTGATTTGTTTTCCCCTCTCTTTCAGACTCGGATTTAATTCTAACGCTAACCCTGGCTTGTAGTGTGTGCTTAAGTTTATAAATTTCAGATTCCGCCTATTCACCCCCCTCTAGGCAACTTTAAATACTGCTTCGTTCTACTCTCCATACATCCTGGAATATGTAGGCAACCAATAGCCTACGGCTTCTGCAGCTTCAACAAGTCACTCTCAAGCTTCTTGGGCTCAATTACCACCACCCCCACCAATGGCGCCTGCCCCAAGTCATGATCAGCAGCCAGAAGGGCATCTTTGTTCTCAGCAACAACATGACCTTCGGGAGCAGTCTGAAACTCGCAAAGTTAACAACACTGTGCCCGAATCCAGGCATATCTACTAAAGATGACACAATGTTTTGGCCAAAAGAAAGTGTTGATTTGTTCCATTCCTACTTCTTTTTGCTTTTATATTTCCGTCACAAAAGACAATATAGGAAGGTTTAACCTTCAACTCGATGTAATAAACCTGTGGTTACACCATCGAGTGTGACAAAACCAAGTTTCGAAGCTCAAAAGTCATTCGTAAGGGAGAGCAGAGTAAGTTCCGAAGCTCCAAAGATGTTCTTAAGGGAGCGCAGAGTTAGTTCCGAAGCTCAAAAGTCGTTCCTAAGTGAATGCAGAGCTAAGATGCCACCTAAATCAAAGGTGAAGAAGCTCCAAAGTCGTTCCTAAGGGGATGCAGAGCTTAAATGCCACCTAAGTCAAAGGTGAAGAAGCTCCAAAGTCGTTCCCAAGGGGATGCAGAGCTTAGCTCCAAAGTCATTCCTAAGGGGATGCAGAGCTGAAATACCACCTATGTAAAAGGTGAAGAGACTCCAAAGTCGTTCCTAAGGGGATGCAGAGTCTGGGTGTGTATTCACGTGGGTTTTTACCTTCGGCATAAACATCATTTTGCATCATACCATCACATCATATTACATAGCATCGCATCATACATCATCTCGCATCACTAAAAAGATCTAGACAAACAAAGAAAAGCTGCTCTCTCTAAAAAATTGATCGGATTATGAAAAGGAATGTTACAGCACAAGACGTGCCTTTGGCAGATATATTGTACTACATGAAGCTAACTTTCGTCAACAGTAGCACAAGAAGAATCCTTTTCTTTGCGAAGCATGAAAAGAAGGGAAGGTGTTTTTTCGCCAAAGGCTCAAAAACGGTACGTACGAAGGTTTCATGCATCGCAAAGAGATATATTACATTAATGTACATACAAATACTGGATATTTGTTTCTTACACAAGACGACAGCCATACACAAGCATTACATTTTCATGCATACAAAAATTTAATCCTCCTTTAGCACTTTTTCAGCAGCTTCGTGTAATAGTCTGTCGACGACTTCATCAACGACTTCATTAGCAATTTTCATTATATCCAAAGCTTCTTTCATGGCCGGGTCGGCTTCGGGATTATACGGCTTCGATGGTGGTGATAGGTCAGCTGCAATAAAGAAAATGTTGGTTAACTTCGAAGCTAAAAGCGAACAACGAAGCTAAACCTCAATAAAAGTACCTATAATCCTAGCACGTTCAGCAGCTTCTTCAGCTCATTTAGCCTCTTCTCGAGCGTCGTGAGATTCTTTCTCATTCTTTATAATTGCTTCGTCAGCCATCTCACGACCGCCCTTCATCCAGACATTGGAGTAAAACCTCCCGCCCATCAAAGAGGCTTCGGCCGAGGGGTCCTTGTTGTCATCTGCTGAGAAAATGGATTCCGGCTGGGCTGCGGCCTTAACATGTTCACAACCGACCTTCTCTAAAATTGCCGCGACCCCTCGTGCACCGGCGAAAGTGCAGAAATCCCCACGATCGTGGAGTATTTCATCAAAATCTTCGGCCTCTTCGCCGATCCACTGGATAACCCCTTCGGGATCACCGCGAATAAACTTCTGCTCCGAAGAGTATGCTCCCACCTTTGCAAAACTATTTTTAGCTTCTTGGTGCATTCCAAGGATATTTCGAAGCATCTCTCCTTGGAATCCCGGAGCTCTTCAACATTCTTTTGCACCCTTGACCTTTCCATTTCACTTATTTCCTGCTTAGCATCTGCAACTTCAAATTTTTCATTCATTTCCACAAGCTTCTTCTTTAAATCTTCAACCTCGGCCTTGTGAGCTTCGATTTGTGCATTAAGCTTGGCTTAGATTGTTTTCAGCCTGTCCACTAAGGAAAACAATATCTTATCCTTCTCGAGAGCTTCATTCCTTAGTGAAATGACCTCCGTCCGAAGGTTACCCAGAGCCATTTGGCATCTCTCGTCCTCTGCTTCCTTTTGGGCCTTTAAAGCCTTACTTAAAATTAAGCCCTGATAATAACAATATATGAGAGCATAATGGTAGCAAGAAAAGCTACAGCTATAGTTTACTTTACAATAAAAATATATATACCTTCAAGCTATTATAAGCAAGACTAGCTGCAAGATCATCCTTTGACATTGCAGATAGGTCGAGCTCAAGCTTCGGGAATCCCATGTTCCTCATCATTTCTCGACAAACAGATATCTCTTTATTGTGTGGTAGGCAATAGAGAAAATCATCTTCATCATTGCCGCTATACACCAAGGATCCTTGTGGATACTTTAGATCCTTGGCGTATTGCCTTGTTTCGGCAATCTGCTCCTCCGATAACTGTTTCCTCGAAGCATGTCGCACGATAAACTCCAGCTCTTCGACAGGTGCTTTAGGAGCAGGAGACTTGAATTTCTCAGGGACACCTTCTTTTTCCAAGGTTAGAGGAGCAGCCTCTAAAGGTTGTGCATCGGCAGGAACTAAGGGTCTAGCCTCAAAAGTTGCCTGCGTCGTGCTAGCTTCGCCAGATTTCTTTAAAACTTTGCCCTTTGTATCAGGCGCTGCAGCAGAAGCATGAGTTGATACCTTTACAGATTCTGTAACACCCCTGGTGTTACTGCCACTAAAACTTGAGCATAACATCATAAGCATTGACATATCATGTGTTTATCACACCTAGAGTGCATTTACTAGGCAAAAATTTCAAACAAGTTGTATTGCTATGACATTCTATGGATAAAACCCTAGAGTAGGATACTTAACCCTAGATTGGGCTTAAAGGGGTAACCAAAGCCTAAACAAGAGAAAACTTCAAAAGTTGATAATAATGATCATAAAATACCACCGTTAATGAATTTAAGGGACATCCAAACCCTAGAAGTATCAAAAACTCTAAAAAGAACCCTAGAAAGCCCTAGACTTAAACACTAGGGGGCTAAGTGCAAAATTAGTGCACTTTTGGACTAAAGTGCAAAAACCATGAAGTTAAGGCACCTTAAGTCATATGGTTCACAAGTATGTGGATTTGCAAGTTAAACCTTGAGATTTGGACTTATTTGCAAAAAGTCCTATTTGAACTCTATTGGGATTAAGTCTGAAATTCAGAGAATTGGCTCAACTTTGAAGCTTTGTAACTTCCAATTAGGAGAAGTTTGCCCTAGATTAATACATCAAACCTATAGAGCTATGAAAGGAGAACAATTCTTATTAAGTGACCAAGCACTGATGCTGTGTAAAAATTGGAGAAAAGCAAGCCCAAAGTTGGGCTGTCAGTCAGCCAAAAACCTAAAATTGGATATTCAGTGACATGGGATGAACTTTGGGAGTCTTTCTGAAGATGATCTAGTAAGTGTTTGAGCATGGTTACTCTAGCAAGATTGTAGCTGGTTTATTGGGCTATCACTTTGATACAGAGAGTTGATTCAGTCCTTATACAAAATCTGGAGCAAATCGGTACAAAAAATGCTTTGTCAGGTCAATTGAATAGGTTGCGCCATGGTACAGTGAATGGGATGGATCAGGTTCAGAGAACCTCACCGCCGGCGACCTGTGCGCCTAGATCCACGCCGCCATTGCGATTCCTGCTCACCAGTGACCGGATAATGCTCCTAGGTAAAAGATCTTCGCTTGGGAATAACTCCGGTGGCTGGCCGCCGTACCCCCTTGTCTTGCGGCCGGCGCAGATAAGCTCACCGGCGTTGGCAGCCTGTCGATCGTTTGCCACGTGCCCAGGCGCCTTACCACATCGTGGTTAATCGTGCTAGGCATATCCGGTGATCGCCGGATGGACCGCCACGGTGAAAGCCACTAAGCGCTTGCGCTAGTAACCCATGTTATCTCCGGCCGCCGCGCGTCGTCGTCTAATTCATCGACCACCGCTCATGGGCTCTATAAACTGAGCGCACTGCGAGCTCCGTAGGATAATTATGCATCCATAGCACCCAAGCTTGCCTCGAATCATCCTCTAGAACTCTCTAATTTCCCATTCTCCCAAATCCGTTCTCCGCCACCGTAAAAGAGCCCTCACCGTGGTTAGCGTGTTCCAGGTCTATTTGTACTCCCTGCTCTCTTGTTCTAGCATCCTTAAGTCCTCCTGAAGCTCCTCGACCAATTGAATTGGGTTAGGCTACCCTGGATCACCGAGAACACATTAGTTCCTTTGACTGTCCGCACTGTCTCCGTGGACAGGATGATTTAGAGTCTCATTAGTGAAATTGAGTGAGGGGAAATGGTTAGGAGGGATCTGATTTGGTGTCTGCCGCTTGGGAGCGCCGGTCTTTGCGTGATCCGGCTAGTCTAGACTCGCCGGTGCTTGGATCTCCGCCGTGCGACGTCGTGGACTTGGCGCTGTGAAGAATTAGAAGTTCAGGGGTCTAACCGTAAACTATCAGCGACTCAAGGAATAATGCTGTGACCCCGCTTCAGATTATTCAAATGGACAGGGCCTTTCTGCAAAACTTGCAGCGCGGGCGCGCGTGGGCGCGCTTCTACCCTAGCTGGGCCGGTTCGGGCCGGATTCAGCCCAGAACTGTTCATCATTTTCTTTTTTCTTTTTCTATTAGACTTTGGAAATCTATAAGAAATTGTAGAAAAATCCTAAAAATACCAGACCAATTTTTCTAGGCTTCTAATTTCCTATAGAATTTAATAAAAATAGTTTCATGATTTTTAGTCCAAATAGGAAATTATAGAGTATTTAAAATAGCCAAAAACCTTGCTTCTGGATTTTTAGAGAATAAGTAATAAATCCAAAATTCACTAAACTTTTAGGGTAAACTCTAAATAATATTTAGAAGCCTTGGGTAGAGTTTGGTATGATTTGGACCATGTTTGATACTTAGAACCCAAAACCCTATCCCCTGCCCTTTGAACTTCACTATTGACTCCGAAAACCCTAAGTTCTCAGAGATCCATGAAGGAAAGTTGTACTCAAGACCTTAGAGAATAAACTTTTATTGTCTTTGCATCTTCATGAGCACTACATGAGCATTCATTATTATACTTGGCTATATTTAGAAAATGAGGAGGAAGTAGAGGTTGAAGAGACAAGGACTTCATCACCACCACCACCTGAGGAACATCAGGCAGGCAAATGTTTCTATTTTGATATCTGCGGGACAGAGCCTGATTCACCAGTAACACAAGGCAAGCCCCGGTGCATTTGCCACCTCCTTGTTCCTTTTAAAATCTTTCTCACTTGCTTGATGCATTAGGTGATAGGAGTTGTGTGCTAAACCAATTCCTGCATTTCCTTCATTGGATTTGATTACTTCTCCCTAAGTCCCTGTTTTACAAAAGGTTTTTCTTATGCTTAGCCCTACTCTAGAAAAACAAAATGTTTTGTTTTCACAAAAGATGATGTTGCAAAGTGGTGGGATGTTTTTCAAAAACAAAACTTGATGGTGGATCCATCATGGCCATGATGGGTTCAACATCAGAAAAGATGTACCTCTGCCAGGTACCAAACTTTGGGTTTGAAATGATAAAGCTGAGACCGGGCGGGTGACTTGCACGAGAAGAGAGTCTCGGTGTAGTGTCTCCGTCTGTGTCGATTAAGGACCGTGTTGATGTAGGCTTGATGTCTGAGGACCCTTTAACTGGCCACATGCCTTGTCATGGGTAAGCTTTGCCTCGGGCAGACTAATACCAGAATAAGATAACACGCAATGGGAGTGGAGAGATGGTGAGAGTAGCATGTACCCTCCGTGGCAAGAGGCTGGACGGTGGTATATCTGTGCTCTCGGTTGGCGTGAACCTGATCTGGTCTTAAGAACCCCGGTGGCGAGTTGACATATGTGTTGGGGGTGTGCTTCGTAGCCGAAGATCCTAAAGAAAGAGAATACCTTCGGCAGACACTCTCAGGAGCAAGCGCCGAAGCTATCACTTAAAGAGCTTCGGCACAATGATAAATCTTAAGACAAAGGACTGAACCGACTTAAAGATGGATTGACTCAAAAACCCATGATATTTGCGTCATTACTGTAATCAATTGTAAAGGGTTTAAATGTAATTTTACGCAGGTTGCATCCTATGTCTATAAATAGGTGAACAGTACGCCGGCACTGTTCACGCGATCTTGTGATAACTGGCTCATTACGCTTGAATTATTGCTTTCCACCAAGACGAAGGTATAATTGTATTCAAACGTTATATTTTGATGCTCTTAAGGTCATATAATAAAACATGTGTATATATTTTATATTTTTATATGCCATTTCTCATTATTTGTTGTTTTGCGAGTAAAATATTACGAAAGTAAAATCTTTGTAATATTTTACTCTTGACCTTCGCCCGAAGCTCATTAAATCCTTGGGGAAATAATGCTTCAGCGAACGAAGGGCATTTATATTTAACATTCTCGTGTTGCCTTGTTCTTAATTCATAGCATTTGAGAACAAGTCCCCAACATTAGCGCCCACCTCCGGTGAACTCACTTCCACTTTTTGAGTTGATGGCTTCGTTCAAGAACCAGGCTGCAACTGCTTCGGCTTCGAAGCTTGTCTTCCCGATCACAGGCGGTTCATGCTTAGAATCAGCCAACAAGAAACAGAAGAAGGAGGCACAGAGAAGGGTACAACATGTCGTAGTCCAGGGACCCTTCATCAAGTCAAGATGGTCTCACATTCCAATTACCTTCTCCCAAGAGGATCTTCAGCTCAAGGATTTCCCTCACAATGATGCTATGGTTATTTCTTGTGTTATCAAAGGGTTTCTGGTCCACAATGTTTTGGTTGATACAGGCAGTGCAGCTGATATCATATTTGCTAAGGCCTTCAGACAAATGCAAGAGCCAGAAGACAAGATTCATGATGCTACACACCCTCTCTGTGGCTTCGGAGGAAGACAAATTGTAGCACTTGGCAAGATCACCATGCCAGTGACCTTCGGATTTGTTAACAACACCAGAACTGAGCAAGTTGTATTTGATATTGTTGACATGGAATACCCCTATAATGCAATCATTGGTCATGGAACACTTAATGCTTTTGAAGCAATTCTTCATCCAGCATATCTTTGCATGAAGATACCTTCGAACCAGGGACCTATTGCTATTCATGGGAGTCAGGAAGCTGCCAGAAAAGCTGAAGGGAACTAGACAGATTCAAAGGCAATCCATAATATAGATGGAAACGAAGCTTGTGAGCAGTACAAGTACAGAAGGGAGAAGGCTGCTTCGGACGATCAGCCGAAGCCCATGCTTTTATGTGAAGATATTGCAGAGCAGAAGGTGCTGCTGGGTTCCCAATTGTCTGAAGAACAGGAGAAAACCTTGATAAGGTTTTTGTTCAACAACAAAGATGTTTTTGCTTGGTCAGCCAATGATCTCTGTGGTGTCAACAGGGATGTTATTGAACATTCGCTCAATGTGGATCCATCCTTCAGACCCAGGAAGCAGAGGCTTCGGAAGATGTCTGATGACAAAGCCGAAGGTGCTCGGAATGAAGTGAAAAGACTCCTCAGTGCTGGAGACATCAGAGAAGTAAAATACCTAGAATGGCTAGCTAACACTGTTATGGTGAAGAAAGCCAATGGTAAATGGAGAATGTGCATTGATTTTACTGATCTCAACAAGGCTTGTCCGAAGGATGAATTTCCTTACCAAGGATAGATTCTCTGGTAGACGCAGCAGCTTCGTCAGAGCTCATGAGTTTACTAGATTGTTACTCAGGCTACCATCAAATCTGGATGAAGAAAGAAGACGAGCCAAAAACCAGCTTTATCACCCCCAGCGGTACATATTATTACCTTCGGATGCCTGAGGGGCTCAAGAATGCTGGAGGAAGCTTCAGCAGAATGATAGCAAAGGTCCTTCATTCTCAAATAGGCAGAAACGTGCTAACATATGTTGATGATATCATAGTAAAAAGCACAAAGCAAGAAAATCACATTGCTGATCTGCAGGATACATTCGCTAATTTTAGGCAAGCTGGTTTGAAGCTGAATCCGGAAAAGTGTGTCTTCGGGGTAAAGAAGGGGAAATTCCTTGGTTGTCTGGTTTCAACAAAAGGAATCGAAGCTAATCCAAATAAAATCGAAGCTATCCTTCGGATGGAGCCACCAAGCACAAAGAAAGGGGCTCAGCGGTTGACAGGAAGATTGGCATCTTTGAATCGATTTATATCCAGATCGGTAGAGAGAAATTTACCATTCTTTGAAGTGCTGAAGTTAGCCGAAGTTTTTCAATGGGGATCAGCTCAACAAAAAGCTATAGAAGAACTGAAACAGTATTTGATAGATTTAACAACTTTAACTGCACCAGCGCCAGGGGCTCCTCTGCTGTTGTATGTGGCAGCTTCACACTCTGCAGTAAGTGTGGCGCTTGTTCAGGAGAAGCTTGAAGGCCAATTGAAAAAGCAGGCTCCAATATACTTTGTTTCTGAAGTTCTCAGTTTATCAAAGAAAAAATACACAGAATTGGAGAAGGTGCTGTATGCTGTTTTAATGGCCTCTAGGAAGCTTCGACATTACTTTCAAGCATACCATATAATTGTTCCTTCATCACAGCCTTTGAAGGATATTATGAGAAACAGAGAAGCTACAGGAAGGATTGGGAAGTGGGCTGCAGAACTCAATGAGTTCTACATTGATTATGTGCATAGATCTTCGATTCAGTCCCAGGCGCTAGCAGATTTCATCGCTGACTGGACGCCAGGGGCTCACGAAGAAGAAGCAAGTAAAGATGACAAAGCTTGGACAGTATTTTGCGATGGTTCCTGGGGAACCTTCGGGGCCGGTGCAGCTGCCGTTTTAATTGCACCTTCAAAAGTCAGAACATGCTACGCAACAAAACTAGATTTTGGTTGTACAAATAATATTGCTGAATATGAAGCTTTGCTCTTGGGTCTTCGAAAGCTGAAGGCAATGGGGATAAGAAGGGCAATTCTCAAAACTGATTCTCAAGTCATTTCTGGCCATGTTGACAAAAGTTGCGAAGCAAGAGATCCGAAGCTTGAGAAATATTTGGATACAGTTCGAAGACTTGAAGCTTCCTTCGAAGGGTTTTCTGTCAAGAATATTCCACGAGGAGAAAATGAGCACACTGATCTACTAGCCAAGTCAGCGGCACAGGGGCTACCCTTACCTTCGGAAGTATTCTTTGAAACAATAAAAGCACCTTCGGTTGACCTTCTTGAAAGAGCAGTACTCAATATATCTACCGTCTATAGTGAAGATTGGAGAACTGAGATCATATCTTTTCTTCAGGGCAATTTCCTTTCAGATGACAAAGCTTATCATAAGAGAATAGCGGCAAGAGCCCGTCCATATGTAATAATAGAAGGGGAGTTATATAAGCATGGAGTCTGTTCTCCATTACTCAAATGTTTATCCAGAGCTGAAGGTATAGAGCTAATGAAATAAATACATGCAGGCCTGTGCGGATCTCACATTGGATCTAGGCCTTTGTTGGGTAAAGTTTTTCGTCAAGGATTTTATTGGCCGAAGGCAGCTTCGGATGCAGCAGAATTAGTCCAAAAGTGCGAAGGTTGTCAAAAATGTGCAAGAGACCAAAAACAACCTTCGTCCCTAACTCAATTAATACAGCCCACTTGGCCATTGCAAAGGTGGGGCCTTGATTTGCTAGGCCCACTTCCACCAGCACAAGGGAATTTAAGATATGTTGTGGTGGCAGTAGAATATTTTTCTAAGTGGATTGAGGCGAAGCCTTTAGCCACAATAACTTCGGTCACTGTTCAAAAGTTTTTCTGGCAAAATATTGTGTGTCGCTTTAGGGTGCCAAAAAGTATCACTGTGGACAATGGAACACAATTTGATTCCGAAGCTTTCAGAGAGTTTTGTGAATGAATTGGCACGAAGATCCATTTTGCATCGGTTTGGCACCCGGAGTCAAATGGACTCGTTGAAAGAGCTAATGGCATTATAATGACGGGAATAATGAAGTTAATCTTCAATCAGCCCAGGGGAAAGTGGCCAGATGAATTAATCAAAGTGGTGTGGAGTCACAACACAATAGTGTCAAGATCAATAGGCTTTACACCATTCAAATTGTTGTTTGGTGATGAAGCAATAACCCCAGAAGAAGCTAAAACAGGATCAATAAGAATAGTGGCTTTGGCAGAAACCGAAGCTGATTATTCTGTGGCAAAAGATGCTATAGAAGGGATCAGGCTTCAGGCTGTGGAGAACATCAATAAATATCAAGCAGAAACAATAAAATGGCATGACAGAAAGGTTCGGTTAAAAAATATTAAGCCAGGACATCTGGTGCTTCGGAGAGTGGCCAACCCCGACACAGTAGGCAAGCTTCAACTGAAGTGGGAAGGACCTTTTCTGGTAACATCTTCTTCAAGACCCGGTTCCTTCAGGTTAAAGGATATGGACGGCAACGACATTCCTAGATCTTGGAATGCGGATGAGCTTCGGCGGTATTATGTGTAACCTGATGTAATCTTTTTCTTTCCTATGGCACCCTTTTCCTTTCCAAAGGGGGAGAAAGGTTTTTAATGGGGCCATAGCATGTAATTTCTCTTTTTCTAATACCAGCTCTGCAAGAGCAATATCCCCCGAAAATGTAAATGTAAAAACTGGGCATGCACCATCGAGTGCAAAGAGAAAAAGGAAAAACAGGGAGAAGCTCGAAAGACGTCCCTAGGGGGATGCAGAGCACGACGAAGCTACAAAAAGTCGTTCCTAAAGGAGCGCAGCGTAAGTTTTCTGCTCAAAAGTCATTCCTAAGGGAATGCAGAGCTTACAGTGAAAAATAAACGCTGATTCCGCTGAAGTAAAAGGCGAAGAAGCTCCTAAGGGAGGCTTACAGCGAAAAATAAAGCTGATTCCACTGAAGTAAAAGGCGAAGAAGCTCCTAAGGGAGGCTTACAGCAAAAAGTCAGCGCTGATATACCAAAAATAAGCGGTGGGGCCGAAAAATAAACGGCAAAGATTTGTTATACTTAAGGGAATAAGAGTTGTGGTTATGCTTTCGTATATGTCTTCGAGCATTCATTTGCACGATACATTACATCATACATTTGCATTCATAAACATTCACTTAGACATACATAGGATCATCATCATCATAACATACAAACTTCCTTCGGTTTTGAAGGAGAAGGCTTCGGAAAAAAGGGAAAAAGAGGCAATTTAATGCTTCGCTGTGTACGCAAAGAAGGGAAGGTGTTTTTCGCCTTCGACTCAAAAGTATTAATTTCGTCCACACCAAAGCATTTCATACATTGACAGAAAAGAAAGATTATATTACAAAGTCAAAATTTGATTACATCATATTTTATACAAAGTTTTTTGAGCTATTCTTAACAGACTATTCGAGCTTCGACAACACCCATAGAGCTTCATCCTTTTACTCTATAGCTTCAGCTTCGGCTTGGTCAACCTGTATGTAAGTATTATAAGCAAAATTCAAAATTCAAGGGAAAAGGTAAGTATAAGGCATGATTTCGTTACCAGCTTAAGGTGGCTTCGAGCTTCGTCACCAGCTTTGCTCCGGTCACCCTTTGTCCATACTAATTTTATGAATCTATTCGCAATGCTTCGGGCCAAGCTGGGAATATTATCTAAGTCTTCTGGTGATAGACTGAAGTTGGGTCTATTAACAATCTTTCCGTGTTCACAGCCAGACTTCAAAAAGGCAACAACTGTGCCCTGAGAAGCTGCCAGGGCACAGAAATCGCCATGCCCAGCTATGACTTCATCAAGATCATTGATTTCACCTTCAATATGCTCGAAGGCACCAGGCAGGTCTTCGGCCGAAGGAGTAAACTTTTCGCTGCTAGCTCCAACAAAATGAAACACCTGCTTCAACTGTTGGATGCATCGATTGCTGAACTCCAGGCATTTATTCTGAAGATTTGTCAAGGATTCTTTCAGCTCCGAGCTTTTTTGAATTTCGGCTTCAAGCTTCACATCAAGTTTCCGCTTTTCTTGTTCAAAATTTTCTGATTGGGAAAGAAGCTTCGAATTTAATTCCGTTATTTTGGCTTCAGCATCCGCTAATAAGCCTTCGGCTGATTGGAGCTTGAAGTCTTTCTTTTCGATGGCAGCTGATTGCTCTTTTATTTTGTTTTCTAAATTCTCAATTATGACTTCGTGCCTTTTGTCTTCTAAATCCTGCTGCATTTTAAGGCCTTGCTCAAAAGCATACTCTGTGCACAAATGGCTTTCATTAGAAAATATTTGTGTTATTACAAATAGTAACGGTTAGACTCAAGATGTTTACCTTAAAATTGGAATAGAACAAACTGCCAACAATGTGTTGTCGTCGGTAGCGGCTAATATCTGCTTCAAGCTTCGAGAAACTGATACTCTTCGATAGAGAACCGATGACCTTCGCGCCAGTCTGATCTCGTATGCAGCCTAACTTTTCATCATCAATGCCACCGAAGAGAAGTGCTCCCGGCCGATACCCGCAGTATATAGCATAATCTTTTAATTCTTCTTTCTCAGCTTTTGTTAGCCCTTGGCCAATTAAGTTTTGAAAGTCAAAGGTCTCATCTTCCGAAGTATCTCCGATCATCTCTTCCTTCTCGGGTTTTGCGACCGTAGTCTCTTCGGTAGCTGCGACAGCTTCTTCCGCGACCATGTTTAGTAATATCTTGTCTATATCAGCAGCTACGCTCTCTAAATTAATATCTTCGGATTTGGCATCTTTGGCTTTGACCTCTTCTGCGAGAGCCTCCGAAGGTACAGCTTCGGTAGCTGTCATGCTTTCAATGGCTGGCACCTTCGGAGCTGAAGCTCTTGGTGGAGTTGCTTCAATAACTTCTATCAGAGTAACGATTCTTTGTCTCTTCGGCTTAGGTGCTCCCGTTTTTATGGGCTCCTTTTCCTTCTGAAAAAGCTTCGTCAGATGTAACCCCAGTGGACTTAGTTTGACAGGCAAAGTTTCAGTCATTACCTTCAGGATTTCCTCTATTTCAGAAGCATAGGATGTTGCAGAGGTCTTTTCTTCTTCATCAGTTGGTTTTTGCTTCGAAGTCGAGGTTTTTCTTTTCTTCGAAACAACTGTTTTCGCCTCAGATTCCTGTTTCTTCTTCTTTGGCTGATCTTCGTCATCCTTATTCAGAGCGCTAGCCACTCTTTTTCTTTTTTGTCCTTCGGCACCCTTGTCTAGTAGATCGTAGTCAGGATATTCAAAGCCTATAGCATCCATCACTCGATTTAGCCTTCGTTTCGGACGGGTGCCGAAGGCTGCTGTCATCAATTGATCTTCCTTTTTGGAATAATTTCCAAGAATTTCGTTACACATCACTTCGATTGTATCCAACCATTCTTGGCAGGGTACTTTGAAATGTCTCTTGAATTTGTAATGATAGGGCAGCCGGATAAGTTCTCCTTCCTTCTTTTTTCCTTCGAGCTTCGGCATGGCCCACTCTTTCATAGTTGGAAATATTTTGAAAGCCAAAAATTCTTGTACTAAGTCTCTAGTACCAATGTGCTCTGCGATAATCCTAAATTCAGCTAGAGTAATCTGACTTGGACTCCCTGGCAACATGTTGCACGGGGGTCGGGTCTCTCCGAAGATCAGCTCTAGTGGGCTCTGGACCAACTTCTCCTTATCATCGTCAACTTTGACATAGAACCATTCCGATTTCCAGCCTGCCGGCCACTTGCTTCGGTAGCTGATCACAGGAAATTTTGTAGTCTTCCGGTAGGCAAAATTGTAGCAACCGAAGTTTTCATGCAATCCATCTTTCCTAGCCTTAGTTTGGTAATGCAGTTCATGTACTCGGCAGAAACCTTCGGCAAACGGTTCCACCCCTTGGCTTCGGAGAGCCCAAATATAAACGCTAAGCCTAACGATAGTGTCGGGGAAAATAATTAGGGGTACCCCCAAGGCTCCTAATCTCAGCTGGTAACCCCCATCAGCACAAAGCTGCAAAGGCCTGATGGGCGCAATTCCGGTTAAGGCTCCGTCCACTCAAGGGACACGATCTCGCCTCGCCCGAGCCTAGCCTCGGGCAGGAACGGAAGACCAAGGCAGATTCACGCCTCGCCCGAGGGTCTCCTCAAGCAACGGGCGCACCTGCGACTCACCCGAGGCCCAGCTCGGGCAGGCTTCACGAAGAAGCAGCCTTGGCCAGATCGCCTCGCCAAGCCGACCGGATCGCAGGAGCATTCAATGCAAGGATCGCCTGACACCTTATCCTGACGCGCGGTTCCAGTCGACAAGGCTGAAGTGACCGCAGTCACTTTGCCCCTCCACTGACTGACCTGACAGGAAAACAGCGCCGCCTGCGCTGCTCCGACTGCTGTGCCCCCCACCAGGGTGAGGCTGACAGCAACCAAGTCCAGCCTCGGGCGCCATAGGAATCTCCGCCTTGCCCGACCCCAGGGCTCGGACTCGACCTCGCCTCGGACGACGATCTCCGCCTTGCCCGACCCCAGGGCTCGGACTCGACCTCGCCTCGGACGACGATCTCCGCCTCACCCGACCCCAGGGTTCGAACTCGATCTCAACTCGGACGACGACCTCCGCCTCGCCCGACCCCCAGGCTCGGACTCGACCTCAACTCAGACGACGATCTCCGCCTCGCCCGACCCTAGGGCTCGGACTCGACCTCGACCTCGGAGGAGTCACCACCTCGCTCGGGCCGACCACACCACAAGGGGAGGCCATCATTACCCTACCCCTAGCTAGCCCAGGCTATGGGGAACAAGACTGGCGTCCCATCTGGCTCGCCCCGGTAAAACAAGTAATGATGACACCCCACGTGCTCCATGACAACGGTGGTTCTCAGCCCCCTACGGAAGCAAGGATACGTCAGCAAGGATCCGACAGCCCCAACAGCTGTGCTTCTATAGGGCTCAAGCGCTCCTCCGACGGCCACGACACCACATGAACAGGGCTCCAACACCTCTCCGACAGCCACGTCAGCACGTACATAAGGCTCTAGCTCCTCTCTGCTAGACACGTTAGCACACTGCTACACCCCCCGTTGTACACTTGGACCCTCTCCTTACGTCTATAAAAGGAAGGTCCAGGGCTCTCATACAGAAGATGTCGCAGAACCTCCTAAGTTATCGGGCCCACATGCACCTGTCCTTGTCTCAAAGACCTCAGACGGCTATGCATGTGCACCAAACAACTTAACAGGATCTGTCCGAGTGCCCCGAGGACCCCGGATAAACGACTTACCGCCAAGATCGCAGGATTAAGTAAACACAAATCACACACCAACATTTGCAGCGGAAATAAATTCTTTATTGCAAAATTATTACATGTTACAATAATTTTACATTATACAATTATCGGAGTGATTACAAAAGAAAATGATTAAAAAGAATTACAACTTAAAATGTATAAAATATTTATAAGTTTTAAAATACATGCTAGCTTAAGTGACAATCCTCAATAAAGAAGCTAAAGATGGGATACACCTATATAAGAAGGCCGAGCCCACCGGCACTTAGCAGCATCCACAACAGAATAAAATTATAACCTGAAAAACAACAGGGAATAAAACCCTGAGTACGCAATTACTCAGCAAGACTTACCCGACTAAAGAAAAGACTCTCAAGGGTATGCTGGTTTATTGGGAATCAAGGTAAAGCTTATCAAATTTCAAAGACTCATTTTGCAGAAGAGCTTACTAGTAGTGGATCCTTATGCTAAAATTTTACTTCACAGGTTAAGTACTTTACCTGAATCTAGATTTTCCTAATCTAGAGCATTCACTTGTCCTACACTAACTTTATTTTAGCATCTTTAGTTTCACTTGTTATCTACGATGCAGGGCAGTGATCCAGTCTTCATATCCGAGAAGTTCGGCGATCCGAATCGATTAATACTCAGCTGAGGATCTCCAACCACACGACATATGTAGCACTTAACCCTTGCATATGTCAACTCGCCCACGGGTTTCTCAAGACCAGAACGGGTTCACGCGACCCAAGAGCACAGCACTCCACCGTCCAGCCATTGGCCTGGTTGGTACACGTTACTCTCGCCATGGTGCCCGCCATGTTTCCGAGAGTACAGCACCCCACCTTCCAGTCTCTTGCCACGGAGGGTACAAGCTACTCTCGCCATCTCTCCACTCCCAGTGCGTGCGAGCTGTTCTGGTATTGGTCCGACCGAGGCTAAGCTTACCCATGACGAGGCATGTGGCCAGTTAAAGGGTCCTAGATCAGCAAGCCTACTTTCGGTACGGTCCTTAATCGACACAGACGGGCGACCTTTCCTGCTCAACGTCTGGTCTCATATTATTATTTCCTTCCCAAAACCATGTACCTGACAGAGGTACCATACTTGAATGATGAATTCATCACTGCAGATGATGCTCTCACCATTACAAGTCCTTTTTCATAAAACAAACCCATACCCAGTGTTACACAGCATTCTTTTAAAAAGAATCAAGTTTTAGTTCTCTAGGCAGGGCTAAGCCTCATTAGTTCTCTTTATAAAACAGGTAGCAAGGAGGATAATCAAATTCCAAGGAATGGTAATGCATCAATTGTTTATTCACACAACTCCTATCACCTAATGCAGCAGGTAAGTGATAAAAGTTTTTAAAACCGAAGGAGGTGGCAAATGCACCGGGGCTTGCCTCGGATAACACTAAGTCAGTGTTGTTAGATGACGTCCGCTTGGGGAGCATCTCTCATCCTGGTACTTGACCAGATCATCCAAGCTTCAGGTTCGTTCACCAGCATCATTTTGGGATCAACTCGGCTCTTGTCGTTCGTATCACGTGATCAATTAACGAACCTGAATGATATGCATAATGCACATGAATGATTATACATGGAAATAACAAGACTAAGTAATGTCACATTAAAGGAGACGTAATGGCAAAATCTCATAAATGTTCATAATCAAGCACTAAATAGGTCTATACAATCAGACACAATAATAATATTCTCTAGCTTAACTCAATCTAACTCAATCATTATATAATTTTTTTTATCACAAGATCTATGCTTTACTTAGTTAAAGCATAACGTAGAAGGCTAACAATACTTAGACACAACAATCATGGATACCTATAACTTAAAGTGACGAATAGAAATACTTTAACTAGATTTTAGAGTTACTAATCTAGATTATCAGGCATAGCACATCGACTAAATCAAGCACCACACCACTTAATCTAACAAGTAAAGCCTTATCAAACAACATACAATTTTGACAAGTCTACAATTTTTAAATCTAAAGACCTAAAACACTAATGGATGATGACCACTAAGTAGCTTTTGGATTTTAACTAAAGCAGACCAATCGATGCTGCTTACCTTCAACTGATTTGGACCACGATAAATAGCTATTCAGGATTATTAATCTAAACGATCGATATCCATCTATGGGATTTAACCGATCACTCAATATAGAACACGACACTAGAGCAAAGCATCGACTTCTCTAAACAACCATTTTAATACTTGCTGATTTTGGACAGCAGTACAGCAGTCAGCGGTTTCGCTCATAACTTATAAAATATTCATCCAAAAATCATGAACTAAGACTTTCTAGAAATCTTAAGAAGTCCTCTACAACTTTTGTATTATCATCACAGTAAGACTTGACACTTAGAATGGTCAAACAATACTAAACGTAAATTATGTCCAGATTTGGACAGAATTCGACTACTTACTTCAAAAATTCATAACTGGAGTTTCAGACATCCAAATCAGGTGATCCTAGACTTTTTAGAAAGCTAATAGAATTATCTACAATTCATTTATGATCATCTCAAGGTGATTCAATGTGTATTAAAGTCAGTTAATTCAAACACACATTGCTGTCCAGATTTGGACAGATTCAGAGATACTAACTCAAACAGTTGTAACTTAATTTATAGATCACCAAAAAGGGTGCTCCAAAATTTGTTGGAAAGCTTAAGAAAAGTACTACAATTCTCCTATAATTACTAAGAGCTGATTCCCAGTTTAGCTTAGCCAAACATTCCAATTTTCGAAACCTGTACAGAATTTGGACAGATTCTGAAACTGGACTTGGAAAATTCATAACTCCTAAACTATTAGACCTATGTCTGTCAAATTTTAACACCAGCGAGATAATGAAGTTATCTCCAACTTTTATGTATGACATTTCTACAGAAAATATAGTTTAGTTCATTAAACAATCAGCACGGCAAAAACAGTACATGCAGTCTAAAATATCAACTATCTTGTTTTAATTCATACTTAGCTCCTACACATTATTTGACTCGTTCTCTAAATTATCTTATTAGATTAACTTGCTTGACGCCTAAATAAACATCATATAGCATAGAACTCTACAGTACAACTTGAACACCTAAGAACTTAAAGTACTCGCATATATACCTCCTCGAATTATTCTCCGACTTCAACCGAAATCGAAGCATCGACACTACTTGCTTCCAAATAAATTTTTGGACAGCGACGACACTTGTATAGGACCTCTAGCCGATCAACACAACATTTAACCACTCAATGGCATACATATTTATCGACGCACTCTTCACACCATAAACTACATTTTAACTTAATCCTTACTACCGAACGACGCATCTCCTTTATTTTTCTCATCACCCTACACATACAAATACATCATCAACTAAATCAAATGAGTAAAATACACATCAAACAACCTGGCCGATCGGATTTGAGTTGTGCATGTGCTGTCCATGGACTTGGGATTTTCGTCGAACACGTGATGCCCGAAGCACGACATCGACAACGAGCGGAGTTTGTGACGTCGCGCAGGGGCTGTGCAGATCGAGTTGGAGCTCGCTGCAGTATTTCATCGAACACGTCGAGGGCGCGACACGAAGGAGTGTCGTGGCTGCTGCTGCTCCATAGACTAGGGCGAGAGCAAGCACCAGGGAGTCGCACGATGTATAGGAAGCAGCATCCCGGCGCCCTGAGGAGACCCAGCGAGGCGAGGTTGCAGGGGCGAGGTCGGCCACCAAGGAGATGGCTGGGGCAGCGACGGCCATGGAACCTAGCAGGGGCATCGAGTAAAGGGGCTGGCATCCAGGGCACCATGGAAAAACTCGGCTAGGGCTTGAGGGAGGAGGGCAGAGAGCTGCTGGCGAGCTGGACTGAGGGCAGGCGCTAAAACTTGTGCTCGCAGAGGTGATGAGGGATGGAGATAAGGCCGACAGGCAACATGGAGACGTGCGTCCAGCTCTTGAAAAGATAATGCCGACAACGAATAAACTAGAAGCTAGAAAGGATGGGGATAAGTCTAGAGGAAGATAAGGACGTGTGGGAGTAAGACATGCCGCTTCAGGGATTTTGGCCACGTAATAGTAATGCTGGCGGTGGATGAAATTTCCAAGGAAATCAAGGAACATACGAGAGACACTTTCTGGGAGCCATTGTTTACGTAGGATGAGGATTAGTTGGAGATGGACACTTAGAGGTAAGAAAATTCAGATTTTCCTTCTCCAATCTTTAACCAATAGAATACCCCAAATAAGTGAAAATCTGGGATTTGAATCCGAGCGAGATGCAAACAGACCCATCAAAATAATATCAATTTTAATGTTTTTAGACTACACTAACACTGGTAGGTATTTTTGGGATCAGACAAATTTCCACAGTTGTAGACAGTGGAACAGATTAATTACGAATACTCAGTTCGGTTTTAATTATCGTGGTCCAATTAAATCTCGCATCAACGCCCTTGTCGCCGAGCTTCTAATAAAATTTACTCGGGTCAAAAATCACAAGAGTGGGTCGAGATTCCAAATTAATGTTCCCTTTATCCATAAATTTTTAAACAGACACAAGACTCGACATTTCGCAAAATAAATACGCGAGATCGATATGGCATCGAACTTGTGATCCTTTCAAAAGCGACGACACGCATCGTTTACGTGGGCGAGAGGCTGTGCGCTGTCCAGACACCGGTTAATGCTCGCCACACGTCACAATGCCAGGCTGCAGAGGGACACGCACGACACAGGCGTGAGGGAATTAAAAAAATGGATTCTACAGAACCAGATCCGATTTCAAAGGTTAGAGTTTGGGCAAGACGTCGATGGCTCAACCCAAACGATATTGGATCTGATGTTTCGGAAGATTACTAAAGTCTGAATTTTTGCAAACTAAATTAGGACAATTTAAACATATGGAGACAAACACGATATCAAAATCGTGATAGACAAAGATGATTAAAAATTTAGTGACATTTACATTCACAGCTATCACGTGTTATCGTCCGCACTCGTGGTCGAGTAGACGATAAACACCTGGGGTGTTACAACCTTCCCCCCTTAAAAGAATCTCGTCCCGAGATTCAGAACGAAAGACTTCTAAGAGTAGAGAAGCGTATAACCCTGTCCATAATAGTGATAGCATAAGCTAATTCCAAGCAAAGACAAGCATCTCAAAATGTTGCTTCTCTAATGGGTATAGCACATACCACTTTAGTTTAACTAGAGACGTCAACAAACAAGCTATAATTGACAAATGAACACATAAGGTTCCATGTGTGCAGTTCGCTTTTTCTGATGACACGGTACTATCTGAGTCTGTTGGGCGAGTGGTAGATATGCAACTTTACCCAAACATAACCAGATGTAACCTCTTGGGTAAAACACACAGAAATAGGTTTACCAACAAGTGGTTACAGTAAGTTCATAGCACACGAGACGGGTGTGAATGTCGAATAACATCACAGTTAACTCGTGTTAGCCAGAAAATCCAAGTCCAAGAAAAATAATAGAGACTTGAAAAATCACCCGCGGAGGGATTTTTTTTAAATGCTGACTTCGTAACCAATCTATTTTATTGAGCATTAATCATGGCTCGACTTGATCACACATGCTGGGAAAGCACACGTGAGTCGATCGAGACATGACTAGAACGATAATTAGGTGGTTGCTAGACGACTTCACTTGATCTCTTTGTAAGCATTTCCTTAGGATGGGTGGAACTAAAGTGAGTTTAGACAACTCGATAAAACGATCTCTAAACTCAACCTTTGTTCATTGGGCAGTTGCAAGTTAGTAAAACCAACTTGTTGAACTACTTTTGACATTGAGTAGGTCCTCTTAGTATTCATCGGCAAGTCAAGGGTTGAGGGTTCACATTTGCTAGCAGGAGGTCAAATACTTGAATAGAGATCCATTCCACCATGTTGTTCATTTATCTCCTTTATGACAAACCAACAGGATTGAAAATGCATGGGTCAACAAAGGAGCGAATGAACAAACTCCTGCATCTTAGCAACATAGGAAAGAAATCTCGATTTGAGAACTAATCAGGTGTCTCTCAACACTAAAAAGCTCCAAGGCTTCACCTTTACACAAAGGACGTAAAGGGAACTTGTATGTGTGCCATCACTACCAAAGTCAAGAGAAAAGAGACCACACATGAAAAGGGTGATTTTTATCACACAATTAGACATAGATAGATTTTGATTTTCAATATATTTATTTTGAAGGAGTGCGATGGGAGACTGTTAATTCAGCCCAAGCATATTTCTATGTCTATCGCAGAGATTATCAAGTCAACAATTAGTGTCTGATTAGATATAGAGGGGAAAACGATCAGAAGATTAAATTGGTATGCCTTCAAGAGATATAAGGAAACCAAAGGCATTAATTTCAAGAAAATTTATTGGACATGGCTTTCCCAGGTTAGATTAAGAAAACAACAATGTGATCCTTAAGGAGAGGCAAACTGGAACAGGAATACCAGCTTGCACCAACCGAACAAGGGTATGGTTTAGGATGAACATATGACCATAAGAGAGCTACAAATGGATTGTCAAGATTACAGACCCGAGATCCTTGTTTAAATACACATACATCTTTATCCAACAAAGTGATGATCTAAACACTCATTGACCTGCGATTGGTTACAGAGGAGCAATGAAAAATTTAAATCCATTCATGTTTGGAGACTTGGAGGGATTTTTAGAAAAATGACAAAACTATAAATTAGACCTCATATAATTTCAAATATTTAGATAATGAGGACATGACTTGGTCTAATTGCTAGAACTCCAATGGTCTTCTGAAGAAAATGATTTTCACACAAGACGACACCTAGGATAGGTTGTTAAGAAATTAATATACGATTAGATCAAGGTTCACTAAACAGGGACATGACCTAGCTTTGGGTTTATGCAAACAAACTACATGCATTCTACTAGCACACAAGCACGAAAACAAACCAAAGTTGCACTAGCGGTCAAACTAAAAAGAATCACAGGCCACATAAACACATGTCTAAAGGACACAACAAACAAATCTAGAAATTGCTTATAGGACAGTAATGCGTCACACATTTTCCAATTATTTATTATCGGAATAAAGATGAGAAAAGCATGTTCGTTCACAATCACCAACTATTAGAATAAGGGCGAGAGAAGCATATTTGTGCACAAACAACAAACACAATGCAACAATCAGGATGCATGATCGTCCTATTCGTCCTCACGAATTTCGCCAACATAATGTGGCAATAGCGTTCTATATCGGTGGCATATCTACGTCTCTCTCGATATATTGCTAATCGTCATCTACACATACGATTTCGAAGTTAGTGTACCTGCAGAAAATTCCATCACAGCCCAGTTCCCAATGATGCAATTCACACATGACAGTTTATCACAGTTTATACTCCATATATTTCTATATGGAGGCCAGCTCCTCATTAAGCGCCGAGCCACGCATAGGCGCCGTTGCCACACTTTAACCACAGGGCAGCTCATTATGGTAACTCACCTTCTTACCTGAGCGTAGGTGCGTCGTTGCAAATACATTACACTTCTCAGTATTCCCATGTCTGTATACCCATACACATCCATGGGGTACTGAATCCCGGAAAATTAATTACTCCACATCGCAGCCTTCATATATACATATGTGTAACATGTATATAATCAAGCGCTTTTTATACTCTTCCCTAGACCGACGTTTGTCCGATCACGCTCTCACATCGCACCTTACCTTGAGCGTCGATCCTTTCAAAACTGAATGGCCTCAAAAATAACATTACACATGTATGCATTACCCTTCCCAGGTTGTGGGTTAGTATTCTGAACTAAGCCACCTAGTAGTCCTTAACTTAGGGCTTAACAGAGGATGTCGCTAGCATTATAGTTTTTCAAATCTGTTTTTCAAAACCAAACAATGTGTTTAGCTGAAAATAGATTTTCCAAAACCAAAATTTTGTTTTGAAAATACGTATGTGACCGTATCATACTTAATCAAGCTCCGATACCAGCTGTCGCAGAACCTCCTAAGTTATCGGGCCCACATGCACCTGTCCTTGTCTCAAAGACCTCAGACGGCTATGCATGTGCACCAAACAACTTAACAGGATCTGTCCGAGTGCCCCGAGGACCCCGGATAAACGACTTACCACCAAGATCGCAGGATTAAGTAAACACAAATCACACACCAACATTTGCAGCGGAAATAAATTCTTTATTGCAAAATTATTACATGTTACAATAATTTTACATTATACAATTATCGGAGTGATTACAAAAGAAAATGATTAAAAAGAATTACAATTTAAAATGTATAAAATATTTATAAGTTTTAAAATACATGCTAGCTTAAGTGACAATCCTCAATAAAGAAGCTAAAGATGGGATACACCTATATAAGAAGGCCGAGCCCACCGGCACTTAGCAGCATCCACAACAGAATAAAATTATAACCTGAAAAACAACAGGGAATAAAACCCTGAGTACGCAATTACTCAGCAAGACTTACCCGACTAAAGAAAAGACTCTCAAGGGTATGCTGGTTTATTGGGAATCAAGGTAAAGCTTATCAAATTTCAAAGACTCATTTTGCAGAAGAGCTTACTAGTAGTGGATCCTTATGCTAAAATTTTACTTCACAGGTTAAGTACTTTACCTGAATCTAGATTTTCCTAATCTAGAGCATTCACTTGTCCTACACTAACTTTATTTTAGCATCTTTAGTTTCACTTGTTATCTACGATGCAGGGCAGTGATCCAGTCTTCATATCCGAGAAGTTCGGCGATCCGAATCGATTAATACTCAGCTGAGGATCTCCAACCACACGACATATGTAGCACTTAACCCTTGCATATGTCAACTCGCCCACGGGTTTCTCAAGACCAGAACGGGTTCACGCGACCCAAGAGCACAGCACTCCACCGTCCAGCCATTGGCCTGGTTGGTACACGTTACTCTCGCCATGGTGCCCGCCATGTTTCCGAGAGTACAGCACCCCACCTTCCAGTCTCTTGCCACGGAGGGTACAAGCTACTCTCGCCATCTCTCCACTCCCAGTGCGTGCGAGCTGTTCTGGTATTGGTCCGACCGAGGCTAAGCTTACCCATGACGAGGCATGTGGCCAGTTAAAGGGTCCTAGATCAGCAAGCCTACTTTCGGTACGGTCCTTAATCGACACAGACGGGCGACCTTTCCTGCTCAACGTCTGGTCTCATATTATTATTTCCTTCCCAAAACCATGTACCTGACAGAGGTACCATACTTGAATGATGAATTCATCACTGCAGATGATGCTCTCACCATTACAAGTCCTTTTTCATAAAACAAACCCATACCCAGTGTTACACAGCATTCTTTTAAAAAGAATCAAGTTTTAGTTCTCTAGGCAGGGCTAAGCCTCATTAGTTCTCTTTATAAAACAGGTAGCAAGGAGGATAATCAAATTCCAAGGAATGGTAATGCATCAATTGTTTATTCACACAACTCCTATCACCTAATGCAGCAGGTAAGTGATAAAAGTTTTTAAAACCGAAGGAGGTGGCAAATGCACCGGGGCTTGCCTCGGATAACACTAAGTCAGTGTTGTTAGATGACGTCCGCTTGGGGAGCATCTCTCATCCTGGTACTTGACCAGATCATCCAAGCTTCAGGTTCGTTCACCAGCATCATTTTGGGATCAACTCGGCTCTTGTCGTTCGTATCACGTGATCAATTAACGAACCTGAATGATATGCATAATGCACATGAATGATTATACATGGAAATAACAAGACTAAGTAATGTCACATTAAAGGAGACGTAATGGCAAAATCTCACAAATGTTCATAATCAAGCACTAAATAGGTCTATACAATCAGACACAATAATAATATTCTCTAGCTTAACTCAATCTAACTCAATCATTATATAATTTTTTTTTATCACAAGATCTATGCTTTACTTAGTTAAAGCATAACGTAGAAGGCTAACAATACTTAGACACAACAATCATGGATACCTATAACTTAAAGTGACGAATAGAAATACTTTAACTAGATTTTAGAGTTACTAATCTAGATTATCAGGCATAGCACATCGACTAAATCAAGCACCACACCACTTAATCTAACAAGTAAAGCCTTATCAAACAACATACAATTTTGACAAGTCTACAATTTTTAAATCTAAAGACCTAAAACACTAATGGATGATGACCACTAAGTAGCTTTTGGATTTTAACTAAAGCAGACCAATCGATGCTGCTTACCTTCAACTGATTTGGACCACGATAAATAGCTATTCAGGATTATTAATCTAAACGATCGATATCCATCTATGGGATTTAACCGATCACTCAATATAGAACACGACACTAGAGCAAAGCATCGACTTCTCTAAACAACCATTTTAATACTTGCTGATTTTGGACAGCAGTACAGCAGTCAGCGGTTTCGCTCATAACTTATAAAATATTCATCCAAAAATCATGAACTAAGACTTTCTAGAAATCTTAAGAAGTCCTCTACAACTTTTGTATTATCATCACAGTAAGACTTGACACTTAGAATGGTCAAACAATACTAAACGTAAATTATGTCCAGATTTGGATAGAATTCGACTACTTACTTCAAAAATTCATAACTGGAGTTTCAGACATCCAAATCAGGTGATCCTAGACTTTTTAGAAAGCTAATAGAATTATCTACAATTCATTTATGATCATCTCAAGGTGATTCAATGTGTATTAAAGTCAGTTAATTCAAACACACATTGCTGTCCAGATTTGGACAGATTCAGAGATACTAACTCAAACAGTTGTAACTTAATTTATAGATCACCAAAAAGGGTGCTCCAAAATTTGTTGGAAAGCTTAAGAAAAGTACTACAATTCTCCTATAATTACTAAGAGCTGATTCCCAGTTTAGCTTAGCCAAACATTCCAATTTTCGAAACCTGTACAGAATTTGGACAGATTCTGAAACTGGACTTGGAAAATTCATAACTCCTAAACTATTAGACCTATGTCTGTCAAATTTTAACACCAGCGAGATAATGAAGTTATCTCCAACTTTTATGTATGACATTTCTACAGAAAATATAGTTTAGTTCATTAAACAATCAGCACGGCAAAAACAGTACATGCAGTCTAAAATATCAACTATCTTGTTTTAATTCATACTTAGCTCCTACACATTATTTGACTCGTTCTCTAAATTATCTTATTAGATTAACTTGCTTGACGCCTAAATAAACATCATATAGCATAGAACTCTACAGTACAACTTGAACACCTAAGAACTTAAAGTACTCGCATATATACCTCGTCGAATTATTCTCCGACTTCAACCGAAATCGAAGCATCGACACTACTTGCTTCCAAATAAATTTTTGGACAGAGACGACACTTGTATAGGACCTCTAGCCGATCAACACAACATTTAACCACTCAATGGCATACATATTTATCGACGCACTCTTCACACCATAAACTACATTTTAACTTAATCCTTACTACCGAACGACGCATCTCCTTTATTTTTCTCATCACCCTACACATACAAATACATCATCAACTAAATCAAATGAGTAAAATACACATCAAACAACCTGGCCGATCGGATTTGAGTTGTGCATGTGCTGTCCATGGACTTGGGATTTTCGTCGAACACGCGATGCCCGAAGCACGACATCGACAACGAGCGGAGTTTGTGACGTCGCGCAGGGGCTGTGCAGATCGAGTTGGAGCTCGCTGCAGTATTTCATCGAACACGTCGAGGGCGCGACACGAAGGAGTGTCGTGGCTGCTGCTGCTCCATAGACTAGGGCGAGAGCAAGCACCAGGGAGTCGCACGATGTATAGGAAGCAGCATCCCGACGCCCTGAGGAGACCCAGCGAGGCGAGGTTGCAGGGGCGAGGTCGGCCACCAAGGAGATGGCTGGGGCAGCGACGGCCATGGAACCTAGCAGGGGCATCGAGTAAAGGGGCTGGCATCCAGGGCACCATGGAAAAACTCGGCTAGGGCTTGAGGGAGGAGGGCAGAGAGCTGCTGGCGAGCTGGACTGAGGGCAGGCGCTAAAACTTGTGCTCGCAGAGGTGATGAGGGATGGAGATAAGGCCGACAGGCAACATGGAGACGTGCGTCCAGCTCTTGAAAAGATAATGCCGACAACGAATAAACTAGAAGCTAGAAAGGATGGGGATAAGTCTAGAGGAAGATAAGGACGTGTGGGAGTAAGACATGCCGCTTCAGGGATTTTGGCCACGTAATAGTAATGCTGGCGGTGGATGAAATTTCCAAGGAAATCAAGGAACATACGAGAGACACTTTCTGGGAGCCATTGTTTACGTAGGATGAGGATTAGTTGGAGATGGACACTTAGAGGTAAGAAAATTCAGATTTTCCTTCTCCAATCTTTAACCAATAGAATACCCCAAATAAGTGAAAATCTGGGATTTGAATCCGAGCGAGATGCAAACAGACCCATCAAAACAATATCAATTTTAATGTTTTTAGACTACACTAACACTGGTAGGTATTTTTGGGATCAGACAAATTTCCACAGTTGTAGACAGTGGAACAGATTAATTACGAATACTCAGTTCGGTTTTAATTATCGTGGTCCAATTAAATCTCGCATCAACGCCCTTGTCGCCGAGCTTCTAATAAAATTTACTCGGGTCAAAAATCACAAGAGTGGGTCGAGATTCCAAATTAATGTTCCCTTTATCCATAAATTTTTAAACAGACACAAGACTCGACATTTCGCAAAATAAATACGCGAGATCGATATGGCATCGAACTTGTGATCCTTTCAAAAGCGACGACACGCATCGTTTACGTGGGCGAGAGGCTGTGCGCTGTCCAGACACCGGTTAACGCTCACCACACGTCACAATGCCAGGCTGCAGAGGGACGCGCACGACACAGGCGTGAGGGAATTAAAAAAATGGATTCTACAGAACCAGATCCGATTTCAAAGGTTAGAGTTTGGGCAAGACGTCGATGGCTCAACCCAAACGATATTGGATCTGATGTTTCGGAAGATTACTAAAGTCTGAATTTTTGCAAACTAAATTAGGACAATTTAAACATATGGAGACAAACACGATATCAAAATCGTGATAGACAAAGATGATTAAAAATTTAGTGACATTTACATTCACAGCTATCACGTGTTATCGTCCGCACTCGTGGTCGAGTAGACGATAAACACCTGGGGTGTTACAGAAGAGGTGGCCGCGCGGGAGAACAGGCAGCCTAACGCCCCCTGTCTCTCTCTCTCTCCCTCGCGAACGCTTGTAACCCCCTACTGCAAGCGCATCCGCCCTGGGCGCCGGGCAACACAAGGCCGCGGGTTTCCCCTCACTGTTTTCCCCCCTTGTGTCTCCGTCTCGCGCCAACCCATCTGGGCTGGGACACGCAGTGACAATTTACTCGTCGGTCCAGGGCCCCCCGGGGTCGAAACGCCGACAGTTGGCGCGCCAGGTAGGGGCCTGCTGCGTGTTGACGAACAGCTTCCCGTCAAGCTCCAGATGGGGAGTCTCCAGCAACCTCTCCAACCCGGGATGAAGCTCCGTTTCAGGAGCCTAGAGTTCATGTCCCTCGACTGCAGCTACGACATGATACTCCTTCCTCCGCCGCGCGACAACGACAATGGCGGCCGTCAGCCCGCTCGCCGGCGGCGAAATCGACGACGTCTTCCCCACGTGGCAGAAGAGCGACATCTGGGTCTGTCCCGTCACCTTCCCCATCGCCGGAGGAGGAGACGGGGCAGGCATGGCCAAGCAGGAGGCGGCACCTCGTTGGCTGTCGAGCGAGTCGACGGCACCGGCGCCCCAATGGGGGGTACGTCGGGCGTTGACCTCGTGCCTGAGACGAAGACGAGCGTCGTTTCCCCGCAACACGCCAACCCCAAGCAAACAACAGGCGACACCAGCACGCTCGCGAAGGACTTGCTGGGCATCAGCCTTGTACCTGAGATAACGGTGCAGTCCGTCCTCGACGCGACTTCGTCACCGTTCGTCGATCAAGACGTACCATCCGTTTCCCATCCAGTGCCTTTTAGATTCAACTTCGACCCACCAAGCGACCCCGCTTCGGTGGATGCTTTCATAAAGGCATATCCAAACCTCCTGGGGTACCATATGTGGTCATCCTGGGACAGATTGACGACCGTCTCGACCTATGGGCCCCCGGGTTCCGAGGAAGACGACGAGCCCGACTCTGGTTGGGATTTCTCCAGGCTCGGTAACTCTAGTGCCATGCGGGACTTCATGACCGCATGTGACTACTGCCTCTCCGATTGCTCCGATGATAGCCACAGCCTCGACGGCGAGGACTGTGGCCCAAGTCACGAATGTTTCCACGTCAATCTAGAGGGTCTCGACGAAGGCAACCACCTTGGTATGCCGGAGGTCGGCGATCCCTCTAGGCCTGCGCCTCGCGTTGATATCCTTCGGGAGCTAGCTGTGGTCCCAGTCCCTGCGGGGGGTCAGGACACACAGCTCGAGCAAATCCGCGAGATGCAGGCCAGGCTCGACGAGGAAGCAGGACAACTTGTGCAGCTCCGGTAGAACATCGGGCAGGAGCGAGCAGGCTGAGCACCGGCCGTAGAAGTATGTCATCTGGCCCAGGGTGTCCAGCGCCGCATCACCGACGATGCCAGGGCAAGGCTGCCCCTGGCTTCTAGTGGGGTTGGTCAGAACCTGGCTGCAGCAGCAATACTGCTCCAAGCGATGCCAGAACCATCCACCACCGAGCGGCGGCGTATCCAGGGAGAACTCAGGAATCTCCTGGAGGATGCCGCGGTCCGACAGGCCGAAAGCTCTGCCTCCCGAAGGCAGGGATACCCCCTGGAGCATCGCGCCGTGACTTCCCGATTCATGCGGGAGGCCTTGGTCCACACCGAGCACACGCGGGACACAGCGCCTGCGGCCCCGGGCCGCCTCGGCAACGAGCACCATCGCCGCGACCGTCGAGCCCACCTCGACGAGAGGGTGCGCCGAGGCTACCATCCCAGGCGTGGGGGACGCTACGACAGCGGGGAGGATCAGAGCCCTTTGCCCGAACCACCCGGTCCGCAAGCTTTCAGCCGGGCCATACGACGGGCGCTGTTCCCGACCCGGTTCCGAGCCCCGACTACCATCACCAAGTACTCGGGGGAAACAAGGCCTGAACTGTGGCTCGCGGACTACCGGCTGGCTTGCCAGCTGGGTGGAACAGACGATGACAACCTTATCATCCGCAACCTCCCCCTGTTCCTCTCCGACGCCGCCCGAGCCTGGCTGGAGCATCTGCCTCCTGCGCAGATCTCCAACTGGGATGACCTGGTCAAAGCCTTCGCCGGCAACTTCCAGGGCACATACGTGCGCCCTGGGAACTCCTGGGATCTCCGAAGCTGCCGCCAGCAGCCGGGAGAATCCCTGCGGGACTACATCCAGCGATTTTTGAAGCAGCGCACCGAGCTGCCCAACATCACCGACTCCGATGTCATCGGCGCGTTCCTCGCTGGCACCACTTGCAGCGACCTGGTGAACAAGCTGGGTCGCAAGACTCCCACCAGGGCGAGCGAGCTGATGGACATTGCCACCAAGTTCGCCTCTGGCCAAGAGGTGGTCGAGGCCATCTTCCGGAAGGACAAGCAGCCTCATGGGTGCCAGCCGGATGATGCCCCCGAACGTCCGCTCAACGCGGCACGAGGAAGAAGGGCAAGAAGAAGTCGCAAGCGAAACGTGACGCCGCCGATGCAGACCTTATCGCCGCCGCTGAGGAGAAGAACCCTCGAAAACCTCCCGGAGGCGCCAACTTGTTCGACAAGATGCTCAAGGAGTCGTGCCCCTATCACCAGGGTCCCGTCAAGCACACCCTGGAGGAGTGCGTCATGCTTCGGCGCTACTTCCACAAGGCCGGGCCACCGGTGGAAGGTGGCAGGGCCCCTGACAATGACAAGAGGGAAGCTCACAAGGCAGAGGAGTTCCCCGAGGTCCATGACTGCTTCATGATCTACGGTGGGCGGGTGGCGAACGCCTCGGCTCGGCACCGCAAGCAAGAGCGCCGGGAGGTCTGCTCGGTAAAGGTGGCGGCACCAGTCTATCTAGACTGGTCCGACAAACCCATCACCTTCGACCAAGACGACCACCCCGACCGTGTGCCGAGCCCAGGGTAGTACCCGCTCGTTGTTGATCCCGTCATCGGCAACGTCAGGCTTACCAAGGTCCTCATGGACGGAGGCAGCAGCCTCAACATCATCTACGCCGACACCCTCGGGCTCTTGCAGATCGAACTGTCCTCGATCCGGGCCGGCGCGGCGCCCTTTCATGGGATCATTCCCGGGAAGCGCGTCCAGCCCCTTGGACAACTCGATCTGCCCGTCTGCTTCGGGACTCCCTCCAACTTCCGAAAGGAAACCCTCACGTTCGAGGTGGTCGGGTTCCGAGGAACCTACCACGCAGTGTTGGGGAGACCATGTTACACCAAGTTCATGGTCATCCCCAACTACACCTACCTCAAGCTCAAGATGCCAGGCCCCAACGGGGTCATCACCGTCGGCCCCACGTATCGACAAGCGTACGAATGCGACGTGGAGTACGCCGAGGCCCTCGCCGAATCCGAGGCCCTCATCGCCGACATGGAAAACCTCTCCAAAGAGGTGCCAGATGCGAAGCGCCACGCCGACAACTTTGAACTAGCAGAGGCGGTTAAGTCCGTCCCTCTCGACCCCAGCAACGACGCCTCCAAGCAGATCCGGATCGGCTCCGAGCTCGACCCCAAATAGGAAGTAGTGCTCGTCGACTTTCTTCGTGCGAATGCCGAGGTTTTTGCGTGGAGTCCCTCGGACATGCCTGGCATACCGAGGGAAGTCGCCGAGCACTCACTGGATATTCGAGCTGGAGCCCGACCCGTGAAGCAGCCTCTGCGCCGATTCGACGAAGAAAAGCACAGAGCCATAGGCGAGGAGATCCACAAGCTGATGGCTGCAGGGTTCATCAAAGAGGTATTCCATCCCGAATGGCTAGCCAACCCTGTGCTTGTGAAAAAGAAAGGACGGAAATGGCGGATGTGTGTAGACTACACTGGTCTAAACAAAGCATGTCCGAAAGTTCCCTACCCTCTGCCTCGCATCGATCAAATCGTGGATTCCACTACTGGGTGCGAAACCCTGTCTTTCCTCGATGCCTACTCAGGGTATCACCAAATCAGGATGAAAGAGTCCGACCAGCTCGCGACTTCTTTCATCACACCCTTTGGCATGTACTGCTACGTTACCATGCCATTCGGTTTGAGGAATGCGGGTGCGACATACCAAAGGTGCATGAACCACGTGTTCGGAGAACACATTGGTCGAACGGTCGAGGCCTACGTCGATGACATCGTAGTCAAGACGAGGAAAGCTTTCGACCTCCTCTCTGACCTTGAAACGACATTCAAGTGTCTCAAAGCGAAAGGCGTAAAACTCAATCCCGAGAAGTGTGTCTTTGGAGTCCCAAGAGGCATGCTCCTGGGTTTCATCGTCTCCGAGCGGGGCATCGAGGCCAACCCGGAGAAAATCGCGGCCGTCACCAACATGGGGCCTATCAAGGACTTGAAAGGAGTACAGAGGGTTATGGGATGCCTTGCGGCTCTGAGCCGCTTCATCTCACGCCTCGGCGAAAGAGGCCTGCCCCTGTATCGCATCTTAAGGAAGACCGAGCGCTTTACTTGGACCCCCGAGGCCGAGGAAGCCCTCGGAAACTTGAAGGCGCTCCTTACAAGCGCGCCCATCCTGGTGCCCCCTGCTACCGGAGAAGCCCTCTTGATCTATGTCGCCGCCACCACCCAGGTGGTCAGCGCTGCGATCGTGGTCGAGAGACGAGAAGAAGGGCACGCACTGCCTATCTAGCGGCCGATTTACTTCATCAGTGAGGTACTGTCCGAGACCAAGATCCGCTACCTGCAAATTTAGAAGCTGCTGTACGCGGTGATTCTGACACAGCGAAAGCTGCAACACTACTTTGAGTCTCATCCGGTGACTATGGTGTCATCCTTCCCCCTGGGGGAGATCATCCAGTGCTGAGAGGCCTCGGGTAGGGTTGCAAAGTGGGCGGTGGAGATCATGGGCGAGGCAATCTCGTTCGCCCCTCGGAAGGCCATCATGTCCCAAGTCTTGGCGGACTTTGTGGCTGAATGGGTCGACACCCAGCTTCCAGCAGCTCCGATCCAACCGGAACTCTAGACCATGTTTTTCGACGGGTCGCTGATGAAAACAGGAGCGGGCGCGGGCCTGCTCTTCATCTCACCCCTCGGGAAGCACCTCCGCTACGTGCTGCGCCTCCATTTCCCGGCGTCCAACAACGTGGCCTAGTATGAGGCTCTGGTTAACGGGTTGCGCATCGCCATCGAGCTAGGGGTCCGATGCCTCGATGCTCGCGGCCTCGCAGCTTGTCATCGACCAAGTCATGAAGAATTCCCACTGTCGCGACCCAAAGATGGAAGCCTACTGCGACGTGGAGGACAAGTTCTACGGGCTCGAGCTCAACCACGTCGCTCGATGATACAACGAGACTGCGGACGAGCTGGCTAAGATAGCCTCGGCGTAGACAACGGTTCCTCCGAACGTCTTCTCCCGAGACCTACATCAACCCTCCGTCAAGACCGACGACACGCCCGAGCCCAAGAAGGTCTCAGCTCTGCCCGAGGCGCCCTCAACCCAGCCCGAGGCGCCCTCGGCCCAGCCCGAGGCGCCCTCGGCTCAGCCCGAGGTAGCCTCGGTCCCGCCCGAGGCACCCTCGGCCCCTGAGGGTGAGGCACTGCGCGTCGAGGAAGAGCGGAATGGGGTCACGCCTAATCGAGACTGGCAGACCCCATACCTGCAATATCTCCACCAAGGAGAGCTACCCCTCGACAGAGCCGAAGCTCGATGACTGGCGTGGCGCGCCAAGTTGTTCGTCTTGCTGGGTGATGAAAAGGAGCTCTACCACCGCAGCCCCTCAGGCATCCTCCAATGATGCATATCCATCGCCGAAGGTCAGGAGTTATTGCAAGAAATACACTCGGGGGCTTGCGGTCACCACGCTGCACCTCAGGCCCTCGTGGGAAACGCCTTCTGACAGGGTTTCTACTGGCCGACCGTGGTGGCCGACGCCACTAGGATTGTACGCACCTGCCGAGGGTGTCAATTCTATGCAAAGCAGACCCACCTGCCCGCTCAGGCTCTGCAAACAATACCCATCACCTGGTCGTTTGCTGTGTGGGGTCTGGACCTCGTCGGTCCCTTGCAAAAGGCACCCGGGGGCTTCACGCACCTGCTGGTCGCCATCGACAAATTCTCCAAGTGGATTGAGGTCCGACCCCTAAACAGCATCAGGTCCAAACTGGCGGTGGCGTTCTTCATCAACATCATCCATCGCTTTGGGGTCTCGAACTCCATCATCACCGACAACGACACCCAGTTCACCGGCAGGAAGTTCCTGGACTTCTGCGAGGATCACCACATCCGGGTGGACTGGGCCGTCGTGGCTCACCCCATGACGAATGGGCAGGTAGAGCGTGCCAACGACATGATTCTACAGGGGCTCAAGCCGAGGATCTACAACGACCTCAACAAATTCGGCAGGCGGTGGATGAAGGAACTTTCCTCGGTGGTCTGGAGTCTGAGGACAACGCCGAGCCGAGCCACGGGCTTCACACTGTTTTTTCTAGTCTATGGGGCCGAGGCTATCTTGCCCACAGACTTAGAATACGGTTCCCCAAGGACGAGGGCGTACGACGATCGAAGCAACCAAACCAACCGAGAAGACTCACTGGACCAGCTGGAAGAGGCTCGGGACTTGGCCTTACTACACTCGGCGCGGTATCAGCAGTCCCGAGACCTCTAGGTGGGCGACTTGGTGCTTTGGCTACGACAAGACGCCCGAGGGCGCCACAAGCTCAAGCCTCCCTAGGAAGGGCCGTTCATCATCGCCAAGATTCTGAAGCCCGGAACATACAAGCTGGCCAACAGTCAAGGCGAGATCTACAGCAACGCTTGGATCATCCGACAGCTACGTCGCTTCTACCCTTAAGATATTTTCAAGTTGTTCATGTACCTCGTTTACATACACAAGCAAAGTCTAATCTTCAAGGAAGGGTCAGCCTTGCCTCGGCAAAGCCCGACCCTCCCTCGGGGGCTAGAAGGGGGGACCCCCTCTGCGTCAAAATTTTCCTCGGAAAGAAGTCCTCCGCCAAAACGACTTTCGTTTCTCTCGGCCATGTTAGTAACAGAACCCCAAGAAACGAATAAGAGTGCATGTAAGCGACAAGGCCGACCGAGCCGAGGGACTCCTACGCCTCCGAGATACGGATACCTCACTCGTCACCTACCGCGAGAAATAACTCTTACTTGGGCAAGCAATCCTGCTTCTGACGAACAAGTCCGGGTACGCGAAACAGGAGGAAAAAGACACAGCTTTATATCACGACAAAGTGTTCAGGCCTCAGCAGCCGCGAAAGACACACACATGTTCAAAACAAACTACTCCGACAGAATCAAGCATCGCCCGGGGGAGGAGCGGCACCCTCGGCTTCATCTCCGACCTCCGCGCCGTCTCCACCCTCGGCAAGACCCGCCCCGGCCTCGGACGGCGGCGCAGGCGAAAGGATCTCCACCTCAAAAGTGGACACCAGCACCGCGCTCGGGCCTGCGGCGGCCGTGTAAGCCTCTGAACTTCGGCCAGGGCAACTTCATCTTCATCGGGAAGACAATACCCCTCGCTGACCCGCTCTAGATCCACGTCATAGTGGGAAGCGAGCACGGCGAAGGCCCGCCTAACACCATGATGCAGCGCCTCATAGAGTCGGCCGCGCGCGTGGTCGCCCAAGGCCTGCAGGCGACTCTGAGGGGAGCTTCCCGAGGGGACGTCATCAAGGCCAAAGATCTGGCAAAGGGCCGAGATAGCCTCGGACATGGCCGCACGGTCGGCCTCCTTCTGCTCAACCGCCTGGGCAAGTGCCTTGGCGGACTCGCTGAGGGCAAACTCAAGCTCTGCAAACAGCCAAAGCAGAAGACTTCAAAAGCAAGCTGAAGAGTGAAGCTGAATCAAAACCTCAAAACAGCCAAGTCATACCTTCCGCCCGGATACGCTGCTCCGAGGCTGCGGCTTGGGCGGACTGAGTAGACCCGATGGCCACGGCCAGGTCCGCCGCAAGGGCTCCGGCCCGAGCGGACGCCTCGACTAGCTGGCCCCCAAGGGCCTCAGCCCGGCTTTCAGCCTCAGTGGCCTGGCCCCAAGATTGATCCCGCTCACCGATGGCCTGGCCAAGCTCCGACTGCCACCGCCGCGCCTCTGCGCGTGCCGCCGCTACCTCTGCCCCTAGCTCGTCACGGAGCAAACGAAGGTCCGCCGCCTCGGTGCTTCGTTGGGAGAGGCGCTCGGTAGCCTCGGCAAGCGCGGTCCTCAGAAACCGCAGCGAACCCCAGACAACGGCCTCGCGGTGAATGAACGATGACTTGGCGGCGCTCAGATCCATCAGATCCTGAGGAAGGGAAGCGGGGCATCACGAAGAATGCCTTGATCACGTGAAAGGTATGCCTGGAATCCTTACCTGGAGGATCCTGGGAACATCCCTAGAAAGGACCTCCAGGGTCGACCAAAGCGACCCCACCGTTGCCTCGCCACGCTCGCGAAGCCCGCCCCAAGACTGCTCCTCTCTCTCATCGTCAAGAACAAAGAGGGGTTTCGAAGAACCACGGCCCCAGAACTGGAGCGGCTGACGCCGCTCGCTGGGACCGCGCCGCGCGAGGACGAGGTCGCCGCTCCCCAGGATGGGCCGCGGTTCTGCACCCCCCTTCTCCAAGGCATCGGCACCCCCTGCAGTCGGCGCGTAGGGAACCTCCTCGGCTAAGGGGACAGGTTCCCGATCGCCAGCCTCGAGTAGCGGCGCCTCGACCATCTCAGCGTCGACAGCAGTGGGTGGCTCCACAGCCAGAGGAGCTACAGCCTCGGTAGAAGCCGGTGCCGGCACCGGCAACCCGACTGGTGGGCTCAAGGCCACGGCCACGCCAGCAGTCTCCCTCGACTCGACAGCCGCCTCAACGGAGGGGTCAGCCTCGGGAACTCGCCCCACGGCAACTTGTGCTACCTGAACCCCCTGCTTGGGGGCACCTTGTGCAGAGGCCAGCCAGCCGCCGAGGCCCGATGCGGCACCAGCTGCAGAAGCTGGCACCATCTTAAGGGCTTTTCGGGGAGCCAGGCCGGTCGAACCGTGCCTCCGTTTGCTAGGAAGAAAAGGAAAAGCAGGATCAGGACACACAAAGAAGGCGCCGGGACAGAAGTACCCTCAGATACTTACCCATTCCGGGCCACGACCAATCGTGCCTGCAGGGAGGCCCCTCGAGCCTCGGCCTCCGCGGGCACCACCAAGGTTCGCCCTGCTGCCGGCTTCGGCACCATCCCTACCTCGGGCGCCCGGGGCGCCGAAGAGACGGTCCACCTAGGCGCGGACAAGACGACCTGAGGATCGGCCTCCTCTGCTGCCAGCACGGACAACGGCTCTGGGGGCACAGGCGGGATGGCCTAACTCCCCGGGGTCACCTCAGCTACCTGGGCCAAGGGGTCAAGTACCCCCTCGGCCTACCCCTGTTCTTCGGGCCGGGACTCTAACGCCCCCGCCCCGGATACCGACAGCACCGGCCCACTCGGGGGCTGGCTCGACGACCACTGGCCTAGCCTCAGATCCAAGCTGAGGCCAAGGCGGGCGGCCATGTCGTCGTCTTCATCATCATCGTCGTCGTCGTCATCATCAGGCGTCTCGGGCGATGGCTCCCTCGGGAGCCTGTCCCTCTCCTGCCGCCGACGACGCTTCTCCAAGGCGTCCCGAGCCCGCATCTGCTCGTGGGCCCGAGCCTTCTTCGTGTCTTTCTTCTCCTTCTTCCTCTCCGCAGCAACCCTTCGCGTGGCTCGGTCCACCGTGTCCTCCGGGACCAGTTGCAGGGAAGTCTTGTGAGACCCCAGCTCCTGGAGACGAACGAAAGGTCTCGACTGTGAGAACCAGGGGCAATCCGACACAAGAAAGAAGAAGGAGCGGACACTCACTAGGAGCATGCACCCGCACTCGGGACGCATCGGGAGTTGGGTGAGGGCACCGGCGTCTAGCTTCCCTACCATACCGGCCACCCGCCTATGGAGGTCATCGGTGGGGAGGGGGACCGAGGACATCTGTGAACCATCCAAGCCGACCCCGGGCGTCATCTCCGAAAGTAGCAGCCGTCACTCCGTTAAGGGGAGCACCCTCCGGCGATGGATGGCGGCAACCACCCCCGCGGCGGTGAGCCCTCCCTCTCGCAGCTTCTCCAAGGCCTCCAGAAGGGGCTGGAAATTCTTCTGCCTCTCGCGCGGGGCCCCATAGCACCAATGGCTGCCGGCGGCGGTCACCACTCGTTGAGAAAACAACGGGAGCCTCCCGTCGTCATTCCGGAGGTAAAACCACCTGCGCTGCCACCCCTTGTTCGAAGGCACAAGGATGGCGGGGATGTATTGCTACGCACGCGCCTGCCTCAACTGGAGGATGCAGCCACCGGCCTGCACCGCCATGCGGACCCTCTTCTCCCCCGTCGCCGAGGCAAAGGGCTCCGCGGAGAAGAGATGAGTCCACAGATCCCAGTGGGGGGCAATCCCCAAATATCCTTCGCAAACCGCCGCGAAGATGGCCGCTTGCGCGATGGAGTTGGGGCTAAGGTTGTGCAGCTCCACCCCATAGTGATGCAGGAGCGCCCGCATAAAACGGCTTGCTGGCACACCAAACCCCCGCTCATGGAAGGAGATGAAACTCAGCACATACCCCGGCGGCGGGTTCGGGTAGGCCCCACTCGGAGGGGCTATCCATTCCGGTCGCAGGACATCAGAGAGGGGGCGGAGCAAGCCATCAGCAACAAGGGCCTCTAGGTCGTCCACCGTGACAGTGGAAGAAGGCCATGGGTCGTGTGGCGGAACGATGGTTACCCGGTCGGCCATCGCCAAGCGAAGGAGGTGGCGGCGGGGCGGACAAGGTGCGAGGTTTTCTTTCTCTGGCTATTCCCTCAGGTTACGGAAACCTAAGCAGAGGCAAGCAGCAGAGTAAAGAACCACCACCAGACCCTCCTCCGAATATATAAAGACCCGGGCAAGACCCATTCAACGCTCCACCCGAACCCACCGCAAAATCCAAAACTCGAAGGCGAAACGCCCGTTCCTCGAACGGCTCGCGCATACGCAACGGCTGCCTCACGAATCACTCGTCCCGTTGCATTAACTCTGCGGCAGGACAGGCGACACCTTTGGCAGGAGAAGCGGGCGACGCTTCACTTCCGCCATAATGACCGCGTCAAAAAAGGTGCGCCACGTCGTTCAATTTTGTATCCTTTTCCTCTTCCCCTTTCCCTCTCTTGCTACAGAGACCGGGAAAGGGGATACTCCGAAAGGGATCCTTCTCCACGAAGGAAGCGGGCCCCGAGCCCCCCTACTGATCAGAGGTTTGAAGGCTGGCCCCTCGGAAGGGTTCGACAGCCGCCTCAGAGCACTCAGGCTCCGCGCCTACTACTGGTCAGAGGTTCGAAGGCTGGCCCCTCGGAAGGGTTCGACAGCCGCCTCAGGCCACTCGGGCTCTGCGCCCACTACTGATCAGGGGTTCGTAGACTGGCCCCCCGACGGGTTTGACAGTCGCCCAGAGCACGCAGAGTGAGGGATGACTCTGGGTACGTTTGATACATAACCAAGGCTCGGGCTATGCTCCCGAGGTACCCTAGGACATTTCCGAGACCAACAGGAACGATTCTGTAACAGAATCCCATCAAAGGGAGGCCTCAAGCCCTTGGACCCTATCGAACGGGACCGGGTTCGGCAAATCACCTGCAGGTACTTTTGGAGCACGCCTCTGGGCCACTAGCCGACCCTTATCGAACGGGGCACGGGCGCCCACTCGGATCACCCGTTAGCAACTCACTGGAGACACCATGTTCAGCGCCCACCGAGGGCAACATGGCACTTTCCCCCTTTCCTCCTTGCGAAAAGGCGACACAGGGGCGTATGAAAAAAGCCGAGTCTGCCCTTGACCGTCCTCTCGCCCTATGCAGAGGCTCGGGGGCAGCTCTCGCAAACCCGACTCCAGCCAAACCGTTGACAGCGTCAACATACCAGCCCGAAAACTCGGAACCTGACTATGCACCCGGGCAACGACCAGTTCGCATGAGGGAACGACCAGACCGACCGAGCCATCACGAAAGGCATTAAGACCTCGAAGGAGTCAAACCACTCCTTCGAGGCCTCGGGGGCTACACCCGGTGGGTGTGCACGCGCGCACCCACCAGAACAAAATGCAACCAAGAAAGGCCGGTCCCCTTGCAAAAAAGTGCGACAAAGCCTCCAAGCGAGTACCCATACTCCCTTTGAGGCTCGGGGGCTACTATCGGGGACTGTAATTAGGGGTACCCCCAAGGCTCCTAATCTCAGCTGGTAACCCCCATCAGCACAAAGCTGCAAAGGCCTAATGGGCGCAATTCCAGTTAAGGCTCCGTCCACTCAAGGGACACGATCTCGCCTCGCCCGAGCCCAGCCTCGGGCAGGAACAGAAGACCAAGGCAGATTCACGCCTCGCCCAAGGGTCTCCTCAAGCAACGGGCGCACCTGCAACTCACCCGAGGCCCAGCTCGGGCAGGCTTCACGAAGAAGCAGCCTTGGCCAGATCGCCTCGCCAAGCCGACCGGATCGCAGGAGCATTCAATACAAGGATCGCCTGACACCTTATCCTGACGCGCGCTTTTCAGTCGACAAGGCCGAAGTGACCACAGTCACTTTGCCCCTCCACTGACTGACTTGACAGGGAAACAGTGCCGCCTGCGCTGCTCCGACTGCTGTGCCCCCCGCCAGGGTGAGGCTGACAGCAACCAAGTCCAGCCTCGGGCGCCATAGGAATCTCCACCTCGCCCGACCCCAGGGCTCGGACTCGACCTCGCCTCGGACGACGATCTCCGCCTCGCCCGACCCCAGGGCTCGGACTCGACCTCGCCTCGGACGACGATCTCCGCCTCACCCGACCCCAGGGCTCGGACTCGACCTCAACTCGGACAACGATATCCGCCTCGCTGTGGCAGAACCACCCGAATTATTCCAGCTTAAGTGCCTAAGTCATGCCTCAAGGGCCGTGACACACTTAAATCGGAATAACCCGTCAGTCCTTCAGATCTAGTCTGATAGAGCCACTTAACCAGGATCAAATTCCACAATCCCACTCGAAGGTGAGTCACAGAAGAAATACAATAAAACAGGAAACCTCAAATTAAGTACTGAATTATTACATAAATCGGAGTTCTGGAGTAGCAAATAAAGTTCATTAAGTAAGGTGCAGCGGATAATCGATGTCGTCGGTAATGAGGAAATGGGCAAGGCCTAGCCCACTACTCCTCATGCTCCTCTCCTGCCGGAGCAACATCCCACTCGACCGTCCAACCCGGTGGCAGGGTGGTAGGCCAAGTCACACCATCAACCAGATCCTGCATGGTACCTGCAAAAATGGTGCCACAAGCAAGGCTGAGTATACTAATACTCAGCTAGACTTACCCGGTGTGAGGAGTCTACTCCTCTACCTCTAGACTATGCAGCTATTTGGCTGAGGGGTTTGGTTTGCCAAAAGCACTAGCCGAGTCTAAAAACAAGTTTTAGCTTTTCCAATTCTAGTATCATTGATTCAGCTAAGTTTGCTCTTTCTAAGCATACATGGTAACAATCAATTAGTTCAAACAACAAGTTATCTCATATAACCACATTTCACTTCTTACTCGATGCAGTACAAGGAATCAAGCAGTCTCATTAGCTGCGAGAAGCAGACGATTCGAATCGAGTTTTAAACCTTGCAAGGTAAACCTAAACACACGGCATGTCAGGGTACTCCGACCCCACACATGACAACCGTCCCCATCGATTCCCCGTTCGCGTCCAGGCCTCACCGCCTTGGCATACAATGCTCCACTGACCCCGGCTGCCGCCGTGCAGTGACCGCACTTGTACCCACCATAGCTAGCATGGGAGAACCAGTCTCAGGTCGCATGAGGGATAAAGTCCGCGCCCGGCTTCACTCAGGTACTAGGTTTACCGGTTACCATTTTTCCCGGCATGTGTTTAGTACGTTCAAAAGCTTGACTCAGGTATCCACACATTAATCCTTAATTCATTTTCCCGTCTTATGGACAAGGCATCCTCCCTGGATCCAAGTCCATAGACCAACATATATCCCATCATCAAGATGAATACAATCAATTCCTGACCTCGCGCGAGTGCTAGAAAAATCACTCGACTTCTACCGAGATCCTGATTAGCAAGCAGCTACTCGACCTAGCATACTAGTATCCATCTCAAAAAGGAGTCCTAAGTTCATGCAACTAGAGGTTTCAAGCAACTCCTACACTTAAGTGCACATTACAAACCTACAAGCATTAAGTGTAGTAAAGTAGCATATAATAACATGGTTATGCATAAGACCGGGGCTTGCCTTCGATTGCTGGGGCTGCGGGGAGATCCTCAATGGCAGCCTCTGAAGTCTGCTCCTGGTCCTCCTCTTGGACAGGTCCTTGCTCGGGGATGAGCACGTACTCTCCGTCGGCTAGATTACAATCTAATGAATGCAATGCGTAAGATATATGCATGATATAATATGTGCCCTTTTTTTTTGAAATCATAACTTAAAGGTGTATAATCTTTCTTGAGTTGAACAAAGTCAACTTTACTTATGCAAGACCCTTGGGTGGTATACTTGGTAGATTAAGTTAAACTTTAGCTAGGGCAAGTGGTAGGTTTTACTTTTAGGGGTTCCACTGAATTCCTTTAAGTCTTAGGGATAAATGATAAGTACTCAAGTTAGACTTATTGAGGTGGGGTTTATTTCCTCTTTCCTTTTTCTTTATTCTCTTTAATGTTTTGGAGTAGGTTTGAACTACAAGTTGCTTTTATAAAATTCTAAAAATTCTGTAAAAATTACAGTGGCTTGCTACTGGTGTGTGTTTCTCTGTCTTAAAATTTGGGGATCAGAAAGTGAATAGTTTTCTCTGCACAAAATTGTTAAATTCTAGGGTAAAAGAGGTGCTTTGAACTACAACTACCATTTAACAGTGGGTAATTCTTCAAAACTTATTTTTGCTGACTTTTAGGTGTTATAACATGACTTGATACAAATTTCTAGTCATTAATACCTTTTAATTATTTTTCTATGGTTTTCTAAATTTTCTAGCCAAATGGGTGCTTTCTACTACCACTATATTTGAAAAATATCAAACAACAGAATTCTTATTTTTCTTAGTCATTGTTTTGTGCAAGAGCAATCATTCTGAAGTTTGGCATCTTTTTGCTTAAGGGAAGGGGGTGGGGTGCCTTATTTGAATTAAATGGCCTTTCCCTTGAATTATTAACAAATGGTATGAGTTTGCTTCCTTTTCATGGGTTTGCATTTTTCTCTGGTAGTTTACCTCATCATGGACTTAGCTAATTTTTGGTTGCCCATTATCTCATTATTTGAGGTTGTTCATGATTTAGTTTGGAAAATGCCTTATTATCACTTTGTATTTATTTCCCTTACTTAAAAAGTTGGACTGAGGTGCTCCATATTTTTGTAGTGGGGCTCTGGTGGTTATAAGTTCACTGGATTTTTGTTAAGCATTTTGGTTATAGTTTTGCCTCTTTAATAATTGATTTTCAGTCTCATTTAGGCTAAACAAATCACTTTAATTTAAAACTAATCCAAACTAATAGTCTCTGTATTTTTCCTAGGTTCTTTGTTTCATAAATAAACTAGGAAAAATAATATTAGTCACTGTTCATTAGTTTCTAACACCCTTATGATTTTCTCTAAGTTTTGGTCAAAACATCTTCAAATGAGAAACTACATCATAATGTCTAATGCTGGGGTTCCTACTATTTTTAAACAGTGTCTAAAAGAGGTCTGAATACCCACAAATTTCCTTAAGTCTAGTACAGAAGAAAAACTAATTTTCCTTGATTAAATAAGGTTTAGGGGGTTTCTGTTTTTAATTTTAAACTCTAAAAGGTTGAACAGAAAGCATAGGGTTTACTATTTTTAAATGATAGATTGTAATATACAGAGGCTAGCAAAATTGGTTTGACATTTTTTGAGTAAGAATTCATCAAGTTATGAATTTTACAAGTTCTCTGGTTATTAAAAAGGATTTCAGAATCGATTTAAATGAAAACTACTTTGCACTGGGGTCCCTGGACGTTTTCTAAGTTTTTCCTCGCGAATCAGTCCTCAGGTTACTATTCACCAGGGTCTCTGACATTGCAGAAAACCCCTCGGGTTCTTCACCTCCTAACCCGAGGTCCTTAGCTAATCTTAAACAGTAGCCGCGGCGGGGAAAAGGGCGGAGGGGCTTACCGGCGGCGAGACTGCTCCGGTGAAGTGGTCGAGGATGAAAGGGGAGGTCCTGGGGATCACAACGGTGGGCGAAACACCGTCGGAGATGGCCGGAGTCGGTCGGTCCACGCGCGCAGGCGGGGATGCTCGTCGGCGGCGAGGAGACCGGCCTGGCCACGGCGAGATAGGTCAATTGAATGGGTCAGAGAGGTTCACGGGATGCCAGAGAAGACATGAGCGAAAGGAATTGGGCGGAGACTCACCGGATAACTCGGTCCACGCGCGGCGGCGGATGACCGAAGTCCGGCGAAGTCGATCTCGGGCCTCCGGTGAAGTCCGGCTGGGTCCGAGGGCTTGGCGAGCTTCACGGGCTACTGGTGGAGCTGGCCGAAGCACTGGCTTGACTTGAGGGTGGCTGGAGGGAGCTGGCCACGGTGGCCGAAGCTCGGGCGGCAATGGCGGGCGGAAATCAAGCTCGCCGGAGCTAAGGAAAGCGGCTGGCCGAAGAGGGTGAGTGCGGGGTGAAGTGAGGCGCGCCTGGGGAGGCTTTATAGGCGCGGGCGGGCACGGCCGAGGGCGAGGACGCGCGGCGGACTTGACCGAACGCCGGGGAGCGCGCGCGCGCGGGTTGGGCGAGCTCTGGCACGCCGGCCAGGGTCGAACACGTGGGAGCACGCGTTCTGCCCAAGTTCTGGCGCGTGTAGTCGCTCATCCGAGCCTGCTCTCGCCTTGGTCAATGCACAAAACCTCTTCCCCTCCCTACAAGCTACCATTCTTGTGTGGAGGTCATAGGATTTTGCCTACTGGTTGCAGAGATATGGAGCCAGGAAATCTGGTCTGTCTCCCTGCGCAAATCCGGGGCAAATCCAAGGTTTAGTCGTGTCTAGGGCTCGCGTCCCAATGCCATCTTCTGGCACACGACAGAGGGGTTAGTTAGGCACATTTTTGTCAATGGGACCATTAGGATTCGAGTTAAGGATCAAGGTGAACATCTCTGATCTTTGGATCAAGGTCTGATTTTCAGAAATCTGAAATTCAGAATTCTTATTAAGTCCACACATGGAAAGCTTGATTTGGGGTTTTATTTGAGCTATTTTGGCTAAGCTTTCTCAATCCTTCTTGCTGCCCATTAAATATACTTTAATTTTTATAATTGGCTCAACTCAAAATTTTAAACTTTTCACTTCCTTTTTTTCTTACTTTCTGAATTTTGCTCTTGGGGCTCATTTTGGGATTTTTAAACTAGGGTTGCATGATCTTATCTTTTAAGGGACTCAATTGCTTTGATCATGACACTTTTAAGTATGTACTTGGTGACTTCATCATTACTTAAGTTATTTGATGCTCATGCTTACTTTGGTTCACATAAAATAATGGTTCTAGGTTTAGCTTTTGAAGGAAAAACCCTGAGTGACACTGGGGTGTCACAGCCTTCCCCCCTTAAAGGAATCTCGTCCCGAGATTCGGGCCAGAGTCCTCCCGGGGTAAAGCGAAGGGTGAGACTGATAGAAAAAAAGGGTGATGATTGCCATTATTAGGATAAACTGCTCTTCGAATGTCATTCTCTTTGCAACTTCAGAAGGAAGTCCTTTTAAGTTTCTCTTTATAGTTACTTCATTCTGAATTAAGATCATATTTTTTGGAAATTAGATTCGAAAGGCAGGAGGAGGGGTTGGGGGTGATTACGTACCAACTTCCTTAGGTAGGCAATCGGGAAAGTTGGATCTCAGGAATTCCTCGGTTTCCCAAGTAGCTTCCTCCTCTGAGTGATTACTCCACTGGACCTTGAACATCTTGATCGATTTAGCCCGAGTTGATCTTTCCTTGCAATCCAGAATCTTGGAGGGGTACTCTTGGTACGAGAGATCTGGCTCTATCTCCAATTCTGGCTCTGCTAAGATTTCAGTCGGTAATCGAACACACTTCTTCAGCTGAGATACATGGAAAACATTGTGAATGGCAGACATCCTTGAAGGTAACTTCAGCTTGTATGCCACGGGTCCACATGCTTCTATGATCTCATAAGGTCCAATGTAACGAGGGGCTAGCTTGCCTTTGATCCCAAACCTCTGCATTCCCTTGGTGGGTGATACCTTGAGGTATACAAAACTTCCCACCTCGAACTGGAGAGGTTTCCTTCTTCTATCATGATAACTCTTCTGCCTGGCCTGAGCAGCTTCTAGATTCTTCCTGATTAGCTTGACCTTCCTTTCGGCTTCAGTCACTAAATCAGGTCCAAAAACTTCTCTTTCACCAGACTGAGACCAATTGAGTGGTGTCCTGCACCTTCTTCCATAGAGAGCTTCAAAAGGTGCCATCTTTAGGCTGGATTGATAACTATTGTTATAAGCAAACTCTGCCAAGGAGAGGTGCTTATCCCAGTTCTTGCCACAATCGATCGCACAAGCTCTCAGCATATCTTCCAGGATTTGGTTTACCCTTTCCGTCTGACCATCAGTCTGTGGGTGGTAAGCTGAACTTCTGATTAGCTTAGTTCCCAAGGACTTTTGCAATTGTTCCCAAAATCTGGCAACAAATTGGGCTCCTCGGTCAGAAACAATGGTCCGAGGTAATCCGTGCAAACACACGATCCGGTCAATATACAATTCTGCATACTTCTGAGCCTTATCAGTGGTGTGCACAGGAAGAAAATGTGCCACTTTTGTCAATCGGTCCACAATAACCCAAATTGAATCATGATGACGGGAGGTGTTAGGCAGACCCACAATGAAATCCATGCTGATGTCGTCCCACTTCCACGAAGGTACGGGTAGTGGTTGCAAAGCTCCAGCGGACTTCAAGTGGCTTGCCTTTACCCTCTGACAGGTGTCACATTCTGATACATACTGGGCTATCTCCCTCTTCATTCTGGTCCACCAGTACAAAGGCTTCAAATCATGGTACATCTTGGTGCTTCCCGGATGCATAGAGAATTTGGAGAGATGAGCTTCATCCAAAATTTTCCTCTTGAGATCCTGGTCCTTAGGAATCACCAATCTGCTTTTGAACCATAACACACCCTTCTCATCCTGGCGGAAACAATTATACTTCTCAATCTTCTGATGGAGATTCTTCTTGATAATCTGCACTCCCTTGTCACTGAGCTGGGCCATAATAATCTGGTCTTGCAAAGCTGGCTCAACAGAAATGTGAGACAAAGAACCAGAGGAAATTACTTCAATTTGCATCTTGCTCAACTCATCACACAAGGTGTTAATGCGAGAATCCATCAGAACACAGTTGCACTGCAACTTCCGACTCAAAGCGTCAGCTACCACATTAGCCTTTCCTGGGTGATAATGCACCTCCAGGTCATAATCCTTGATCAGCTCTAGCCATCTTCTCTGCCTCATGTTAAGATCAGCCTGAGTAAAAATGTACTTAAGGCTCTTATGATCAGTGAAGATGTTGCAGTGGGTTCCCATTAGATAGTGCCTCCACATCTTCAATGCATGAACCACTGCTGCTAACTCAAGGTCATGAGTGGGATAATTCTGCTCATGAGGCCTGAGTGCTCTTGAAGCATAAGCAATGACTCGGTTGTCTTGCATCAAGACACAACCTAGCCCGGTGCCCGAGGCATCACAATATACATCAAAAGGCTTGCTGCTGTCGGGTTGCGCCAATACTGGTGCTGTGGTCAGATGCTGCCTTAATGCATGGAAGGCATCTTCGCACTTCTGACTCCACACAAATTTGACTTCTTTCTTTAGCAATTCAGTTATAGGCTTCGCAATTCGAGAGAAGTCCGGAATAAATCTTCGGTAATAACCAGCTAATCCCAGAAAACTCCGAATCTGACGAACAGTTGTTGGTGGCTTCCAGTTCATCACCTCTTGCACTTTATCAGGATCAACAGCTATTCCAGCCTGAGAGATAGTGTGACCCAAGAATTTGATTTCCTTTAGCCAAAAATCACACTTGGATAACTTGGCGTAAAGGTGGTGCTCTCGCAGACGTTGAAGCACTACATGCAAATGCCCGACATGTTCTTCCTCGTTCTTTGAGTACACCAGAATGTCATCGATGAAAACCACCACGAACTTATCCAATTCCGGCATAAAAACAGAATTCATCAGATACATGAAATACGCTGGTGCATTTGTCAGCCCAAATGACATCACCAAGAATTCATATAGCCCATATCTGGTTGAGAATGCCGTCTTCGGAATATCACTTGCTCGTATTTTGATCTGATGGTAGCCAGAGCGAAGGTCTATTTTGGAAAACACCTTGGCTCCGACCAACTGGTCAAAGAGAACATCAATACGAGGCAAAGGATACTTGTTCTTGATAGTTACCGCATTAAGAGGGCGGTAATCTATACACAGCCTCAAGCTTTCATCCTTTTTCTTCACAAACAGTGCTGGGCATCCCCAAGGCGAAGTGCTTGGGCGAATGAAACCCTTATCCAGCAACTCTTGCAATTGCTTCTTCAATTCTGCCAACTCAGCGGGTGGCATTCGGTAGGGCCTCTTGGAAATCGGGGCCGTTCCTGGTTGCAACTCGATGGCGAATTCAATGTCCCGGTCCGGTGGCATTCCTGGCAATTCATCAGGAAAGACATCTGCATACTCACAGACTACTGGGATCTTCTTCAGGGGTAGCTCCGTCATAGAGAAAGCACATGACTGAGAAGAACCCTGACTAGGCAAAATCAAAGTGAAATTTCCGCAGAAGGGAGAACTAACTTCCACGGTACGACTGGCTACATCAAGCACAGCTTGGTGCAAGGTCATCCAATTTGCCCCTAGAATAATGTCCACATTCTCCAATCCCAACACAAGAAGAGTGGTTTTGATAATGTGGCTTCCCAGTTGAATAGGCACACTTTGGTTTAATTGATTAGTTGCAATTTTACCCCCAGGTGTGACTATCATGAATGACCCTTTTGAGTGAGAGAATGGCAGTTTGCATTTAGCACTGAACTTTCGGCTAATGAAACTATGAGATGCACCAGAATCAAACAGAATTAAAGCAGGTTGATTATAAACTGAAAAGATACCAGTCATGATAGGAGCTCTTTCTGGCACTTCCTCAAGAGCAGTGAAGTTGAGCTTCCCTTGCCTGACTTGCACCTTCTGCTTTCTTCCCTTGTCTTGATTTGGTGCTGGCATCTGCCTCTGCTGGTTCCTGGGGCAATTTTTAGCATAGTGGCCCACATTGCCACAAGTGAAACACTTGTTCCCATTGCCCTGGCGGAACTGCTGCTGCTGCGGAGGCTGATTGTTCCTTGGGGCGGGAGCTGGGTAGCGGTTGGGTGTCGGCTGCTGCTGCTGCTGAGGTGGCCTGATCACCCATCTGCCTGCCTGCTGCTGGAAACCCCTGCTCTGGTTGTGAGAAACAATCCGGAACCTCTGAGCTTGAGCGGATGGTGCTGCCATTGGTGCCTTTCTCTTCTTCTCTGCCCGGTGAGCAACAATGCAATCCTCCTGAGAGATGGCCATGTTGACCAACTCATTGAAGCTATTGGCCCGGACAGTGTTGAGTCGTTCCCGCAGCTTGGTATTGAGACCCCTGCGGAAGCGATCCCTCTTCTTCTCATCGGAATCAGCATGATACCCTGCATACTGGCATAAGTCATTGAAGGCTTGCGCATACTGCAGTACCGTGCGGGTTCCTTGATTGAGGGCCAGAAATTCATTCAACTTCCGATCAAGAATGCCAGCTGGAATGTGGTGTCCTCTGAAGGCAGTCTTGAATTCCTCCCAAGATACCTCACGATCAGCGGGGAGCATAGCACGGAAGTGATCCCACCAAGTCCGAGCAGATCCGCGAAGCTGCTGCGCGGCGAAGCGGGTCTTGGTAGCATCAGGGCAGTCTCCCGTGAGGAGGGGAAACTTGGACTCGACGACGCGAAGCCATACGTCGGCGTCCAACGGATCCTCTGCTTTGGCGAACAAGGGCGGCTGCGTGCTCAGAAACTCCTGGTATGTTGCCATAGCCGGAGGTCGCTGAGGCTGGCCTCCACCATGCTGCTAGGGGTGGGGCTGCCGCTGCAAGAGCTGTCGCAGAATCTCATTCTGCTGGGCCATCAGCTCCTGCACTGTGGGAGCTGGAGGAGGTGGCGGGGGAACCTGCTCGTTCTGCCCGCGACGCTGCCTAGCTGCCATCTGAAAACAGAGATTGTCGCCATTGTTATCCCAACTCACAATTTCGAACGGCAAAATACCATTTCATATAGAAGAAAAAGAATGCCATAATCATAATATCAGGTTCGAAATGAAGATAACATGGTGACAAGGATCCCACAGATTCCAAATGTTCACAGGGTTACATTTATCAGGGGAAAGTACCCACAAGCCTAGTCCAAAATGTGATACTACTAAGCTCGCATAGGTTTCTATCCACCTAAAATGTCAAGGTGACAGCTTAACCCTGAGCGGTGGAAGCGACACTGGATGCGGGTGAAGGGGGCATCGCGGAGGTAGTCCCATTGGCACCAGGGGCTGGTCCTAGCTCCTCGGGAGCCTCTTCTCCCTCGCTTCCTGCTTCATTGGCCTCCATTTCCAGGTGGTGCATGTCCAGGTGGTCATTTGCTTCCTCGAGTTCCCTCTGCACATCATGAAGCTGGTTCTCCAAGACATCAATAGTGTTGTCTCGGATCTCCACCTGCTGTTCCAGGGTAGCGATACGCTGGTTCAGCCTCTCCACCTGCAGATCCTTTTCCACCAACTCTGTGGATAGGTCGACCACAAAATCTTCCCGACTGTCGAGAGTGAGCTTGGCAGTCCGAGCGGTGTTAGCGAGAAGTGTCATAGCATCGCTCTGAAGGGCCTGAAGGCGGTACAGCGCACTCATGCACTGAACAGTGACCCTCCCAACCAAGTCAGGATACATGGCCCACACATCCTTCACATGGCTCACGCGGTTACACCACATGGGATCATCCTTCCTCTCAGCAGGGAAGAGTCCCAAGGGGTGCATCACCATCTCCAGGGGGTGGTAGCCACAGAAAGTCGTCAGAGCCTTCATGGCTGCTGCCTCAACGGTATCGTCCGTCCTGAGTCCGATCGTCTCAGAGTCAAGAGAACGCCAACCCGGCTGAAGGGGATGAGCCTCCAAGGCCAGCCAGACCCGACAACGAGGTACCCGATGCTCCTCATACAACTGCACCGTGTACAAAGGGGGCGTAGGGTAACCGGCGGAGTTAAGCACTTCCCACAAGATGGATGGAAAGCCATCGCGAGAAAGGAAGTCAGAACTGAAACGAGAGTCTCCTCCACTAGCGGGGGTGGGTGAATTCATCTGCGGAAGGGGATCAAAGATAAAGATTATGGTGGAGGGAAAAAGAAAAAGAGAGCCCGAATGATTTTAAAGAGAAAGGGGTTAGCTCAGTTTTAATTCCTCTTTGTGTTTTATAATGCATGCATGCTGGAAGAAACGTTACCTCTCAAAAGAAAATAGGGTGCCTTTTTAGGGCATCCTAAATCATAGGTATTGGCCCACGGGGCCTAATTAATTAGCCACCTATTCCCCTCTATGCCTAAGGCCTTTCGTCCTAGGTCTAGCGGTCTAGTCCTGACGATCTATAGCAGTTTCTAGGCAAGTTTTAGATTTTGAAAATTGGTATTCTTGGTTTATTGTTTTTCTCTGTGGTGGAATTTGCTCTGATACCAGCTGTGGCAGAACCACCCGAATTATTCCAGCTTAAGTGCCTAAGTCATGCCTCAAGGGCCGTGACACACTTAAATCGGAATAACCCGTCAGTCCTTCAGATCTAGTCTGATAGAGCCACTTAACCAGGATCAAATTCCACAATCCCACTCGAAGGTGAGTCACAGAAGAAATACAATAAAACAGGAAACCTCAAATTAAGTACTGAATTATTACATAAATCGGAGTTCTGGAGTAGCAAATAAAGTTCATTAAGTAAGGTGCAGCGGATAATCGATGTCGTCGGTAATGAGGAAATGGGCAAGGCCTAGCCCACTACTCCTCATGCTCCTCTCCTGCCGGAGCAACATCCCACTCGACCGTCCAACCCGGTGGCAGGGTGGTAGGCCAAGTCACACCATCAACCAGATCCTGCATGGTACCTGCAAAAATGGTGCCACAAGCAAGGCTGAGTATACTAATACTCAGCTAGACTTACCCGGTGTGAGGAGTCTACTCCTCTACCTCTAGACTATGCAGCTATTTGGCTGAGGGGTTTGGTTTGCCAAAAGCACTAGCCGAGTCTAAAAACAAGTTTTAGCTTTTCCAATTCTAGTATCATTGATTCAGCTAAGTTTGCTCTTTCTAAGCATACATGGTAACAATCAATTAGTTCAAACAACAAGTTATCTCATATAACCACATTTCACTTCTTACTCGATGCAGTACAAGGAATCAAGCAGTCTCATTAGCTGCGAGAAGCAGACGATTCGAATCGAGTTTTAAACCTTGCAAGGTAAACCTAAACACACGGCATGTCAGGGTACTCCGACCCCACACATGACAACCGTCCCCATCGATTCCCCGTTCGCGTCCAGGCCTCACCGCCTTGGCATACAATGCTCCACTGACCCCGGCTGCCGCCGTGCAGTGACCGCACTTGTACCCACCATAGCTAGCATGGGAGAACCAGTCTCAGGTCGCATGAGGGATAAAGTCCGCGCCCGGCTTCACTCAGGTACTAGGTTTACCGGTTACCATTTTTCCCGGCATGTGTTTAGTACGTTCAAAAGCTTGACTCAGGTATCCACACATTAATCCTTAATTCATTTTCCCGTCTTATGGACAAGGCATCCTCCCTGGATCCAAGTCCATAGACCAACATATATCCCATCATCAAGATGAATACAATCAATTCCTGACCTCGCGCGAGTGCTAGAAAAATCACTCGACTTCTACCGAGATCCTGATTAGCAAGCAGCTACTCGACCTAGCATACTAGTATCCATCTCAAAAAGGAGTCCTAAGTTCATGCAACTAGAGGTTTCAAGCAACTCCTACACTTAAGTGCACATTACAAACCTACAAGCATTAAGTGTAGTAAAGTAGCATATAATAACATGGTTATGCATAAGACCGGGGCTTGCCTTCGATTGCTGGGGCTGCGGGGAGATCCTCAATGGCAGCCTCTGAAGTCTGCTCCTGGTCCTCCTCTTGGACAGGTCCTTGCTCGGGGATGAGCACGTACTCTCCGTCGGCTAGATTACAATCTAATGAATGCAATGCGTAAGATATATGCATGATATAATATGTGCCCTTTTTTTTTGAAATCATAACTTAAAGGTGTATAATCTTTCTTGAGTTGAACAAAGTCAACTTTACTTATGCAAGACCCTTGGGTGGTATACTTGGTAGATTAAGTTAAACTTTAGCTAGGGCAAGTGGTAGGTTTTACTTTTAGGGGTTCCACTGAATTCCTTTAAGTCTTAGGGATAAATGATAAGTACTCAAGTTAGACTTATTGAGGTGGGGTTTATTTCCTCTTTCCTTTTTCTTTATTCTCTTTAATGTTTTGGAGTAGGTTTGAACTACAAGTTGCTTTTATAAAATTCTAAAAATTCTGTAAAAATTACAGTGGCTTGCTACTGGTGTGTGTTTCTCTGTCTTAAAATTTGGGGATCAGAAAGTGAATAGTTTTCTCTGCACAAAATTGTTAAATTCTAGGGTAAAAGAGGTGCTTTGAACTACAACTACCATTTAACAGTGGGTAATTCTTCAAAACTTATTTTTGCTGACTTTTAGGTGTTATAACATGACTTGATACAAATTTCTAGTCATTAATACCTTTTAATTATTTTTCTATGGTTTTCTAAATTTTCTAGCCAAATGGGTGCTTTCTACTACCACTATATTTGAAAAATATCAAACAACAGAATTCTTATTTTTCTTAGTCATTGTTTTGTGCAAGAGCAATCATTCTGAAGTTTGGCATCTTTTTGCTTAAGGGAAGGGGGTGGGGTGCCTTATTTGAATTAAATGGCCTTTCCCTTGAATTATTAACAAATGGTATGAGTTTGCTTCCTTTTCATGGGTTTGCATTTTTCTCTGGTAGTTTACCTCATCATGGACTTAGCTAATTTTTGGTTGCCCATTATCTCATTATTTGAGGTTGTTCATGATTTAGTTTGGAAAATGCCTTATTATCACTTTGTATTTATTTCCCTTACTTAAAAAGTTGGACTGAGGTGCTCCATATTTTTGTAGTGGGGCTCTGGTGGTTATAAGTTCACTGGATTTTTGTTAAGCATTTTGGTTATAGTTTTGCCTCTTTAATAATTGATTTTCAGTCTCATTTAGGCTAAACAAATCACTTTAATTTAAAACTAATCCAAACTAATAGTCTCTGTATTTTTCCTAGGTTCTTTGTTTCATAAATAAACTAGGAAAAATAATATTAGTCACTGTTCATTAGTTTCTAACACCCTTATGATTTTCTCTAAGTTTTGGTCAAAACATCTTCAAATGAGAAACTACATCATAATGTCTAATGCTGGGGTTCCTACTATTTTTAAACAGTGTCTAAAAGAGGTCTGAATACCCACAAATTTCCTTAAGTCTAGTACAGAAGAAAAACTAATTTTCCTTGATTAAATAAGGTTTAGGGGGTTTCTGTTTTTAATTTTAAACTCTAAAAGGTTGAACAGAAAGCATAGGGTTTACTATTTTTAAATGATAGATTGTAATATACAGAGGCTAGCAAAATTGGTTTGACATTTTTTGAGTAAGAATTCATCAAGTTATGAATTTTACAAGTTCTCTGGTTATTAAAAAGGATTTCAGAATCGATTTAAATGAAAACTACTTTGCACTGGGGTCCCTGGACGTTTTCTAAGTTTTTCCTCGCGAATCAGTCCTCAGGTTACTATTCACCAGGGTCTCTGACATTGCAGAAAACCCCTCGGGTTCTTCACCTCCTAACCCGAGGTCCTTAGCTAATCTTAAACAGTAGCCGCGGCGGGGAAAAGGGCGGAGGGGCTTACCGGCGGCGAGACTGCTCCGGTGAAGTGGTCGAGGATGAAAGGGGAGGTCCTGGGGATCACAACGGTGGGCGAAACACCGTCGGAGATGGCCGGAGTCGGTCGGTCCACGCGCGCAGGCGGGGATGCTCGTCGGCGGCGAGGAGACCGGCCTGGCCACGGCGAGATAGGTCAATTGAATGGGTCAGAGAGGTTCACGGGATGCCAGAGAAGACATGAGCGAAAGGAATTGGGCGGAGACTCACCGGATAACTCGGTCCACGCGCGGCGGCGGATGACCGAAGTCCGGCGAAGTCGATCTCGGGCCTCCGGTGAAGTCCGGCTGGGTCCGAGGGCTTGGCGAGCTTCACGGGCTACTGGTGGAGCTGGCCGAAGCACTGGCTTGACTTGAGGGTGGCTGGAGGGAGCTGGCCACGGTGGCCGAAGCTCGGGCGGCAATGGCGGGCGGAAATCAAGCTCGCCGGAGCTAAGGAAAGCGGCTGGCCGAAGAGGGTGAGTGCGGGGTGAAGTGAGGCGCGCCTGGGGAGGCTTTATAGGCGCGGGCGGGCACGGCCGAGGGCGAGGACACGCGGCGGACTTGACCGAACGCCGGGGAGCGCGCGCGCGCGGGTTGGGCGAGCTCTGGCACGCCGGCCAGGGTCGAACACGTGGGAGCACGCGTTCTGCCCAAGTTCTGGCGCGTGTAGTCGCTCATCCGAGCCTGCTCTCGCCTTGGTCAATGCACAAAACCTCTTCCCCTCCCTACAAGCTACCATTCTTGTGTGGAGGTCATAGGATTTTGCCTACTGGTTGCAGAGATATGGAGCCAGGAAATCTGGTCTGTCTCCCTGCGCAAATCCGGGGCAAATCCAAGGTTTAGTCGTGTCTAGGGCTCGCGTCCCAATGCCATCTTCTGGCACACGACAGAGGGGTTAGTTAGGCACATTTTTGTCAATGGGACCATTAGGATTCGAGTTAAGGATCAAGGTGAACATCTCTGATCTTTGGATCAAGGTCTGATTTTCAGAAATCTGAAATTCAGAATTCTTATTAAGTCCACACATGGAAAGCTTGATTTGGGGTTTTATTTGAGCTATTTTGGCTAAGCTTTCTCAATCCTTCTTGCTGCCCATTAAATATACTTTAATTTTTATAATTGGCTCAACTCAAAATTTTAAACTTTTCACTTCCTTTTTTTCTTACTTTCTGAATTTTGCTCTTGGGGCTCATTTTGGGATTTTTAAACTAGGGTTGCATGATCTTATCTTTTAAGGGACTCAATTGCTTTGATCATGACACTTTTAAGTATGTACTTGGTGACTTCATCATTACTTAAGTTATTTGATGCTCATGCTTACTTTGGTTCACATAAAATAATGGTTCTAGGTTTAGCTTTTGAAGGAAAAACCCTGAGTGACACTGGGGTGTCACACTCGCCCGACCCCCGGGCTCGGACTTGACCTCAACTCGGACGATGATCTCCACCTCGCCCGACCCCAGGGCTCGGACTCGACCTCGACCTCGGAGGAGTCACCACCTCGCTCGGGCCGACCACGCCACAAGGGGAGGCCATCATTACCCTACCCCTAGCTAGCCCAGGCTACGGGGAACAAGACCGACGTCCCATATGGCTCGCCCCAGTAAAACAAGTAATGATGACACCCCGCGTGCTCCATGACAAAGGTGGTTCTCAGCCCCCTACGGAAGCAAGGATACATCAGCAAGGATCCGACAGCCCCAACAGCTGTGCTTCTATAGGGCTCAAGCGCTCCTCCGACGGCCACGACGCCACATGAACAGGGCTCCAACACCTCTCCGACAGCCACGTCGGCATGTACATAAGGCTCTAGCTCCTCTCTGCTAGACACGTTAGCACACTGCTACACCCCCGTTGTACACCTGGACCCTCTCCTTACGTCTATAAAAGGAAGGTCCAGGGCTCTCATACAGAAGAGGTGGCCGCGCGGGAGAACGGGCAGCCTAACGCCCCCTGTCTCTCTCTCTCCCTCGCGAACGCTTGTAACCCCCTACTGCAAGCGCATCCGCCCTGGGCGCCGGACAACACGAGGCCGCGGGTTTCCCCTCACTATTTTCCCCCCTTGTGTCTCCGTCTTGCGTCGACCCATCTGGGCTGGGACACGCAGCGACAATTTACTCGTCGTTCCAGGGACCCCTCGGGGTCGAAACACCGACAGATAGCGTTAGGAGTTAGCTAATGGATGTAGATCCCAAACTTCTTCAGCACATCAGCAATCATCTTATTCAAGGGAAATCTCAAACCAGCTTTGAAGAAACTCTTAAAAACTACTATTTCATCTTTTTCCGGCTTCGGAATAGTTTCCTCTCCACCAAAGCGAACCAGCTTTTTATTCTCTTCATTGAAGTACCCCAATTTCAACATTTTAGGAAGGTCACCTTTGGAGACTGTGGATTTTCCAAAGTCAAGGTGGCTGGGTTTGCTCGGCACAGCGCTGCTATAATCATCCTCAGAATCGGTCTCCTCAACATCAACTTGTTCTGCCCCGGCGACAGGGACGTCCTCCGATGTTGCCAGCCCAGACCGCTTCATAGCTTCGAAAATCGGAACGGTCTCAGCAGCTTCGGTCTCATCTCCCTCACGATCAACCCTAGCAATAGAGCGAACTCTGGCCATCTAATTATGTCTTTCTTGAAATTTTCCGTTGTTGACTTGTCTAATTTTCCCGAAGCTCTTCCTTTTGTGATGAAGCAGATTCAAAAGTGGGGTTTCGTCTAAGCATAATGAATAAGCTTCGGCTATGACTAAAATTTTGGCAGTAAAATAGTGCAATAGCAATGAATGCTGTGGTAACTTCACACCTACCCGTCTGTTTATATAGTGTCGCAGGTAAGAAGGTGAATCATCAAAGACTCCCGCACCGAACAAACAGTCACCCGCACTCGCTGAACGGTGGGCCATAGGGTTCGAGAGGGTGAAGCGCCAGGGCGCGCGTAACTGTTGCAAGATGGAGCCACCTCGAGCATGGAATATTTTAATCGTTTCTCACCAACGAGCTCAGGGAAGGTGTTTTTCGGATCTTCGGCATCCCGAAGCATAGAAGATTTTTTCACGGATCAAGCTCGTTACGAAAAACGATCTAGCACCGCGAAGTGGCTACTGTTGGGGGTGTGCTTCATAGCCAAAGATCCTAAAGAAAGAGAATACCTTTGGCAGACACTCTTAGGAGCAAGCGCCGAAGCTATCACTTAAAGAGCTTCGGCACAATGATAAATCTTAAGACGAAGGGCTGAACCGACTTAAAGATGGATTGACTCAAAAACCCATGATATTTGCATCATTACTGTAATCAATTGTAAAGGGTTTAAATGTAATTTTACGCAGGTTGCATCTTGTGTCTATAAATAGGTGAACAGTACGCCGGCACTGTTCACGCGATCTTGTGATAACTGCTCATTACGCTTGAATTATTGCTTTCCGCCAAGACGAAGGTATAATTGTATTCAAACGTTATATTTTGATGCTCTTAAGGTCATATAATAAAACATGTGTATATATTTTATATTTTTATATGCCATTTCTCATTATTTGTTGTTTTGCGAGTAAAATATTACGAAAGTAAAATCTTCGTAATATTTTACTCTTGACCTTCGTCTGAAGCTCATTAAATCCTTGGGGAAATAATGCTTCAGCGGACGAAGGGCATTTATACTTAACATTCTCGTGTTGCCTTGTTCTTAATTCATAGCATTTGAGAACAAGTCCCCAACAATATGCAAGGGTTAAGTGCTACATATGTCGTGTGATTGGAGATCCTCAGCTGAGTATAATCGATTCTGATCACTGTAACTTCGCGGATATGAAGACTTGGTCACTGCCCTATATGTAGAAATCCAGTAAAGATGAAGGGTTGTTAAGAAATTGGCTAGTGCAGGTCAAGTGATTGAACTAGGGTAGACAGAACTCTAGATGCAGGTAATCTTACTTAACCTAACAATTAAAATTGGATTTTTAAGGATCCACTATTAGTAAGCATTTCTGCAAACAGAGTCATTGATTATTGATAAGCCTTACCTTGACTCCCTTAAGGCAGCATATCCTTGAGACTTTTTTACTTTGTCGGGTAAGTCTTGCTGAGTAATTCCATACTCAGGGTTTTATTCCTTGTTGTTTTTCAGGTTATAGTTTTGTGCTGCTGATGATAGTGTTAAGTGCCGGTGGGCTCAGCCTTCTTATAAGTCTAAGTAACCTTCTATACTTCTTACTGAGGATGGTCACTTGAGCTAGCATATATTTCAAACTTATACTTTTGTAATCACTCCGATAAAATAATGTAAAATTTTTGTAACTTGTAAAATTTGGTAATAAGATTTTCGCTGCAAAAATATTGGTGTGTGTGATTTGTGTTACTTAATCTTGTGGTCCTGGTTGTAAGTTGTTTATCCGATATCCTTGGGGCAATTAGACGGATCCTGTTAAGTTATCTGGTGCACATGCATAGCCGTCTGAGGTCTTTGAGACAAGGACAGGTGCATGTGGGCCCAATAACTTGGGAGGTTCTGCCACATGTGGTTTATCCGATGTCCTTGGGGCAATCGGACGGATCCTGTTAAGTTATCTGGTGCACATGCATAGCCATCTGAGGTCTTTGAGACAAGGACAGGTGCATGTGGGCCCAATAACTTGGGAGGTTCTGCCACAGCCGGAACCAAGACTACAGCTACAGGAGGAAAGGTCCTCCATTAAGAAAACTTTTTACTACTTATTCGGGAGGGGTTTTTGCCTCCCATGTTTTGTAATAATAATAATACTCAACACTTATATATTTGTTCTGGTCTGTAACTATATAACTCTGTCTTACTTTCCAATAAAAGTAAGTAATTGTAACTGCTTCCGCACTTTCGTATCTCCGATGTATTGTAATGTTTGCATGACAGGTGAAACGCTCTTGGGAAAGGTAAGGAATTCAGATATCGAACTTGTCAAGTGATCAGGTACACCTGCAGGGTTGCCTGAAGTCCATTGGACAAGGACAACTGTAGGTGGGCCTAATGACTTGGGAGGTTCTGTCACAGATTCCATGACAGTGTCTAGTACGATGGCCATTCTCCTCTTCCTTTGAGTTGTTGCAGGAATCCTTGATGCCCTCGGCAGCTCCATCTCACGCAACAAACTCAGGACCTTCGGTTGCTCTGCCGCTTTCTTCAGTTCTGGCCCTTCAGCCGGTTCTGTCCTAGCTTCGATAAGAGCGGAGCGACTTGGCTTAGATATGGAAGAGGACCCCTCAATTAGCCTCGACACTTCGATCGTTTCAATGCGCTTGGGACGATGTGTCAAAACCTTAACTTTCTTTGACCTCGACGCGCTAGAAGTCGCCGAAGTAGCAGTCTTTCTTTTCTTTCCTTGCTTTCGTGAAGGATAACAGTAATCTGGGTATACAAATCCGATGACAGCAAATACTCTATTCAGCCTCTTTTTGCCTCGAGCCCCGAAGGCCGTTGTCATAACATCATCTTCAACCTTCGAGTAGGCTCCTAGCAATTCATCACTGGTTTCTTCAATGGCATCTAGCCAGTCATCATTTGGCTCATCAAACTGGCTCCTGTATTTGAATGTGTACTTCAGGTAGATTAAACCACCTTGGCTAAACCCAGCAGCAGCCTCCTTCGGCATCTCCCACCCACTTGCGAGTGGCCACACTCTATAAGCAATGTGCTCCTGGACTAAGTCCCTTGAGCCTGTATAAGTACATTCTGTATTAAAAGCAGCCTAGCATGCGTGTATATCATTCCCAAGGGCAGTGGATGGCCTCCTAATGCTGAAGCGAGACCACATAGGACATTGAATAATCCCCTTAATATCCTCCCTTTCAGCCAGGTCATTCTTCACGTAGAACCACTCCTGCATCCAAGCCCCCGGCCATCTCTTCCGAAATGTTGGAACTGGGTAGCTCACCTCAGAGCGAGGCACAAAGCTGTAGCAACCGAAGTTGTTGTGATATTTTTATTTTCCGGTAGCCTTCGTCTCATAAGACAGCTCATGGATGTTACAGAAACATTTTGCATTTGGTTCTAATCCCTGGCTCCTCATGGCCCATATAAAGATCCCCATCTTGATGATAGCTTCGGGAGTAAGCTGATGAAGGTAAATTTCGAAAGTTTTCAGGACTTCGACCAACAATTTATCCAGAGGGAACTGAAGCCCTGCCTTCATGAAGCTTCTATAAACTACCACCTCGTCAGCTTCGGGCAGAGGGACATTATTTTCCCCTCTGGCCCTCACAATTGAGATATCATGGAAGTACCTTCGCCTCATTGCATTAATTTGCCCTTGCTTGATAGTGGATTTCTCGAAGACAACATGGCTTGGTCTCCAGGGCCGGTCTTCAGCATCTTCATTCCCGCTTTCTACATCAAAGCTTTCACTATCACTGGAACCCTTAGATATCCCAGCTAACATCTCATGTGCAATCTTTTCTGCGTTGGTTTTTTCCATAGCTTCATAAAACCCGGTCAGCGCCGAATCAACAATCTTCTTCTCGTCATCCATTAAGTCGATGGTCGTTGAAATACCGAAGCTTGAAATCCAATTAAACTCGACAAAGCAAGAAAGTTTAAAATGACAAGCACAATGTAAGCAATTGCAATGGCACAAGAAATGAATTCAATGCCAGCACCTATTTGTATGTCCAGCTCCCCACGGTTTGGTGGGTCCCGCATGTTAGTGTCATTCGCTATTCTAGTGAAGGGAAGGTATTTTTTGGACCTTTGGGTAAAGGCATTCGTTCGCATCACAGTCTAAATTTGTTGCAAAGAAACAAATCTATACTGCGAGGGGCTATTGTTGGGGGCCTTCCTATTCCGAATGTCCTCAAAAGTGTGATTAACCATGTGTTTTTAGTATATGGATTATTACAGGGGGCTTCGGCTTCGGCATAATGGTCTTCTCTTATGGCAAAGACATACGATGTGAAGATGTAACCCGAAGGTGATAAGAATGGTCACCGAAGCTATAGCCGAAAGAGCTTCGGCTTAATATGATGATGAAGACCAAATATCATGCTGACCGAAAGGGGGAAGAAGACTATTTAGTTCTTAATGATTCATGTTATGATTATAAATAGATGTTAGGGATATAAATGTACTTTTACCCGGGCTGCGTCCCGTGCCTATAAATAGATGAACAGTGGCACCGTACTGTTCACGCTGGATTGTATTCACTCTCTCGCATCCTCACCTTCGAGCAAGCCGAAGGTATCAATGTAATATTAACATTGTTGATATTCTTTTATGTTTTATGAAATGCAAGAATAAATGAATTATTAAGATATAATTATCATATTTATTCCTTCGCATTCTTATCCTTATACTGATACAACGAAGGTATGTCCTTGATCTTTCGTCTGAGAAGCATTATATCCGCAAGGAGATAATGCTTCGAAGGACGAAGGTCCTTAATGATTAACAATAGTGTTGCCTTGTTCTTGACTCATAGCATTTGAGAACAAGTGACCAACAGTAACTGGAAGGGCAAAACTGAGCAAAAAAATACAACTAAGGCCCCGTTTGTTTCGTTGGAATTGAATTCCATTTTAATAATTATAATTTAGACAAAACTAATTAAGTTGATATATTTATATATGTAATATATTTGTATATTATCATAAATCATTTGAGAGAGATAGTTATATAATACATTTATATTATAATGAAGTAAGTAGAAGAGTGTGCTATAAGTTGTACATAGGAAAAATAGCATGTAAATCTATAGAATCAATTTCCATCTCTCACCCCATAAATTTGAGATAGGCTTATATGATAACTTTAGAAAGTTATGGAATGTCATATTCTAAAAAAATGGCCTATTCTATTAGTAAGATTCCAATTCCTCAAAATGAAAGGAAACAAACGGGGCCTAAGAGTAAAAATGAGAACACCAACAAAATTAAGGGCACTATCTTAAAAAACCTAGTTTTCCATGCATCTGTAATAAACCTTGTTTTTGTTTATATATGAACTAAATAAATAAACATAGAAACTATCTACTTGAGCAAGGATTTTTAAGTAAAAAACTACCTACAGACAGACAGATGTTCTGATGCTAATATAGTTTTCAAGGGAGGGAACACTAAAATATTCACGCATTTGCTGAGTAAACTATTCAAAAAAATTATTTGATACTAAAATAATAAACACTAGTGCATCAAGCGCGCCCATGCGCGCGTACCAAGCAGCTGTCAATTATTTTCATATTTAGTTTCAGTAAGGTAATATAATGGTATATTCTATATACACTTGTAGCAGTTATTTTAACATAAGTATAAGAGCAAATTTGAACTAGTAGCAGTGATTACATAAGTTGTACTGAGTTTGTAATTGTAGTGATTACAATCTATATTAAACTGAAAGGACCACACATATTACATTGTGTTTCAGCAATGTGTTGCAGGAGCGGCAGATTACAAAGAGCATAGGTTAATCTGACAAGTTTTGATCAGCTTTGTTTTATGTACACGAAAGCATTTGAGCTTCAAAAGTCACATGATCATCATAGGTAGTAAAGCAGAGATGAGTATAACATAAACAAATACTAAGCTAAAGTAGTTTCATCAGCCTGGTTATGTACATAAAACCATCTACGCTTCAAAAGTGACGATGTTCGTCACAGATATGCAAGGCAGTTTTCGGTACAGGAAAAAGAAGGAAAGATTAGTTGTTGTTAAAGAGTCTGTGAGGTATTCTATTGTTGCGCAAAGGTTATAAAAGGAGAGTGAAGAATAATGTGCAGTTTCTATTGATTAGAAGCTGTGTAGAAAGAATATTTGTACATAATGTCTCACCTTCATGAAAATGACGTTGATTTACTCATCATCACTTTCAGGCTCCGTTAAACCGGATTCCTGTATCTGAAGCTTGCTACTTTTCATCCTGTGTATGGTGTGCAATGTTAGAAAGGACTATGGTACATATTGTTGAAAGAGAATAAGCATGTTTGAAACATTATTTTTTGGTGGGGATGGTAGATCTTTTGGGTTAGGGTGCTCTAAAACCTGGTTATTATCCTGTAAGTCAGTGCATAAGAACTGTTAGATATTGTCTCTAATGTATAACAAAATTTCATGGACTATATATTGCACATTACGTTTTTCTTTCTTTTTTTGCTAAAAAAGGGGTACATAGCTATGTAATTATGGGAACATGTGGAATTGAAATGAAGTGAAACAAAGTGGTGTTTATTTATGATTGGATGAAGATACTTACTTCACTTTTTGTGGCTGTCTGAAATACTACCATTGTTCTTTTCTAATGTGCTTTCATAAATTTTCTTCACTTGTGTAGATGGCCTGCACTTTGATTCCTATACAGTAACATTTCTATATACTTTAACATTTTCCAAATAGGAAAAAACATCAGTCTTAAGCATCTCTAAATTTATATAATGGAAAAATAGTAGCAGCAATGTATAAATAGATTCATAGATGCATCTAGCTTATGGATGAGTTAAATGCAGTAGGGAACTATATTAACGTCTAAATATAATACCATATACTAATGAAAAGATTAGATGCACTATTTTTGGGGAAAAATGAAACCTTTTCTTCTGAGGTGACTTATTAAGATTGATGGGGTTCAACTGGTTCATACGGACTACAATTTGGAACTCCAGCTTCTCCTTTCCTGTTTTTAAGGGACAAAACATCTGCTTGATCAGTCAAATGTAGTAAGGAACAATACTTATGGTTGCATATATTGATCAGGTAAGGTTGTTGTAGTGTAATATATAACGTTTAATAAGCAAAAACATCAATACATTGGATCACAATGGAAGGAAAAATACCGTAGCATATTACTAACGAAAATATCACTTGTGTAGATGATTTGCAATACAAAACCAATTTATTGTTTTTAAGCCACAGTAAACAATACAAAATTACAGTAGACAAAAAGAAATAATGAGGCCGATGCTCTGCATGCTGAGGGATATACCTAGCACAATTTTGATAGTCTACACGTACATGTGCATGGGCTCGTGTACACACATGCATATATACATATGTATATGGATTATGGAATGCAATGAGGCTGATAGAACAAGGAGAAGAGAGGGAAAAGGGGAAAACATGACCTGCACATTCTAAATTGAACACCAGGGAGGTATAGAACGCGAAATCCATGGGCCAAAGAAAATGCATCAATGTTTACATTTTCCAACCAAAAAAGAAATCGTGAAATCCCAAAAAACAAAGTCTGGACAGTAGATTCAAAAGCAGAGAGAATTAGGAGATGGAGGAAAGCAGAGTGGCGTCCAAAGGAAGGAGTGGGCTTTCTGGCTTGTATTTCCAAAATAAAGTTAAAAAAGAAAACAGAGGCAAACATCGTTGAATAAGAAGTCATAAGAGAACAGAATGAAACACGATTGTAGAAAATAGCACGGAAAGGGAAAAATACTGCAGAGAATAATGCATAAGTGGAAGATTGGCAGATGAGGCAAAAATAAGGAGCTCCAAAGTGGAAGACACCGGATCTGGCAGAAGCAAAGAACTTGGGAAAAAAGGAAAGCAAACATTTTTAAAGAACACAATAGAGCTTTCAAGAAAATAAGAAATCGTGAAATCATAAAAAACAAAGTCTGCACGTCGTAGATTCAAAAGCATAGAGAAACAGGAGATGGAGGGAAGTCGAGTGGTGTCCAAAGGAAGGAGTGGGTTTTCTGGCTTGTATTTCCAAAATAAGTTTAAAAAGAAAATAAAGCAAACATTGTTGAAGAAAAAGCCATAGGAGAACGGAATGAAGCACGATTGTAATATAGAAATAGCACGCAAAAGGAAACAATATTGCAGAAAATAATGTGTAAGTGGAAGGCAGATGGATGAGCAAAAAAGGAAGCCAAACATTTTTAAAGAACCTGATGGAGTGAAGCTGACAAACAAGACAGAGCAAAGCTGACAAACAAAGCGATGCAATTGAGAGAGGGACGATGTAGAAAGGAGGAAAATAATGGAAGACGAAGCGACTGCCGACTGGGAGTGGGCCGAGGGCACGAGGCGGAGGGAGCGAGGAGAGGAATCCAGAATCCAAGAATCAGATGGAACTCTCGAGAAGTCTCGAGGTATAGAGGGAGGGAGCAAGCACCAAGACTGTGACAGACGCTGTTGATTCATGATCGAGGGGAAGGAAAAATTTATGCTGACGTGGATAGGCTTTGAAGCGTCGTTTCCTACCGCGATTATAATATATAGAAATACTTACATGTATCTCATCTGTTACCAAAACTGATCAATAGACGACATTGTTTTAGCCTGCAAAAGAAATCCAAACAGTGGTAATATGCCACTAATCAGTAAGGAGAAACACAAGTTTCTAGATAGATACATGAGCACCAAGCAAGCAGCTAGGCTACAGACAATGGGGAGTAAGATTAGTTTATTCGGATAAACAATCCTGCAAGTTCTTTCTCTTGAACATTTAGGTATTATCTCAGACATAAGATGTTATTAAGCTATAAGTCTGCTAAAGTCCTCAATTCTAAAGTGTTGGGGTCTTCTCCTCCATCGAAGGTCCTCAAGACAAAAACACATTCGACAAGATAATACAAAAAACTCGCCGAAGCTATCATCAACCTCGGACCCACCAAAGGCCTTGTGTATAAGCAGCGTTGCGGAATGCCGAAGCTCAATAGCTTCGGCTCAGACTTAGCAAAGAAGTAAAAGACTAAATAGACCTTATTAGCTTTAGTTGCTTGTAAATAAATGTTCAAGGCTATGGATGTAATTTCTCCCAGGCTGCGTCCCGTGCCTATAAATAGATGAATAGTAACTCCGTACTGTTCACGCTGGATTGTAACCGCTTTCTAGCATCTTCACCTTCGAGCAAGCCTAATGTATCAATGTAATATTAACATTATTGATATTCATGTATGTTTTATGGAATGCAAGAATAAATGAATTATTAAGATACAATTATCATGTTCACCCCTTCGCATTCCTGTTCATATATTAAATGATGAAGGTATGTCCTTCTTAACCTTCGTCTGATGAGCATTATATCCGTGAGGAGATAATGCTTCGAAAGACGAAGGTCTCTAATGACTAACAATCGTGTTGCCTTGTTCTTAATTCATAACATTTGAGAACAAGTGAACAACCCACCTCCGGTGAACTCACTTCCACGATTGCGACAATGGCTTCGCAAGACAACCAAGCTCTGGCACCTACGGCAATGAAGTTGGTGCTCCCAATCACAGGTGGCTCAAGTTCTGAGTCGGCCAATAAGAAGCAGAAGAAAGAAGCACAGAGAAGGGTACAACATGTTGGAGTGCAAGGACCCTTCATCAAGTCCAAATGGTCTCATATACCAATCACCTTCTCCCAGGAAGACCTTCAGCTCAAGGATTATCCCCACAATGATGCAATGGTCATATCTTGTGTTATCAAGGGGTTTCTAGTCCATAATGTTCTAGTGGACACATGCAGTGCAGCAGATATCATCATTGCGAAGGCTTTCAGGCAAATGCAAGAGCCAGATGACAAGATACATGATGCAACACACCCCCTCTGCGGCTTCGGAGGGAGAGAGATCGTGCCGCTTGGCAAGATAACTATGCCGATCACCTTCGGCTATATTCACAATACAAGGACAGAGCAGGTTGTCTTCGACATTATCGATATGGAGTATCCCTACAATGCAATCATTGGTCGAGGAACGTTGAACGCCTTCGAAGCAATATTTCACCCAGCATATCTTTGCATAAAGATATCTTCTGACCAAGGGCCCATTGCTGTATATGGAAGCCAAGAGGCTAATAGGAGAGCCGAAGGGAACTGGACAGATTCAAAGGCCATCCATAACATAGATGAAGCTAAAGCGCATCAACAATACATGCATAAAAGAGAAAAGGCTACTTCCACAGATCAACCATAGCCCATGCTTTTGTGCAAAGACATAGCTAAGCAAAAGGTGTTGTTGGGATCCCAATTGTCTGATGAACAAGAAAAGACTGTTGAGATTCCTGTTCAACAACAAGGATGTTTTTGCTTGGTCAGCTAATGATCTCTGTGGTGTCAATAGAGATGTCATTGAGCATTCACTCAATGTAGACCCGGCTTTCAGGCCAAGAAAAAAGAGGCTTCGGAAATTTCCGATGATAAAGCCGAAGGTGCGTGAAACGAAGTAAAAAGGCTTCTCAGTGCCAGTGTTATCAGAGAAGTAACATACCTAGAGCGGCTGGCCAATACTGATGGTAAAGAAATCTAATGGAAAATGGAGAATGTGCATCGACTTCACAGATCTCAATAAGGCATGCCCGAAGAATGAATTCTCATTGCCAAGAATAGATTCCCTTATAGATGCAGCGGCCACTTCAGAGCTTATGAGATTATTGGACTACTAGTCAGGCTATCATCAAATGTGGATGAAGGAGGAGGATTGTGGCAGAACCTCCCAAGTTATTGGGCCCACATGCACCTGTCCTTGTCTCAAAGACCTCAGACGGCTATGCATGTGCACTAGATAACTTAACAGGATCTGTCCGAGTGCCCCAAGGACCTCGGATAAACCACTTACAACCAAGATTGCAAGATTAAGTAAACACGAATCACACACCAACAATTTGCAGCGGAAATCTTATTGCCAAATTTTACAAGTTACATCAAGTTTACATTGTACATGATCGGAGTGATTACAAAAGTGGCTCAAAGAAATAACTTTGAACTGTTATAAATTATTTATAGTTTTGAAATATATGCTAGCTTAAGTGACCATCCTCAATAAGAAGTATAGAAGAAGTACTTAGACTTATAGAAGGTCGTGCCCACCTATGCTTAACACCAATCACAATCCATGTGACTCGTAACCTACAGCAACAATGGGAATAAAACCCTAAGTAGGCAAGTACTCAGCAAGACTTACCCGACTAAAGAAAAGACTCTCAAGGATATGCTGGCTTAAAGGGATTCAAGGTAAGGCTCATCAAATTTCAAAGACTCTTTTTGCAGCAAAGCTTACTAGAAGTGGGTCCTTAAGCCAAAATTTTACATCACAAGTTAAGTACTTTTCCTGAATCTAGATTTGCCTAATCTAGAGCATTCACTTGTCCTACACTAGCTTTCTTTTAAAATGAAAATTTTGTTTCGCTTGTTATCTACGATGAGGGTTGAAGATCCAGTCTTCATATCCGAGAAGTTCGGTGATCCGTATCGATTAATACCCAGCTGGGGATCTCCAACCACACGACATATGCTTTCCTTAACTCTTTTGCACATGTCTACCATTCCCACGGATCCTCTACCACATGAACAAGTCCGCGCCACCCGAGAGCACACCACACCTTTTAGGCGGTCCTTTGCCACGAGGGTACGTGCCACTCTCGCCATCTCTCCACTCCTAGTGCGCGATTGTCTTTTCATGTATGGAATAGTCGGGTTCAGGCTTGCCCATGACGAGGTATGTGGCCAGATAAAAGGTCCTGGATCAGCAGGCCAACAATCGGTACGGTCCTTAATCGACTCAGACGGAGACACTACACCGAGACACTCTTCTCGTGCAAGTCACCCGCCCGGTCTAAGCTTTATTATTTAAACCCAAAGTTTGGTACCTGGCAGAGGTACATCTTTTCCGATGTTGAATCCATCATGGCCATGATGGATTCACCATCAAGTTTTATTTTTGAAAACTTCCCATCCAATCTGTAGCATCACTTTTGTTTTAAAACAAATCATTTTGTTTTTTCTAAAGCAAGGCTAAGCATAAAAAATCCTTTTCATAAAAGGGTATCAAGGAAGGGTAATCAATTTTCCAAGGAAGGAAATGCATCAATGGTTTAGTACACAACTCCTATCACCTAATGCATCAAACAAGGCGATAAAGATTTTAAAACAGCAAGGAGGTGGCAAATGCACCGGGGCTTGCCTGGGTTAACACTACGTTAGTGTTGTTAGACGACGTACACTTGGCGACCAGCCTTTTGTGTTGGCACTCGTTCAGATTATCCAACTTTAGGTTGGTCCGACTGATGACATCGTCGTGCGAAGAAAACCACTCCTTGCACCATCTTGAGACCAACTTGGTTCTTTTCCTCCGCATCACGTGATTAATTATCGTACCTAAATGAGATGCATTATGCACATGAATGCATAAGGACTAGAATGATAATAAATAATGCTACAGGGTAGAGAATTAAACACTTAACGGAGAGGCACAATACATCACTCATACGAGAACACAGGTTATCGACATACGACTAAGCGCAATAATCACGCTTTCTCTAAATTAAACGAATCTAACGTAAACATCACGAACAACAAACTATACACATTTAACACAATTAGTCTAAACCCAACTCATCAGCTAATTAATTTAATGCTAAACTTATCCCTCACTTTATAAATTATACCACTTTGCTTACAAAGAACTAATTTTATTTTATTTCGCACCACACATATTTATTTAATCTATGTAACAATTCGGCTAACAAACATGCGCGCCAATAATAAATTTAGCTTAGATTCACTACATCGATTAACGAACACGAATCCGGGTTTTTCGTCGATTACACGTTAAATACCGCACTAATATTAAATTCACTCGAAACTAATAACCTAAGCAAACCACATAGAACGTAATAACTACTATAAAGCAAGGGATCGATAACAGGTACGACTACCAATCTAGAAGTCGTCACACAATGTGCCTATGCTAACGACAAGAAAAATCATGGTGGCTATATAATTATCCAATTCAATTAACTGAATTAATAAATTGGCTCACCATGATCGAATCGATTTGATAACCGTGAGGGCGATGATGGTTCTCAGTTTAGACATCCGGTCGAGCTCCCAGCAATTGTTGCACTGACTTCTCTCACATTTTTATCCAACTCTAGGATCAGTTTCCGGGAGATAAGGTCGGCGACGAGTTCCATGGAGTGAATGACAACGTCGTTGTACCCACGGCGTGGAGACGAATGACGGCAACTCCACAACGTCTACACGGGCATGACAAGGACACAGGGCACGACGACTATGCTTCACTGGCAAGAAACATCTTGGCGAGCTAGTTGATGGGAGCAACAAACTATGGATTCGAAACTCGGACTAAGAATCCATGGCCTAAACGACACGGACAAAGGACGAGTGCCGGAGCTGTCAACTCGTCGCGCGACCGGGTGACGATGATGAACAGTCGAGCATGGTAAGGAGCTAAAGAATGACGACGGGCCTAGCAGAGGAGCTCGTGCGTGCAGCCCAGGACGGAGGCACGGAGCTAGGCACACGACAACTTGGGGCTGGATAAGCGCGGCGTGCAACACGACAACTATAACACCCCTAGTGTTACTGTCACTAAAACTTGAGCATAATATCATGAGCATTAGCATATCATGTGTTTGTTACACTTAGAGTGCATTCATTAGGCAAAAATTTCAAACAAGTTGTATTGATGTGACTTGGTATGTGAGTAACCCTAGGGTAGAGTACTTAACCCTAAACTAGGCTTATGAGTGAAAATGAAGCCCAAAAAAGTTAAAATCTCAAAACTCATTAGAAATGATCATAAGATATCACATTTAATGGACTTGGGTAGCACCAAAACCCTAAAGTGTTAAAACTCTAAAAAGACCCCTGGAAAACCCTAAATTGGAACCCTAGGGGGCTAAGTGTAAAATTTGGACACTTTTGGACCCAAGTGCAAATACCAAGGTAGTACAACATCACAAACTATGTGTTTCTGACATTTGAGGATTTGCAAGCCAAATGATGAAGTTTGGACTTATTTGCAAAAAGGACACCCCATACATCCCTATGCCTAAGTTTGAAAACCAGTGCATAGAGCCAACTTTGGAACCCTATATCTTTCAGTTCATGAAGAATTTGCCTAGGGTCAACACATCAAACTTGTAGAGCTACTGTAGGAGTACAACTTTGCTTAAGTGATTAAGCCTTGGGGTCATGTAAAATTTGGAGATAATTAGGTCTAAAGTCAAGCTGACATTCAGCCAATGAACTGAATAAGGGGTAACAGTGAAGTTGGGCAAGCTTTGAGACTGGATTCGACCATGATCCAGTAATTGTTTGACTATGGTTGCTATAGCAAGATTGTAGCTGGATCATAGGGAGATGGTCAAGTCACTACATGAATTTGGGAACAAATCTCCCTGCAAATTGCTCCGTCAGGCTGACTGAATAAGAATCTGATGGTACCGTAAACAAAGATCTTCTGTTCAGCCCCCCTCGCCGCCGGTGACCATTGCGCCCGGATTCGTGCCGACCATTGCGATTCGTGCCTCAGGCGAGTGGATTACGCTCGACGGTAAAAAGATCTCGCCGCGGATGAACACAAGACACTGTAGTCGCTCTGTCTCTTGCCCATCTGCGCCGGCGACGTGGCCGCACTGCCATTGTCGTGGCTATCGCTGTTCTCCTCGGGTATGCCACGTCGTGGCTCATTACTGTGCGATAGTAACCGTGGCACACATAGGATCGCAATCATTGAGCCGTTGCACCGGTGAACGCCACGATTAAAGCCACCAGTGTTCTTCTTCCTCTCCGGCCGCCAGCGCACTATGTCCAATTCACGAGCCACCGCTCATGAATCCTATAAATTGAGCGTGCCCTCAGCTCCACTAGGTATTCAAGCACCAAGCGCACCCACTCATGTCTCAAATCATTCACCAGAGAACTCCAATTTGGGATTTCCCCCAAATCAATCAAAAACACCATGTGGTGTGAGCTCACCGTGGCTAGCTCGTTACAGGTCCGTTCATGGCTTCCTTGCTTTCGTTTCAGCGTCTCTGTGTGCTGTAGATGCTTAGCCACCCGGCTAAATAAGCTAGATTTGGCCAGGTCGCCGGGAACACCATGGATTGTCCTCAGTTTGCGCCGTCACCGTGGACAGAGCGATTTAGAGTTAGAACTCTGTAATTGATGGAGGGGAAATGGTTATTAGGGGTCAAATTTGGTGTCAACCGCACCGAAGCATCGGTAGTTGAGTTATCCCACCGGTATAGGCTCACCGGAGTTCCTGCACCGTCGTCCACGGTCGTGGGCTTCACCTTGTGAAGAAATAGAAAAGGGGAGGGTCTTTTTGCATTTGTCAGTGACTCAAAGAAATAGTGTTACAGACTCTTTATAGGTTTCTCAAATACCCAGGGTTCTCAGTGCAAACTGTCCACCGCGGCGCGTGCGTGGGCGCGTTTGCCTGTTCACGGGCTGACTTGGGCCAGTTTCAGTCCATCACTATTCATTGTTTCTCTTTTTCTTTTTCTACCAGGATTAGAGAATTAATATAAAATTGTAGAAAAATGCTAAAAATATGAGACCAATTTTGTTGAACTCATAAATTTCTATAGTATTTAATAAAATTGGTTTCATGATTTTTAGTCCAAACCAGGAATTGTGAAGTATTTAAAATAGCTAAAACCTATACTCCTAGAATTTTAGAAATTAATTAGTAACTCCAAAAATCACCAAACTTTTTGGATAAGCTTAAAATGATATTTAAAAACCTTGGGTGAAGTTTGACTTGATTTGGACAATGTTTGATACCTAAACCCCAAAACCCTAATCTTCTAAGTAGTGTCTGCCCTATGAAGTAAAATACTGACTCCAAAAACCCTAGTTTCCTGGGGTACCGTGAAGGAAAATTGTATTCAAGATACAACTTGATAAACCTTTTCTATTACTGCATTTTCATAAGCATTACATGAGCATTCATGGTTATATATGATTATATAGAGAACAAGGAAGAAGTAGTGGTTAAAGAAGAAGGAGTTGCACCACCACCACCTGAAGACCCACCTGCCGGGAACTGCTTTTATTTCGATATTTGTGGAGCAGAGCCTAACTCTCCTATAACACAAGGCAAGCCCCGGTGCATTTGCCCCCTCCTTGCTATTTTAAAAACTTTCTCACTTGCTTGATGCATTAGGTGATAGGAGTTGTGTGCTAAACAATGGATGCATTTCCTTCCTTGGAAAATTGATTACTTTTCCTTGATCACCTGTTTTATAAAAAGGTTTTTCTGATGCTTAGTCTTGCTCTAGAGAAACAAAATGTTTTGTTTTGACAAAAGATGATGCTTCAAGTGGGATGGGATGTTTTCAAAGATAAAACTAGATGGTGGATCCATCATGGCCATGATGGGTTCAATATCAGAATAGATGTACCTATGCCAGGTACCAAAATTTGGGTTTTTAAATGATAAAGCTGAGACCGGGTGGGTGACTTGCACGAGAAGAGAGTCTCGGTGTAGTGTCTCCGTCTGCGTCGATTAAGGACCGTGTCGATGTAGGCTTGATGATTGAGGACCTTTTAACTGGTCACATGCCTCATCATGGGTAAGCTTTGCCTTGGGCAGACTAATACTAGAATAAGACAACACGCAATGGGAGTGGAGAGATGGCGAGAGTAGCGTGTAACCTCCATGGCAAGAGGCTGGACGGTGGTGTATCTATGCTCTCGGTTGGCATGAACCTGATCTGGTCTTAAGAACCCCGGTGGCGAGTTGACATATGCAAGGGTTAAGTGCTACATATGTCGTGTGATTGGAGATCCCCAGCTGGGTATTAATCGATTCGAATCGCCGTTACTTCTCGGACATGAAGACTTGGTCAATGCCCTACGTGTAGCATTCCAGTGAACAAGAAGGGTTCATAAAAAGATGGCTAGTATAGTCCAAGTGCTTGAACTAGGGTAGAAAGAACTCTAGATTCAGGTAATGACTTAACTTGCTAATAAAACTGGATTATTAAGGATCCACTATTAGTAAGCATTTTTTCAAACAGAGTCTTGATTCTTGACTTAGCCTTACCATGACTCCCTCAAGCCAGCATATCCTTGAGATTCTTTTATTTTGACGGGTAAGACTTGCGAAAGTACACTTCGTACTCAGGGTTTTCAAACTCATGTTGTTGTAGGTGAGGAAGCAGCAAACTTTTGTTGCTTTTGCTCTAAGGTGGTGCCAAAGGAAGTATCTCAAGAGTGAAGCCTCGGGAGGAGGTTGTCCTCCTTTTAAAAGCATTATATTTTTAAGCGAGAGGGGTTTTTGCCTCCCAAGTTTGTGATAATAATATTTCTGCACTCATATACTGGTGGTCTGTAATAATAACACTCTTTCTATATTTTAATATAAATTAAGTTACTGTAATTGCTTCTGCTTATTCGTTCCTCCGATATGTTGTAATATCTGCGTGACAGGTGAAACACTCTTGGGAAAGGTAAAGGATACGGATACCGAACTTGTCGAGTAATCAGGTGCACCTACAGGGTTGTCCGAGGTCCGCTAGACAAGGACAACTGTAGGTGGGCCTAATGACTTGGGAGGTTCTGTCACAACAACCACCAGGGTGTTGCTGCAGGACAGACTCACACGGCGCTGGGGTTCGCGATGGTGATCGCCACATCCGAGCAGGGCAAGGGTGAGCGTCGCAGCGAAACCATGGTAGGGGAAAACGCCCACACATGTTGAGGATAGCACCAGGTCGCGACACCGAGAAGAATGCACAAAGCCAAGAGGCTGCGCCGGTAAAGAGAGCTCACACAGACTCAAGAACAGCATCCACGACGAACGCGCAGGGGAATAACTCCCTGCCAGAGCAGCGTGGGCGCAGGGTGAGCTGACACGGCAGATATGCGTGGAGCTGTAGAGGAGCTCGTGCGTCGTGGCGCAGGGAGCTGGGCACGCGGTAAGCAGAGGAGCCAGGGACCGACAGGTGAAGCGGCACGCAGCACCGAGGGCGAGCAGAGCCGGGCGCAGCGCAAGAAGGGCAGGCCAGGTGCGCCAGGGAGCTCGACGGCGGCCACCATGGGAGAGCTTGAAGGAGTGCTGGCATTGGAGGCCGCTCTGGCTGGGCGCGCGCGGCCAGAAGACAGGCAGAGAGCAGCGCGGGGAGGGCTGACGGTCAGGGAGGAAGAAGAGTGGAGGGAGGGCTGAGCGACGATGCGGCAAGCCCCACGATGAGAAGGCTCGAATGGTGTCCGACGGCTGGACCATGGAGAAGAGAGAGAAGGAAATGAAGGCAGAGGGCGCCGCGACACTGGGACTGGGTAGGGCGCCGGTCAAGGGAGAGGGAGCCGAGCTAGAGCTCCGAGCAGAAGCAGGGAGAAGACGGGTGTGACGGAACCTCCCAAGTCATTAGGCCCACCTACAGTTGTCCTTGTCCAATGGACCTCAGACAACCCTGTAGGTGCCCCTGAATCACTTGACAAGTTCGGTATCTTCTTTTCTTACCTTTCGCAAGAGCGTTTCACTCGTCACGCAGACATTACAAGCATCGGAGTTATGAGAATGCGGAAGCAATTACATGAACTTACCTTTATTTTAAAAGTAAGACAAAGTTATATATTACAGACCAGGATATAACCTACGAGTGCATAGTATTATTATTACACACTAGGGGAGGCAAAAACCCCTCCCGATAAGTATCAAACAAAAGTTCTTATGGAGGATCCTTTCCTCCCGCAGCTTTACTCCTGGTGTTCTTCCTTCGGTACCACCTTAGAACAGAAGCAACAAAAGCTGGTTGCTTCCTCACCTAAAAACAACGGGGAATAAAACCCTGAGTATGGAATTACTCAGCAAGTCTTACCCGACTAAAGAAAAGACTCTCAAGGGTATGCTGGTTATAAGGGAGTCAAGGTAAGGTTCCTCAATGATCAAAGACTCTGTTTTGCAGAAATGCTTACTAAAAGTGGATCCTTAAAAATCCAATTTTATTGTCCAGTTAAATGAAATTACCTACAACTAGAGTTCTTTCTACCCTAGTTCAAACACTTGACCTGCACTAGCCAATTTCTTAACAACCCTTTCATCTTTACTGGATTTCTACGTATAGGGCAGTGACCAAGTCTTCATAACCGCGAAGGTACGGTGATCCGAATCGATTATACTCAGCTGAGGATCTCCAATCACACGACATATGTAGCACTTAACCCTTGCATATGTCAACCCGCCACCGGGGTTCTTAAGACCAGATCAGGTTCACACCAACCGAGAGCACAGATACACCACCGTCCAGCCTCTTGCCACGGAGGGTTCACGCTACACTCGCCATCTCTCCACGCCCATTGTGTGTTATCTTATTCTGGCCTTAGTCTGCCCGAGGCAAAGCTTACCCATGACGAGGCATGTGACCAATTAAAGGGTCCTCGGTCAGCAAGCCTACATCGAGATGGTCCTTAATCGACTCAGACGGAGACACTACACCGAGACTCCTTTCTCGTGCAAGTCACCCGCCCGGTCTCAGCTTAATCATTTCAAACCCAAAGTTTGGTACCTGGCAGAGGTACATCTTTTCCAATGTTGAACCCATCACGGCCATGATGGATCCACCATCAAGTTTTATTTTCGAAAACATCCCACCCACTTTGCCACATCATCTTTTGTGAAAACAAAACATTTTGTTTTTCTAAAGCAAGGCTAAGCATCAAAAATCTTTTGTAAAACGGTGATCAAGGAAGGTAATCAAATTCAGGGAAGGTAATGCTGGAATTGTTTTAGCAATCAACTCCTATCACCTAATGCATCAAGCAAGTGAAAAAGATTTTTAAAACACAAGGAGATGGAAAATATACCGAGGCTTGCCTTCGTTTATAGGTGAGTTAGGCTCGGATCCGCAGATGTCAAAGTAAAAACAATTTCCTGCCTGATGTTCCGCAGGTGGTGGTGGCGAAGTCTTCTGTTCTTCTACTTCAACTTCTTCCTCGTTTTCTAGATATAACCATATATATATATATAAGAATGAATGCTCATGAAATGCTTATGAGTGTGCAAAGATAATAAGAATTTATTATCTAAAGTTTTGAATACAATTTTCCTTCACGGTACTCTAGAGAATTAGGGTTTCTAGAGTCAACAGTGAAGTTCAAAGAGCAGGGGGTGGGGTTTTGGGTTCTAAATATCAAACAAAGTCCAAATCATACCAAATTCTACCCAAGGCTTCTAAATGATGTTTTAAGCTCACATAAAAAGTTTGGAGATTTTTGGAATTATTATTGATTTTCTAAAAATCCAGGAATAATGTTTTAGGCCATTTTAAATGCTCCAAAATTTCCCATTTGACCTAAAAATCATAAAACTATTTTTATTAAATACTATGGAAAATTAGGAATCTAGGAAAATTGGTTTGACATTTTTAGGATTTTTCTACAATTTTCTACAGATTTCCAAAGTTTCATTGAAAAAGAAAAGGGAAAAGCTTAAACAGTGATGGGCCGAATTCAATCCAGGCGGCCCAAGTCCAGGGGAAATCGCGCGCCCGCGCTGTGGTCTTTGCAGAAAGGCCCTTGGCTTACTGAATAACTGGAAGTGGGGTCATGGCACTGTTTGACTGAGTCGCTAACAGTTTACAAGAAAGCCCCCCACGTTCTATTCCCTTCCAAGTCGAGGTCCCCGACGATGATGAGCGCGGCAGAGCTCCGGCGAGCTCGCGTACCGGCCGACTCGCTTCAGGATCGGCGCTAATCTTTGGTTTAAACCTAATTCTAGCCCTGAGGAGTGTTTCCCCTCATTAAATTCATGAATGGCTACCCCAATGTCTCTGGCCACGGTGACAGTGCGGACAACCCAAAGAACAACATGTTCCCGGTGATTCATGGTGGTCCAGTTCAATCGGGTGGGTCGACGAGCATCACGGGTTCATGAGAGTACTCAAATGAGAGAGCATAGAGGATGAGCTAACCTGAATCGCGCTGGCCACGGTGAGGCTAAACCGAGCGGAGTTCTGGAACGATTTGGGGAGAATCCAAAATTGGAGCTCTCTGGTGGAGGAGTTGAGGTGCAGGTGGGTGCGCTAGCTGCTTGATTACTTGACGGAGCTAAGGGCGCGGTCAATTTATAGAGCCCGTGAGCGGTGGCCGTGAATTTGGGCGACGACGCGCGGCGGCCGGGGAAACAAGGAGCTACTAGCGCAGTGAATTCGTGTCCTACACTGTGGCAGTCACTCCGGTGATCAACGGGGAGCGAGAGCAGGTCACGGCGATGCGGTGGAAGTGCTTAGACACGCGGCGCAAGGCCGGAAGGCGACGGTCACTGGCATGCTTATCGGATTCCGCCGCGGTGAGCTTGGTACGACGGCCGGAATTGTTTACTGGCCGGGGCTTATCCACGGCTGCGTGCTCCGAGAGTTATCCGATCAACCTGAGCACAAATCAAGACGGCGACAGCACGAATCACGGCGGAGATCGTCGGTGGTGAGCTGAGCTGGTGTTCTGATCTTGTTCAGGCACTGTACCATGGGAGTCACCATCAGCCGACCTGACAGAGCAAGTTCAGGTCTAGATTTCTCCACATTTTCTATGGCACCAAGCCCAAACATCTATAGCAAAGTTGTTCTACTACAAAGGATCTACAACTTTGCTATATCGACCTGGGGCAAATTCCTTGAAGATCATGATCTGTAGAGCTCCAAAGATGACCCAGTACCACTGTTAGTCTGAATTTCAGACATCAAACAGCCTGACAGCCCGACTTTGTGTTTGATTATCTCCAATTTCTTCATAACAACTATGCTTACACTCTTAAGCAAAGTTATTAGACTTTGATAGGTCTACAAAATTGATGTGGTGACTTAGGGCAAACTGCCTTTTGTTTGAAAGTTACAAGGTCACAAAGATGAGCCCATTACACTGAAATTCAGACTTAGTCAAAAGAGTTCAAATGTGGCTCTTTTGCAATTAAGTCCAAAACTCAGGGTTCAAGTTGCAAATCTTCATAATTGTGAACCACACAACTTAAAACACCTTACTTTACTAGTTTTTGCACTTTAGTCCAAAAGTGCACTGATTTTACGCTTAGCCCCCTAGGGTTTAGGTTTAGAGTTTTTCAGGGTTCCAATTAGGGTTTCTGGTATCTCAGGGGTGTAAATATAATGTAGGTCCATTCTTAAGCACATTTTATGACCATTTCACTTAAACTTTAGGGTTTACTCTATTTGGGTCTTGCTTTACCCTTCAGATCCCTTTTAAGGTTAAGTACCCTACTCTAGGGTTTTATTTGCAAAATATCATCTCAACACAACTTGTTTGAAATTTTTGCCTAGTGAATGCACTCTAGGTGTGTCAAACATATGCAATGCCAATGCTTATGATGTTATGCTCAAGTTTTAGTGACAGTAACACCAGGGGTGTTACAACAGGGGCGCACCATGGGGGAAGAAAGCCGAGCTCGGCGAGCATCCAGGGAGTAGGAGAGAGCGCCGGCAGAGGGAGCTCCACGGCTGGAGGTTGAAGACGACCAGGCGGCCGACACGCGTAGGAAGGAGCTCCACGGCGCTGGAGACCAGAGAGAGAGGCGGTCGAGCGCTAGAGCTCACGACTGGAGGGGGGCTTGGTAGGACGCAGTAGTGGAAGGAGGAGAGTGAGCTGCGCAGGGAGATGAACTTGAGGGAGACACGTCATACTTTTATTTCCTTATTGTTGGTACAAAGCAGGGGTGGTTTGGGGATTTACTCCTTTATTATAGCAACTATACACACTTTAAAAATTACATGAGGCCAAAAAGCCTGGGAAATTCTTTTCTAAAAAGTCCTGAGTTTCCCATGTAGCCTCATCTTCGGAATGTTGGTTCCATTGTATCTTGTAAAACTTGAGAGTTTTTCTTTGGGTAATTCTGTCCTTTTGATCCAAGACTCGAATAGGGTGCTCAGAATATGTCAAGTCTGGTTCTAGGGCAATATCCGTTACTTTAATGGTTCGATCGGGAACCCGAAGACACTTCTTCAATTGTGACACATGGAACACATTATGTACTGCATACAAGGTTTCGGGTAACTGAAGTCGATACGCCACTGGCCCATATCTTTCAAGAATAAGAAAAGGACCAATGTATCGAGGCGCGAGCTTCCCTTTTACCCCGAAACGTGTTACACCCTTCATTGGGGAGACCTTCAGATAGACATAATCTCCAACTGGAAAGTATAAGGGTATCCGGTGTATGTTTGCGTAACTCTTTTGGCAAGCTTGAGCTTTCTTCAAATGATGAATTATTCGCTGAACTTTTTCTTCGGTCTCTTTCACCATATCAGGCCTAAAGAAGTACCTTTCACCTGGTTCAGACCAATTTAGTGGAGCACGACATCGTCGTCCATATAAAGCTTCAAAGGGTGCCATCTTAATGCTTTCTTGATAGCTATTATTATATGAGAACTCTGCTAATGGTAAACAATCATCCCATTTTTGGGGAAATTCCAAAGCACAAGCCCGTAACATATCTTCAAGTATTTGATTTACCCTCTCCGTCTGTCCACTGGTTTGAGGATGATAGGCCGAACTATGGAGCAACTTAGTATCCAAAGCCTTGTGAAGTTCTTCCCAAAATTTGGACACGAATTGCGGTCCACGATCCGATACTATAGTCTTCGGAACACCATGCAAACTGAGAATACGGGTAATGTATAATTCTGCATACGTGGCCACTGTATACTTTACCCTGACTGGAAGGAAGTGGGCAATCTTCGTAAGTCGATCTACGATAACCCAGATAGAATCATACCCTTTGGCGATTCTGGGTAATCCCACAATAAAGTCCATACTAATATCCTCCCATTTCCATGTTGGAATTAATGATTGCAATGGCCCAGCAGTCTTCATATGTATGGCTTTGACGCGTCTACAAGTGTCACATCTAGCCACATAGCGTGCAATTGCAATTTTCATCTTCGTCCACCAATAATGTTGTTTTAGATCTTGATACATCTTAGTGCTTCCGGGATGAATAGAATAGCGACTAAGGTGTGCTTCATCTAATATTTGTTGGTGGATTTCTTCATTCTTTGGCACAACTATGCGGTTGTTGAACCATACAATGCCTTGATCACCTTTTCTGAAACATTTGGCTTTTCCAGCCCTTATCTTCTCACGGATGTGTTTCATACCCTCATTATCCCTTTGAGCATCCACTATCCTTTGTAAAAAGACTGACTCAAGCTTTAGTTGACTTAAGGCTCCTTGTTGGATCATTTCCAGGTTTAACTTCTCCATCTCCTGGCATAGTGTATTGTCAGAGGTCTTCATCGTAAGACAGTGACAGGAAACCTTACGGCTAAGTGCATCTGCCACTACATTGGCCTTGCCTGCGTGATAATGAATTTCCAATTCATAGTCCTTAATAAGCTCAAGCCATCGCCTTTGTCTCATGCTCAACTCTAACTGGGTGAAGATATACTTCAAGCTTTTATGATCTGTATAAATGTGACAGATATTACCCAGCAGATAATGACGCCAGATCTTCAGGGCATGAACCACTGCAGCTAGCTCCCGATCATGAGTGGGATAATGCTCCTCATGCCAGCGTAACTGCCTTGAAGCATACTCAATTACTCGGCCTTCTTGCATTAATATGCAGCCGAGACCATTGCCCGATGCGTCACAATACACATCAAAGGGCTTATTAATGTCCGGTTGAGCCAATACCAGAGCAGTGGTTAGTAATATCTTCAATTTCTCAAAGGCTTCATTACATTTTGAAGACCAATTGAATTTAGTATCATTCTTCAATAGACTTGTGATTGGCTTCACAAGCCTAGAAAAATCCGGTATAAATCGGCGGTAATAGCCAGCTAGTCCAAGGAAGCTTCGGACTTGATGAACAGTGGTTGGGGGTCTCCACTCCAAAATATCCTTGACTTTGCTAGGATCCACCGCAATCCCCTTGGCAGATAACACATGTCCCAGAAATTGAATTTCTTCCAGACAAAACGCGCACTTACTGAACTTGGCATATAATCGATGTTCTCTTAAGCGCGTCAATACGATCCGTAAGTGTTGAGCATGCTCCTCTTCATTCTTGGAATATATTAAGATATCATCTATGAAGACCACCACAAATTTGTCCAACTCGGGCATGAATACCGAGTTCATCAGACAAGTGAAGTAGACAGGAGCATTCGTTAGTCCGAAAGACAACCAATTATTCAAACAGTCCATACCGCGTGGTGAATGTGGTTTTGTGTATATCCTCGGGCCTGATACGGATCTGATGATAGCCCGACCTGAGATCAATTTTGGAGAATACCCTCGCTCTAGTCAGTTGATCAAACAAAATATCAATCCGTGGAAGAGGGTACTTATTCTTGATAGTGACCTCATTCAGGGGTCGATAATCCACGCACATCCGCAATGTTTGATCCTTCTTCTTGACGAATATGGCTAGACAACCCCATGGTGACGAGCTTGGCCGGATGAATCCTTTTTCAAGTAGATCTTGCAATTGAATTTTGAGTTCTGCCAGCTCATTTGGAGGCATTCGGTATGATCTTCTAGAAATAGGGGTCGTACCAGGCTTTAACTCAATTACAAACTCTACATCTCTTTCTAGTGGTAATCCAGGCAAATCTTCTAGAAAAACATCTGGGAACTCACATACTACCAGAATATCCTTGATCTCCGGTATGATGGCTTCATAAACTCTGCCAATTGGTTTAGCTGGAATGGGGATAGATAAAAGAATTTCCTCTTGATTATGACTCAACCTGATGGTTCTCTGATCAGTGTTGAGGGTTGCTTTATGTTGGGCCAACCAATTCATGCCCAAGATGACATCTATGTCTTGGCCTTTCAGAACAATCATATTAGTAGGAAAGTCCCATCCGGCCAATGTTACGGGCACTTGGAAAGCCACTTCCTTAGTAAATATTTGTCCCCCAGGTGAATGAATTTTAAACCCTTCCTTTGATTCATGGTATGAAATGCAATGTTGCTCCACAAATTTCTTGCTTATGAATGTATGTGAAGCACCAGAATCAAAAAGAATAATTGCGGGATGATTGGCCACAAGGAACGTACCCATCATTACCGGTTCACCGTCCGGTGTGGTGGCCACCTGAGTGTAATAAATTCGTCCCGTCTTCTTTATATTCTTGCCCGCATTTCCCTTAGCTTGAGAAGAATTCCCAGTACCTTGTTGATTGTTTGAACGATTCTGCTTCGGGTAGGGGCAATCCTTAATAAAGTGCCTAGATTTTTTACAATTGAAGCAGCCTGTTGACGAACTAGGAAGGGCAGGGAAACGAGTGCCAGGGGCACCTGGCTGACTTGTTGTAGTGGGGGCAGCATTGGGATGGATGAACACTGGTTGTTTGAATGGGAAGGAGGGTGGGCATGATGAAGAACGACCCTGATTAAAAGGCCGGATAACTAACCGTTGCCTTTTCTCGGGGCCCTGATTAGGCCTGTTGCCTCCATTCCCCTTAGACTTTCCTAAACTTGTATATTTAGATTCAACTGCCAGCGCTATGCTGACAGCCCTTCCGTATGTGAGGTCGATGCAGGTAGCCATTTTCCTTTGCATCCAATCATTTAAACCCCTCATGAAACAGTTCTTCTTCTTTATGTCGGTGTTGACTTGGTCAATTGCATATTGAGATAAGTGATTAAATTTATTGAGATACTGGGTGATAGTATCTCTGCCTTGCTTCAACTTCATGAATTCCTCCTGTTTCATGCGGAGAACTCCTTCAGGTATGTAATGCTCTCTGAAGGCCAGCTTAAATTCGTTCCATGTAATCTAATGATTGGCCGGCTGAACGACCACAAAGTTTCCCCACCATGTGCTGGCAGGGCCACACAATTGCTGGGCTGCGAACAGGGGCTTCTGAGTTTCGGAACACCGAAGAAGTCCAAACTTCTGCTCAATGACGCGGATCCATTCATCCGCCTCTAAAGGATCTTCTGCCTTGATGAACAATGGGGGGCGCGTTTCGGAGAAATCCAAATAAGATGTTTCACGGGGGCCTTGCGGATAGCCCCGCTCGCCTTGTTGTTGGAGTTGTTGACCTGCCATCTCCCGTAGGAAACGGGCATTATCTGCTGTAGCATCCACCAAGGCGGCGATAGCCTCGGCTAACGTGGGAGGGACTGGAGGTGGGTTTGGTATTACCTCCCTCCCACGGGAGGTACTAGCCCCATCCTGGGCACGAGTCCGGGAAGGCATCTATGGCAACAAACATTTGAAAACGATATAATATGTCAAAGAAAACCATCCATTTTACATTACTAAAAGGAGTAATGTTACAGACTCGATTTTTACAACAGGATTACACTTCCTATTATACATCACTACTATTTCTACTATTAAACTATACTACTCCTGCTTCCTGTTGCTCCTGGTAGCCTCGCTGTCGGGCGTAGAAGACCACTCATCGACCAACTTCATAGAGGGAGGGGGCCTAAAAAGGTCCAATTCGCCACCAAAAGCTTCTCCCGCTGCATGAGAAGGTCCGGCTTCTGTCCTGACAGGATCCACAGGTACATTGGTGTGCAATTGTGAATACAGTACATGAACTTCTTCACGTAGAGCATTGCAATAAGCCTGCAGGTTATCAATGGCTGAGCTAAGCTCTTCTACTCGGGCTCGAGCTTTTGCCTCCTTAGCCCAGGCAAGAGAACGAGAGTGAACCGCCCAGTCGAGCGCTAAATCTCGATCCGCGAGCTGATCTCGTAGGCGGCGGACGTTGCTTCTTAATTCATTGATTCTGTCGCCATCCGCGACCCATATGTCAATCCTGCGTTGGAGTTCTCTTTGAAGCTGATTAACTTTCGCTTCAAGATCCCCGATCGGATCATTACTCCTACTACTGCTATCCTCGTGTCTTGGGGCAAGTTGATGACGTGGCACACCAATTGGGCCAGTATGCTTGCGCGCAGTTTTCCTTGTGCGCAGCGGCATTTTTCTAAGGGGGAAAATTTTATTAGCATGGTTCTTAGCATGATGCATGTGTAATTACAGAATCAACCTTAGTTGATTCATACCTTCTATATGTTGCACTCTTACTATCTGGTCTTTAAGATAACTCTTCAGAAATACTTAGGTAAGAAGGGAAGAGATTTTCTAGATAAGACTTTAGAAAATTCTTTTTGAAGATGCCTCATAATATCTGCAGAGAAGGGCTTCGCTCCGATACCAGCTGTGACGGAACCTCCCAAGTCATTAGGTGCACCTACAGTTGTCCTTGTCCAATGGACCACAGACAACCCTGTAGGTGCCCCTGAATCACTTGACAAGTTTGGTATCTGCTTTTCTTACCTTTCCCAAGAGCGTTTCACCCATCACGCAGACATTACAAGCATCGGAGTTACGAGAATGCGGAAGCAATTACATGAACTTACCTTTATTTTGAAAGTAAGACAAAGTTATATATTACAGACCAGGATATAACCTACGAGTGCATAGTAAAATTATTACACACCAGGGGAGGCAAAAACCCCTCCCGATAAGTATCAAACAAAAGTTCTTATGGAGGATCCTTTCCTCCCGCAGCTTTACTCCTGGTGTTCTTCCTTCGGTACCACCTTAGAACAGAAGCAACAAAAGTTGGTTGCTTCCTCACCTAAAAACAACGGGAAATAAAACCCTGAGTATGGAATTACTCAGCAAGTCTTACCCGACTAAAGAAAAGACTCTCAAGGGTATGCTGGTTATAAGGGAGTCAAGGTAAGGTTTCTCAATGATCAAAGACTCTGTTTTGCAGAAATGCTTACTAAAAGTGGATCCTTAAAAATCCAATTTTATTGTCCAGTTAAGTGAAATTACCTACAACTAGAGTTCTTTCTACCCTAGTTCAAACACTTGACCTGCACTAGCCAATTTCATAACAACCCTTCATCTTTACTGGATTTCTACATATAGGGCAGTGACCAAGTCTTCATAACCGCGAAGGTACGGTGATCCAAATCGATTATACTCAGCTGAGGATCTCCAATCACACGACATATGTAGCACTTAACCCTTGCATATGTCAACCCGCCACTGGGGTTCTTAAGACCAGATCAGGTTCACGCCAACCGAGAGCATAGATACACCACCGTCCAGCCTCTTGCCACGGAGGGTACATGCTACTCTCGCCATCTCTCCACGCCCATTGCGTGTTATCTTATTTTGGCCTTAGTCTGCCCGAGGCAAAGCTTACCCATGACGAGGCATGTGACCAGTTAAAGGGTCCTCGGTCAGCAAGCCTACATCGAGACGGTCCTTTATCGACTCAGACGGAGACACTACATCGAGACTCCTTTCTCGTGCAAGTCACCCGCCCGGTCTCAGCTTAATCATTTCAAACCCAAAGTTTGGTACCTGGCAGAGGTACATCTTTTCCGATGTTGAACCCATCACGGCCATGATGGATCCACCATCAAGTTTTATTTTCGAAAACATCCCACCCACTTTGCCACATCATCTTTTGTGAAAACAAAACATTTTGTTTTACTAAAGCAAGGCTAAGCATCAAAAATCTTTTGTAAAACGGTGATCAAGGAAGGTAATGCAGGAATTGTTTTTGCAATCAACTCCTATCACCTAATGCATCAAGTAAGTGAAAAAGATTTTAAAACACAAGGAGATGGCAAATGCACCGGGGCTTGCCTTTGTTTATAGGTGAGTCAGGCTCGGATCCGCAGATGTCAAAGTAAAAACAATTTCCTGCCTGATGTTCCGCAGGTGGTGGTGGCGAAGTCTTCTCTTCTTCTACTTTAACTTCTTCCTCGTTTTCTAGATATAACCATATATATAAGAATGAATGCTCATGAAATGCTTATGAGTGTGCAAAGATAGTAAGAATTTATTATCTAAAGTTTTGAATACAATTTTCCTTCACGGTACTCTAGAGAATTAGGGTTTCTAGAGTCAACATTGAAGTTCAAAGAGCAGGGGGGTGGGGTTTTGGGTTCTAATTATCAAACAAGGTCCAAATCATACCAAATTCTACCCAAGGCTTCTAAATGATGTTTTGAGCTCACATAAAAAGTTTGGGGATTTTTGGAATTATTATTGATTTTCTAAAAATCCAGGAACAATGTTTTAGGCCATTTTAAATGCTCCAAAATTTCCCATTTGACCTAAAAATTATACAACTATTTTTATTAAATACTATGGAAAATTAGGAATCTAGGAAAATTGGTTTGACATTTTTAGGATTTTTCTACAATTTTCTACAGATTTCCAAAGTTTCACTGAAAAAGAAAAGGGAAAAGCTTAAACAGTGCTGGGCCAAATTCAATCCAGGCGGCCCAAGTCCAGGGGAAATCGCACGCCCGCGCCCGCGTTGCGGTGTTTGCAGAAAGGCCCTTGGCTTACTGAATAACTGGAAGCGGGGTCATGGCACTATTTGACTGAGTCGCTGACAGTTTACAAGAAAGCCCCCCACGTTCTATTCCCTTCCAAGTCGAGGTCCCCGACGACGATGAGCACGGCAGAGCTCCGGCGAGCTCGCGTACCGGCTGACTCGCTTCAGGATCAGCGCTAATCTTTGGTTTAAACCTAATTCTAGCCCTGAGGAGTGTTTCCCCTCATTAAATTCATGAATGGCTACCCCAATGTCTCTGGCCACGGTGACAGGCGGACAACCCAAAGAACAACGTGTTCCCGGTGATTCATGGTGGTCCAGTTCAATCGGGTGGGTCGACGAGCATCACAGGTTCATGAGAGTACTCAAACGAGAGAGCATAGAGGATGAGCTGACCTGAATCGCGCTTGCCACGGTGAGGCTAAACCGAGCGGAGTTCAGGAACGATTTGGGGAGAATCCAAAATTGGAGCTCTCTAATGGAGGAGTTGAGGTGCAGGTGGGTGCGCTAGCTGCTTGATTACTTGATGGAGCTGAGGGCACGGTCAATTTATAGAGCCCGCGAGCGGTGGCCGTGAATTTGGGCGATGACGCGCGGCGGCCGGGGAAACAAGGAGCTACTGGCGCAGTGAATTCATGTCCTATGCCGTGGCAGTCACTCCAGTGATCAACGGGGAGCCAGAGCAGGTCACAGCGATGCGGTGGAAGTTCTTAGACACGCGGCGCAAAGCCGGAAGGCGGCGGTCACCGTCGTGCTTATAGGATTCCGCCGCGGTGAGCTTGGTACGGCGGCCGGAATTGTTTACTGGCTGAGACTTATCCACGACAGCATGCTCCAAGCATTATCCGATCAACCTGAGCATAAATCAAGACGGTGATAGCACGAATCATGGCGGAGATCGTCGGTGGTGAGCTGAGCTGGTGTTCTGATCTTGTTTAGGCACTGTACCATGGGAGTCACCATCAGCCGACCTGACAGAGCAAGTTTAGGTCCAGATTTCCCCACATTTTCTATGGCACCAAGCCCAAACATCTATAGCAAAGTTGTTCTACTACAAAGGATCTACAACTTTGCTATATTGACCTGGGGCAAATTCCTTGAAGATCATGATCTGTAGAGCTCCAAAGATGACCCAGTACCACTGTTAGTCTGAATTTCACACATCAAACAGCCTGACAGCCCGACTTTGTGTTTGATTATCTCCAATTTCTTCATAACAACTATGCTTACACTCTTAAGCAAAGTTATTCTCCTTTGATAGGTCTACAAAATTGATGTGGTGACATAGGGCAAACTCCCTTTTGTTTGAAAGTTACAAGGTCACAAAGATGAGCCCATTACACTGAAATTCAGACTTAGTCAAAAGAGTTCAAATGTGGCTCTTTTGCAATTAAGTCCAAAACTCAGGGTTCAAGTTGCAAATCTTCATAATTGTGAACCACATAACTTAAAACACCTTACTTTACTAGTTTTTGCACTTTAGTCCAAAAGTGCACTGATTTTACGCTTAGCCCCCTAGGGTTTAGGTTTAGAGTTTTTCAGGGTTCCAATTAGGGTTTCTGGTATCTCAGGGGTGTAAATATAATGTAGGTCCATTCTTAGGCACATTTTATGACCATTTCACTTAAACTTTAGGGTTTACTCTATTTGGGTCTTGCTTTACCCTTCCGATCCCTTTTAAGGTTAAGTACCCTACTCTAGGGTTTTATTTGCAAAATATCATCTCAATACAACTTGTTTGAAATTTTTGCCTAGTGAATGCACTCTAGGTGTGTCAAACATATGCAATGCCAATGCTTATGATGTTATGCTCAAGTTTTAGTGATAGTAACACCAGGGGTGTTACAACGGGGGCGCACCATGGGGGAAGAAAGCCAAGCTCGGCGAGCATCCAGGAGCAGGAGAGAGCGCCGGCAGAGGGAGCTCCACGGCTAGAGGTTGAAGACGACCAGGCGGCCGACACATGTAGGAAGGAGCTCCACGGCGCTGGAGACCAGAGAGAGAGGCGGTCGAGCGCTAGAGCTCACGACTGGAGAGGGGCTTGGTAGGACGCAGTAGTGGAAGGAGGAGAGTGAGCTGCGCAGGGAGATGAACTTGAGGAAGATCGAGCAGATCTTTTGCTGCGCAAGGAAGAAGGACACGCGGCTGGAGATAAGGATTGCTGAGCGCTAAAAATATCCAGGGTGTAAGCACCGCATAGGAAAAAATCAACACCGCGTGTAACAGAAAAAATCAACCCCATGAGCGGCGGCTGGGAGGGAAAATCAGGGAGAGAGAGAGAGAGCTGTGGGAGGATGAGAACGGCAGCTACATAAATATCAGGCGGTGGTTGGAATAGTGAAGAAGCTACATACGATAAGGATAAAAATGAACGCCTAGAGGATAAAGAAGAGAAAGTGAGCACGAAGGAATTTTCTAGTGCTCGGATAAGAACATGAGATCGGCAGTTGGGGATAAAGAAAACAGTAAGAATTTCTTCCTTTCCAAAAATTTGGATCTAAGCCAGAAACACATGGACCGAACCCAACAAAAATCTGGACTGACATTTTAAACTGTATTTTATATGGTTTAAGATCAGATAACTTCATCTACAACACGACACCTGATACATCTATCGAGGATAATTTACTGGAAACCAACCACGATTATAAATCCTCAGACGTGATGTTTCGATTGACGAGAGGGGACTAAATTATTTTTCACCTAAAAAACTTTAGTCGTCGAGTTCTATTTAATTTGTTCGGGATAAAATCATCCGAATGGGTCAGGATTACGAATTTGTATTCGCTTAACTGATGAATTTTAAGTAGGAGCATGACTCACAATCTTTCAGAATAATTACGTTCCAAAATTCGCGAAAACATTAGGAAGAGTCTAAATAGACAGAAACCGATGCAATATTAAAATCGCGATAGACAAAGATAATTAAAATTTGGCATCCATCTTATCCACTGCTATCACGTGCCAAAGTATGCACTCGTGGTCAAGCAGACGATAAACACCTGGGGTGTTACAACCCTCCCCCTTAAAAGAATCTCGTCTTGAGATTCGAAGCGAAAAACTTTTAAGAGTTGAGAAGCATGTAACCCTGTCCATATCAGCAATAATCATAAGACAACTCCAAGCAAAGATGAGTGTCTTAGGATGTTGTTTCTCTAGTAGACATAACATGTATCGCCTTAGGCTAATTTAGAGATGTCCAACAATAGAGACAATATCTGCCAGAAGAACACATAAGGTTCCATGTGTGTAGTTTGCTTTTTCTGATAACACTGTACTAACTGAGTCTGTTGGGCGAGCGGTAGATATGCGACTTTACCCAAACAGAATTAGTTGCAACCTCTTGGGTAAAACACACAGAAAGAGGTTTACCAACAAGTGGTTACGGTAAGTTCATAGCACATGAGACGGGTGTGAATGTCGAACAACATCACAGTTAATTTGTGTTGGCTAGAGAATCCAAGTCCATGAAAGGTGATATAGATTCGAGAAAATCACCAGCGGAGGGATCTGTAGATGTTGCCTTTGCATCTAATCCATTTTATCGAGCAGTAATCATGGCTCGACTTGATCACACATGCTGGAAAAGTACACGTGAGGCGATCGAGGCACGACTAGAACTATGGTCAGGCTGTTACCAGTTAGCTGAGGATGGCAACGTACCTCGGCTAACAATGTAGGCTTAGGATACATATGTCATAATCTAAACCAATATGGCACAAGATATGCGCATATGTTCATATCCTTCACTTGATCTTGATAAGGGTTTCTTCAGGATAGACTAAACTAAAGTGAGTTTAGACAACTCGATAAAACGATCTCCAAACTCAACGTTTGTTCATTGGGCAGTAAAAACCAACTTGTTGAACTACTTTTGACATTAGGTAAATCCTCTTAGTACCCATCGGCAAGCCAAGGGTTACGAGTTCACATTTGTAAACAAGAGATCATGCACTTGGGTAGAAATCCATTTGATCATGTTGTTCACCCATTTCTTCATGCAAGATGAACTGACTTGATTCGGAAATACATGGATTAATTCAAAGAGCGTGAACAACTCCTGCATCTCAACAGCAGGGAAAACCAATCTCTATTTTGAGAGCTAATCAGTTGTATCTCAACACTAAAAAGCCCCAAGGCTTCACCTTTACACAAAGGATGCAAAGGGAACCTGTATAAGTAGTCACTACCAAAGTCAAGGGAAAAGAGACCACACAAATGGATTAAACAAGGATGTCAGTATACAACAGATACTCTTCCTGTAAGAATAATTACAAGTAGAGAGACAATTAGATCATGGCTCAATGAAATGCACAAGACATGGCCAAAACCTAAATTGGTTGATGAAGGGAGTACGATGGGGGGCTGTTAATTCAGCCCCAAGCATATTTCTATGCCCATCGCAGAGATCACAAGACCAAGGATTAGTATCTGATTGGATACGAAAAAAACAATCATAAGGTTAAGTTGGTATGCCTTCGACAGATATGAAGAAACCAAAGGCATCAAACTAAAGAAAATAATCGGACATGCCTTTCCTAGGTTAGGTTGATAAAGCATCGATATGGTCCTCAGGAACAGACAAACTAGATAAGGGACATCAGCTTGCGCCAATCGAATAAGGGCATGATCTGGGTTGGAAATATGACAACTAAAACATCAGAGATTAAATAGCAAGAACACGGACTCGAGATCCTAGCTTTAAGCCCATGCACATCTTGCGTTGGATAAAGAAATTATCCAAACATCCATTTGCATGAATTTGGTCATGGAGGGATAACGGAAAAATCAACTTTGGGTCATGGTTACCTAAATAAGAACATGGCCTAGTTTAGGGTTTAGACAAATAGGTCACAAACATTCCATCGGCACATCAGTCCGAGAGCAAACACATATGACACCTAAATAGATTTCCTAAAGAACGGAGGACAGCTATTTCACCAAAGTTCATAATACAACATTACACCACATTATCTACAATCACTGGTTACTGGAATAAGGATGAGAGAAGGATTTTGGATGTATAGGTGACAAACATGATGCAACAATCAGGATGCATGCTCGTCCTAAGCGTCCTCACTGATTTTGCCAACATAATGTGGCAGTAACGTTCTATCTCGGTGGCATTCTTACGACTCTCTCGGTATTTTGCTAGTCGTCAGCTACACATACGTTTTCGAGGTTAATGTACCTGCAGAAAATTCCATCACAGCCCAATTTCCCATGATGCAAGATCCACATATGACAGTTTATCACAGTTAATACTCCATATATTTCTATATGGAGGCCAGCTCATCATTAAGCGCCAAGCCACGCATAGGCGCCGCTGCCACACTTTAACCATATGGCAGCTCATTATGGTAACTCACCTTCTTACCTGAGCATAGGTGCGTTGTTACAAGTACATTACACTTCTCAGTATTCCCATGTTTGTATACCCACACACATCTATGGGGTACTGAATCCCCAGAAAAGTAAATACTCCATATCGCAGTCTTCATATATACATATGTAGAACATGTATATAGTCGGACGCCACAGTTAAACACTCCCCTAGACCGACGTTTGTTCGGTCATGCTCTCACATCTCACCTTACCTGAGCGTCGATCCATTCAAAACTGAATGGCCTCAAAAATAACAATACACATGTATGCAATACCCCCGGTTGTGGGTTAGTGGTTTTGAACTAAGCCACCTAATAGTCCTTAATTTAGGGATTAACAGAGGATGTCGCTAGCATTATAGTTTTTCAAAACTGTTTTTCAAAGCCAAACAATGTGTTAAGTTGAAAATAGGTTTTCTAAAACCAAAACTTTATTTTGAAAATACGTATGTGAATGTATTATACTTAATCTTGCTTCGATACCAGCTGTGGCAGCGGCCACTTCAGAGCTTATGAGATTATTGGACTGCTAGTTAGGCTATCATCAAATGTGGATGAAGGAGGAGGATTATGGCAGAACCTCCCAAGTTATTGGGCCTACATGCACCTGTCCTTGTCTCAAAGACCTCAGACGGCCATGCATGTGCACCAGATAACTTAACAGGATCTGTCCGAGTGCCCCAAGGACCTCGGATAAACCACTTACAACCAAGATTGCAAGATTAAGTAAACACGAATCACACACCAACAATTTGTAGCGGAAATCTTATTACCAAATTTTACAAGTTACATCAAGTTTACATTGTACATGATCAGAGTGATTACAAAAGTGACTCAAAGAAATAACTTTGAACTGTTATAAATTATTTATAGTTTTGAAATATATGCTAGTGTTGGGGGCCTTCGGCTTCCGAAGGTCCTCAAAAACATGATTTAACAATGTTTCTGGAAGTACAGTACATGAACAGGTACCTTCGGACTTGAGTTGAAGCCACAACGTGGAGAAGCACGAGGAGTACAAAGGATAGCACAAAGCCGAAGCTGTGCGCAGGAGAGCTTCGGCATGATAACAGAAAAAGAAATCGACTTGAAGATGAAAAGGCTATTCAAACCTCGAGGGACTACTATAGAGTTGTTAGCAAATGTAGAGGGCATGAGTGTAATTTCACATGGGCTGCGTCCCGTGCCTATAAATAGGTGAACAGTAACTCCGTACTGTTCACGTTGACCTGGCATTTATCCTTGCGTCACACTGGTACTTTCACATCGAAGGTACACTTGTAATCTAATATTGCTTCTATTTTTCCATAGTAATGAAATAAGAATGAGATAGTGATAATATATGATTATTTATATTATTTTTTATGGTCTATATGATTCTTTCTTTGCCCTCATAAGTTATGTTAACGAAGGTAAGTCCTTCGTTACCTTCATCCAAAAATCATTATATCCTAAGGGAAATAATGCTTCGAAGGATGAAGGGCTTTAACGTATAACGTTTACTGTGTTGCCTTGTTCTTACTTCATAGCATTTGAGAACAAGTCCCCAACATTGGCGCCCACCTCCGGTGAACTCTTTTTCGACCACCTTCAGCAAGCATCGACCTTCGTCATGCCACCAAAGAAAGCTTCGGCAACAGGGGCTGCCGTTCTGCAGCCGCTAGATCCAAATCAGGAGACCCTTTCTCTTCGGGAAGCCCGAAACCAGAAGAGGAAGGCTACTAGTCCAACACCACAAGAGGATGAGTTGGACCAGGAAATCAGGAATATGGAGATGCTTCATCAGCAGGTCCAGAAGAAGAAGGAGAAGATGGCTCGGTTAGCTGAACTGCAAAAACAGATTGACGAAGCTACCAAAGAAGTGCGTCATCTCGCTCAAGATGAGCAGAATCGAAGGCCATATCACACGGAATTGCACGAAGAGGGCTTCTTCAACGAGGATGACTGGTACGAGGATTTCCATCATGGAAATTTTGCTTTTGATGATGCTTCTCCTCTGTCAACAGAATTGCAGGCTACGCCCTGGCCCCCCTCTTACAAGCCACCCCAGCTCCCCATGTATGACGGACACTCAGATCCGAAGCAGTTTCTGATGAGCTACGAAGCAACTATATCTTCATATGGTGGCAACACTGCTATCATGGCAAAATCCTTTGTCATGGCAGTCAAAAATGTTGCACAAACTTTGTATTCCTCTCTTCGGCCAGGAACAATCACATCATGGCAGAAGCTGAAGGACATGCTGATCACCAGTTTTCAAGGGTTTCAGACAGAGCCAGTTACCGCTCAAGCCTTGTTCCAGTGCACGCAAGACCAAGAGGAATACCTCCAGGCGTATGTCCGAAGGTTCTTGCGTCTGAGGGCACAAGCGCCAACAGTGCCCAATGAAATTGTCATTGAGGCCATGATTAAGGGGCTTCGGCCAGGACCTTCAGCCCAGTACTTCGCCAGGAAACCCCCTCAAACCCTGGAGAAACTGCTTCAGAAAATGGATGAATACATCCGGGCTGACAATGATTTTCGACAAAGAAGGGAGGAGGCTTATAGGTTCTCCAAAATGGCCAGGGGCTTCGGAGGGAGGATCCACCCTAGGCACATCAGATCAATCCATTCCACTCAGAATGACGACAGGGGAAGTCAACAACAGAGGCCGCAATATTCTTCCTAGGCTTCGGGTCAGCAACAGGGCTATCCTCGGCCCCCAGCTCCAAGGGGCAGAGGTGCCAGGGGCTTCGGAGGAAGGTTTGGGGATCAGCCCAGGAAGATTTATTGTCTATTCTGCGGTGAGGACAAGGGCCACACTACCAGGATGTGACACGTTACCATCCAGAAATAGAAAGAGATAGCAGAAGCTGCAGCCCAGCAGAGTCAGCCGAAGCAGGTTATGCACACTGCCTCGTATCACTCGTCGTACATTCTAGAGTACGTAGGTAACCATCCTGCAGCCTCTGTTGCTTCGGCAAGCCAATCTCAGGCATCTTGGCAGCAGCCTCCACCCCCACCACCATTGCAATGAGGTCAGCAGCCAGAAGGGAGCTAGCACATTCATCAGCAATAGGACTTCAGAGAGGAGTCTGAAGCTCGCACAGTCAACAGCACTGTGCTAGAATCGAAGCACATCTACTAGAAGATATCCTACTTCTGAAACAGTTCTAGCATTTGTCATCATTTTTCTTTTTTAATAGAGAATTCAATTCCTTGTAATAGTTTCGTCTTGGTCATAGTGGAAATATATCTCTTTTACAGACTCACGAAATCCAAAAAATTGACGAAGCACGAAAGTTGCTCTCAAGAGGGAGCGGGGTTCATAATCACATTACAAGTTTTGCCGAGGCAATAAAAAGTCATTCCTAAGGGAGCGCAGTGTAAGTTTTCTGCTCAAAAGTCGTTCCAAAGGGAATGCAGAGCTTACAGCTAAAAATTAACGTTGATTCCGCTGAAGTACAAGGCGAAGAAGCTCCTAAGGGAGGCTTACAGCAAAAAAATAAACACTGATTCCACTGAAGTAAAAGGCGAAGAAGCTCCTAAGGGAGGCTTACAGCGAAAAGTCAGCGCTGATACACCGAAAAATAAGCCATGAAGCCAAAAAGTAAACGGCAAAAATTGAAGGGAATGGGTGTATATTTTCGACACAAATAACATTTTGCATAGCATAACATCATTACATCATTTTACATAGCATAACATCATACATCATCTTGCATCAATGGCACGAGAAGGGGATTCAATGTTGATCTTCAGGGAATGATTTGAAAAACTAGTGCCAAGGCACAACATAAGTATTGAGGAAGTATAGCTTCGTCAAACTCTAAGATGAAAAGGTGATCTATTGCTTACGAAGCATGATGATTTTACGAAGATCGGATGTTTTTTACGAAATATGGATGTTCTTCACCACGCATGAAAATAAGGGAAGGTGTTTTTTCGCCGAAGACTCAAAAACGGTATGTATGTAAGGTTTCATGCGTCGTAAAGAATACAATTACAAGCAGCTTAAATATTGCATTCAAAATTATAAAAATACTACGCACTTTGTTCAGCAAATATTATATTACAAATGTTTTTACAATAGAAGCTATTCTTCTTTTAAAACTGCTTCTGTAGCTTCGTTCAACAGTCGATTAACAGTTTCGTCTAGAATAGCTTCGGCCACTTTAGTAACTTCATCTTCTTTTTCTGCTTCGGGGTTTGCCGTCAATTCGAGGGGCTCTGGGGGAGGAGATAGTTCAGCTGCGATATAAAACATAAATAAGTCCGAAGTTGAAAAAGTAGTAAAGTTAAAAAGTTATTAAGTAATACCTATTCACCTCTCAAGTTCCGCTGCTTTTTCAGCTGCCTTCGTCGCTTCTTTTGAATCATGGGAATCTTTTTCACTCTTTTTTATCATTTCATGCGCCATCCCCCAGCCGCCATTCTCCCAGATGTCAGTAAAGATTTTTCCGCCAATTAAGCTTGCTTCGGCCGAGGGATCTTTTGTATCTTCAATAGATAAAGCGGCTTCGGCTTGAGCCAAAGTTTTCACATGGTCGCAGCCTGATTTCTCTAAAATAGCTGCGATCCCTCTGGCACCCGAGAAAGCGTAGATATCCCCGCGAACACTTAAAACTTCTTCAAAAGCTTCAGCTTCGTTATTGATCCAATCAATTGGTCCTTCAGGATCACCCCTTACGAAATTGTCTTCGTTAGAAAATGCGCCAACATTGGCGAAGCTAGTTTTTATTTTCTTAACACACTCTATAGATTTTTCATAGCACCTCTCCTTAGATGCACGAAGTTCATCAACTATTTTTTGTAAGTGGTTCCTCCAATATATACTAATATCTCGTTCAGCCTCTGCAACACCGCATTTTTCTTTAGCTTCGAATAGCTGTTTCCGAAGATCTTCGATTTCGCATTTTTGTGCTTTAGCTTGGGCTTTGGAAGCAGCTTCGTCTTCCCTTATTTTGTTCAACAATGAGTGTAATATTTTGTCTTTTTCAAGACCTTCGTTCCTTAGTTCAATCACTTCGGAACGAAGGTTGTTCAAGGCTATGGTGTATCCTTCATCTTCGACACTTTTTTGCGCCCTGAGGGCGTGGCTAAGAATAAGGCCCTACAAAAAATGCGGTATTAAGTATAAGTAAATGGAAGATTTTGTCTTTAAATACAAAAATCTAACTTTCTCACTTTTAAGCTATTGTATGCTAAGCTGTCGGCCAACTCAGCTTTTGATAACATTGAGAGCCCATCTTCTAGTGTAGGGAAACCAAAGCTCTTGCTCATCTCTCGGCAGACAGAAATCTCTTTACTGTCTGGGAGGCAATACAAGAAGTCTTCTTCCCCGCTGTTGTTGAATACCAGGGCCCCCTTTGGATATTTCAATCTTTGAGCATAAAATTGAGCCTCTCGCTTTTCTTTTTCAGATAATCTTTTTCCCGAAGCATGTCGTATAATATAATCAGTAGCTTCAGATAATGTTTCGGGAATAGGAATGGCGGTTTTTCCAGTTAGACTTGCTTCTGCAGTTTCTTTCTCTATCTTGCCTCCGATTTCCAAGGATTTTTCCTTGGCGGGCTCTGAAGGCCCAGCTTCGGTATCGACTTGGACCTTGGAAGCTTCGGCCTCAATGTGTGTTTTCGAAGCTTCGATAGCTTTCTTCGGAGTAGAGCTTGAAGTTTTTATTATTTCTAGCACATCTAATACATTGACCATTCTTTTTCTCTTGGGGGTTGTCGAGAGATCCTTTTGTGCCTTTGGCATTGTCACCTCCGCCGAAGGACTTATTGCTTCCAATATTCTCGTTTTCCCAACCTTCATCTCTTCAATTTTAATGGCCTTCGGCTCATCTGATTTGGCTGATGATGTCTTCGGCGCTACAGCCGGTTCACTTTTCTACGTAATCGCAGGTTTTTTGCCTTCAGACACCGAAGAGGTCTCACCGCCAAATTCAGGCACTACGGCCGGTTCAATATAGCGTGGTCGATGAGTAAGGACCTTCACCCTTTTCCTCTTCGGCGCGGGCTCGCTCGGAGCAGCTGAAGCATCATCTCTCCCAGAATCTCCACTTTTTCTTTTTTGTCCCCGGGGCGGGTAACGGTAGTCGGGATACATGAACCCAATGGCATCAAAAACTCTGTTTAGTCTCTTCTTTTTCCGGTTCCCGAAGGCCGCAGATAATGCGTTATCTTCTGCTCTGGAGTACAACCCAAGCAGATCATCGCTTGTAGCTTCAACGCTTTTCAGCTAGTCGTCGTCTGGCTCGATAAACTGGTCTTTGAATCTGAAGGTATATTTTAGTCGAACTAGACCACCTTCGTGGGGATTGCTGATGGATTCTTTTGGCACCTCCCAGTCGGCTAACAACGGTCATATCCTATAGGCCACGTGCTCTTGAACTAAGTCCCTTGTCCCAATGAAAGAGCACACTAAGCCAAAGGCCTTGCGGCATTCTTCGACCGCTTCATCAATTTCTACCTTCGGTTTCCGGAGCCCGAAGCGTTGCTAGATAGGGCACATGATTATATCTTTAATGTATTCTCGTGCCTTTAAGTCATTCTTTACATAAAACCATTCTTTTGTCCACTCTCCGGGCCATCTCTTCCGAAAAGTCAGTACTGGGGAGCTTGAACCAGAACGAGCAATGAAGCTATAGCAGCCGAAATTATTATGATACTGTTCTTTACCCCAGGGCTTCGTCTCATATAACAATTCATGCATGCTGCAGAAACTTTTTGCATTTGGTTCCAAGCCTTGACTCCTTAAAGCCCACACGAAGATTCCCATTCTTATAATAGCTTCGGGGGTAACTTGGTGAAGGTAAATCTAAAGTATCTTCAAAACCTCAACTACGAAGCTGCTCAGAGGAAGCCGAAGCCCAGCCTTCAAAAAGCTTCGGAAGATCACAACTTCATTCTCCTCTGGAGTAGGACAAGTTTTTTCTCCATCATTAGCTATCACAACAGACATATCCCGAAAGTATTTACCCCTCATGTTGTCAAGATGGCTTTGTTTAATAGTTGATTTTCCAAAAACTGCATGGCTCAGTCGCCAGGGTCGATCTTCGGAGTCTTCCCAGCCGCTCTCCACATCATAGCTGTCACTATCACTAGTGTCTTCAGACAAACCCTCCAAAGTCTCCCTAGCAATCTTTTCTGCATTTGTCCTTGCTATCGATTCAATAAAGCCAAGATTCATCTCCTCAGAAAGGCTCAGCTTCGGTTCAGCGATAGCTTTCTTATCCTCAAACATATTCGAAAGAGCTGAGAAAAGTGCTCTCAAAGCCGAAGCTTAAAAATTTAAAAAAATCTATGCAAGTGTTGATGAGCAAGAGCTAAGAATTGAGTAAGTAAGAGCAGATGGCAAGAGAGCGTGCCAAATGAGCTCGTGGTGCGCTCTTATTTATACGCCTAGTGCGTTACTCGCTGGAGGGCCCGCTTGTCAGTGGCTGTTGCTATTCTAGCAAAGGGAAGGTGTTTTTTCGGACCTTCGGCTCAGGGCCTTCGTCCTTGTCACAATCTAAATTTATCATTCTAACAAATTAATATTGCGAGGGGCTACTGTTGGGGGCCTTCGGCTTCCGAAGGTCCTCAAAAACATGATTTAACAATGTTTCTGGAAGTACAGTACATGAACAGGTACCTTCGGACTTGAGTTGAAGCCACAGCATGGAGAAGCACGAGGAGTACGAAGGATAGCACAAAGCCGAAGGTGTGCGCAGCAGAGCTTCGGCATGATAACAGAAAAAAGAAACCGACTTAAAGATGAAAAGGCTATTCAAACCTCGAGGGACTACTATAGAGTTGTTAGCAAATGTAGAGGGCATGAGTGTAATTTCACATGGGCTGCGTCCCGTGCCTATAAATAGGTGAACACTAACTCCGTACTGTTCACGTTGACCTGGCATTTATACTTGCGTCACGCTGGTACTTTCACATCGAAGGTACACTTGTAATCTAATATTGCTTCTATTTTTCCATAGTAATGAAATAAGAATGAGATAGTGATAATATATGATTATTTATATTATTTTTTATGGTCTATATGATTCTTTCTTCACCCTCATAAGTTATGTTAATGAAGGTAAGTCCTTCGTTACCTTCATCCAAAAATCATTATATCCTAAGGGAAATAATGCTTCGAAGGACGAAGGGCTTTAACGTATAACGTTTACTGTGTTGCCTTGTTCTTACTTCATAGCATTTGAGAACAAGTCCCCAATAGCTAGCTTAAGTGACCATCCTCAATAAGAAGTATAGAAGAAGTACTTAGACTTATAGAAGGCCGTGCCCACCGGCGCTTAACACCAATCATAATCCAAGTGACTCGTAACCTACAGCAACAATGGGAATAAAACCCTAAGTACGCAAGTATTCAGCAAGACTTACCCGACTAAAGAAAATACTCTCAAGAATATGCTGACTTAAAGGGATTCAAGGTAAAGCTCATCAAATTTCGAAGATTCTTTTTGGAGCAAAGCTTACTAGAACTGGGTCCTTAAGCCAAAAATTTACATCACAAGTTAAGTAATTTTCCTGAATCTAGATTTTCCTAATCTAGAGCATTCAATTGTCCTACACTAGCTTTCTTTTAAAATTAAAATTTTGTTTCACTTGTTATCTACGATGAGGATCGAAGATCCAGTCTTCATATCCAAGAAGTTCGGCGATCCGAATCGATTAATACCCAGCTGGGGATCTCCAACCACACGACATATGCTTTCCTTAACTCTTTTGCACATGTCTACCATTCCCACGGATCCTCCACCACATGAACAGGTCCGCGCCACCCGAGAGCACACCACCCCTTTTAGGCGGTCCTTTGCCAGGAGGGTACGTGCCACTCTCGCCATCTCTCCACTGCCAGTGCACGATTGTCTTTTCATGTATGGAATAGCTGGGTTCAGGCTTGCCCATGACGAGGTATGTGGCCAGATAAAAGGTCCTAGATCAGCAGGCCAACAATCGGTACGGTCCTTAATCGACTCAGACTGAGACACTACACCGAGACTGCCTTCTCGTGCAAGTCACCCGCCCGGTCTCAGCTTTATTATTTAAACCCAAAGTTTGGTACCTGGCAGAGGTACATCTTTTCCGATGTTGAATCCATCATGACCATGATGGATTCACCATCAAGTTTTATTTTTGAAAACTTCCCATCCAATCTGTAGCATCACTTTTGTTTTAAAACAAAACATTTTGTTTTTCTAAAGCAAGGCTAAGCATAAAAAATCCTTTTTATAAAAGGGTATCAAGGAAGGGTAATCAATTTTCCAAGGAAGGAAATGCATCAACGGTTTAGCACACAACTCCTATCACCTAATGCATCAAACAAGGCGATAACGATTTTAAAACAGCAAGGAGGTGGCAAATGCACCGGGGCTTGCCTGGGATAACACTACGTTAGTGTTATTAGTCGACGTCCACTTGGCGACCAGCCTTTTGTGTTGGCACTCGTTCAGATTATCCATCTTTAGGCTGGTCCGACTGACGACATCGTCGTGCAAAGAAAACCACTCCTTGCACCATCTTGAGACCAACTTGGTTCTTTTCCTCCGCATCACGTGATTAATTATCATACCTAAATGAGATGCATTATGCACATGAATGCATAAGGACTAGAACGATAATAAATAATGCTACAGGGTAGAGAATTACACACTTAACGAAGAGGCACAATACATCACTCATACGAGAACAATGGTTATCGACATACGACTAAGCGCAATAATCACGCTTTCTCTAAATTAAACGAACCTAACGCAAACATCACGAACAACAAACTATACACATTTAACACAATTAGTCTAAACCCAACTCATCAACTAATTAATTAAATGCTAAACTTATCCCTCGCTTTATAAATTATACCACTTTGCTTACAAAGAACTAATTTAATTTTATTTCGTACCACACATATTTATTTAATCTATCTAACAATTCGGCTAACAAACTTGCGCGCCAATAATAAATTTAGCTCAGATTCACTACATCGATTAACGAACACGAATCCGGGTTTTTCGTCGATTACACGTTAAATACCGCACTAATATTAAATTCACTCGAAACTAATAACCTAAGCAAACCACATAGAACGTAATAACTACTATAAAGCAAGGGATCAACAATAGGTACAACTACCGATCTGTAATAGTTACGCAGGGTGAGCTGACACGGTGGATACGCGAGGAGTTGCAGAGGAGCTCGTGCGTCGTGGCGCAGGGAGCTGGGCGCGCGATCAGCAGAGGAGCCAGGGACCGAGCAGGTGAAGCGGCAGGCGGCACCGGGGGCGAGTAGAGCCGGGCGCAACGCAAGAAGGGCAGGCCAGGCGCGCCAGCACTACTATAAAACATGTTATATGAGATTGTTAATTTTCAGTTCTTAAGACGCTTATAAAGTGTCCAAATTTGATGGAGTCGTAAAAGATGTCCCACATTTAAGATGGTTATAAACCGTCTTAAAAGATATCATATAAGACAATTTTTAATTTATAATCATATGAAAAAGGTATTTGTTTAAGTCATTTTATCCGATAAACCGTCTTGAATTAAGTTTTTTATTTAAGACACTGCTTCTAAAGAACCGTAGAGAATACAAACATTATAAGTCATAAAGTATTTATCAAACTGTGTCGAATATCCTACAATAATAGACGATTACAATAGAAAAACCATCTTATTTAGGTGACTAATAATGGACGTTTTAGAAACCGTCTTATTTAGGAGAATGATATTAGACATTCTGGTGACCGTCTTATTAAGATTTAAACGAAATGACTTACACGACAGTACATTCTTAAATTTATAATCATTTTTCAGATATCACGTATAATTTGAAATAGAAATATACATACACATATATTGAACAACATTATAACTAATATAATATAAATAAGTACCATTCAATATATCATAAATAAGCATTGTCAAACAACGCATACATAAGTGTACTCTAAATCTAAACTAAAATACAACTGTATGCACTAATGTTAAGCCTAACTTTATATGAATTCAAGTCTCCACACTTTTGCGGCCACCGAATTTGAATTCCATTCTATGTTTTCCTGTACAACAAATAGGAGAAAACTAGACATAGCAAAAAGCTCCAAGCAGCACGTGGATGGTCTCGAAGTTGCCCTTGTGCTTCTCCCTGTTCTTGATCACTCCTACACGCCCAGTGTTCCTCCCGCCGGTCACCATGACCACGTTGCCGACGTCAAACTTGATGAAGTCCATGATCTTGTTGGTCTGCAGATTGATCTTGATGGTGCCATTTTTGCAAACTTTTAGTTGTACAGAACGGAGATTGTGTTTGGAGTAAAGAACGACCAACCTCACCACATATGGACTCAAAGAATAACTTTAGATCTGATTGAGTGACCTGCGTGTATTAAAACAGAACCATGATAGAATGAATAACTAGTGGTAGTAGCATGAGTGCAAGTACCAAACCTTCTTGTCAATGTTTGTGCAGTAGATAGTCCTTACACACATTTCACGTTTATCGTCAGACTGCAGAGCACAGAAAATCGACCAACTTTCTTAGAGACCATATCAGATAGAGCATGAACATTGAGCCATGAACTTAAGACAAGCATGTTGGTTCCGAAAGGTTTGCATACCCTGGGTAGGAATGTTTCGTTGACCGGTGCAATGGCAATTTTTGACGGCAGAACATTGACAGGATAATATCCAAGCACGGTTCCTGACAGATTCAAAGCAGCCCTTGCACCCTCTGGGACATCGATGTTTTTCACCCGATAAACAGTAGATCCATTACACAGAGTAAGCAAACTGAAACATAGTTGGATATGGATATATTACCCTCATCAGTGAACTCTATGAAAGCAAACCTAAGGACTGAATTTGGGTCCCCACACATGCGACAGTCCACAACCTTCAGAGAGCATATCCAAGATTATGCACAGTTGGATCAAAATCAAATGGGGAACTAAATACATGTGAGAGGGTTTACATCTGTCCCATAAATTTGTACCTGTCCGCAATTTATAAATAGTGCTGCGAGGTTTTCTTCAGTAACCTGAACAATAGAAGAGAAATTAGCACCATAACTACATATGATTGTTAGTTAGCAACTCAAACATTATGTGACACTACAATATTGAATAAATAACACACTATAGAAGCTACCATATAGAATAACAGTTAGATAAAAAATTGCCCTAATACATTACCCCCAATGTTTTCAACTCTGATTGGCAAAAAGGTAACACTATCATGTATGACAGAAAAGAAAGGGGCACAACCATACAAAGCTATGGCAACACCAACCTTTCAGGTGAGTAATGTGGCAGCGATTCCTCTCCCTCCATTATGCTGAAATCGTGGCTTGTAATTTAGTCAGCACTTATTCAATTGCAAAAAGAACACCTCCACAAAAAGTAAATTCACATTATTTACCTGAGAAATATTGAACGATAAAGACCACGCTCATGAAAGTGATCGCCCAAATTTTGGATATTGTATCTGCAAATTGAAAATAAGTATATATGTCATGTAGGATTGGCAACACAACCTTAGTATCTCAGTTTGGAACAGTAGAAACAGGGTGGCAATAGTATGTTTTGTTTGACAGATCATTTTATATTCCTATTTGCCAAAATGCAAAATTCAGTCTGATGAAATCGAAGAAGTCTAGCCTTTTCTAGAAGTGAAGGGCTAGATCCAGTTTCATATATCAGATTTCATTATTCAAGCATGGTGCAAGTATGTTTAGTGCTTTATCAGATAAAATTATCTTATGTGCTGGCACTATTGAGAAATGATTAATAATATGATATATGATTAAAAATGTAAATTTACAGACATTAAAACAGATGTCGAGGCTTTCAAGTTCTCACCCTCCAGATAAACCAAAATATGCTTTTATTTGAGCCACATTCCAATAGGTATTCTCTCCCTTAGATTCCTTAATTGCTTGCTCTAAGAGAGCGTAGGCCGTGATATGTGCTCCTGCTGATTGACCCATCAAGTAGATTCTATAGATTCATCATAAATTCATTTATTAAAAGTTAACAATCAAAATACAGGATCTAAAGTAGAGATGCTCAAAGAACAACTGTAAGTACTACTACTTGCAAACAAATGTCAAAGTATCACTTACTTATTAGGATCCCCTCCAAAGCTAACAACACTGTTACAAATGAATGATATCGCCTTTGAAGCATCACTGACCATGTCGCTTATTGTTCCTTGAGGGAAATTTCTGCCATCCATATTTAAATTTTATCGATGAAGCAAAAATAAATCATGCAGTCAATACTCAAAATTAATTTAAAAGGTACATGATGAAAACATAATGGTGAACTACACATATGTGGTGTATACATCACAAAATTCTTTAAGGCATCAGCACCTATAATCAATACAAGCTACTATAATTCCTCTCTCTGCTAACCGCCTTCCAAGGAGAGCACCCCAAGCCTTGTAACTAAATATAAGCCACATCAGTAACAAGGAAAGTCGTCATGAATTAACGCTGTAACGTATTGTGATTCGTGAGGAAGCTGTCACTTACCCAATGATCCAAGCTCCACCAGTTACGAATGCCACTACTGGACTTGAATTGCTATTATCTTTGGGTATGTACAAATCCAACCTGCATAATATCTCTAGATCTACTGTTACAAATGCTCCAGGACGCTATGTAGACATGACTTTATTTAATCTTTACTTACCTATTTCTTGGTTGTTCTCCATAGATTACACTTCTAATAAAATGTCTTGAAAAGAAATAGTAGTACCCAACTAGAAACAAACAAAAAAGGGGGTATAAATGTTAGTTGTTAGAACATTTTATGTCGATCATATTTGAACACCATCTATCAGAAGCCTATACGGAAGCAAACTGTTTACCAGGAAAAGGTTTGGAGAAAAATACCCAGGAAAGAGGTAAAGAATATGTAACCACTATATTCCAAGATAAAACTAAATCTCTTATCACACACCTTTTATGAAACCAGGCATGAGTAGAACTGCATAAATAAGGAGTGCAATAAGTTGCGATATCCACCGATAACTAACCCTGAAAAACCACAGAGCATGTGAGAAATCCAATCATGAAGCTTGGATGCATCTGTGCATTGCAGTGGATGGATAACACACTGTAGGTTGCATAATGAATACTTCCTTTGTTCCCTATCTTAAAGTCACGAAACTTTGACCAACAATATATATATAAATAATTATTTTAAAATTAAATAAATTATATATTATGGTACATGTTTTAATAATAAATGTAATGATTTTATTTTTATTTAGTCAATATTTATGAATAGTTTGTTATTAACAGTCAAAATTTTAAAATATTGATTTAGGACAAATCTTCGTGATGCCACATCATCCCTTAGAAACAGTTGGAAAAAGGGGGGGGGAACAATGTTGGTACTAGCTTGCTCCTAACATTACATGTTCCTATCACCATAAGAGATAGGGATGCAAGTTCTTACAAATTACTACTACCCTTAACCACTCCACATATAGGACACATCAAACTACGGCACAATTCCCATTTCCAAACAGTGACCACCAGTCCACCATCGATCAAGGAAACACTATAGCAAAGCATGGAACCATATCGCAGCACCCGCAATTTCAGAGCGATCGGAGCCAGCAAGATGCAGAGGGAGTGGGGGTCGTTAACAATCACGCGTAATATTGGTAAATGCAGATCACCCGATGTATCCGAGCAGGGTGAAGGCGAGGCCCGTGACGAGGTATGTCTCGGCGGCGGCGTGCCTGACGTCTTCCCGGAAGGTGGTGCACTTCCCATCGCTCGCGTGGCCGCTGCAGGGGCTCGAGTAGTCGAGCGGGACCACGCCGGTGCGGCGGCGCAGGCCCTTGGCCCTGCTGCGCGGAACGAAGGCCTCCCCCTCGGCGCTCGCGTGCCAGCAGGCGGGGTGCTCGCTGGCGAGCTGCATTGCAACGGCGATTGACGGGTGCGAGGGTCCCCGTGGCAGTGTAGGGTGAGGCCTAGAGGGGAGCGGACTCGGGGTGGCCTAGAGGGGTACGCGGGGCGGGACGAGGGGAGCCTAGAACGCGGGGAGGGACGCGGGGAGCCTAGAGCTCGCACCGACGGTACGTGGGGCAGGACGAGGGGAGGACGCGGGGAGCCTGGAACGTGGGGAGGGACGCGGGGAGGAACGTGGGGCGGGTGGAGCTCAAACCAGCGCCGTGTGTTGGAACCCTAATGCGTGCTGGAACCCTAATGCAATGTGGAATGGGGAATGGAGGATAGGTGGAGTCATATTTTTCTATTTATTAGAATATACGTGTGCAGATAGAAATTATAATAAGCAGCGGTGCAGAATAATAAGCAGCCGTTAATATATAGAAATTAGAATAATAACAATTTATATTAAGTCCAAACTCATTCCATATCTATGACCATATTATCTAAACTACTCATATTACTAAAGAGGTCATAATCTTCTTCGTCATTTACATTTTCAACACCAACAATTCTTCTTTTCCCCCCTGAGCACCACTCGATGATGCCTGTTTGCAAGATCATCGATATAGAAAACTTGATTTGCATGCTTTGCAAGAATAAATGGATCATCCTTGTAAGCTTCTCGTCTAAAATCTATAGTGGTAACCCCAAAATTTGGGTCAACGACAACACCTTTAGGGTTGAACCACTTACAAAGAAAAACAACTTGCTTGAAAAGTGTGTAGTCCAACTCCCAGATGTGTTCTAATTGTCCATAATACATGTCCTTCCTTAGATATGATGATTTTTTATTGCGATCAAACACCTCAGTTATCGCGTCGTTGCAAACTCCACTATTTTGTCGGGTGCTTTTACCATCTTGTTGTACTGTGTAGAAAGTGTATCCATTAATGTCGTAACTCTGACATATCGCTACAATGGACGAGGGTCCCTGTGCCAACTGTCTCACACTGTCATTCTTTGTTACCTTGTTTTCACACCGCTTTTGAAACCAATCACAAAACTCTTTGTTATGGAGCCTCACAATGTTATCGTACACCATTTCTGGGTTTTTCTTTCTCAATCGTTTCTTATGTTTGTCAATGTACTTTGTAACATATTCAGCGGATTGGAGGATCAAGAAATGAGCTTTATGGAGCAATTCTTGATCTGGTTTCACAGGGAAGTACCGGAAAACCTTTGTAGGAATCTTTTTCTTCTCATTGGAGCCCAATTCCTCTAGGCTATCAATCTTCTTGTAGCGTGATGTGTCACATGTTGGACATGATATGTTGTTCTTATGCTTTCCCCAATATATAATGCAATCATTGGGGCAAACATGTATTTTTTCATACTTCAACTCAATAGGACACAAAATCTTCTTTGCTTTAGTTGTGCTTCGTGGCACCATATTCCCATTAGGAAGCTTGTCTGCTAAAAAATTTAACAAATCTGTAAAGCTCTTATCACTCCATCCACTAGCCACCTTGAATCGTAGAAGTTCAGTAGTAAAACTCAGTCGATTATCACTGCTTCCCGGATATAATGGTGTCTCATGCTCTCGAACTAGTATCTCACGTACTTGTGATGCTTGAGCCTCACTCAACGAGTTACAGTAACATCATGTATCATGTATTCCAGATGATCGACGGGCACATCAACAATCGTCGCGTCCGCAAAATGACTTTTTGTATCTTGGATATGCACATAATGGTCATTCGTCTCATTAGTATCCATAGGACCGCCATTAGTATCTATAGGACCCTTAGTGTTTCCGTTGTTATCACCAATAGAACATTTGCCATGATTTGTCTAGCATGTGTACCCAGATGTAAAACCACGCATTATCAAGTGTCTGAGGATTACACGCGAGTTGATAATTGGATCAAAGTTTCTACAGTCCACACAAGGGCATAAGATAGCTGTTGCCTTATTATCTAATCGATGTTTTTCAGCCACATTTAGGAACCCTTGCACATGACGGAAATAATTGATATCAGACCGATCAATTCCATACATCCATTGCTCTCGGTCCATATCTGAAAAAATAATTAAAGATTCATATTACATTGCCTTATAAACTAGATGCAAACAACATGAGATTATATAGGGAAAAACAAACTAGGTAATTTGTTAGGTTTTCATATATTAGAAAGTTATTTTAATAACTAACAAATAAACAATTAACTAAATAATTAAAACATTTGTCATAATTAAAATAGTAATGTTACTATGCATGCAAAATTAATACGATCATAACGTAATTTGAAGGAATTAAAACAAATATTTAATGTAAAAAATATCACATATTTAATAAACTAGTAGGGCTACATGAAATATTTTAATCGCAGCTAAGTTACCGTGAAAGATAAATGGATGAGAAGAAATTCTTTCACAGAACTAGAGAGGAACTCGAACTTCGGCGGGGAGTTAGGATGGGCTCATCAAAGGGAAACCATATATGTATTTATAGAGGTGTTTTGAGTTTATCCATAAATGTGGTACCCGCCAAGTGGGCCCGAGCCGCCCCACAGTCCACGCCGTGCAGCCCATTTATGCGCCACCAGGCCGCCTGCAAAAAAATTGAGTGTAAATTGGAGGATTTGGGGGATCGAACTCAGGTTGTCACTAACAACACCCTCAATCTTTAACCACTATGCTACAAGGCTACTTCTGGTATATTAATAAAATGTATTATATATATGTGCAATACGCATATAAAGAGAAATATCCGTGGCATTAACCACCGCTTATCAGGTTGCTTATACCGTACAAAGAGACGATATTATAACTATGAATATACTGTTAATGAGAAAATAAAAAATAATCATATTTCAAACGTATAATTTTATTTGAAGAAGTTTCTTATTTAAGCAAGATTTTTTATCTATATGATATATAGAAACCGTACGAACATACAATCAGTTAACTAGTTCATTTTAAATTCCAAAAAATGTTTAGTTCAATCTAATCAGAATTTACTATTGACTACGTTTTTTCACAATATGTCTTATCAGAAATATCATACGAGACGGTTTTATGTTTACAAGTTTCTAGTATACTCACTAACATCTAAGACAATTTGTATAGTCTAGATGACTCTGATAATATATTTATTTGAAATGGTTTCATATACAGAAGTGTCTAATATACTAACCAAAATAAAAGACACTTCTTGTAAACTTAATGCCTCAAAAGGTATATTTATTTGAGACGGTTTTCAAAATCAAACTGTATTAAATCAATATAAGACATTTCCAACCATATATCTATCTCAAAAACCTTCTTCATTAAAGACGGATTTCCAACAAACCGTCTTACCTTACTTAGCACCGTATGATAAAAGACGCTTCTATAAAATGCACTGATATTTGTCTTAAGATGTATGTCTTAAATAAGCATATTTCTAGTAGTGCAGGGATCTCGACGGCGGTCGCCATGGGAGATCTTGAAGGAGCGCCAGCGTTGGAGGCTGCTCCGGCTAGGCGCGCGCGGCCAGAAGAGAGGCAGAGAGCAGCGCGGGGAGGGCCAACGGTCAGGGAGGAAGAAGAGTGGAGGGAGGGCTGGGCGACGATGCGGCAAGCCCCACGACGAGAAGGCTCGGATGGCGTCCGGCGGCTGGACCCTGGAGAAGAGAGAGAAGGAAATAAAGGCAGAGGTCGCCGCGACACTGGGACTGGGCAGGGCGCTGGCCAAGGGAGAGGGAGCCGAGCTAGAGCTTCGAGCAGAAGCAGGGAGAAGACGGGGGCGCGCCATGGGGGAAGAAAGTCGAGCTCGGCGAGCATCCAGGGAGCAGGAGAGAGCACCGGCAGAGGGAGCGCCACGGCTGGAGGTTGAAGACGACCTGGCGGCCGGCGCGTGTAGGAAGGAGCTCCACGACGCTGGAGACCAGAGAGAGAGGCGGTCGAGCGCTAGAGCCCACGACTGGAGAGGGGCTTGGCAGGACGCAGCACTGGAAGGAGGAGAGTGAGCTACGCAGGGAGATGAGCTTGAGGGAGATCAAGCAGTTGTTTTGCTGCGCAAGGAAGAAGGACGCGTGGCTGGAGATAAGGATTGCTGAGCGCTGAAAATATCTTGGGAGTAAGCACCGCGTAGGAAAAAATCAACACCGCGCGTAACAGAAAAAATCAACCCCATGAGCGGTGCCTGGGATGGAAAATCAGGGAGAGAGAGAGCTGTGGGAGGATGAGAACGACAGCTGCAGAAATATCAGGCGGTGGTTGGAATAGTGAAGAAGCTACATATGATAAGGATAAAAATGAACGCCTAGAGGATAAAGAAGAGAAAGTGAGCACGAAGGAGTTTTTCAGTGCTCGGATAAGAACATGAGATCGGCAGTTGGGGATAAAGAAAATAGTAAGAATTTCTTCCTATCCAAAAATTTGGATCTGAGCCAGAAACACATGGACCGAACCCAACAAAAATAGGGTCCGACATTTTAAACTGTATTTTATATGGTTTAAGATCAGATAACTTCATCTGCAACACGACACCTGATACATCTATTGAGGATAATTTACTAGAAACCAACCACGATTATAAATCCTCAAACGTGATGTTTCGATTGACGAGAGGGGACTAAATTATTTTTCACCTAAAAAAACTTTAGTCGCCGAGTTCTATTTAATTTGTTCGGGATAAAATCATCCGAATGGGTCAGGCTTACGAATTCATATTTGCTTAACTGATGAATTTTAAATAGGAGCATGACTCACAATCTTTCAGAACAATTACGTTCCAAAATTCGCAAAAACATTAGGAAGAGTCTAAATAGACAGAAACAAATGCGATATTAAAATCGCGATAGACGAACATAATTAAAATTTAGCATCCGTCTTATCCACCGCTATCACGTGCCAAAGTCTGCACTTGTGGTCAAGCAGACAATAAACACCTAGGGTATTACAAGGATGAGCCTAAGACAAGTTTCATAACCCCCTAGTGGGACCTATTGTTACCTTCGTATGCCTGAGGGGCTCAAGAATGCTGGAGGAAGCTTCAACAGGATGACCGCCAAAGTCCTTCACTCCCAAATTGGCAGAAATGTGTGGCATATGTTGATGATATCATAGTAAAGAGCACAAAGCAAGAAAACCACGTTGCTGATTTGCAAGAAACATTTGCCAATTTCAGACGGGTCGGCCTTAAACTAAATCCAGAGAAATGTGTCTTCGGAGTGAAGAAGGGCAAATTTCTTGGTTACTTGGTATCAACAAAGGGTATCGAAGCTAATCCAAGTAAGATACAAGCTATACTTCGAATGGAGCCACCAAAGTCAAGAAAAGGTGCCCAAAGGTTGACAGGGAGGCTAGCATCATTGAACAGATTCATTTCAAGGTCAGCAGAGAGGAACTTGCCATTCTTCGAAGTGCTGAAGTCAGCCGAAGTCTTTCAAAGGGGACCAACTCAGCGAAAAGCCTTCGAAGAACTGAAGCAATATTTGATAGAGCTGACAACCTTAACTCCACCTTCGTCAGGAACTACATTGTTGTTGTACGTAGCTGCTTCTCAAGCTGTAGTTAGTGCAGCGCTTGTACAAGAGAAGCACGATGGCCAGGCAAGAAAACAAGTGCCAGTGTACTTTGTTTCCGAAGTACTCAGTACATCAAAGAAAAATTATACAGAGTTAGAGAAGGTGTTATATGCTGTATTAAGGGCTTCCAGGAAGCTTCAGCATTACTTCCAAGCATACCATATCTTAGTACCTTCTTCACAACCCCTCAAGGACATAATGAGAAATAGAGAAGCCACAGAAAGGGTTGGAAAATGGGATGCAGAATTGAATGAATTCACTATCGACTTCGTTCATAGATCTTCGATCCAATCCCAAGCGTTAGCAGACTTCATTGTTGATTGGACGCCAGGGGCTCAGGACGAAGAGAAAACAATCGATGTCGAAGCCTAGACAATATTTTGTGATGGGTCTTGGGGAACCTTCGGCGTAGGAGCAGCGGTTGTTTTAATTTCACCATCAAAAATCAAAACCTACTATGCAGCAAGATTGGACTTCAATTGCACAAATAATATTGTAGAGTATGAAGCCCTTCTCTTGGGGCTTCAGAAGCTTAAGGCGATGGGAATAAGAAGGGTGATACTCAAATCCGACTCATAGGTCATCTCATGTCACATTGACAAAAGTAGCAAAGCAAGGGACCTGAAGCTAGAAAAATATCTGGATGCAGTTCGAAGGATGGAAGCCTCTTTCGAAGGTTTTTGCGTAAAGAATATTCCGAGAGGAGAAAACAATCATGCAAATTTGCTAGCTAAATCAGCGGCACAGGGGCTTCCGTTACCTTTGGAGGTATTCTTCAAAAAAATAAAAGCACCTTCGGTCGAGCTCATGGAAAGAGTGGTACTTACAATTTCACCAGTGCACAATGAAGATTGGAGGACTGAGATTATATCTTTCCTCCAAGGTAATTGTCTTTCAGATGACGAAGCTTGCCATAAAAGAATGAAAGCAAGAACAAGACCATATGTAATTATAGAAGGGGAGTTATACAAACAAGGAGTCTGTTCTCCATTGCTCAAGTGTTTGTCCAGAACCGAAGGACAAGAATTGACGAAGGAAATACATGCAGGACTGTGCGGAGCTCATATTGGGTCCAGGCCTTTGCTGGGGAAGGTTTTCAGACAAGGATTTTACTAGCCGAAGGCAGCTTCAGATGCAGCAGATCTGGTTCAAAAATGTGAAAATTGCCAAAGATGCTCCAGAGACCAGAAACAACCTTCGTCTTTAACCCAGCTGATCCAACCTACTTGGCCACTACAAAGGTGGGGTCTGGATTTGTTAGGACCACTTCCACCAGCACAAGGCAACTTGAAATATGTTGTGGTGGCAGTGGAGTACTTCTCTAAGTGGATTGAAGCAAAGCCCTTAGCTACAATAACTTCGGCCACAATGCAGATTTTTTTGGCAAAATATTGTTTGTTGCTTCGGTGTGCCGAGGGCTATCACCGTTGATAACGGAACTCAATTTGATGCTAAAACATTCAAAACCTTTTGTAACCAGATTGGTACAAAAATACACTTCGCATCAGTGAGACATCCGGAGTCAAACAGACTAGTAGAAAGAGCAAACGGAATAATAACAACAGGAATAATGAAGTCAATCTTCAACCAGCCCAAAGGAAAGTGGCCAGATGAATTAATAAAGGTAGTGTGGAACCACAACACTGTCGTGTCAAGGTCAACATGATTTACCCCGTTAAGCTTCTGTTTGGTGACGAAGCAATAGCATCGGAAGAAGCAAGAACGGGTTCAATAAGAACCTTAGCTTCAACAGAAGATGAAGGTGATTGCCAAATAACAAAAGATACCTATTGGGGACTTGTTCTCAAATGCTTCGAATTAAGAATAAGGCAACATAGAGAATTAGATGTAAAATCCCTTCGTCCGCTGCAACATAACTCCTTCGTGGATTTAATGAGCTTCGGACGAAGGTTATGAATAATATATCACGAAGATTATATTTTCATGATCAGAGATAAAATAATGTGAAAAGAAATATAAAATACAAAAATGCTAGAGAATGATAAAAATAAATGACATTATTTACTCTTTCTGTATCATATGAATTCGGATATTAAAACACGGTAATTAGGCACATTTATACCTTTCGTCTCGGCAGCACTGTGTCAGCAATTACAAGATTGCGTGAACAGTAAAGGAGTACTGTTCATCTATTTATAGGCATAGGGCGCAGCCTGTGAGAAATTACAATCATGCCCCTTACAGAAGATCACAATTGTAACTCAGACTCTTTATGGACTAAAAAGTCATTTCATCTTTAAGTCGGTTTGTTCCTTCGTCTTTGGATACGTTCTTGTGTCGAAGCTTCATGAGCAATAGCTTCGGTATTACGTACAAGCGGATTTGCCGAAGGTGTTTCTTTCCGTAGGACCTTCGGTGACGAAGCATGGTCCCAACAGTAGCCCCTTCGCGGCGCTAGATCATTTTTCGTAACGAGCTTGAACCGTGAAAAAGTCTCCTTAAGCTTCGGGTAGCCGAAGGTCCGAAAAACACCTTCCCTGGGCTCGTTGCCGAGAAACGATATAACTTCCGAGCGCAAAGTAGTCCCAGCATGCACATTTACCTTCTCGGGTTTTGTGGCCCACTGTTCAGTGAGTGCGGGCGACTGTCCGTCCGGTGTAAGAGGCTTGACGATTCACCTTTTTACCTGCAGCACTATATAAACAGACAGGTAGGTGTAAAGTTACCACAGCATTCATTGCAATTGCACTGTTTTGCTGCCAAAAATTTCACCATAGCCGAAGCTTGATCCTTGCACTCAAACGAAGCACCATTACGGATTCTGCTTCGTCATAAGAAAAGCTTCGGGAAAAAAAGTTATTAGTTTCAAAAAACCTTTAGGTGTTCATAATCAAATGGCTAGGTTGCGCTCCACTGCCAGGATTGAGCGTGAGGGAGACGAAGCCGAAGCTTCTGAAACTATTCCTATTTCCGAAGCAATGAGGCGGTCCGGGCTGGCAACATCAGGGGATGCACCTGCTGCCGAAGTGAAAGGAGCTGATGTTGAAGAAGTTGAATTTGAAGATGAGTATGGTGCAACGCCATCCAAACCCAGTCACTTGGAATTTGGGAAATCCACTATTAACAAAGGTGATATGGCTAAGTTATTGAAGTTAGGCTATTTCAGCAAAGATAAGAAGGAGCTAATTCGCTTCGAGGGAGAGGAGGTTACCCTGAAGCCCGAAAAAGATGAAGTGGTGGTTTTTAAAAGCTTCTTCAAAGCAGGGCTAAGATTTCCCCTACACGAGATGATTGCAGATGTGTTAGAGAGATTTGGAATTTATCTTCATCAATTAACTCCCAACGCTATTGTCAGGCTCAGTGTTTACATCTGGGCACTCTGAAGCCAGGATGCAGAACCTCTTGCCAAAGGTTTCTGCCGGTCGCATGAACTTCATTATCAGACAAAAGCTAGAGAAGACGGGCTACATGATAACTTTGGCTGCTACAGCTTTGCATACCGGAAAGATGCCAAGTACCCAGTTATTAGCTACCGTACAAAATGGCCAGCCGGCTGGAAGGGTGAATGGTTTTATGTCAAAGTGGATGAAAAGAAGGAAAAATTGGTTCAGAGCCCTTTAAGGTTAACCTTCGGGGAAACTAGGCCTCAATGCACCATGGATCCAGATAGCGCATGCCAGACCGCGCTGATCGAATTTCGGACTGTTGCAGAGCACATTGGCACCAGGGATCTAGTCCAAGAGTTCTTAGCATTCAGAGTATTCCCAACTTTTAGGGAATGGGACATGCCAAAGCTGAAAGGAGAGAAGAAGAAAAAAGAGCTTGTTTGACTTCCTTATCATTTCAAGTTTAAAAAACATTTTAAGATGCCTTGCCAAAGGTGGCTAGATACAATTGAGGTTATGTGCAATGAGATCCTCGGCAACTATTCTAAAAAAGAAGATCAATTAATGACTGCAGCTTTCGGCACTCGTCCGAAGCGAAGGATGAATCGGGTGATGGATGCTTTGAATTTTGATTATCCTGATTATGAGCAGTTGGGCAAAGTTGCTGAAGGGCAGAAAAGAAAACGGGTTGCCAGCATCCTTGATAAAGAAGGCACCAAGTTGGCTAAAAAGGACAAAGAATATTCTAAGAAAAGAAAATTAAGCCCTGAGCCGAAGATAACTGCTTCAAAGAGAAGAAAAGCTACAACCCCAGAACCGAAGGCGCCAGCCCAAGAAGAAGAAGCTCCTGCAACACCTTCTGCTGCCAAAGTGGAAGAGATTCTAAAGGTAATGACTGATCCTTTGCCTATCAAGCTAAGTCCGCTGGCGCCAGAACTGACGAAGTTTTTTCAAAAGGAAAAAGAACCTTCGGCAACAGAGAGTCCTGCCAAGCCGAAGAAGAAAAGAAGAATTATGCAAGTGGCCGATGTCATTCACCAGACACCACCACCGACATCGGCGCCAAAAATAATTGAGAGCGCTGTTGCTGCCGAAGCTGAAGCCACCAGAGCCACCGGAGCCGAAACTGAGATCACCGAAGATCCTAATCTAGAGACCACACTTGGTGATATTGACAACATACTTTTGAAAATGGCTGAAGAAGAAGCTGCTGCGGTCGCGGTGGGCTCGACGATTGAGAAAGGAAAAGAACAAATTGAAGACACTTTGGAAGAAGAAAACTTTGATTTTCAAGATATACTTGGACAAGATTTATCAGAAAGTGAAAAAGAAGAGCTAAAGAAATACGCTATATCCTGCGGATACAAGCCAGGGGCTCTACTATTTGCTTAGTCAATGAAGGTAAACTGAGATGCCTTCGGAATCGAACCGAGGCCAAAGTTGTTAGAACCTTCTCAAAGAGTGTTGGGCTACCAAAGATTGAAGCGGACCTGTGCAGGTACCAGCGACAACATATCGCCGGTAGCCTGTTCTATGCTAATTTCAAGGTAAAAACTCTCAACTTTTATTGTTCTACGCTGATTAAAATGTTTTCTGACGAAGGTTGTTTTGCCAGAGTATATTACTAAGTAAAGTGCTAAGGATGCAACAAGATCTTGAAGACAAGAAAAATGAAGCTATCATCAAAGATCTAGAAAACAAAGTTGAAAATTACGAAGCTGCTCTGAAGGAAAAGGACTTCGTCATTCAAGATCTTGAACATAAAGCTAAAGATCACGAAGCTGCCTTGGATAAGAAAGACTTCGTCATTCAATCTATGGAAGGCTCGCTGGCTGAAGCTCAGGCTGAAATTGACAAACTAAACAACAAATTACTCGTACAATCAGAAAAATCTGAGCAAGAAAAGAAGAATCTTGAAGCAAGTCTCAAGACTGAAATTGAGAAAAATTCAAGTTTGCAGAAATCATTGAAAGAGCTTCAGGAAAAGTGCTTAGACTTCGGAAACCGATGTGTGCAGCGGCTGAAGGATGTGTTTCACTCAATCGGAGCCAGCTCTAACAAATTTACACCTTCGGCTGAAAACTTGCCGAGCACTTTTGAATACATTGAGGGCGAAGTTGATGCACTTGATGAAGTTATCGCTGGGCATGCTGATTTCTGTGCCCTGTTAGCTTCTCGAGGCACGGCTTCTGCTTTCCTGAAAGCTGGCTGCACACATGGGAAAATTGTTAACAGACCAAATTTCAGTTTGTCACCAGCAGATTTAATTGATATCCTTAGCCTAGCCCGAAGCATAGGAAACAGGTTTATGACGCAGATTTGGATAAATGGCGGGCGAAAAATGGCTGGTGACGAAGCTCGGAGCCACCTTAAGCCAGTGAGAAACTTATACTCGTTACTTTTACCTTCTCCTTGAACTCTGCGCTTTTCTCATTCTGTTTTAATATGTACAGGATGATGAAGCTAAAGAATGACGAACTGAAGCTTTAACCAATGCTCCGAAAGTCTTTTGCTGCACAAGATTCTAGAAAAAGTTTTGTAACATGATTATAAAGAAACTTATGTCAATTTGTGCATACCTTGTAATATATCTTTTCCCCTTTGTTCACGTACGATCTGCTTTGCTGTGGACACAATTTTCTTTTTGAGCCGAAGGCGAAAAACACCTTCCCTTCTTTTCGTACACAACGAAGCACAAAAATTTCTTGTTTGTGTTTTTCTCCGAAGCTTTATCCTCATAGCCGAAGCATCTGCCTTTTCTGTATGATATGATAATGATCCTATGTATGTCTAAATGGATGTTTATGAATGCAAATGTCATGATGTGATGTATTGTGCGAATGAATGTCCAAGTACATATTCAGAGCCATAATCATAGCCGTCATTCCCTTAGGAATGACTCAATTCTTTCGATGCATCAGCGTTGACTTTTCGCTGTAAGCCTCCCTTAGGAGCTTCTTCGCCTTTTACTTCAGCGGAATCAGCGTTTATTTTTCGCTGTAAGCCTCCCTTAGGAGCTTCTTCGCCTTTTACTTTCGGCGGAATCAGCGTTTATTTTTCGCTGTAAGCCTCCCTATTTTCTTTTCTTTCTTTGTTTGCACTCGATGGTGCATTCTCAGCTTTTACATTTACATTTTTTGGGGGATATCGCTCTTATAGAGCTGAAATAATGAAAAAGGGAAATTACATGCTATGGCCCCATTAAAAACATTTCTCTCCCTTTGGAAAGGAAAAGGGTGCCATAATAAAAAACTAGAAAAATAAAAAATAAAAAAGATTACATCAGGTTACACATAATACCGCCGAAGCTCATCTGCATTCCAAGATCTAGGAATATCGTTGCCGTCCATATCCTTTAATCTGTAGGATCCGGGTCTTGACGAAGATACTACCAGAAAGGGACCTTCCCACTTTAGCTGTAGTTTGCCTACAGTGTCTGGGTTGGCCACTCTTCGAAGCACCAAATGTCCTGGCTTAATGTTCTTCAACCGAACCTTTCTATCACGCCATTTTATTGTTTCGGCTTGGTATTTATTGATGTTTTCTACAGCCTGAAGCCTGATCTCTTCTATAGCATCTTTGTCCATAGAACAATCAGCTTCGTCTTTCGCTGAAGCCACTGTTCTTATTGACCCTGCCTTAGCCTCTTCTAGGGTTATTTCTTCATCACCAAACAGCAATTTGAATGGTGTAAAACCTGTTGACCTTGACACTGTTGTGTTGTGGCTCCACACCACTTTGATTAATTCATCTGGCCACTTTCCCCTTGGCTGATTGAATATTAACTTCATTATTCCTGTCATTATGATGCCATTAGCCCTTTCAACTAGTCCATTTGATTCCGGATGTCGAACTGATGCAAAATGGATCTTTGTGCCAATTTGTTCACAAAATTCTTTGAAGGCTTCGGAATCAAACTGCGTTCCATTGTCCACAGTGATGGCCTTCGGCACTCCGAAGCGACAAACAATGCTTTGCCAGAAAAACTTTTGAACAGTAACCGAAGTTATTGTGGCTAAAGGCTTTGCCTCAATCCATTTAGAAAAATATTCCACTGCCACTACAACATATCTTATGTTGCCTTGTGCTGGCGGTAGCGGACCTAACAAATCGAGACCCCACCTTTGCAATGGCCAAGTGGGTTGTATTAACTGGGTTAGGGATGAAGGTTGTTTTTGATCTCTTGCACATTTCTGACAACATTCACACTTTTGAACTAACTCCGCTGCATCCGAAGCTGCTTTTGGCCAATAAAATCCTTGGCGAAAAACTTTTCCCAGCAAAGGCCTAGATCCAATGTGAGATCCACACAGGCCTGCATGTATTTCCTTCATCAATTCTATACCTTCGGCTCTGGATAAACATTTGAGTAACGGAGAGCAGACCCCATGCTTGTATAGTTCCCCTTCTATTATTACATATGGACGAGCTCTTGCCTCTATTCTCTTGTTATAAGCTTCGTCATCTGAAAGGAAGTTACCCTGAAGGTAGGAGATGATCTCAGTTCTCCAGCCTTCACTATAAACAGGAGATATATTGAGGACCGCTCTTTCAAGGAGTTCAACCGAAGGTGCTTTTATTGTTTCAAAAAATATTTCCGAAGGTAAGGGCAGCCCCTGTGCTGCTGACTTGGCTAGCAAATCAGCATGTTCATTTTCTCCTCGAGCAATATTCTTTACAGAAAACTGTAACACCCCAGGTGTTACCATGGCTAGAGCCCACTTTGTTTTTAAAGGGTATGACCCCCTGTGGATGAACTTAATGAATAGAAGCATAAGGGCCTTGGAAAGTTAGAGGTTAACCAAGGATGGTGAGCAACCAAAAGCATTACTCTAATCCTTGCACACTTACTACCTTGGATGAGAGGGGAGAAGAAACCTAGATCTCTCTTAGACCCTATCTCCCAAAAACCCTAGTTAAGGAGGGAAAAGAGAGTGAGCAAGTGTGCAAAACATGAGTAACTTTTACCCAAACCTTAAGTAACTTTGTAACCAGCATTTAGGGGAAGGAAATATTGCAAAAAGGCCCCTGGTGAAACCTCATATCAAATCTTTAAGTGGAGAGAGAGCTAGAGCTCTCTATTCCTCTCTAAGTCCATTTTTGACCCTAGTTTAAGGATCAGCCGTGTTCACCTTGAAGATGGCATCAAATCCACTTGTGATCTATACCAAAAACGTAGCATACAACCTGGGGCACCCACTGGAAAAAGTTGAGCCCGAGACTCGGACGTTTGACATGCCCTGGCATGGCTTTTGTCGCGAAGTGCCCAGTGTGACACACCTGTTTTGGCATTCAAAGATCTCCCTCCCTAGGCCGTATCTGCCCCGACTCCTCACAGTTGAGTGACAGCCCTAGGTGCCAGGAAGAGGTCTGCGCCGAACCTTTGCAAAGATTCGCATGTTTGCGACCTCTGTCGACGTTTGAACACTGGAAGAAACAAACCGCCACGTGTTCGACGCGTTCTGCCGCGCCAGAGCACGCCCGCGCGCGCCCCGCGCCGCGCCCGAGCCAAGCCGGCGCCTCGGCCGCGTCCGCGCCTATAAAACCCACCCCAGTGCTCGGTTGCCTTCCCCAGTGCCTCCTCCGTACCTCACCGGACTCGCCCGAGCCAGCCATCGCCTCCGGCGACCTCCCCGCGACCCGCCAGTGCCGACCGAAAGCCACCGTCGTGGCCAACCCCTCTCCAGCCCCCCTCCGTTCAATCCAAGCCCTCAGTTAGCTTCCTGGTGAAGCCGTAAGCCTTGCTCAAGCTTGAACCGAGGGCCTGCATCGCCGGAGTAGCCGAATCACGCTCACCGGAGTTCACGAACCCGCCGGCGCACGTGGACCGGGTAAACCCCTTCGCCATTTTCCGATTCATTGCGTGTATGGCCTCTGCGTCATCCCGTGAAGCTCCTCGTGCCCTTTGATTGAACTTTGCCGCCATGGGTTGGCCGGAGCAGGCATCGCCGTCGACCTCCGCCGCCTGCGCTCGTGGCCAGTGTGACTCCGACCACCTCCGACGACGACCCGCACATCGACGTGACCGTCGCAACCTCCTGAACATCGCTGACCACCTCGCCGGACCTCCCTCGCCGCTGGTAAGCCGCGCCGTCCTTTCTTTCCTGCGGCTACTGTTTTGTTTAGGGGAGGGACCGCGGGTGTGAAGGAGAGAAACCCAGGGGGTTAAGTGAAAGGTCACAGACTCAGGTGAATAGTGGCCCGAGGGCAGATCTGCGAGGTTTGATTCAGTTTAAACCTAGGGGTCTCGGTGCAAACTGTTTTTCCAGAAAAACTTAAGTAAAACCTGATTTAAATTCAAACAGAAACTTTAAAAACCCATAACTTCTGTTTGGTTTATCCAAATTTGGTCAAACTATTTTTGCCAGACTCTAAATAATGTAACCTGTCTAAGAAAAATATAAAACCCCATAAGCACTAGAGAAAAATATAAGGTTCTGATTTATTTTCAGTTTTGGCCAAAAGCTTAATAATAGCAAGAAAAATGGTTGCACTATTTAACTAAGGTTAGAAAAATTTAGAGAAGTTATTGTCTACCTACTGACCTAGTTAAAAATGTTAAACCTCTCTGTCCATTACATTAAGATAGTTTTAACCCCTTATTCTATAATATGCTTAAGTTTAAGGAAAATAGAAAAAGTGATATAAATAATGAACCAGAGAGCACCCCTATTTTTGTTGAGATGTTTAGTCAATGTAGTTCACTGGAAAAATGTATCATACCCTGTTGTAGTGTAAGATAAGAAAGATACCTTTTAAATGAAGAAAATAGGGATAACTTAGAAAAACCCTACAAAAATACCCCTAAGGTGAAACCTCCCCAAACCCTAGGATAACTAATGTGTTGATAATAAGAACTTAAGAAAAATCTGAAATCTGTTGTTTGATATTTTTCAAAGGACAAGCTAGTTCTAATCACTCTTTTTTTCACCAAACTTTAAAAATCCATCATTAATTAACCACCATGTTGCTCTCTGCCATTTTTGGTACAAGAGCTTTTTATCACTACTAGAGGCCAACAAAAATAACCCTTAGGTCAGAACCCACTTTAATAAAGGACTTGTAGGGTAAAGTGGCCCATTTTGCCTAACTATTGTTATTTTTGTTTAAAGCCTAGCTTTTGTACTTTAAGCCTCAAATTATCAAAACAAGCTAGAATAGCCAGTGACAACCCACTGTAATTTTTACAAAATTTTTGGAAATTTTTAAACTACTGTCATAGTTCAAACCCCTACTAGAAACCCTAGATGGAAATTAAGAAAGGAAAATGGATGATGGAATTTAATGTCCTCCTAAGACCTTTATAATTGTCCACTGAAATCTATAAAGGCAATACAAATCCAATATGTTATCTTAAAAGAAAACCTAAACCTAAAAGGTAATAAGTCTATGTATACCACTAGAAGACCCACGTAGCCAAGGAACCCTAAGTTAATTCTTGACTTAATTTCTGTAGCTTAATGTTCTTAAATCTTGCATAATCATGACATACATGTTCATTGCATTTCGATAGACTGTAATCTTGCTGACGGAGAGTACGTCCTCGTGCCGGAGCAAGGAGCTACCCAGGAGGTTGCCCCAGACCCAGCACCAGAGCCTGCACCAGAGGACCTGCCTGCCACTGCTTTGGAAGGCAAGCCCCGGTTTTATGCATAACCGTTTATATATGCTATTTTACTACACTTAATGTTTGTAGGCTTGTACTGTGCACTTAAGTGTAGGAGTTGTTTGGAACCTTAGTTGCATGAACTCAGGATTCCCTTTTGAGATGGATACTAGTATGCTAGGTCGAGTAGCTGCTTTATTAATTAGGATCTCGGTAGAAGTCGAGTGATTTTTCTAGCACTCGCGCGAGGTCAGGAATTGGCTGTATCCACTTTCCTATCATATTGATGTTGGTTTGTGGGCAACAATCCATGGGGATTGGTTGTTCACAGGATAAAAAGTTGATTAAGGATTAAGGTGTGGTACCGTGAGTCAAGCGTTTGAACGTACTAAACATATGCCGAGAAATATGGTAAATCGGTAAGCCTAGTACCTGATTGAACCTGGCAGTGGACTTTACCCCTCACGCGACCTGAGACGTAGTCTCCCATTCCGGTTATGGTGGGTACAAGTGCGGTCACTGCACGACGGCAGTCGGGGTCAGTGGGGCATTGTACGCCAAGGCGGTGAGCCCTGATCTGCTGACGGGGAATCGATGGGGACGGTTGATATGTGTGGGGACGGAGTGCCCCTACATGTCGTGTGTTTAGGTTTACCTTGCAAGGTTTAAAAACTCGATTCGAATCGTCTGCTTCTCGCAGCTAATGAGACTGCTTGATCCATGTTGCTGCATTGAGTAACAAGTGGAAATATGATGAGTTGATACAAGATGTTGATTGATAAAAATGCTTGCTACCATGTATGAGTAGATAGTACACATTTAGCCTTAAGAGAGTCACACTTAAATTTGACAAAGTTAAAAACTTGATTTAGAAACTCAGCTAGTGCTTTTGGCAACCAAACCCCATAGCCAAACAGCTGCATGTCTAGAGGTAGAGGAGTATAGACTCCTCACACCGGGTAAGTCTAGCTGAGTATTAGTATACTCAGCCTTGCTTGTGGCATAATTTTACAGGTTCTCTGGAGGACATGGTTGCTGGAGTGACTTGGCCATCCACCCTGCCACCGGGTTGGACTGTCGAGTGGGACCCTGCCTCGGCTGAGGAGGAGCATGAGGAGTGATGGGACAGGCTTCCCCATCTCTCCATTTATTTATCGTTAGTTTATTTCCGCTGCACTTCAAAAACAATGATGGTTACTTTTGCGAAAACTCCGATGGTGACAATGGTGATGTAATAATTTAATACTCTTCCATGCCTGGTTTTATGCTTTATTGTATTTGCTCTGTGACTCACCATCGAGTGAGACTGTGGTACTTGATCCTGTCAGTGGCCGTGTCGGACTAGATCCGAGGGATTGACGGGTTATTCCCATTTAAGTGTGGTCTAGCCTCTAAGGTCGGACTTAGGCACTTAAGTTGGAATAATTCGGGCAGTTCCGCCACAGCTGGTATCAGAGCTTGTACCACCACAGAGGAATCAATAAAACATAAATGCCATCCCTTTTCTAAAGTAAAATTTGATAGAAACAATGTTGGATAGATCATAGGACGAGCAGGTTAGACCTAGGACGTGAAGCCTTAGGATGATAGAAGGGTAACTAGGTGGCTAAGTGACTAGGCCCTATAGGCCACTTTTCAAAGGATGGGAGTCCTTCCCTATTCCTTTTTATCTTTTGGAGAGGTCGTTCAGGACGAGCATGCATGCATTCTTAATTAAGTAAATGAATAACTAAGTAAAAGGACTTGAAAATGAGATAGCAGCCAACTAGGTCCCCAATACCTTTTTCTTCTAACTAGAGGCAGGCTGAGTTTTGTTTTTCCTTGTTCTTTTTGTACTTCTTTTTCTTTACTTACGCTTAACCGTGCACAGATGACTTCCCACGGATCCTCCGAGGATGAAGATGCACTGACCCACACTGACGGACTTGCACGAGAGGGTTTTCCCCGCATCTTGTGGGAAGTACTTCAGGGGGCAGGATATTTGACACCCCCTCAGTACGCGGTGCAGCAGTTCGAGAAGCACCGGGTACCTCGCTGTCGGGTGAGGATGACTTTGGAGCCTCATCCCCTGCAGCCAGGCTGGCGTTCACTGGACTCCGAGTCCTATGGATACCGGGCTGAGGACACTATTGAGGCTATCGCTCTGCATGGACTGACCACCTTCTGTGGATTTCACCCCTTGGAGCTGGCTACTCACCCCATTGGGTTGTTCCCTGCGGAAAAGGAGGACGACCCGATGTGGAAGGATCGGGTGGAGCATGCCAAGGACATCTGGGCTCTCTACCCAGGCCACACCGCTCACTTGTCGGTACGATGCATGAACGCTCTGTACCGTTTGCAAGTGATGCGTGGGGAGGCCATGTCTCAGCTGATGGCACTACTGGAGGCTACCAAGATCACCCTGGACAACAGAGAGGAGCTCGTGGTGGACTTGTCCCAGGAGCTCGTGGAAAAAGATTTGCAAGTAGAACAGCTGTCTGATGAGATTCATGAGTTAGAGGAGCTAGTGGGCACTCGGGAGAACACCATCGAGGTTCTCGAGGATCAGCTCCTCAACACTCAGCAGCAGCTAGCGGAGGCTAATGCGCACCTGGACATGCATCACCAAGAGATCCATGATGCGGAGGCTGACGAGGACGTGGACATCGAGGGAGGAGATGAGCCTGCCTCCAGTGTAGACACCGCTGGCTCAGGGAGACCACCTTCCCCTGAGTCCAGCGTTGCCTCGTTCGCTCACTAGATGCCAGACTAATACTAGAAGTTGATAATAGTTGGACTCCTCGCCGCTAGCTTAGCTTTTGCACCCTTAGGGTACTAGGCTAGGTAGAGTTGAGTCTTTTGATCCTTGATGTAACCAGTGTTAAAACTCTTTTGGATGTTTAGGGATGATTAATGGTAATTTAAATTTGGACGGAAGGATTATGTTTTCGTTTGTTTTATTTGGAATCTATCAAATTACTTTGACTCCCCTACCATGTTCGAACCTTAAGCTTGGAGATGTGTTATTGAGCAACCATGTGACTTTTTCAGATGGCTGGGAGAGCGCGCCGTGGTCAGAATGAGCACGTTCCTCCACCGCCACCGCCTCCCACTCTGCAGGAGCTCATGGCCCAGCAGAATGAGATTCTGAGGCAGCTAGCTCAGCGTCAGCCACCACCTCAGCATTATGGTGGAGACCATCAGCGTCACCCCGTCGCTGCTACTTACCAGGAGTTTCTCAGCACCCAGCCACCATTGTTTACCAGGACGGAGGACCCACTTGATGCAGATGTGTGGTTGAGGGTGGTAGAATCCAAGTTCCCCCTGCTCCATGGGGCTTGCTCAGAGGTCACCAAGGTCAGGTTCGCCACCCAGCAGCTTCGCGGACCCGCAAGGACTTGGTGGGACCATTTTCTTGCTATGCAGCCAGATGGTAGAGAGGTGGAGTGGAGGGAGTTCAAGGCCGCTTTCAGAGGGCATCATATTCCCGCTGGCATCATGGACCGGAAGCTCAATGAGTTTCTGGCACTCACTCAGGGCAGCAGGACAGTGTTGCAATATGCCCAGGCCTTCAATGATTTATGCCAGTATGCTGCATACCATGCAGATACGGATGAGAAGAAGCGAGACAGGTTCAGGAGGGGGCTCAGCACTAAGCTCCGTGACCGTCTCAACACCGTCAGGGCCAACAGTTACAATGAGTTGGTCAACATGGCTATCTCCCAGGAGGACTGCATCTTAGCTCGACAGGCGGAGAAGAAGAGGAAGACCCCTGTGGCCGGACCCTCGACTCAGCCACAGCGTTTCAGGATTGTGTCTGACTCACAGAGCAGGGGACCTCAGCAGCAGCAAGGAAGGTGGGTGATCAGGCCACCGCAGCAGCAGCAGCAGCAGCAGGCACCCAACCGTGCCCAGTTCCCAGCTCAGAGGAACAATCAGCAGCAGCAGTACCGCCAGGCCAATGATAACAGGTGTTTCACTTGCAGCAGCACTGGACACTATGCCAAGAATTGCCCCAAGAATCAGCAGAGGCAGGGGCAGAATGTTAACCAGAACCAAGGAAAGAGGCAGAAAGTGCAAGTGAGGCAGGGCAAGCTGAACTTCACTACAATGGCTGACATCCCAGAGGGAGCCCCCGTCATGACTGGTATCTTTACAGTTTTAAATTTTCCTGCTATTGTTCTTTTCGATTCTGGTGCTTCACATAGTTTTGTCAGTGCCAAATTTAGTGTCAAGTGCCAGTTGCCTTTTTGCCACACCCACGGGGCTATTACCATTTCAACCCCAGGAGGCAGGATTGCCACGAATCAAATCAGCAGGCATGTGCCCATAAAGTTTGGTAGTCTAATAATTAAAACCACCCTCCTCATTTTGGGTTTGGACAGCGTGGATATCATATTAGGGACTGACTGGTTAACAAGGCACCGGGCGGTTCTTGACATTGCAGCTAGGGCCATTGAAGTGCACTCACCAACTTGTGGAGAAACCACATTGTTTTTGCCCGATCAGAGTTGCACCCGTTCTTGTGCATTCCTTATGACGGAATCCCCAGTGGAAAAGATCCCCGTCGTCTGTGACTACCCCGATGTTTTTCCAGATGAATTGCCAGGAATGCCACCCGACAGAGATATTGAGTTTGCCATTGAATTGCAACCCGGGACTGCCCCTATTTCCAAAAGACCTTATAGGATGCCTCCCGCGGAACTGGCAGAATTGAAGAAGCAATTGCAAGAATTGTTGGACAAGGGATTTATTCGTCCAAGCACTTCACCTTGGGGATGTCCAGCTTTATTTGTGAAGAAAAAGGATGAAAGTTTGAGGATGTGTGTTGATTACCGCCCTCTCAATGCGGTGACTATCAAGAACAAGTACCCGTTACCCCGCATTGATGTTTTGTTTGATCAGTTGGTAGGAGCCAAGGTATTCTCCAAGATAGACCTTCGCTCAGGCTACCATCAGATCAAGATCCGTGCCAGTGACATTCCCAAGACGGCTTTCTCTACCAGATATGGGCTCTATGAGTTTTTGGTGATGTCATTTGGATTGACCAATGCCCCGGCTTATTTCATGTACTTGATGAACTCGGTATTCATGCCAGAGCTGGACAAGTTTGTGGTTGTTTTCATTGATGACATTCTGGTCTATTCCAAGAACGAAGACGAGCATGCTGAGCATCTGCATATCGTGCTTCAGCGATTGCGTGATCATCGTCTGTATGCTAAATTGTCTAAGTGTGAATTCTGGCTGAAGGAAATAAAATTCTTGGGTCACACAATTTCTCAGGATGGGATATCAGTCGACCCTGAGAAGGTGCAAGAAGTGATGGACTGGAAACCCCCGACTACAGTGAAGCAGATTAGGAGTTTTCTGGGTTTAGCAGGATATTACCGACGATTTATTCCAGATTTCTCCAGAATTGCCAAGCCAATGACTGAACTGTTAAAGAAGGGAGTCAAATTTGAGTGGAGCCAAAAATGTGAAAATGCTTTTCACACCTTGAGGCAACAATTGACAACAGCTCCGGTGCTAGCCCAACCCGACAATACCAAGCCATTTGAAGTTTATTGTGATGCTTCTGGTACCGGATTGGGATGTGTCTTGATGCAAGAAAATAGAGTGATTGCTTATGCTTCCCGAGCACTCAGGCCCCATGAGCAGAACTACCCGACACATGATTTAGAGTTGGCAGCAGTAGTTCATGCCCTCAAGATATGGAGACACTACTTGATGGGAGCTCACTGTAACATTTACACTGATCACAAGAGTCTCAAGTACATTTTCACTCAGGCAGATCTGAACATGAGGCAGAGGAGATGGTTGGAATTAATCAAGGACTATGATTTGGAGGTGCATTACCATCCCGGTAAAGCAAATGTTGTGGCAGATGCCTTGAGCCGAAAAGCCCAATGTAATTGCATGAACATGGATGCAAGAATCACCACCTTGTGTGATGAGTTGTGCAAGCTGAACCTGGAAGTTGTTCCTTCCGGTGAATTGAGGTATATTGCAGTGGAGCCCACATTGCAAGAACAAATAGCTCAGGCACAGTGTGGGGATAAGGGAGTTCAGGTTATTAAAGAAATGATCAAGCTGAAGGCAGAGAAATACAAGTGTTTCCGCCAGGACAGCAAAGGAATTTTATGGTTTGAAGACCGATTGGTGGTTCCCAAGGACCCAGAGCTCAGAAAGAAGATATTGGATGAAGCTCACCTTTCTAAGTTCTCCATGCACCCTGGTAGCAACAAGATGTACCATGATCTCAGACCTCTTTATTGGTGGACCAGGATGAAGAGGGAAATTGCCAAGTACGTATCAGAGTGTGATACTTGCCAGAGGGTAAAAGCCAGTCATTTGAAAGCAGCAGGCCCTTTGCAACCCCTTCCCATACCCTCTTGGAAATGGGAGGACATTTGCATGGACTTCATAGTGGGATTACCCAATACCTCCAGGCACCATGATTCCATATGGGTTATTGTGGACAGATTGACCAAGACTGCTCATTTCTTGCCAGTGCACACCACCCACCGGACGGAGAAGTATGCGGAAATCTACATCGACCAGATAGTTCGTCTGCATGGGATACCAAGGACCATAGTCTCCGACCGAGGAGCACCTTTTGTGGCACGATTTTGGGAGCAATTACAGGAATCACTTGGGACCCATGTAATCCGAAGCTCGGCATATCACCCTCAAACAGATGGTCAGACAGAAAGGATAAATCAGATTTTGGAAGACATGTTGCGAGCATGTGCACTACATTATGGAAAGGACTGGGACAAGTGTCTCTCCTTGGCAGAGTTCTCTTACAATAACAGCTATCAGTCCAGTCTGAAAATGGCACCTTTTGAGGCTTTGTATGGGAGAAGATGCAGAACCCCGCTGAATTGGTCTCAAGCAGGAGAGAGGGAGATATTTGGGCCCGATTTGGTAATTGAAGCAGAGGAAAAGGTCAGAGTCATCAGGAGGAACTTGGAAGCTGCTCAGGCCAGGCAAAAGAGTTATCATGACCAGAGACGGAAGCCACTACAGTTTGAGGTGGGAGATCATGTCTATCTCAAGATATCGCCAACCAAGGGTGTCCAGAGATTCGGGATCAAGGGCAAGTTGGCCCCTCGATACATTGGACCCTATAAGATCAAGGCAAGTTGTGGACCCGTAGCTTACCAATTGGAATTGCCACCCCATATGTCAGCAGTTCACGATGTGTTCCATGTATCTCAGCTGCGGAAATGTGTTCGTCTACCCACTGAAGTGCTACCGGAGCCGGACATCGAGATAGAACCAGACTTGTCCTACCAAGAGTACCCCGTCAAGGTATTGGATCAGAAGGAAAGGTCAACTCGGGCAAGATCAATCAGAATGTATAAGGTTCAGTGGAGTCACCATTCAGTAGAAGAAGCTACATGGGAGACGGAGGATTTTCTACGCTCTCGCTTCCCCGACTTTCTACCCAAAGGAATCGGTATGTAACCCAAAACCCCACCCCCACCTGCCCTTTGAAGTCAATTATAAGAAAAACCTAGATAACAAGGATAGTCTAAGTTATGGACTTAACTTAAGAAGGGCTTCCTTCTGAAGTTGCAAAGAGGATGACATTCGAAGAGCAGTTAGGAAAGTGGAACTTGAGTTTAAAGGAAAGTAGCACCAACACACCTTCAAAGCATCCCTCCAAAGGACCCTACCTAAAATCTCGGGACGAGATTCCTTTAAGGGGGGAGGGCTGTAACACCCCAGGTGTTACCATGGCTAGAGCCCACTTTGTTTTTAAAGGGTATGACCCCCTGTGGATGAACTTAATGAATAGAAGCATAAGGGCCTTGGAAAGTTAGAGGTTAACCAAGGATGGTGAGCAACCAAAAGCATTACTCTAATCCTTGCACACTTACTACCTTGGATGAGAGGGGAGAAGAAACCTAGATCTCTCTTAGACCCTATCTCCCAAAAACCCTAGTTAAGGAGGGAAAAGAGAGTGAGCAAGTGTGCAAAACATGAGTAACTTTTACCCAAACCTTAAGTAACTTTGTAACCAGCATTTAGGGGAAGGAAATATTGCAAAAAGGCCCCTGGTGAAACCTCAAATCAAATCTTTAAGTGGAGAGAGAGCTAGAGCTCTCTATTCCTCTCTAAGTCCATTTTTGACCCTAGTTTAAGGATCAGCCGTGTTCACCTTGAAGATGGCATCAAATCCACTTGTGATCTATACCAAAAACGTAGCATACAACCTGGGGCACCCACTGGAAAAAATTGAGCCCGAGACTCGGACGTTTGACATGCCCTGGCATGGCTTTTGTCGCGAAGTGCCCAGTGTGACACACCTGTTTTGGCATTCAAAGATCTCCCTCCCTAGGCCGTATCTGCCCCGACTCCTCACAGTTGAGTGACAGCCCTAGGTGCCAGGAAGAGGTCTGCGCCGAACCTTTGCAAAGATTCGCACGTTTGCGACCTCTGTCGATGTTTGAACACTGGAAGAAACAAACCGCCACGTGTTCGACGCGTTCTGCCGCGCCAGAGCACGCCCGCGCGCGCCCCGCGCCGCGCCCGAGCCAAGCCGGCGCCTCGGCCGCGTCCGCGCCTATAAAACCCACCCCAGTGCTCGGTTGCCTTCCCCAGTGCCTCCTCCGTACCTCACCGGACTCGCCCGAGCCAGCCATCGCCTCCGGCGACCTCCCCGCGACCCGCCAGTGCCGACCGAAAGCCACCGTCGTGGCCAACCCCTCTCCAGCCCCCCTCCGTTCAATCCAAGCCCTCAGTTAGCTTCCTGGTGAAGCCGTAAGCCTTGCTCAAGCTTGAACCGAGGGCCTGCATCGCCGGAGTAGCCGAATCACGCTCACCGGAGTTCACGAACCCGCCGGCGCACGTGGACCGGGTAAACCCCTTCGCCATTTTCCGATTCATTGCGTGTATGGCCTCTGCGTCATCCCGTGAAGCTCCTCGTGCCCTTTGATTGAACTTTTCTGCCATGGGTTGGCCGGAGCAGGCATCGCCGTCGACCTCCGCCGCCTGCGCTCGTGGCCAGTGTGACTCTGACCACCTCCGACGACGACCCGCACATCGACGTGACCGTCGCAACCTCCTGAACATCGCTGACCACCTCGCCGGACCTCCCTCGCCGCCGGTAAGCCGCGCCGTCCTTTCTTTCCTGCGGCTACTGTTTTGTTTAGGGGAGGGACCGCGGGTGTGAAGGAGAGAAACCTAGGGGGTTAAGTGAAAGGTCACAGACTCAGGTGAATAGTGGCCCGAGGGCAGATCTGCGAGGTTTGATTCAGTTTAAACCTAGGGGTCTCGGTGCAAACTGTTTTTCCAGAAAAACTTAAGTAAAACCTGATTTAAATTCAAACAGAAACTTTAAAAACCCATAACTTCTGTTTGGTTTATCCAAATTTGGTCAAACTATTTTTGCCAGACTCTAAATAATGTAACCTGTCTAAGAAAAATATAAAACCCCATAAGCACTAGAGAAAAATATAAGGTTCTGATTTATTTTCAGTTTTGGCCAAAAGCTTAATAATAGCAAGAAAAATGGTTGCACTATTTAACTAAGGTTAGAAAAATTTAGAGAAGTTATTGTCTACCTACTGACCTAGTTAAAAATGTTAAACCTCTCTGTCCATTACATTAAGATAGTTTTAACCCCTTATTCTATAATATGCTTAAGTTTAAGGAAAATAGAAAAAGTGATATAAATAATGAACCAGAGAGCACCCCTATTTTTGTTGAGATGTTTAGTCAATGTAGTTCACTGGAAAAATGTATCATACCCTGTTGTAGTGTAAGATAAGAAAGATACCTTTTAAATGAAGAAAATAGGGATAACTTAGAAAAACCCTACAAAAATACCCCTAAGGTGAAACCTCCCCAAACCCTAGGATAACTAATGTGTTGATAATAAGAACTTAAGAAAAATCTGAAATCTGTTGTTTGATATTTTTCAAAGGACAAGCTAGTTCTAATCACTCTTTTTTTCACCAAACTTTAAAAATCCATCATTAATTAACCACCATGTTGCTCTCTGCCATTTTTGGTACAAGAGCTTTTTATCACTACTAGAGGCCAACAAAAATAACCCTTAGGTCAGAACCCACTTTAATAAAGGACTTGTAGGGTAAAGTGGCCCATTTTGCCTAACTATTGTTATTTTTGTTTAAAGCCTAGCTTTTGTACTTTAAGCCTCAAATTATCAAAACAAGCTAGAATAGCCAGTGACAACCCACTGTAATTTTTACAAAATTTTTGGAAATTTTTAAACTACTGTCATAGTTCAAACCCCTACTAGAAACCCTAGATGGAAATTAAGAAAGGAAAATGGATGATGGAATTTAATGTCCTCCTAAGACCTTTATAATTGTCCACTGAAATCTATAAAGGCAATACAAATCCAATATGTTATCTTAAAAGAAAACCTAAACCTAAAAGGTAATAAGTCTATGTATACCACTAGAAGACCCACGTAGCCAAGGAACCCTAAGTTAATTCTTGACTTAATTTCTGTAGCTTAATGTTCTTAAATCTTGCATAATCATGACATACATGTTCATTGCATTTCGATAGACTGTAATCTTGCTGACGGAGAGTACGTCCTCGTGCCGGAGCAAGGAGCTACCCAGGAGGTTGCCCCAGACCCAGCACCAGAGCCTGCACCAGAGGACCTGCCTGCCACTGCTTTGGAAGGCAAGCCCCGGTTTTATGCATAACCGTTTATATATGCTATTTTACTACACTTAATGTTTGTAGGCTTGTACTGTGCACTTAAGTGTAGGAGTTGTTTGGAACCTTAGTTGCATGAACTCAGGATTCCCTTTTGAGATGGATACTAGTATGCTAGGTCGAGTAGCTGCTTTATTAATTAGGATCTCGGTAGAAGTCGAGTGATTTTTCTAGCACTCGCGCGAGGTCAGGAATTGGCTGTATCCACTTTCCTATCATATTGATGTTGGTTTGTGGGCAACAATCCATGGGGATTGGTTGTTCACAGGATAAAAAGTTGATTAAGGATTAAGGTGTGGTACCGTGAGTCAAGCGTTTGAACGTACTAAACATATGCCGAGAAATATGGTAAATCGGTAAGCCTAGTACCTGATTGAACCTGGCAGTGGACTTTACCCCTCACGCGACCTGAGACGTAGTCTCCCATTCCGGTTATGGTGGGTACAAGTGCGGTCACTGCACGACGGCAGTCGGGGTCAGTGGGGCATTGTACGCCAAGGCGGTGAGCCCTGATCTGCTGACGGGGAATCGATGGGGACGGTTGATATGTGTGGGGACGGAGTGCCCCTACATGTCGTGTGTTTAGGTTTACCTTGCAAGGTTTAAAAACTCGATTCGAATCGTCTGCTTCTCGCAGCTAATGAGACTGCTTGATCCATGCTGCTGCATTGAGTAACAAGTGGAAATATGATGAGTTGATACAAGATGTTGATTGATAAAAATGCTTGCTACCATGTATGAGTAGATAGTACACATTTAGCCTTAAGAGAGTCACACTTAAATTTGACAAAGTTAAAAACTTGATTTAGAAACTCAGCTAGTGCTTTTGGCAACCAAACCCCACAGCCAAACAGCTGCATGTCTAGAGGTAGAGGAGTATAGACTCCTCACACCGGGTAAGTCTAGCTGAGTATTAGTATACTCAGCCTTGCTTGTGGCATAATTTTACAGGTTCTCTGGAGGACATGGTTGCTGGAGTGACTTGGCCATCCACCCTGCCACCGGGTTGGACTATCGAGTGGGACCCTGCCTCGGCTGAGGAGGAGCATGAGGAGTGATGGGACAGGCTTCCCCATCTCTCCATTTATTTATCGTTAGTTTATTTCCGCTGCACTTCAAAAACAATGATGGTTACTTTTGCGAAAACTCCGATGGTGACAATGGTGATGTAATAATTTAATACTCTTCCATGCCTGGTTTTATGCTTTATTGTATTTGCTCTGTGACTCACCATCGAGTGAGACTGTGGTACTTGATCCTGTCAGTGGCCGTGTCGGACTAGATCCGAGGGATTGACGGGTTATTCCCATTTAAGTGTGGTCTAGCCTCTAAGGTCGGACTTAGGCACTTAAGTTGGAATAATTCGGGCAGTTCCGCCACAAAAACCCTTCAAAGGAAGCTTCAATCCTTCGGACCGTATCTAAATACTTCTCAAGCTTCGGGTCTCTTGCCTTACAACTCTTGTCAATATGACCAGAGATAAACTGGGAATCAGTTTTAAGAACCGCCCTTCTGATTCCCATTGCCTTTAACTTCCGAAGACCCAAAAGTAAAGCTTCGTACTCAGCAATGTTATTTGTGCAGCTAAAATCAAGTCTTGCTGCGTAGCAAGTTTTAACTTTGGAGGGTGCGACCAACACAGCGGCTGCCCCTGCTCCGAAGGTTCCCCAAGAACCATCGCAGAATACTGTCCATGCTTCGGCATCTTTACTTGCCTCTTCTACCTGAGCCCCTGGCGTCCAGTCAGCAATGAAGTCAGCTAACGCCTGGGACTGAATCGAAGATCTGTGCACATAATCAATGCAGAATTCATTAAGCTCCACAGCCCACTTTCCAATCCTTCCAGTAGCTTCTCTATTTCTCATAATGTCCTTCAATGGTTGTGAAGAAGGGACAATTATATTGTATGCTTGGAAATAATGCCGAAGCTTTCTGGAAGCCATCAAAACAGCATATAGCACCTTCTCCAATTCTGTATAATTTTTCTTTGATAAACTAAGAACTTCAGATACAAAGTATATTGGAGCTTGCTTCTTGACTTGCCCTTCAAGCTTCTCTTGGACAAGTGCTGCACTTACCGTTGAGTGCGAGGCTACCACATATAACAATAGAGGAGCCCCTGGCGTTGGTGGAGTTAACGTCGTTAAGTCTATCAAATATTGCTTCAGCTCTTCGAAGGCTCTCTGCTGAACTGGTCCCCATTGAAAAACTTCGGCTGATTTCAGCACTTCGAAGAATGGTAAATTTCTCTCTGCTGATCTAGATATGAATCTGTTGAGAGATGCCAATCTTCCTGCCAATCGTTGAGCCCCCTTCTTTATGCTTGGTGGTTCCATTCGAAGAATAGCTTCGATTTTATTTGGATTAGCCTCAATGCCTTTTGTCGAAACTAGGCAACCAAGGAATTTCCCTTTCTTTACTCCGAAAACACACTTTTCTGGATTCAGTTTTAGACAGGCCTGTCTAAAATTAGCGAAAGTCTCCTGCAAATCAACAATGTGATTTTCTTGCTTCGTGCTTTTTACAATGATATCATCGACATAAGTTAGCACATTTCTGCCTATCTGAGAATGAAGAACCTTTGCTGTCATTTTGTTGAAGCTTCCTCCAGCATTCTTGAGCCCCTCAGGCATCCGAAGGTAACAATATGTTCCGCTAGGGGTTATGAAGCTGGTTTTTGGCTCATCCTCCTTCTTCATCCAAATCTAATGATAGCCTGAATAACAGTCCAAGAGACTCATAAGTTCTGATGAAGCTGCTGCATCAACTAGGGAGTCTATCCTTGGCAATGGAAACTCATCCTTCGGACAAGCCTTGTTGAGATCAGTGAAATCAATACACATCCTCCATTTGCCATTGGCCTTTTTACCATAACAGTGTTAGCCAGCCATTCTGGATATTTCACTTCTCTAATGACTCCGGCACTGAGGAGTCTTTTTACTTCATTTCGAGCTCCTTCAGCCTTGTCATCAGACATCTTCCGAAGCCTCTGCTTTCTGGGCCTGAAGGATGGATCAACATTGAGCGAGTGTTCAATAACATCCCTGTTGACTTCACAAAGATCATTAGCGGACCATGCAAAAACATCTTTGTTATTGAACAAGAATCTTATCAGGGTTTTCTCTTGTTCCTCAGACAATTGAGATCCCAGCAGCACCTTCTGCTCTGCGATGTCTTCACATAAAAGCATGGGTTTCGGCTGATCGGCCGAAGCAGCCTTCTCCCTTCTATGCTTGTACTGCTCACAAGCTTTGGCTTCATCTATGTTGTGGATTGCCTTTGAATCAGTCCAATTCCCCTCGGCCTTTCTGGCGGCTTCCTGACTCACATGAATAGCAATAGGTCCCTGATCCGAAGGTATCTTCATGCAAAGATATGCTGGGTGAAGAATTGCTTCGAAAGCATTGAGTGTTCCGCGACCAATGATAGCATTGTAAGGATACTCCATGTCAACAATGTCAAACACAATTTGCTCAGTCCTTGTGTTGTTGACGAATCCGAAGGTCACTGGCATGGTAATCTTACCAAGCGCTACAATCTGTCTCCCTCCGAAGTCACAAAGAGGGTGCGTAGCATCATGAATCTTGTCTTCGGGCTCTTGCATTTGTCTGAAGGCCTTAGCAAATATGATATCTGCCGCACTGCCTGTATCAACCAAGACATTGTGGACCAGAAACCCCTTGATCACACAAGAGATAACCATAGCATCATTATGTGGGTAATCGTTGAGCTGAAGATCCTCTTGAGAGAAGGTAATTGGGATGTGAGACCATCTTGACTTGATGAAGGGTCCTTGCACCCCTACATGTTGTACTCTTCTTTGCGCCTCCTTCTTCTGCTTCTTGTTAGCCGGCTCTGAGCATGAACCGCCTGTTATCGGGAGAATCAGTTTCGGAGCCGAAGCAGTTCCAGTTTGGTTCTTGAACGAAGCCATCAACTCAAAAAGTGGAAGTGAGTTCACCGGAGGTGGGCGCCAATGTTGGGGACTTGTTCTCAAATGCTTCGAATTAAGAACAAGGCAACATAGAGAATTAGATGTAAAATCCCTTCGTCCGCTGCAACATAACTCCTTCGTGGATTTAATGAGCTTCGGACGAAGGTTATGAATAATATATCACGAAGATTATATTTTCATGATCAGAGATAAAATAATGTGAAAATAAATATAAAATACAAAAATGCTATAGAATGATAAAAATAAATGACATTATTTACTCTTTCTGTATCATATGAATTCGGATATTAAAACACGGTAATTAGGTACATTTATACCTTTCGTCTTAGCAGCACGGCGTCAGCAATTACAAGATTGCGTGAACAGTAAAGGAGTACTGTTCATCTATTTATAGGCACAAGGCGCAGCCTGTGAGAAATTACAATCATGCCCCTTACAGAAGATCACAATTGTAACTCAGAATCTTTATGGACTAAAAAGTCATTTCATCTTTAAGTCGGTTTGTTCCTTCGTCTTTGGATACGTTCTAGTGTCGAAGCTTCATGAGCAATAGCTTCGGTATTACGTACAAGCGGATTTGCCGAAGGTGTTTCTTTCCGTAGGACCTTCGGCGATGAAGCATGGTCCCAACAATACCATAGAAGGGACTAGACTGCAAGCAATAGAACACATCAATAAGTACCAGGCCGAAACAATCAAATGGCGTGATCGAAAGGTAAAATTGAAGAATATTAAACTAGGACATTTGGTGCTTCGTAGAGTGGCCAACCCAGATACAGTGGGGAAGCTTCAGCTCAAGTGGGAAGGTCCCTTTTTGGTGGTATCTTCGTCGAGACCTGGATCCTACAAATTGAAAGACATGGATGGAATGACATACCAAGGTCTTGGAATGCGGATGAATTTTGACGATATTATGTGTAAACTATGTAATTTTCTTATTTTTCCCTATGGCACCCTTTTCCTTTCAAGAGGGGAGAAAGGTTTTTAATGGGGCCATAGGTTGTAATTTTCATTTTTTTGTTTAGCCCTGTGTAATACAAGGGCCAAATTCCCCCACATGTAAAATGTAACATCAGGGACCGCACCATCGAGTGCAAGAGGTCATGGAGAAGCTCAAAAGTCGTCCCTAAGGGGATGCAGAGCTAAATTGTCGCCTAAGAGGTGAAGAAGCTACAAAGTCATTCCTAAAGGGACGCAGAGTAAGTTACGAAGCTCCAAAGTCGTTCCTAAGGGAATGCAGAGCTTAAATGCCAACTAAATCAAAGGTGAAGAAGCTCCAAAGTCATTCCCAAGGGAATGCAGAGCTTAAATACCACCTAAGTAAAAGGTGAAGAAGCTCCAAAGTCGTTCCCAAGGGAATGCAGAGCTTAAATACCACCTAAGCGAAAGGTGAAAAGACTCAAAAGTCGTTCCTAAGGGGATGTAGAGTATGGGTATGTTTTTTGCATGCATTTGTATATTTCATCACATCATCTTTTGCACTCATAAAGCCATACATTGGACATCCGTAGGATCATTATGATGACATAAAGCATAGACAAATACAGGAAAAATAGGGGATGCCTGTTTTTGATGAGAAAACATTTCGAAGATGCTTCCTATCAAATGAAACTTCGTTGTATACGAAGATACTTTGTTTTCGAAGGGAACCTGGTCGCATAAGAAAATGCTTCGATGTGAACAAAAAGAAGGGAAGGTGTTTTTCACCTTCGGCTCAAAAATCTACTAGCATTTGTTTCGTCCACAGCAAAGCAGTTCATGCATGAAGCAAAAGGTAAAATGGTATTACAAGATATTTACAAATGATTACAATAATTTGTTCAGTGTCAATCACAACTTTTTGTCATATGGTACAAAGGATTTTCAAGTGTTCCTACAGATGACTACAAAAGCAAATCCTAAGGTCTTCTTCGGCATTTCAGAATTAGCTTCGGCTTATCGACCTTCGGTGCCATCATTCTGTAGATTAGCAAAGTACAAGGTAATCAGAAATTTGGCAAGAGAAGATCAAGGTAAAAAACAAAGGTAAAATTCCATACTGTGTTAAGCAGCTTTTGGGCTTCGTCTCCGGCTAATTCACGCCCGCCCTTAGCCCAAATCTGAGTAATAAATCTATTCCCTATGCTTCGGGCTTTAGTTGCAATGTCAACCAGATCCAATGATGAAAGATTGAAATTCGGCCTGTTGACAGCTTTCGTGTGATTACATCCAACTTTTATGAAGGCGGCAGCTGTACCACAAGAAGCTACCAGCGCACAGAAGTCTATGTGGCCGGTTATGACTTCGTCAAGGACATCAACCTCCTTTTCAATACATTCGAGTGCCGCGGGTATATCTTCGACAGAAAGGCTAGTTTCTTCGGATGCAGCTCCAACTGAATTAAATATACTCCTCAATCGGGCAGTGCATTGGCTTGCAAACTCGAAGCATCACTCTTTCAAAGCCTTCACCGCCTCACTAAGCTTCGAATTTCTCTCAGATTCAAGCTTAAGTCTTGCTTTCATAGCTTCATTTTCCTGTTCGAACTGATTGAAGTTTTCCTTCAAAAGTGCTTGAGCATTTGATAGGTCTTTACTTAACTTCTTGTTCTGAGTTTGCGCTTCGGCAAGGGACCCTTCGGCTAAGCATAGCATTTTGTCTTTCTCCTTCAAAGAGTCTTCGAGTTCTTTGACCTTATCCTCTAAGCGCTTGACAATGATCTCGTTTTTCCTGTCTTCATCGTCTTGTTGCATATTTAAAGCTTTGCTCAGTAGTAAACTCTATAAAAGCAGGTCCAAACTTAGAATATTTAAGCTAATGCAGATATACAGGGATAAATTAAAATAGAGTATTTACTTTAAAGTTGGAATAAAACAGGCTACCTATGACGTGTTGTCGTCTGTAGCAGCTGATATCCCTTTCAAGCTTTGGGAATCTGATACTCTTCGACAAGTTGCCTATGATTTTTGCACCAGCACGATCGCAGATGCATCCCAGGATTTCTTCGTCAACCCAGCCGAAGAATATCGATCCAGGCTGGTAGCCGCATGAAATAGAAAAATCCTTCAATTCTGCCTTATCCTCTTTGAAAAGTTGTTGGCCACCCAGGTGCCGTAGATCGAATTATGTTTCTTCCAAAGAGATTTCTTTTGCCTCCTTTCCTTTGGATGAAACTTCTATGGCCACCTCCTTTTCCACAACCACATCTGATATAATCTTGTCAATTTCGAACATGGTGGTTGTGAGGTCTTCGCCTTCAGTTGCAATAGCAGCTTTGGCATCAGTAGATTTGACAGTCTTATCTGTCGAAGCTGGAGGCGGGGTTTGCTCAATTGCATGGAGTATGTTCATCATACGTCACTTTTTCTGTCCCCTGTTTCTTCCATCGGTATCCAAAGGAATTTCCATTTTCTGTAAAAGGTTGGTCAGTTCCGATCTCATAGGACTTAGCAGCTCCAATGGTGGGGATTCAGTCATTACCTTCAAAAGTTCTAACGCTTCGGCAGCAGAAGGTGACAAAGGGCTCAAGGTTCTTTCCGGCACGTCATGTACCTTCGGTTCGGCAGAAGGTATCTTTTCAAGTTTCCGTTTCTTAGGAGCTGTTGCCTTCAGCTTTGGTGCTATTTTCATCCTCTTCAAGGCCTCTTCGTCCTCCTTCATGGACTGGGTAGCTTGCCTGCTCAGAATGCTGACAACTCTTTTTCTTTTTGCCCCCCAGCCCCTTCATCAAGTCTCTCATAATCCGGATACTCAAAGTTTAAGGCATCCATTACCCGATTTAACCTTCATTTCAGCCGAGTGCCGAAGGCAGTGGTCATTAATTGATCCTCTTTCTTCGTGTAATTTTCCAAGAATTTCATTACACATAGTTTCAATCATTTCTAACCATTCAGTACATGGTTTCTTGAATTGTTTTTCAAACTTGTAGCGGAAGGGAAGTCGAACAAGTTCATATTTCTTTCCTCCCTCCTTCTTCGGCATCCCCCAGCCGCTAGAGGGTGGAAAGGTTTTATTTGCTAGGTATTCCTGCACTAAGTCTCTAGTGCTAATTTCAGCAGCCACCACTCTGAATTCAACTTCGGCCAGCTAGCATGGGGAGCCGAGTTGCATATTGCATAATGGCCTTGTCATCCTGAAGCTCAACCTCAGAGGACTCATAACCATAGTCATGAGTTTTTCCCTCTTCTTCTCATCAGCTTTCATGTAGAACCATTTGCTTGTCCACCTGGTCGGCCACTTAGTGCGGTAGCCAATCACCGGGGCCTTGGTGTCTTTTCGGTATGCAAAATTATAACATCCAAAGTTTTGTGAAGTCCATCTGCTCTGGCCTTCGTCTGATAATGCAACTCGTGCACTCGGCAGAAACCTTCGGCATTAGCACTCATGCCCTGGCTTCGGAGAGCCCATATGTAAACACTCAGCCTGATAATGGCATTTGGTGTCAGCTGATGAAGATATATTTCAAACCTCTTCAAAACCTCTCCTATTATATCATATAGAGGAAAACGAAACCCCGCCCTGAAGAAGATTTTTAAAAACAACAACTTCATGCTCCTTTAGCTTCGGAACCACTTCCTCGCCAGCAAAGCGAATAAGTTTACTCTCATTTTCCCCAAAATAGCCTAGCTTCATCATAACCAAGTCCTCTGCTGACACGGTAGATTTTCCAAATTCAATATGGCTCGGTATTGATGGGCTTAGAATACTATTGCCTTCTTCATTGTCATCATCACTCCTGTCCCCAACTATGGTCTATTCGGCTTCAGTCTGCTCGACTTTGGCAGTTTCACCTTCGGCAACAACTCCTTTCGATGCAACTAGACCCGATCGCCTCATCACTTCTGATATTGGTGCCATTTCTGTCACTTCAGCATCATCTCCCTCACGGGACACCCTAGCAGTGGATCTTACTCGGGCCATTTCAAGTCTTGTGGTTCCTTAAGACGAAGCTAACTTCGAATGACGAAGGGCGTGTTTGGAAAGTGTAATCCAGAAACTTTGGCTTTGGTTAAAATTTTTAACAGCACAATAGTGCGATGACAATGAATGCTACGGTAACTTCTCACCAACTTGTCTGCTTATATAATACTGCAGGGGAAGAAGGTGGACCGCCAGACTGTCTACACTGGCTGAGCAGTGGTCCGGCCGATGATCGGAATATTTTAATCGTTTTTCGACAACAAGCTCAGGGAAGGTGTTTTTTGGACCTTCGGCATTCTGAAGCCTCTGTGTTTTTCATGGATCGAGCTCGTTACGAAAAAAACGATCTAGCACCGTGAAGGGGCTACTGTTGGGGGTCTTCTCCTCCACCGAAGGTCCTCAAGACAAAAAACACCTTCGGCAAGATAATAAAAAAAACTCGTCTGTTGGGGACTTGTTCTCAAATGCTATGAGTTAAGAACAAGGCAACACAAAATGTCAATGGTTAAAGACCTTCGTCCTTCTAAGAATTATTTCCCTTAGGATATAATGATCTTCAGACGAAGGTTATGAAGGACGTACCTTCATCATCTCAGTAATAGTAATGAAAGTAGAGGTATATGAAACATGGAAAATAACATGAATAATCATATGACATCCTTAGCATATTTTTATTATATCATCATGAATAAATATGAACAATATCGGATTACATTTATACCTTCGGCTTGACAGAATGTGTAAATCCAAGTGTGACGTGCGAGTGAATACAAGTCAGCATGAACGGTACGGTGTTATCGTTTATCTATTTATAGGCACAGGACGCAACCTGTGTAAAATTACATCCATACCCTTTATGTTTACTGTTGACTTAAGGACAATCTATCGAGGACTAGATAGCCTTTTCCTCTTTAAGTCGGTTTCATTTTCCGCCGCTAAGCCGAAGCTTCTCTACGCATAGCTTCGGAACTGGTTCAACCTTCTCCCAGACCATGCTTTTCATATCGTGTACAGCTTCATTCCGAGGACGAAGGTCCCTATGAATGTATTATACTTGGAAAACATGTTAGTTGTGTTTTTGAGGACCTTCGGAAGACGAAGGCCCCCAACAGTAGCCCCTCAGAGTATTAATTTGTTATAACAATAAATTTAGACTACGATGTGAACGAAGGCCTTAAGCCGAAGGTTCGAAAAAACACCTTCCCTTTGCTAGAATAGCGAAAGTCAATGACAAACGGGGCCCGCCAAGTTGCAAAGCGCTAGGCGTATAAATAGGAACCCACAGCGTCAGCATTTGATGAACCATTTATGCTATTTGCGTTATTTTCTCAAATTTTTAACTCTTGCTTACCAGCTCTTGCTTGATTTTTGAGCTTCGGTTTAAAGACGTGTTTGCTCCAAATCTGAGGAGAAGATGAGTGAGGAGAAGAAGATGACCGAAGAGAAGAAGATAACTGAGAAGAAGAAGTTGTATGAAGAGAAGAAAGTTGCAGATCCTTTCATTGCTAGGTTTTATGAGTCTATGGCAGAAACGAACACAGAGAAAATTACTAAGGAGATAATGGAGGGTTTGTCTGAAGATTCTGATGATAGTGATAGTTAAGATGTGGAATGTGGAGATGAAGATTCTGAGGACCGGCCCTGGCGGCTAAGCCATACTATCTTCGGAAAATCGAACATCAAACAAAGTCATATTGATGCCATGAGAGGGAGATATTTTCGCGACATGTCTATTGTGAGAGTTGGAGGAGACAGCACTGCCCCTGCGCTTGAGGAAAATGAAGTTGTTATTTACCGAAGCTTCTTGAAGGCAGACCTTCGATTTCCGTTGAGCAAATTTGTGGTTGAAGTGTTAAAGATATTCCAAATCTTTCTTCATCAGATTACCCCCGAAGCTATAACTAGGATGGGGATGTTTGTTTGGGCTGTAAGGAGCCAGGGGCTGGAGCCGAGCGCGAAGTGCTTCTGCAATATGCACGAGCTATTATACGAGACGAAGGCTACCGGCAAAGAACAATACCACAACAACTTCGGTTGTTATGGGTTCATTGCCCGCTCTAATGCAAGCTACCCGGTGCCAACATACCGGAAAAGATGGCCTGGGGCCTGGATGGAGGAGTGGTTTTATGTTAAAAATGATCTGATTGAAATAAAGGATATCAAGGAAATCATCTAGCGCCCCATCTGGTCTCGCTTCGGCCTCCAAAGGCCGAAGGTGGCTATTGAAGGTGACGTCGAAGCATGCCAGAAGGCCTTTAGCAATGTTTGTGCCTTCATTGGCACAAGAGATATAGTCCAAGAGCACATAGCTTATAGGGTGTGGCCACTTGTGGAGAGATGGGATATGCCAAAGGAGACTACTACCGAATCCAATGAAGGTGGCCTAGTTCGATTAAAATATACCTTTAGATTTAGAGAAAAGTTTGACGAACCAAATGATGACTGGTTGAAATGCATTGAATCTACGAGCGACGAGCTACTTGGAACATATTCCAAGGCCGAAGATGATGCCTTATCCACAGCCTTCGGGGGCCGGGGGAAGAAAAATTGAACGAGGTTTTTGATGCAATTGGCTTCGTATACCCTGATTATCACTACCCACTGCGAAGGCAAGGAAAGAAGAGAAAAGCTGCCGCTTCGGCCACCACTGCTGTGCTAAAGGGCAAGAAAATAAAGGTTCTGACCCACCGGCCGCGATATATTGAACCGACCATAGTGCCTGAATTTGGCGAAGGGACCTCTTCAATTGCCGAAGCAAAACAAGCGACTCCCACTAGGCAGAGCGCTGAAGAATCGATTGTAGTGTCGAAGGTGCCTACAGTCAGGCCAGCCAAAGATGATGCGACTGAAGAATCAAAATTGGAAAAAATAGTGAAAATGCCAGAATTCTGAGCCCACCAGCACAGGCAGAATTGTCGAAAGTGCAAAAGGCTCCTGCCGCAACTCCCAAGAGAAGGAGGATGGCCAGCGTGCTAGACGCTGTCATGGAGACCACAAAGGCCTTGAGCCCTGCTCCTACCAAGAAAGCTACCGAAGCCATCAAAGTCCAGGCCGGAGCCGAAGCTGGGCCTTCAGTGCCCATTGAGACGAAGGCTATCGCGCCTGAGGATAGAGCTGAGCAACAAACTCCAGATACCGGCATAGCGGCGGGGCAAGGTATGATGGAAGAAGCAAAATCTCCTGCCCCCGAAGCTTCGACCGAAGATGTTGATTACATTATTCGACATGCTTTGGGGAAAAAATATCCAAAGAAGAAATCCTAGACGCCAGACACTACGCCCAAAAGCTAAAATATCCGAAGGGGGCCTTAGTGTTTAATGGCACTAACGAAGATGACTTCCTATACTGTCTCCCGGATAACAAAGAAATATCCGTTTGCCGGGAGATAGGCAAAAGTATGGGATTTCCGAAACTTGAGGAAGGCCTTTCGGCCATGTCGAAGGATGATCTTGCTGATAGCCTTGCATACAACAGTATAAAGGTACAGAGGCTGTTAATTTTGAAGTTGAAAATGAAGCATTTTATTGTCATACTTAATTCTTTCTTTTTCTTGCAGGGCTTAATTCTTAGCAATGCCTTGAGGGCACAAAAGAGTGCCGAAGACGAAGGCTGCACAATAGCTCTCAGCAAACTTCGTTCAGAGGTAATTGAGCTGAGAAATGAAGGTTTGGAGAAAGACAAAATTTTAATTTCATTGGTGAATAAAATGAAAGAAGATGAAGCTAAATACAATGCTCAGGCCGAAGCCTAGAAAGCTGAGTTTGAAAACCTTCGGGAACAACTTGCTGAAGCCAGAGAGAATTGTGAAGTCGCGAAAGCCAGCCAAGAAATAAGTGAATGGTAGAAGGCCAGGTTGGAGAAAAATATTGATAAGCTCCGCAAATCCAAGTAAAGATGCTTCGAAAAATCCTTGGATTGCGTAAAAAATTTGAAAAACAGCTTTGCAAAAGTTGGTGCCTACTCCTTTGAAGAGAACTTCATTCGAGGCGACCCCGAAGGCGTCATTGAGTGGATAAGCGGGGAAGCCGAAGCTTTTGAGGAGATTTTGAATGATCGTGGAGATATTTGTGCTTTCTCCGGCGCCCGGGGAGTTGCAGCTATTCTGGAGAAGGCTAGATGCGAACACGTGAAAAGTCGTAGCGAATGTCGAAGCTGTCTTCTCCATAGATGATACAAAAGATCCTCCAGCCGAAGCGACTTTGATGGGCAGAAAATTTTATTCTGATGTCTGGGTGAACGGTGGCCGAGAATTGGCCCATGAAATTATAAAAAAGAATGAAAAAGACACCCATGACGCCCGAGAAGAAGCTAGGCGAACTGAAGAGGCTGCTAAGCGCGAAAGGCGCATAGGTATTGTTTTTTGATTTTAACTTCGGTACTTGCTTTATGGCTTCGAACTGATAGTTTATCTATTACAACTGAGCTATCACCGCCACCAGAGCCGTACAATCCCCTGGCTGATCCGGAGACGAAAGAAGCACTGGACGTTATAAGCATTGCAAATTCTATTATCGACGAAGTTGTCGATAAATTATTAAATGAAGCTGCAGAAAAGATCCTTAGAGAAGAGTAGACTATTGTGATAATACCTTGTAACTTTATTGTAAGCATACCTTGTAATATTTGATGTATGGAACAATTGATGGGGCATGTAAATTACTGTAATATATTTCTTTACGATGCGTGAAACTTTACACACATACCGTTTTTGAGCCTTCGACGAAAAAACACCTTCCCTTCTTTTCATGCTTCGTAAAGAAAGAGCCCTTCTATAGCAAATCTGCGAAAACTGTATTTCTCGAAGCTTACTTCGTGCCTCAGCACATTTTCAATTTGACAAAGCGTTTGCCGAAGATTGGCTTCGTATTCAATTCTTGTGCCGTCAATGCAATATGATGTATGATGTAATGTTATGCGAAATGATATGATGCAAAATGATGAGAATGCCGAAGACACACACCCACACGCCCATACTAGAATACACAAGACTCTGCATCCCCTTAGGAACATCTTTTGAGTCTTTAAGCTCTACATCCCCTTAGGAACGACTTTTGAGCTTCTTCACCTTCTATTTTGGTGGCATTTAAGCTCTGCATCCCCTTAGGAACGACTTTTGAGCTTCTTCACCTTATATTTTGGTGGTATTTGGCTCTGCATCCCCTTAGGAACGACTTTTGAGCAGAAAACTTATGATGCGCTCCCTTAGGAACGACTTTTGCAGCTTTGGGTTGTAATGCTCTTCATTCCCTTAGGAACGACATTTGAGCAGAAAACTTACACTACGCTCTCTTAGGAACGACTTTTGAAGCTTCAGATTGTAATTTTTGGCTCTGCATTCCTTTAGGAACGACTTTTGAGCTTCGAAATTTACTTCGTTCCCTTAGAGACGGCTTTCGAGCTTCGTAAATCCATGAGGAAGATATATGTCACTCTAGTGTAGGCACAATTATTACAAGAAATTGAAATTACGTTCTTCATTACTTGTTTCTCACGCAGAAAATAAAACGGCGTAAAAGATAAAAGTACATCAAAAGTAGGATATTCCTTAGTATATATGCTTCGACTCTGGTACAGTGCTATTGATTGTACGAGCTTCGGACTCCTCCCTGAAGTCGCGCTGCTGTTGGGCGTGTTGGTGCCCTTCTGGCTGCTGGCTTCGGGTATGAGTAGGTGGCAATGGTGGTGGTAGTGGGAGCTGGGGCAAGGAAGCTTGTGAATGACTTGCCGAAGCAACAGAAGCTGCAGGTTGATTGCCCACATATTCTGGTATGTAGGGAGAGTAGCATGAAGCAGTATGTAAAACCTGCTTCGGCTAATTCTGCCGCGCTTCTGCTTTGGCAATCTCTTTTTGCTTCTAGATGGTGACCTGGCATGTTCTTGTAGTATGGCCCTTGTCCTCACCACAAAATAAGCAGTAGAGTTTCCTGGGCTGATCCCCATATCTTCCTCTGAAGCCCCTGCCGCCTCCGTCCCTTTGAGCTGGTGGCCTAAAGAAACTTTGATGTTGCCCTGAAGATTGTGAGCTATGTTGTGGCCTCTGAAACTAGCTTCCTCTATCATCACTCTGAGTGGAATTGTGGATTGATCTGACATGCCTAGGGTGGAGTCTTCCTCCAAAGCCCCTAGTCATCTCAGAAAACCTATAAGCTTCTTCCCTTCTCTGGCGGAAATCATTACCGGCCCAGATATACTCATCCATCTTTTGAAGCAACTTCTCCAGGGTCTGAGGGGGTTTCCTAGCGAAGTATTGAGCCATGGGTCCTGGCCGAAGCCCTTTGATCATGACCTCAATGACAATTTCATTGGGCACCATGGGCGCTTGTGCTCTTAGACGCAAGAACCTCCAGACATACGCCTGGAGGTATTCTTCGTGGTCTTGCATGCACTGGAACAAAGCTTGAGCAGTAACTGGCTTCGTCTGGAACCCTTGGAAACTGGTGGTCAGCATATCCTTCAGCTTATGCCATGATGTGATTGTTCCTGGCCGAAGAGAGGAGTACCAGGTTTGTGCAACATTCTTGACTGCCATGACGAAGGACTTCGCCGTGACTGCAGTATTGCCCCCATATGAAGATATGGTTGCTTCGTAGCTCATCAGAAACTGCTTCGGATCTGAGTGCTCATCATACATGGGGAGCTGGGGTGGCTTGTATGATGGCGGCCATGGGGTAGCCTGCAGTTCTGCTGACAGAGGAGAGGCATCATCAAAAGCAAAATTTCCATGATGGAAATCATCATACCACTCATCATCATCGTAGGAATTATCCTGACAAAGCTCTCTGCGTTGAGGTCGTCGATCCTGGTCATCTTGAGTGAGATGACGCATTTCCTCAGCAGCTTCGTCGATCTTCCTCTGTAAATCAGAGAGACGAAGCATCTTCTCCTTCTTCCTCTGGACCTGTTGATGAATGGCTTCGAGGTCCCTTATTTCTTGGTCCAGCTCCTCCTCCTGAGGCGTTGGGCTTGTAGCCTTCCTTTTTTGGCTTCTGGCTTCACGCAGTGTTTCTTGGTTGACGTCCTGTGGCTGCAATGCAGCCCCCAGCACTGAAGCTTTCTTCGGCGGCATGACGAAGGTCATAGCTTGCCGAAGGTGGTCGAATGAGTTCACTGGAGGTGGGTGCCAATGTTGGGGACTTGTTCTCAAATGCTATGAGTTAAGAACAAGGCAACACAAAATGTCAATGGTTAAAGACCTTCGTCCTTCTAAGCATTATTTCCCTTAGGATATAATGATCTTCAGACGAAGGTTATGAAGGACGTACCTTCATCATCTCAGGAAATAGTACTAAAAGTAGAGGTATATGAAACATGGAAAATAACATGAATAATCATATGACATCCTTAGCATATTTTTATTATATCATCATGAATAAACATGAACAATATCGGATTACATTTATACCTTCGGCTTGACAGAAGGTGTAAATCCAAGTGTGACGACGTGCGAGTGAATACAAGTCAGCGTGAACAGTATGGTGTTACTTTTCATCTATTTATAGGCACAGGACGCAGCCTGTGTAAAGTTACATCCATACCCTTTATGTTTACTATTGACTTAAGGACAATCTATCGAGGACTAGATAGTCTTTTCCTCTTTAAGTCGGTTTCATTTTCTGCCGCTAAGCCGAAGCTTCTCTACGTGTAGCTTCGGAACTGGTTCAACCTTCTCCCAGACCATGCTTTTCATATCGTGTACAGCTTCATTCCGAGGACGAAGGTCCCTGCGAATGTATTATACTTGGAAAACATGTTAGTTGTGTATTTGAGGACCTTCGAAAGACGAAGGCCCCCAACATCGCCGAAGGCCTTGTGTACAAGCATCGTTGTGGAATGCCGAAGCTCAATAGCTTCAGCTCGGACCAAGCAAAGAAGTAAAAGATTAAATAGACCTTATTAGATTTAGTTGCTTGTAAATAAATGTTCAAGGGTATGGATGTAATTTCTCCTGGGCTGCGTCCCGTGCCTATAAATAGATGAACAGTAATCACGTACTGTTCACGCTGGATTGTAACTGCTCTCTGGCATCTTCACCTTCGAGCAAGCCAAAGGTATCAATGTAATATTAACATTATTGATATTCATGTATGTTTTATGGAATGCAAGAATAAATGAATTATTAAGATACAGTTATCATGTTCACCCCTTCGCATTCCTGTTCATATATTAAATGATGAAGTTATTTCCTTCTTAACCTTTGTATGATGAGAACTGTATCCATGAGGAGATAATGCTTCGAAAGATGAAGGTCTCTAATGACTAACAATTGCGTTGCTTTGTTCTTAATTCACAGCATTTGAGAACAAGTGAACAACATAAAGTATTGCTCGCTTTGGTCTTGTAACTAGCTCCACGGAAAGACCATAACTTGGAGAATATATAGAAAGTTAGTTTTTCAGATAAAGAATCCTGCAAGTTCTCCCTTGTACATTCAGGTATTATCTCAGACATAAGATGTTAATAAGCTATAAGTTCTTTCTCTTGAAAATTATCATGAAAGCTTCTGTTCTTGTCCACTGAACATGTCCTTATGCAATTGGAAATAGTACACAAAGAAATGCACAATCAATGTGTTATGTTCCATGTGCACTTCAACTGTTGCTTCTTGAAGAACATTATCCTTGCTTTTTTTGTTATAGTTAATTAAAAAGACTAAGAAAACAATTTGGAAGCTACCTGAAGATTTCCCGGACGTGCTCTGGAGGCATGTCCTCCTTCTGTACATCGACGAACCCGAACTTGTTGCACTTGTCGCTGTAGCGATTGGAGTTGAGCTGGTGCCACTTGCGGTCCTTCACCAGTTGAGCTTCCAGCTCGGCCGGCGTCAGCGCCTTGCCGCCTAGCGGTGCCCCAGCTGATGAGGGCGAAGGCGAGGGTTGGTCTGCCTCGGGTACCGTGTGTTAGAAAATTAACAGGCCTAAGATTAATTTGATAATATAGCATATGAAGTAAAATCCAGATTGACTATCAGATAATATTCATGACATTAGAACAAAATAAATTTGAACTAACTCTAAAAGATTAACGCATAAAAGAATAATTGACAACAGATCTAACCATAAGACCGTCATTGCAATAAACTAAAAATGCAGATTTACTTAGTGATTTCCAAGAGTGTTGTGAGGAACCCGAGCGGACGTGCGCGAAGCACATCCCAGAAACCTAATTTGCCAGCACCTATGCAGGTCATCAAAACGTCGGCGGTGGTTCGGAGACACTGCTTTCCCTTGATCTGCTGTACGACAGACGAAGTGACGACAGGCTAGAGAAGCAATGTCCTAGAGAATTGAGATGGAGAAGATGAGGTGGTTCTGTTTTTCATACGCTTCTGGTCCAGCGGACGTCGTCATTAAATAGAGGATCCGTTATTAAATAGAGGATCCACCTCAACTAGATAACAGTTCAATCGACTAAATTTTGAGAACCGTCCCTTGGAATACCTCTACGTGCAACCGTTTGGAGATCTTGCACGTAACGTGCGCGTCAATTACTTCCGGTTGACGTGACAGTCTAGGTGTAGTGTTTGATAACCAAATAAACAAAAGGCGAAAATTAAACTGCCGTTTAGAACACGTCACAACACGATCGCACATCGTTGTAAGTCACAAGTCACGCGATAAATAACGAGAAACCCGAGCAAGCGCTTGTGGCAGCCTCCATAGCCTTTTATTTGTCTTATGTGAGGAGTAGGGAACACTCCCACTTATAAGTTAGTTCTCTCCTACCTACACACCACCTTGACTTTCTTATTTAATTGGGCCACACACTAGTGGACCTAATTCCAACATTCCCACCAAAGCCAAGGTCTCCAATTGACTCAATCTCTACACTTTCGTATACCAGTTTTACAGTGCAGACCCGATATGGGTTGGGCTACGACTTGCATTACATGATTCACCTCCTCACGACTTTGCAATGGACAAAGCCTTGAATTGCTAGTCTTGTGTAAGTTGGTTTTACCTATAGGCAACACTAATACTAGGCCATCTAAAGTCATGCATCTGATTGGAGCGTTACAGTCATGCTCCCGTGTCTTTTAGTGAGTTTATTTGAGATTACACACATCTCATAGACTGCGACCTCACATTCAAACTCACATAGGTGTATTCTTACAAGTGTACTCTGCATGGTAGTACCTTGCATGTTATAGACTTTAGAATACATTAAGGCAAAAGTCAACCTCCCTTGCAGTGCTGAGAGTACGCATCTTCTAGCGGGAAACAAGTAAAATAATATACTCCCTTTTTATACAAAACAATTTGTTCTTCTCAATTACTAATTCACGGGATCTCCGATCACATAGATTGGGTTACCACTGTATGATAACATCACGTGAGCTTCAATCCCATTTCCCTTGATGCTTCATCAATCACAACACGTGCTAATCCCTTTGTAAAAGGTCCGCAAAGTTTTGAGCAGTATTAATATACTCTACGGTGATCTCTCTGGTTTTTCTCAAATGCCTTACTGATTTGATTCGTCATTTCACATGTCTTGAGAACTTTGCATTGCCTATAATTGTGATCACGCTTTGATTATCACAATGCTGATCACGCTTTGATTATCACAATGCAACAGAATGGCTGGTAACGGTTTATCAACCATTGGCAAGTCCATCAAGAGCTCTTTCAGCCACTCTACCTCAGTAGTGGCTGACTCAAGTGCTACAAGTTCTGCCTCCATAGTAAACTTCGTTAAGATAGTCTGCTTATGAGACCTCCAAGAAACCGCAGCCCCACCAATAGTGAATATATATCCACTTGTGGCCTTGATCTTAGCTGCATCTGAGATCCAGTTGGAATCACTATACCCTTCAAGTACAACAAGGTACCTAGTATAGTGAAGTCCATAAGCAGAAGTACTTCTCAAGTATCTCATTACACGTTCTAGTGCGCACCAGTGATCGCTTCTAGGATTAGAAGTGAATCTGCTCAATTTGGTCATAGCAAACGAGATATCAGGTCTGGTTGCACTAGTAAGGTACACGAGGGAACCAATAATTGGGAGTATCTCAACTGATTAATTCCTTGTCCTCATTTCTTAAGCTTTATATTAGGATCAAAAGGTGTTGGAGAAGCTTTGGAATTAGAAAACCATCAATTTTATGTTTAATATAACATCTGCCTCTCCCAAATCCTTCATATCAAAATTTTGAGATAAAAATAATTTCACAACATTTATCACAATATTACTCCCTTACCACCAACAAACCAATAGTACACACAAGTGTCAGCTTCATTTACCATAAAGCATGCTGACATCAAAATTCTATCAAACTTGTCATGCCATTGCTTTGGCGTATGCTTGAGGCCATATAAGGATTTTCTTAGTCTACACACCATGTTCTCCTGTCCATATGTCACAAATCCCTCTAGCTACTTGCCTACTTCATAAAGATCTCCTCATCAAGCTCACCATTAAGGAAAGTTGTCTTCACATCCATTTGATGGATGAGTAGGTCATTACTCGCAGCAAGTGCAATTAGCACATGAATTGTGATCGATCTGGTAACTGGTGAATAGGTATCAAAATAATCCTCACATTTCTTTTGGGTAAATCCCTTGGCCACAAGTCTAACCTTGTATTTATCGATAGTGCCATCTGGTTTCAGTTTTTTCTTGAATATCCATTTACATCCCATAGGTTTACACCCAACTGGCAAGTCACATGTTTCCCAAGTCTCATTTGTTAGAATGGAGTCCATTTCATTATGGATTGCCTCCTTCTAGCGCTCTTCATCTGGTGATGCATCTGCCTCTACAAGGGTTTTTGGTGTATCATCCACAAGATAAACAATAAAGTCATCACTAAAGGATTTTTTAGTCCTTTGTGTCTTGCTCCTGTGAGGAGCTACCACACTGTTATCCTCAATGTGTTGTTCAGAATAAGCAGGAGGTAAAGAAACTAGAATATGTTTAGGAGTATAACTAGTAGATGCCTCGCTACGTGCTGCAACTCTATGCTTCATAGGAAATATATCTTCAAAAGTGGAGGCATCGCGAGATTCAGTCACGGTGTTAACATGCACATCTAGAAAATTAGATTTAATCACTAGAAATTAATAGGCTGTACTATTATGCGCATATCCTAGAAAGACATAATCAACGATTTTTGGTCCTAGTTTTTGTTTCTTGCACAAAGACACATTAACTTTGGCTAAATAGCCCATGCACACAGAAATCCAAGAGCAGGTTTTCTACCTTTCCATCCTTCATAGGGTGTTTTATCACCCTTAGCTGATGGAACTCGGTTGACAACAAAGCATTTGACCAAAATAGCTTCACCCCACCACGACTTAGGTAAACCAGAACTATCCAACATGGCATTAACCAAGTCTGTCAAAATTCGGTTTTTACGTTTAGCCACCCCATTTGATTGAGGCGAGTATAGAGTTGTTGTCTCATGGATGATTCCATGTTCAACACAATATTCATCAAATTCATTAGAAAGATACTCCCCTCCTCTATCAAACCTAACCCATTTAGTTCTCTTTTCTAGTTGGTTTTCTACCTCTGCCTTATAGATCTTAAAACAATTAAGTGCTTCACCTTTCGTCTTAACAAGATAGAGGTGGCAATATCTTGTAGCATCATCAATAAATGTGATAAAATATTTCTTAGCTGCTCTCGTCAAAATTCCGTTCATTTCACATAGATCTGAGTGAATGAGATCTAAATGTGCTAGACTCTTATCTTCCAACTCTTAAAAGATTTACATGATTGCTTAGCTTGTAGACAAGCATGTTACTTTGATCTCCTAACAACATGAATTTTCGGAATCAAATTAAGCTTAGACAATTGGATAATGCAATCAAAATTAATATGACAAAGTCGAGAGTGCCAAACAGCAGCCTCTCCTACATTCAATTTAGAATATGAAACTAAGTTTTCCACATTATTACAATCATCAGGCACTGAAAGGCAGAACAAACCACCAATGCCATAACCTTTGCCAATAAACAAACCAAATTTTGAGATAATAAACTTGTTCAACTCAAACACTAACTTAAAGCCATCACAACATAAAGAGAACCACTAAAAATCTTCCTATTTATTTCAGGAACGTCCTACACATTCTTCAAAGAGAGTCTTTCTAGAGGTCAACTTTAGATCGACTCTTCCTATTACATGTACAACATCCCTTGACCCATTGGCCATAAAGATGGCTCTACTGTGAGTAGCCTGATAAGAAGAAAATAAATTTATATCAGAACAAACATGTACATTGGCCCCAATGTCTAAACACCAATCGGTGGATTGACATGCTAAGAGAATTTGAGGAACATACCTAGAATTCCCAGCATCAGCAATAGCCACATTTGCAATTTTCTGACCATCACCTTTTTCCCTTGCTATTACAGCTTTTTCTGGCTATGTGACCAGATTCACCGCACACAAAGCAACTTAGGTTTGCAAGGTTTTTCTTCTTCTTAAACTCAATGTTCTGCTTAGCCTTTGGTTTCTAGATCATCTTGTTTTTGTTTTTCCCACCAGATTTGCCTTCAACCACATTGGCATTAGAGATGCCACTATCCATTGGACCAGAACGGGGCACATCCTTAGGTCTCGTCTTCTCCTCAACATCCGTGGGAGATTGTTGGAGCTAGGAGTGGCGCGGCATCGATGATAGCCACCATGTGGGGGAGGTTGGGTGGTGGGTTAGGGCGTTGGGTTGCTCTTGCAGTCCGAGGAACAGGAGAAGCTGAGGCAGGGCCACCATGCTGAAGAGCAAGATGCCGCAAGCGTGAGTCCCAGCCACAAGCGTGAGCAATGGGAGGCGGGGAGGGGCTATGTGAGTGAGCTTTTCGGAGCGAGAAGCGACACAGCGACGTCGTGTCACACCCGGATGCATCTGATATGTGCGCCAAACAAGATCAACACATACATGACTCAGTGTATAGAGACGAATATCACAAACTTTATTCCATAACATACGTGACTCTAGTGGTACCTGGTCTTCACCTAGGGGGTTTATTACAAGGGTGAGCTCACAAATGTTCATCGCTCAGCAAGTGTGGAGAATATTGTGCATGAGCTCACTTATGGTGGAGGCTCATGTATAGTGTAAGGCTGATCAACAAATAATGTTTAAGGCTCAGCATTGCTTTTAATAAGTTGGTCAAAATTTTATTAGCAATTACTAAGTATAAGTTTATACCATCCCAATAAAATAAGAGATCACAATTATAATAAATCACACAGTGCAATGCAAATGACATATTAAGTTTAATTTAATAAGTTACTCATGTGAGTGTCTGATCCGCTCATGACTGTGAGCATGGCTGATATACCAGTTTTACACTCTGCAGAGGTTGCGTATCTTTACCTACAAACCATGTTACCCATTTGCTAAGGGGCCTAGAATTCCCATTGATCTCCACTAAGGAGACGAGACAGGGTAGCACTACGAGGCCTTTCCAAAGTTCCACTAGTTAGAGAAAACCCGCTACAGATTCAGTAAGAAAGAAGCATAAGAATCCCTCGTAATAAAAGCTTTACAGACATTCCGACCCAAGGACCTCCCTATACTCTGCAGTGACGCGCTCCCTGCTTGCCCCTTTCAGCTAAGGTAGTCTCTCCCTAGCTTTCCTAATTACTTGGCCAAGGACGTCCCATTCCACCCTTGTGGTAGCACTGTTTTCCTAGGTGGTTCTCCATGTTCAAGTTAACACAATAGTCTTATAATGAACAATAAATAACCCAACAGTAATAATAAAGCATGATCATGTGTCATATAGTATTACTTCCCAAAAACCAAGTAGAGCATAGCCAAACTACCTAATAATTCATTTGCATGCGAGGTGTGGGGGTAAATAAAACTAGGGCAACCTATTAGGTCCCTTCAAATTAACCTAAGCATGTCACAGTGATTAATAGGAACTTTATTAGGTAAAGAAGAGTGGTCAAGGGCACAACTTGCCTTCAGCGAGCTCCTGCTCAGAGTCTTCAACCTGCTGTGCTCCGGGCTCCTCGATCACTTGCTCGTGTACTCGCAACAATACAAACAAACATTGCATAGGAGAAATTAATATCACACCAAACATGAGAACAATCTGCACAATAATATTCTACCTGGCGTTACGAGATCGTAGATTTGAGAACCACTAATACCCTATTTGGATGTAGATATTGGAGCACGGAATTAGCAATTAGAATCGGCTTTATAGAATTCTATACGTGGAATTGAGAGTTGGAATCAGAGACTCAATTCCATGGAATTAGAATATAATTAGAAACTCCCTTTCCCAATACAGAGCATCACTCCTCTGTATTGCGTGAAATTGGACCGCACAATTCTAAAGTCCAATTAAGTGACATCCAAACAATAGAATTGGAATTACATCTCATTTCAATACCATGGCTGATTTGGTATTGAACTCATTTCAATTCCATGTACTCCAATATCGACATCCAAACATACGGTAAATTTGGAGTTACGGTTAAAAAGATATGATTTACTAAAGTTCTACGTAATTAAACTATGTTTGATTAATATAAATCATGCAAACCAAGATATTCTAAAGGCATGACTTAACTTCATCTTAATCTAGATTGTAACTTGATTAAAAATATCAAATTATAATTAAAGAACCCACATATTAGTTTAACTATATTAGAAAGGCCAATCCAATAGTCATAGATTAAACAAATTAGTTGTCTATTTTTGAAAACATGTTACATGATCAAATAAGGTTACTAAAGTATAGACAAGTTTATTACGAAGCAAACACAACTTAAATGGGTCAGAACGGAGCTAAAATGGGTAAGTTATGGAGTTTACAAGTTTTTAGGTGTTCTATTATTGATTTTATATCTTAAAATAAATTCTATGGGTGCTTTTGCAAAGACCCAATTTAATTCTATTTATTTTAACTCCTATATGGATGGTAGATTCTATTCTCAAATATTATAGGGTCTTTTTGCAATTTAGCGCGGCTGAAGGGGTATCGATGGATCTCGGTCGTCCGATCAAAATTTGACTGCCTGAATTAGATCCCCGTTATAACGAACCCAGTACACGATGGACATAGTAGGATTAAAGATCTATGGTCACAACACACAGACGCCCTAGAGTCGCACAGATCTAACTCAACGGTCTGAATCAGATCGTTTAAAAATCGAATCGGTATTCCACTCTCGGCCTTCAGATCCACGATCTGTGGCCAAGATTTTAAAATTGCTCGATCTAACTTTGCCCCCTCCATCATGGATCCTACGGCCACAATCTTCCCTAGACCAAATGGTACATTGGCCCAAATCTCGTGCGTTCATCGCACGATCGATGACTGGTGTGAACCCGACTCCCCCTGCAACTCCAGCCGGTGGTGCACACTTACATGGTGGCGGCCATGACCAGAGTCCCGGTTATCCACATGTCATGTTCTAACGTCAAGTTTGAAAGGCTCTACACGAGGTGAGAATGACAATAAGTCTTCGGGGAGGGTTCTCGCCGGCGGTGGAGCGTTGTCGGAGTTGGTCCACTATGTGATGCAGCGCTGCAACTCTGTTGAGAAATTCTGGGGGGCTTGGCCTTCAACTCCGCCTGATGAAGCCGCGATCAACTTTAACGCTATATGGGAAAGCCCCGTGGTCTGTCCCGGCGTACTCATCGACGAAGAAACCAAACTCTCCTCCCGCGGCGGAACACTCTCCCTCTCTCTCTTTCTCTCTCTCTCGGTCTCCGGTGAGAGGCCATGATACGGTAATTTGCGGATACTCGATGGCTAAAGGGGTGGCACTGGTTATATGTATGGGTGTGGACAATGACCTAAAGGCACACGGGGAACACCACCAGCTGGCATGCCCGATGGCGGACGTGGACGACCTTTATAGGGTGGTTATGAGAAATTCGCTGGAGAAGTTGAACAGTAGCGAGGGCGGGGTCCACCTATCGATCTTCCATGCCAACTTGCACGAGCGATAGCTGGGTCTGGCCTGTGGGGCCCATCTATCGGCGTAAGGGGGGTGAGGCGTGAGCGGCTGACTAGCGGAGCCTCCGTGTTGCTGCGCGCGCGCGGTTGACGGGCCCGCGGGCGTAAATGGCCCAGTGGGCTAGAAATGAGGACTTCGACCCATTACTTGGTGAGGTTGTTTTTTCTGTTCTTTTCCTTTTCTTTCTTTTTTTCTCTTCTTTTCTTTTTTCTCTTCTTTTTTCACTTTGTCTTTCATATTTCAAATACAAATTTAGGTAAGGGTGTTAAATTCAAATATACACACATAGAATCCAAAATGATGCAAACCATATATTTATTTATGATTTTATCCCTCTAAATAGTAGAATGATTCAACACACATAAACCTAGTAAAGGGTGAACCATACAATAATTAAGGAGATATTATTTCATGAATAATTAATGTCTTAGGAATCCCATTTTGGCGTTTACAAATACTACCCCCTTAAGAGAATCTCGACCTTGAGATTACTATGACCTAGGGAAAAAGGTGGTGAAACTCTAGTTGCAACTCATCTTCTCATTCCTAGATAGCTTCATCTTTTGTGTGATGAATCCATTGTACTTCGCACATTTTGATCACTTTGTTCCTGGTGACCTAGGTCAGGGTATCAATGATCTTAATAGGGTACTCTATATAGGTTAGATCACCCTGCACACTGAGCTCTTCCATAGGCAACTGTTCTTCTAGGACTCTGAGACACTTCTTCAACTAGGAAACATGAAACACATCATGTACATCTGCTAGGCCATTTGCCCAGCTCGCTTTAGGATTTTGAAGGGTCCAATAACGAGAGGGGACAACTTCCATTGGAGTTTAAATCTTCTCATACCCTGAATTGGTGACACCATCAGGTACACGTGGTCATCTTCTTCAAACTCCAAATGTCTTCTTCGGGTGTCCGCATAACTTTTCTGCCTTGACTGTGCTGTCCTCAGGTTCTCCCTGATTATCCGAACCTGTTCCTCTGCTTTTTACTGGCCCAAAAAAATTTCTTTCCCTGGTCTGATCCCAATACAACGGGGTTCTACACTTCCTTCCATACAATGCCTCAAATGGGGACATCTTCAAACTGTCCAGATAACTGTTATTATAGGAGAACTCTGCCTACGGTAAACTCTTGTCCAAACTGCCACCATGTTTAAGAGCACAGGCTCTCAACATATCCTCTAATACCTGATTTTTTTTCTCAGTCTACCCATCTGTTTGGGGATGGTAGGATGAGCTAAAGTTTAGTTTCGCGTCCATGCATTCATGTAACTACTGCCAGACTCGTGAAGTGAACTGCAATCCCATGTCAGACACGATCTTCTTAGGTACACCGTGTAGGCAGACTATTTGGGAGATATACAACTCAACTAGCTTGGCTCCCGTGTAATTGGTCCTTACTAGAATAAAGTGGGCTACTTTGGTTAGTCTTTCCACAATTACCCAAATAGTCATACCCAGCTAGGGTGCGGGGTAGACCAATAATGAAGTCCATACTGATTTCTTCCCACTTCCATTCAGGTATCATTAACCGGTGAAGCAATCCGGATGGTCTCTGGTGCTCGGCTTTTACCCTCTAGAAAACATCACATACTTCTACATGCGAGGCTACATCTCTTTTCATGTTGTACCACCAATACTTCTGTTTCAGGTCCTGGTACATCTTGGTACTGCCTAGGTGAATGGAATACACTGAGTCATGGGATTTCAGTATGGTTTCCAAGAGACTATCTATCTCTCAGGAACACATGTTATGTTTTTGGACTAGATTGTGCCTTGCTCATCTTCACTGAAGTCTAGACCTCTGCCTTCTGCTATCATGTCTTTGATTTCTTGAATCTTAGCATCACCAACCTGATCTTTCCGGATCTCTTGCTCCAAGGTAGGTTCCACCAGATGAGGACATCCTCCACTATTACCCATTGGCAAAGACATAATTGGCCCAGTTGGCCCAATTATAGTCGGACGGTGACCATGTGAGCTTCCAAAGTATCCCACCTCGCTTAACTTGGGAGGAGGAAGCCACCTTAAAAGGGAGAGCCACCCTTCCCCCATCGGACTAGTCTTTTGGGGTGATTGGGCCTTTCCCTGAGTTGGGTGTGCTTAATGAACTGTTGGGCTCCAAGCAACCCAATTTTGTTGGGCCTCAGCCAACCCCACCTGGGCTAGGTGTATAATCTGGTATCAGAGCTAGGGTCCATTTTAAGAAGGTGGTAATGATGAGGACATCCTCCACTATTACCCGTTGGCAAAGACATAATTGGCCTAGTTGGCCCAATTATAGTCGGACGATGGCTGTGTGAGCCTCCAAAATATCCCACCTCGCTTAACTTGGGAGGAGGAAGCCACCTTAAAAGGGAGAGCCACCATTCCCCCATCAAACTAGTCTTTTGGGGTGATTGGGCCTTTCCCTGAGTTGGGTGTGCTTAATGAACTATTGGGCTCCGGGCAACCCTAATTTATTGGGCCTCGACCAACCCCACCTGGGCTGGGTGTATCACCACCTCTATAAGTAACTCCCTCTACATGGGCAACTATCCCCAAGTTGAGCTTATCAAACTCCTTTGCCAACCTATCGGGTAGCTGGGTAGCCATAGCTGCATGGGCATGGTCCTTTCGACTCAAGGCATCTGCAACAAGATTCGCCTTGCCTGGATGGTAGTGAATTTCCAAGTCATAATCCTTGATGAGCTCCAACCAATGGCGTTTCTTAAGGTTTAGATCTTTCTAGGTAAAGATATACTTCAAGCTCTTATGTTCCGTATAGATTTGACGCTTGACCCCCATTATATAATGTCTCCAAATCTTAGGAGCATGCACTACGACGGCCAGTTCTAGGTCATGAGTGGGGTAGTTAAGCTTGTGTTTTCTCAACTGGCGAGAGGTGTAGGCTATGACATGTCACTCTTGCATAAGAACACACCCCCAATCCTTGACGAGATGCATCACAATATATATATATATATCAAATCCTTTTTGCAGATCCGACATAACTAATACTAGGGGTGACATCAACTTCAACATCAACTGATTAAAATTGTCCTGGTAGGCCTGAGTCCACTGAAATTCTTTCCCCTTCTCTAACAATGAGGTCATCAGCTTTGCTATTTTGGAGAATGCCTTGATGAAGCACCGATAGTATCCCACGAGTCCCAAGAAACTCTAGATTTTAGTGACCGACTCTGATATCTTCCATCGCACTATTTCTTTTACTTTAGCTGGATCTACTGCAATTCCTCCATTGGAGATTATATGCCTAAGGAATGGTATTTCATCCAACCAGAACTCACATTTGCAACCAGAACTCATCCAACCTGCATAAAGTTGGATATCCCTCAACTTTTGCAATACTAGCTGCAGATGTTCCTCGTGTTCTCCATCATTCTTGGAATAAATCAGAATGTCATCGATGAATACCACGACAAACTTATCAAGATATTCCATGAACACCTTATTCATTAGATTCATGAAGTAGGCCGATGCATTGCTCAAGCCAAATGACATGACAATGAACTCGTATAGCCCAAAATGAGTAGAGAAAGCCGTCTTGGGAATATCCAAAAGCCTAATCTTCATCTAATGATAACCTGACCTAACATCAATCTTAGAGAAAATACCCTCGCACCTCTCATCTGATCAAACAAATCTTCAATACGTGGTAAGGGGTACTTATTTTTAATGGTCACGTCATTGGGAGACCAGTAATCAACACACATTCTTTGGGAACCATCCTTCTTCTAGATAAACAAGACATGCGCTCCCCAAGGTGGGGAACTAGGACGAATATACCCTGATTCCTGCAATTTCTTCAACTATTTCTTATGTTCTTTTAATTCATCTATGGACATTCTGTAGGGTCTTTTTGAAATAGGGCAGTTCCAGGTTGTAAGGAAAATGGACCCCGGCCATTTGGCTAAGTGATTTTGGTGTTTGATGATCAACATAACATGTGGACTAATGTGTTTGCTAGTGTCTGTGTTTGTAGTTCACATGATGCGAAGAGGATTGGACAGAGGCTCAGATGATGCAACACCTCAAAAGAAGACCTAAAAGATGCGTAGAAGTCCAAGACTCAAGATCAAAAGAAGCCTAAGGAAATAGTGAAGAAATCCAAGAAGAGGGCAGTCAGCCAGTGCTCTAGTGGCGCACTGCACAGTGAATAGTTCATGTCTGGTGTGCACCGGACAGTCTGTGCAGAGAGGTCCACAACTAGGGACTCTCGGGCGCTGTAGCACTAGACTATCCGGTGTACGCCGAATAGTCTGCCAATGGTCAGCTCCAACGGTTGACTGCTACAGACCTTAATGGTCGACTGACGTGGCTAGGGCACCGGACATGTCTGGTGTGCATCATACTGTCCGGTGCGCCCGACGATAGAAGCAACAAGTTTTCTGTCCAATGGCTATAATTGAGGGGAGCCTATTTATACCCCTCCAGCTGGCCATTTAAAGTAGTCGGAGCCCAAGCAACATACCAACACATGTTATAGACATTTTGAAGTGCTCAAACACCCAAGTGCTTAATAGAATCACTCGATGATTAGCGTAGATGCTTTGTGAAGTGTTTAGGCTAGTTAGACCGCATATGCGCTTGCTCTAGGTGATCCCTAGTTAGTTGAGTGAGTTTAGAAAAAACCCACAAAACCCCTCGAATCTTGTGTGAGCCGTTGTAATTGTACCGAGTGGGGCGATAGTCTTGTGAGACCGTGATAATTGAGTTTGTGTCATGACCGCCACCGTGTACTGGAGGGAACGAGGCCCACGATGTTTCAGCCAGAAGCTCGATAGTGGAGACGACGAGGAGCGTCCGAGAGGAGCCAGAAGCGGAGCACCACTTACGTGTGGAGAAGGCCCATGGTTCTCTATGGAGTTACTTGACCGTGGTGCTTGGCCCTCGCGTGGGCTACCCTTCGCGTAGGTGCACGAACAAGGATTAGTTGAGATGCGTGTTTTCAGATACCTCGGTAAAAATATCAGCGTCATCCACAAGAGTTTGCATATCTACCCTTGCTCTTTACCTTCCACATTTACATTAAGTACTTAAGTTTCAATCTCTCCTTTCTTGTTAGAATACTTAGAATTGAAACTTAGGTTTTGTGGTAGAGATAGCAACACTTAGACAAAACCTAGTTTACTCATTCTAGATTGCTTATTTGCATAGGTTTTGTTCTAGGGATTTATTTGTGGCCTAGTTTAGAAAGAAGTTTTTAGAAGTCCTAATTCACCTCCCCCTCTTAGGTGTTTCCTACAATTGGTATCAGAGCCCGGTGTTGGGGCGAAGGCGAAGACGCCACCCTTCGCACGAGGCCTTCGCCGCAGCCGTTGGTCCAACGGAGACAAAACGGGCAGGGGACACCCTTCGCCTCATACGACATCGGACGAAGACCTGTGACGAGGTCATCCCTCCATGCGGCCTCGTCCAGCATGGGGGTCCACGTGCGATCTGGCCCATTGTAACGGGCCCTGTGTGGCCGCTGCGTGTTACGGGCCTAATTTGTAAAGGCATCCCTGTAATTACAGTCTGTAACCCCGCTTTATGGGAATATTCTGGGGATAATCTGGGTGTCTGAGGGCACATGCGTCCTTAACACAAGACGCCGGGCACTCAGGTACCTATAAATACCCCCGCACAGTGCCCTTGTGAGGCTGGATGAACAGAGCTTTTGCCATCACGTGCTGAAACCCTGTTTGCGCTATTACTTCCCCCCCGTTGGATCAACTAGCCCTTGTGTGCAAGTTCCAACGTTTGGCGCCCACCGTTCGTGCTACGAAAAAACCACCCGCGATGGCACCCAAGAAAGCTAGCTCGAAGGCTGACGAGGCTGCGAAGGCAGCACTGCTGGCCGCAAAAAAGGGCAAGGCCCTCGCACTCACCCACTCCACCCACCAAGAGGCCGCTGAAGACGATGTTCCCCGCACCTGCGAAGACGACGCTCTCCGCACCTGCGGCCTTGGACAACCGCAACCTCCCCCAGGCTTCGCCCCGCCGGAGGGCGCGGACCTCACCGAGGACGGTGAAGTCCTCGGCGTTTTAGCAGAAGAACAGCTGCAGCTGCGCGCCCTGCGCCTCAAAAACCGCAATCTCCAGAGGCAAAAAGAGATACTGGAGGCCAAGCGCCAGCGCGTGTCTGCACTAGCCAAGGTGCGGCAAATGATACGCGACGAAGAGCAGAAGACCCAGGACCTCGAACGGGAGATCGCGCTGATGCAGCGCGAAGGCCACCTCGGCCTGCAGCACGGGCCGCCCCTGCAACAGCGCGCGCAAGTGGAGGACCCGCACTTCCCCCAGCGCGACTACGCCTTCCCACACGCCGCGCCATTTCAAGGGGTCAACTACCTCGACGAGCGAAGTCCCCTGGCCCCACATCTGCAAGTGACACCGTGGCCTGCCAACTTCCGGGCAGGGACCTATCCCAAGTACAACGGCAGCACGGACCCAGCATAGTACATCATGAGTTATCAGGTGGCCGTTGCATCTTCCGGAGGGGACGACGCCATAATGGCCAAGTCTTTCATCATCGCCCTCGAAGGCCCAGCTCTCACCTGGTTCACCAGATTGCCCCCGCTGTCCATTGACTCCTGGAGAAGTCTCCGGGACAAATTCCTGCTCAATTTCCAAGGGTACCGCCCGGACACCGACGCCTTGGTCGAACTCTCACTCTGCAAGCAGCTGGAAAAAGAGACTCTGCGGGAGTATTACCGCAAGTTTCTAACACTCAAGTCACAGCTGCCCTCAGTTGATGACCAGATCGCCATTCACTACGCCATCAGTGGCCTTCGCGCCGGCGTCCTTTACAGCCATTGCATCAGGGACCCACCCAAGAACCTCCAGGAATTATATCAACTATTTGAAAAATATGCCAAATCCGAAAAGCTCCACCAGCGCAAGGTTGAGTCTCAGAGGAAACCCAAAGATGCTCCACAGTCCAGCCGCACGTGGACGAGGACTCCGCAGCCAGACTCCGGCCGAGACGGCCGTAATCAGCAGCAGGTGCACAACATTGCCAACCAACACCCCGCTGGCGATGCCCCTCGCCGCCAGGAATACCCCCCCCCCCAGGGCCGCGGAAGTGGAACTCGCGGTAGGGGCCGGGGACGCGCGCAGCCGCCGCGTCGATTCTACTGTGTCTTCCACTGCGAAGACTGCGCCCACCAAACCAAAGACTGCCCAGAGACGAAGGCCACCAGAGACAGGATGGCACGGGCGCAACCGACCGACAACCCAAGAGTCGTCGCGCACACTTATCAGCAACACCCTCCACCATACATCCACGCCCCCGCCCCGCATCCACCACACCACGCTTACCAACACCATCAGGAAGTACAAATCGTACCTCCCCCACCCCCACCTCCACACCAGCAACAACAAAACATCCCCCACCCCCACGCCCCCAAGCAAGAAGACTTCACCGATCAGCCGTATCACGGAGTCATTCATATGATCACTTGGGGGTCCAGTGTCGACTTCGACACCAAGCGACAGAAGCGGGACCACTACCGTAGCATCAACCACGTCGCCATCACCGGTCCAGTCGTGCAGACGAAGTGGTCCCATGTACCGCTAACTTTCGACGCCCGAGACGTCGACCTGCGCAGCGCCCCCCACGTCGACGCCATGGTCATCAACTGCAGCGTGGCAGGCTGGGACCTGCACAAAGTCCTCGTCGATAATGGCAGTCAGGCAGACATCATTTTTCTCCATGCCTTCGACTGCATGGGCATAAGCCACAGCTTGCTCAAGCCTTCGGACAACCCGTTGTACGGCTTCGGTGGCAAGGGCACTTTTCCCATTGGCAAAATAGAGTTGCCTCTCTCCTTCGGTATAGCGCCCAATGCCCGAAGTGAGCAAATAGCCTTTGACATCGTCGACATGGTGTATCCGTACAACGCCATCATGGGCCGGGGCTCCATCAACAAGTTTGAGGCAGCCATTCACGGTTTGTACCTGTGCATGAAGATACCAGGTCCGTTAGGCGCCATCTCGGTCTACGGCAATCAGCAGACTGCGCGCAATATAGAGCGGGACTTCGTCCCCGGGCAAAGAAATGTCCACTGCCTCACGGCCCAGCGCGAGGTCCCAGCGCCCGCCAGCCCAATTGAAAAACAACACAAGGGGCAGCTGCAAAGCAACGATGGGACCAAGACTGTTCCCCTCGACCAGGCCACGCCCAAGCAAACAGTCACGATCAGCGAAGACCTCACTTCGCATGACGAGGAAAAACTCCTGTGCTGCTTGTCCAAGAACAAGGACGTCTTCGCTTGGATAGCCCTCGACCTGGTCGGGGTCAGCCGATCCATAATTGAGCACAGCTTGGGTATCGACCCCTCGGTGAGACCGAAAAAGCAACGACTTCGTAAAATGTCCGACGAGAAGACAGAGGCCGCCAAGGCAGAGGTACACCGCCTCCTGGAAGCCAAATTTATCGAGCCAGTGGCTTACCCCACGTGGCTCTCCAACGTGGTAATGGTGCAGAAAAAGAGCGGCAAGTGGCGAATGTGCATAGACTTCACCAGCCTCAACAAGGCCAGCCCAAAGGACAACTTCCCGTTGCCCCGGATCGACAAAATAGTCGATAGCGCGGCCGGGTGCGAGGTCATGTCACTCCTCGACTGCTTCTCCGGTTATCATCAAATATACATGAAGGAGGAGGACAAGGCCAGCACCAGCTTCATAACACCCTTCGGCACATATTGCTTTATCAGAATGCCAGAAGGGCTCAAGAACGCCGGGTCCACCTTCTCCCGGCTCACTAAAACAGTGCTCGAAGGGCAAGTCGGCAGAAACGTATTCACATACGTGGATGACATTGTCGTCGCTAGCAGGAATAAAGAGGACCATCTCGCAGACCTCGCCGAGGCATTCGCGAACATGCGGGACGCACGACTTCGCCTGAACCCCGATAAGTGCGTCTTTGGTGTTCGATAGGGGAAAATATTGGGTTATCTGGTATCACACCGTGGCATCGAGGCCAACCCAACCAAAATCCAGGCCATTATCAACATGAAGCCCCCGCAGTCAGCCAGAGAGGTCTAGCGTCTGACGGGCAGAATGGCCGCCCTCAACAGGTTCATTTCCAAATCTGCTGAGCGAAGTCTTCCCTTCCTCAAAACACTCCGCGGCGCGAAAGACTTCGCTTGGGGACCAGAGCAGGCGGCGGCCTTCGCCTCACTAAAACAGTACCTGATGGAGTTGGCCGTTCTTACAAGCCCCAACTCTTCGCTACCACTGTTGCTTTACGTTGCGGCTTCGCCGCACGCGGTCAGTGCAACACTGGTTCAGGAGAGGACAGCAGAGGGCGTGATCAGGCAGTGCCCAGTATATTATGTCTCCGAAGTGCTCACACCGTCCAAATATAATATGACGGAGCTCGAAAAGATTGCATACGCAGTTGTTATGACTTCGCGCAAATTGCGCCACTACTTTGAAGCATTCAAGGTCCGCGTCACCTCAGATAGGGGACTCGGCAAATTATTCAGAAACCCGGAGGCATCGGTACGGATCGCCAAATGGGCGGCCGAACTCTCCGGCTACCACCTCACTTTCGAGCCCAGGACAGCGATCAAGTCACAAGTTCTAGCAGACTTCGTCGTCAACTGGACCGGGCCAATAACACAGCCGGATCCGTCCGCAGAGAAGGTTTGGACAATCCACTGCGACGGCGCTTGGTGCCATGCGGGGGCAGGCGCTGCTGCAGTCATTACCTCACCCGCCGGGGTCAGACACAGATACGCAGCACGCTTACGCTTCGCTCTGGAATCTGACAGATGCACAAACAACATAGCAGAATACGAAGCTGTCATCCTCGGCCTCCGCAAATTAAGAGCCCTCGGCGTCACCACCTGTATAGTCCGAACAGACTCCAAGGTAGTCGCCGGCCAAGTCGAGAAAGACTATGTAGCAAAGGACCCCGCACTTATGCAGTACCTCGCGGCCATCCGAAGTCTCGAGAAACAATTCAAGGGATTCACTTGGCAGCATGTGGATCGGGCCAAGAATGAAGAAGCTGACGCATTGGCCAAGGCAGCCGCCAGGGGTGAAGCCCTACCCTCCGACGTGTTCTATCACGTCATCGGCACGCCAGCCGTCCGCAGCCCTGAAGGGCTCCAAATAACCAATGACAGCGAGGGCCACCGCATGATCAACCTTATCATGACCAAAGACTGGCGGGCGCCAATAACCCTGTACCTGCAAGGGTACTATCACCCAGTCGACAGCAACGAGGCCAAGCGCCTCCACCACCGGAGCCAGGACTTCGCATTAATCGAGGGCCAACTTTACAAAAAGGGGGTCAGTCAGCCGATGCTTAAGTGCGTCACCGAAACCGAAGGCATTCAAATCCTACGCGAAGTCCACAGGGGGACCTGTGGCTCCCACGCAGGCCCCAGGGCCCTAGCGGCAAAGGTGATACGCCAAGGCTTCTACTGGCCCGCCATTATCTACGCCGCAAATCGAGTTGTCAGATCCTGCGAGGCCTGTCAGAAATTTTCCCCACGCTCGAGGCGCCCCTCGCAGTTCACGAAGCTGATCGCCCACACATGGCCCCTTCAGCGCTGGGGCCTAGACATTGTCGGGCCCCTGCCCACGGCTCAGGGGAACCTCAAGTTCACCTTTGTAGCCATTGAATACTTCACCAAATGGATTGAGGCGAGGGCAGTATCCACCATCACATCAAAGACGGCCTAGAAATTCTTCTGGCAAAATATTGTTTGCCGCTTCGGGGTCCCATCTGAACTCACGGTCGACAACGGCAAGCAGTTCGACAACCAAGATTTCAAAGACTTCTGCTTCTCTATTGGCACCAAGCTTGCCTTCGCCTCCGTGTACCACCCCCAATCCAACGGAGTCGTGGAGCGCGCTAACGGCAAAATTTTCACAGCTGTCAAAAAAATGCTCCTCGACGACAAAAAAGGCAAGTGGCCCGACCTGTTACCCGAAGTGGTCTGGGCACTGAATACAACCGAGTGCAGGGCGACTGGGTTCACCCCCTTCCGCCTGTTATACGGATCGGAGGCCATGACTCCGCAAGAAATACAGCATGGGTCACCTCGGACAGTCGCGTCGGCCGTCCCAGACGTAGACGAGCCGACTTCGAAGGATCTCATCGACGGAGACCGTGTCTTCGCTCTACAGGCTCTGGACAAATACCAAGCCCAGACAAAAGCATGGCGCGACCAGGCAGTCATCCCAAGGGAATTCAGCGAAGGGGACCTCGTCCTCGTCCGGACAGCTCGAACGGAGTCCAGAGGCAAGCTGGAGCCCATGTGGGCGAGCCCTTACATTGTCAAGTCGAAGGCCTCCCCCAGCGCATACAGGCTTGCAACGCCAAACGGCGAAGACTTAGAGCATTCCTGGAACATTGATAATCTGCGCAAATTTTTTGTTTGACTCATCAGGGCCAGCTCGCCCTTGTAATTTGTAAAAACAATTTTGTTCTGGCCCGCACTCTTTTCCTCCTGGGGGGTGAGGTTTTTAACAAGGCGGAGTCATGTAATATACAAGAGAAAAATCCCCCGCAAAATCCACGTCGAAACAAGACCGCACAGACGGTCTTCGATATTCGACTAATACGAAGTCACCGCGAGGTCCAGCGGCAGCTGCCCTCGCGTGCGACAACTCCACGCAGAAGTCGCCTAAGGGTGCAGCCGGACTAGCACAACAAGTGCGAAAAATCGAAGTCTTCCACGAAGACTATCCGCGCAGAAGTCGCCTAAGGGTGCAGCCGGATTAGCACAACAAGTGCGAAAAATCGAGGTCTTCCACGAAGACTATCCGCGTAGAAGTCGCCTAAGGGTGCAGCCGGATTAGCACAACAAGTGCGAAAAATCGAAGTCTTCCACAAAGACTATCCGCGCAGAAGTTGCCTAAGGGTGCAGCCGGACTAGCGCTACAAATGCGAAAAATCGGGGTCTTCCACGAAGACCACCGGTACAACAATCGCCTAAGGGTGCAGCCGGGCTAGCACAGTAAGTACAAAAAATCCTAGTTTTCCGCAAAGACTATCCTTGCAGAAGTCACCTCAGGGTGCAGCAGGGACAGCGCAACAAGTGCGACGAATCGACCATAATGGTACAGCCGGACGAAGCCTACCGAATGCAAAAACGGCTACACCAAACTGTCCGCACAAGGACCCACTACATGCGCACCAGACCAACATAACAAATACACCAGGCCAAACACATAACGCCCTCGCGAACATAGCCGAGTGTGCAAAGGCACACAACCTCATCATACAAGCCATTACATATTTATAAGCGAGGGCATCACACTCTACATCGGCTCAACCTTCGGAATAATTCCCATCTCCCTATAGTTAAATAACATTATCCTAAGCTCTTCACCTGCAAAAAGGCTGCACAACTCCCCCTCACCTGCACTCACAGCGGCCGGCAAGGATAACAGCTCCTGCCTGCCAGCCCCACTCACACGAAGCCGGCCACCGTCCACCTCGCTCACTCTACGCTTCGCGACCGCCCTTCGCCGCCTACGCCCAGCACTCGGACCAGGCACAACTTCAGCCTCCGCAGCATGCGGTGAAGCCTCCGCCGCTGCCACAACCAAGGCCGCAAAATAATCCAAGTCCTCATCCGACGACTCTTCGGTCCACTCAACAGAGCTCCCAGAATCACCAAACTCGGAAAATTTAGGTGCAGACTCATCCGATTTATTCCCATCATCCACTGTCGAAGCCGCCAAAAGATTAGCAGTAGCGGTTGCGTGCGCAGGCCCAAAATCCTGAACCTGCGTAGCAACCAAGGTTCAGCAACAATATCCAAAATTTCCTAACTACCCACACCCACTAGGCCACCTGCGAAGACCCAGCCGTCGCGAGAGCCTCCGCTGTCGCCTCCGCAGCCACTGTCACAGGATCCTCAGCCCTCGGCGCAGCAGTTGGCGACGGGCCTCCGCCGGCCGCAGCGGCTGCAGGGGCATCGGAAACGCCTTCGGCGATTTTCGGGGGTGGCTCCAGGGCGGCCTCAGGCACAGCCGCCGCCGGGTTCGACTCCGGGTCAGGCAGCGCGCTGTTCAAAGCCCCGAAATCATCCACCCTCTCGCCACGCGCCGCCTGAAGACACAGCACACGAATTCAGCAAACCCATACATAGCCCACATTCAACAAACACCAAACAAAAGCCAAACATTATCTGACGCCTCGCCGTCTCGGCCCGCTCCCTGACCACCTCTCGACCGTGGGGGCCCCACATCCGGTCGTAGAGGGCTCCGACGGATTCCTTCACTATGGGGTCCTCAACCTTGTAGATATCACGCTCAAAATCCTCATCAGCTTGGTTGAAGACCTCATAGTGCCGGCACCCTTCGCGAGAGAGTGTGTTCATCGCCCCTTCGCAGGTAACCAGGGAGGCATAAGACATGAACCCCTCCACGATGGTGGGCAGCGCCTGCAACTCCTCCTGTACCCACTCAAGGCAGCGAAGTCCGGCCTCTCGGTCCGGCACTTCAAATTCACCGGTCCGCGCGCCCACCTCATGGTATGAATCCATAAGCTGTTTGCGTGTTCGCTCAGCCTCCGTGCGCGTCGAGGCCTCGGCCCTCTCCACACGAGCCTGCAGCGCGCTGAGCCGCTCCTCCAACTGCTCGGCGCGCTGCTTGGCAAGGCTGCCCTCCGCCCGTGCCAAATTGGCCTCCGCCTGCGCAGACTGCGCCTTGGCGAGGGCCTCATTGGCTTCCTCCCTCTCCTCCGCCAGTTGGCACCGGAGGGCAACCTTCTCACCCTCCAACACGGCCACCTTATCCGCCAGCTTGCGGCATTTACTGTCGGCGGCCGACTTCTCCCGGACGGCGTCAGCATGTTGCGTCCGAAGTCTCTCGACTTCAGCAGACACAACTGCCGTCAGGGCCCCCGATGCCGTGCGGTCAGCGAAGTCAGCCGCCTACAAGACACACATAAGACCACCGCCCCAGCAAAGCCGGTAAAAAACCAAAGTCCAGTTCCATGTACCTGACTTAGTGCCTCCTTCAGCTCCTTCAGCCGGCGAGACACAGCACCCGCCTCGTCCCTGACTGCGGCGAGCGCCTGAATCTCGCCACCGGCACTAAAAGCACCGCCCTTCGCCCCGGCAGACGGAGCAACAACAAGTTGGCCTTCGTCCGACCCTACAACATGTCAACTTATTAAAAAAATTCAAGCCAGCGACTTACCAACAAGATAATCTTCCACACTAATATTGGTGGCGAAGTCGGCAATGCACTTGTCCGGCGGCGGCAGCTCCTCCGCCGCCTTCGCAGCCTCCGGCACCCCGCTGGGCGCAGGGGCGGCCTTCACAGATTTGGAACCACCGGCGGCAGCCGCCTTCACAGCCTCCGGCGCCCTGCTGGATGCAGGGACGGCCGACTTCGCCGCCAGCGGCGGAGGGCCTCCGCCGGGGGCAATAGCCTTCGCAGCCCCCCGCTGCCTCTTCGGTCTGGCTTCATGCAGCCTGACGACCGCCTGGCGCTTCTGTGCGGCTCCCCGGCGATCCTTGTCCATCACTGCCGACACAACAGCAGCAATATTCCGCCCGTAAGGAAACACTTTCCAATCACGAACCATGCGAGATGTAAAAAAGTCTTCGCCGGCCGCGCGGGGGATAGGAACATTCTTAGGCCACCAACCCCCGGTAACCCTCAGCATCTGCGCCGAAGACTCCCGGAGCTCGGGCGAAGACATCCTTCCCCCCGGGGCCGCGCATGTCCTCATCAATTCTCTAGCAAAACCATCGGAAACTCCAAGTCCCCCCACAGCAGTACCTAGTTTCCTCTTCTTAGAGGACAGGGCGGCCGCCGGCGCGGGGTCGTCTCCAGACTCTATCACCGGTTTCTTCCCGCGACGATCCACGTCGTCTTGGCCGGGGTAACCGCCATACGGCAGACGATTCAACTCAAAAACCCTGTTCAAGCAGTCATTTGACCCGCGAATGTCCCAGCTACGCTGACCCTCTGTCCTCGGCATGTACCGACCAACGATCTGCACCGCCCCATCCTCCACCTCACACACAAAGGCGACCGGATCGTGGCTATGCAGATCCAGTGCGAAGGCAGGACTTCGCACCAGCTTCCCACCATGGGACGGCATCTGGCGAGGGCACACTTCGCCCAGCGCCCAGCCACGCGCCAAAGGCCATACCCCGAACGCCACAAACTCCTCAACCAAATCGCGCCCGCTGCTCAGGCCGGCGGCGCACCGAAGGGCCCCTTCGTCCGCATCATCCTCCGCCACCGCAAAAGGCGGGTATGCTGAGTAAAAATGCGAGCACATCTCAGACACAGGGAGCCCCGGAAGGTCTTCGACTGTACCCTCCGCGACGTAGAACCAAAACTCATGCCAATTACCCCACTTATTGCGGGCGCAAGGAACCAACTCAACTACCTCCATCGTGGTCTTGCCGGTCTTCGACGTAAACGTACAAGACCCAAACTGCGCTACTTCATTTCCAATCATCCTCTTCTGCCAGTGCAGGCAATAGTACTTCACGAAGACTTCGACTGATGGCTGTCCGCCGTACGAAGTCATCGCCCAGACATACTTCGACAGAGCCACCACGGCATTCGGAGTCAGCTGATGGATCTGAACGTTGAATCTGCGCAGGACTTCTCCAACGAATCGGTGCGCAGGCAGGCGGAGACCAGCGGCAAAGAACGCCTCGAACACAACCAACTCGCCTTCCGGCTCGGGGACTTCCTCCGTCCCCGGGACACGAGCGACTCTGCCGCCAAAGTAACCCAACCGCTGCATATCTTGCACGCGGACTGACAACATCCGCGACACAACAAAATCCACAGTATCGCTGGCGCGCAACTCCTCCACCGCCAAAGTACTCAGCGTCCCCTCAGACGACGCGTCGGCCGGCGGCGTAGCGGCAGTAGAAGAAGAAGAGGTCGGCATCGCTAGGTACCGTCGGCGGCGGCGGGCAGTCTGCTTCACTCGAGTCAGATCTCCGGCGAACAAGAGCAAGGGGGGCAGACGAGCAGCAAGACGGTGGAAAAGGCGGCTAGGGTTTTCACGAAGCGCGGAAAGATATGGTTCAAAACGCGCCGCCCCCCGCCCCCTTTTATACACAGGGCGCGGCGCTTCGGGAAACCCGCAGTCCAACAGTACGGCGTCAATCAACGGTCATGTCAAAAACCCCCGGTCATGTCAAAAACCCCCGCGGAACCACTTCGAGCGAGGGCAGCATCTCCGCCATCAACCGACGTCTTCGGCACCAGATGACTTAGTCGAACTGGTCCCTCGGAGGGCAAATGTTGGGGCGAAGGCGAAGGCGAAGACGCCACCCTTCGCTCGAGGCCTTCGTCGCAGCCGTTGGTCCAACAGAGACAAAACAGGCAGGGGACACCCTTCGCCTCATACGACATCGGACGAAGACCTGTGACGAGGTCATCCCTCCATGCGGCCTCGTCCAGCATGGGGGTCCACGTGCGATCCGGCCCATTGTAACGGGCCCTGCGTGGCCGCTGCGTGTTACGGGCCTAATTTGTAAAGGCATCCCTGTAATTACAGTCTGTAACCCCGCTTTATGGGAATATTCCCGGGATAATCTGGGTGTCTGAGGGCACATGCGTCCTTAACACAAGACGCCGGGCACTCAGGTACCTATAAATACCCCCGCACAGTGCCCTTGAGAGGCTGGATGAACAGAGCTTTTGCCATCACGTGCTGAAACCCTGTTTGCGCTATTACTTCCCCCCCCCCCCCGTTGGATCAACTAGCCCTTGTGTGCAAGTTCCAACACCCGGTTTAGCTCATTTGAAAAATTTTAGCTTCACCACTAATCGAGCCGACGCTTTTTAAAGGAAGGGGATGGATACCCAGGCCACCACACTTCGACGACACTAACTTCCCATATTATAGCGCTAGAATGACTTGTTACCTAGAAGCGGTTGATCTAGGTGTTTGGAGAGTCACTCGTGACAGGATGAAACCATCTAAGAATCCCTAGAAGCTTACCATGGTTGACAAAAAAGAAATTCATTTGAATGTTAGAGCCAAAAATTGCTTGTAAGAATCTCTTAGCATGAAAATTTTCAATCAAGTTTTTACCTCAAAAACTTTTAATGAGATTTGACTAAAATTGCATGAGCTCCATGACGGCACATCTAATGTCCGTGAGCAAAAACATTGCCTAGTCTTAAATGAGTATAAATCTTTTGTTATGAAAGAAAATGAGCTTGTTAGAGATATGTATTATCGCTTAAATATTGTGTCATTAATGAGCTCAACTCTATGAAAGAAAATGAGCTTGTTAGACATTGCAAAGAAGATCATCTCCCTACTACCACAATAAAGATATGGGAGCATCATCACCATCCTTCACAACCTCGAGGACTTGAGCCAAATGACCTCAAATATTGTGATTGGAAAAATTACGGCATTTGAGATGTCACAGAAAAAAGGTCAACAAGAGGAGCCAACTTCTTCAAATGCATATGCTTTTGCATGTGATGAACACAAAAAGATGAAAGGCAAGAAGAAGGCTCCAAGCTGAAGTGAAGAAGAGGAGGAGGAAGAAGATGATGATGAAGACGATCAACCCTCAACATCATCCTCCGAGGACGAAGAAACAGTCTGACATGTCAGAAAGGTAATGGGGATGATTCGCAAGATTAATCTAATGGGTGTGCCTTTGCAGGTCGAGGATCTTCTGTTTAACATTGACAGGAAAAAGCAAAGAAAGAGAGGATGCTTTGCTTGTGGGGAGAAGAGACACTTCAGAGACAACAGTCCAAATAGGGTAGAACCCACAAAGAGGAGGAGCAAAGGCCAGGCACTCACAAGTGTCAAGACTTGGGATGACTCTTCAAGCGAAGATGATCCTCCAATGACTCGTAGCCACTGTTCTTCATCACGCTCTTCATGGTCATCTCACAAATGCCTTATGGCAAGAGGTAAAACAAGTATCTCATCCTCTAGTGATGAAAGTGATGATGAGTGTGATGAATAGGGAAAGCCCTCCTTAGATGAACTTGCGCATACCATTAAGTTTTTTGAGGATGTTTGCATTAAAAAAGGCTCAACGTAAAACTTCAAAACATAAGTTGATTAGCTCTCAAAATGATTATAAATGTTTGCTAGAAAAATTTGAAACATTTGCAAATTTGAATTGTGTGCTAACAACTAAAATTGAGCAATTAGGGTCTAATGCTCCATCCTCAACTACCGATGATAGCCTTATAAAAAAGAACAAAAACTTAATGCAAACTTAGCTAGCTCTCAAGAAGCTATTGAAAACTTGCCAGAGAAAATGGAAATTCTTGGCATACATAATAATGAGCTAATTAGTAAGCTAGAGAGCATCGGTAGCACCCCAGGAGCATCTTTAGTTGAAATTCTTGGAATTATTAAGGAAGATGCTTCTACGTCTTGCTTTGATTTAATTGATGATTCTAATCCCTGTAATCAAGTTCTTGTTAAGAATGTTGTTATAGAAACATGTTCGGATGAGATTGCAATGGAGAATGAGAAATTAAGGCAAGAGGTGGCTCGCCTAGAGAAGGCTTTGTATGACAAGAAAGGCAAAGCCAAATAAACCCAACCTCCTCAGGATAACACCACTGCAGTAGTGAACAAGCCTGTGGAGGGAGAAACCATGGTTTGTAGGCTATGCCACAAGGAAGGCCACAAGTCTTACCATTGCAAGGCGAAGACCGGGGATAAGCAAAAGCAAAAGCCAACAAGCAAAACCTCCAAAACATACATCAACAAGGTGGACAAAAAGGCCGGTACACCATATTTGATCAAGAAGAAAAAGAATGGAAAGGTGATAGCAATCAAGGCCAATAAGCAATCCAACAAGGGAAAGGGGGCCAAATGCATCTGGGTGCCTAAGGATATTACCTCAACCATGAAAAGCACCAAGAAGGGTTGGATCCCAAAAGGGAAGTGAGAAGTCCGAAGGACTTTCGGGGAATTTGGAGACTTGGCAAAATTACGATGTATATCATGGGATGCATCATATTGGATCATGTCTATTGCCAAGTGGGTTAGCGAATACTTTGGATCCAAATTCCCCACCCATGACTAAGGTAATTAGATTTATTGTATTTCCTGTTTTTGGATATACGTATCTATTTTCTCATATCTAGTTTTTACCATTGAAAGGGAATGTGCCCTTGGGCCATTTCTATTTAGTTTTGGTGATTAAATGCTCAACACATTGTGTTTGGACTAACATAATCTTGTATGAGCAATGAGTACAAGTAGTTAAAGCAAACTGAGAATTGAAAGTGGGCATACTACAAATCAATTTGGTACCAAGTGAAAAAGGCAAGATCCAAACACTTAGTGTTTGGGACTATGTGAAGTCAAGTCAAAATGATAAAAAGAGAATTGAAAAGAAAAAGAGAAAGTTGGACTCTTCTGCGTAGCACCGGACGATCCGGTGCCACCTGTGACGGAACCTCCCAAGTTATTAGGCCCACCTACAGTTGTCCTTGTCCAATGGACCTTAGACAACCCTGTAGGTGCCCCTAAATCACTTGACAAGTTCGGTATCTGCTTTTCTTACCTTTCCCAAGAGCGTTTCACCCGTCACGCAGACATTACAAGCATCGGATTTACGAGAATGCGGAAGTAATTACATGAACTTACCTTTATTTTAAAAGTAAGACAAAGTTATATATTACAGACCAGGATATAACCTATGAGTGCATAGTATTATTATTACAAAACCAAGGGAGGCAAAAACCCCTCCCGATAAGTATCAAACAAGAGTTCTTATGGAGGATCCTTTCCTCCCACAGCTTTACTCCTGGTGTTCTTCCTTCGGTACCACCTTAGAACAGAAGCAACAAAAGTTTGTCGCTTCTTCACCTAAAAACAACGGGGAATAAAACCCTGAGTATGGAATTACTCAGCAAGTCTTACCCGACTAAAGAAAAGACTCTCAAGGGTATGCTGGCTTAAGGGAGTCAAGGTAAGGCTTATCAATAATCAAAGACTCTGTTTTGCAGAAATGCTTACTAAAGTGGATCCTTAAAAATCCAATTTTAATTTGTCAGGTTAAGTAAGATTACCTACAACTAGAGTTCTTTCTACCCTAGTTCAAGCACTTGACCTGCACTAGTCAATTTCTTATCAACCCTTCATCTTCACTGGAGTTCTACGTATAGGTTAGTGACCAAGTCTTCATAACCGCAAGGGTACGGCGATCCGAATCGATTATACTCAGCTGAGGATCTCCAATCACACGACATATGTAGCACTTAACCCTTGCATATGTCAACTCGCCACCAGGGTTCTTAAGACCAGATTAGGTTCACGCCAACCGAGAGCACAGATACACCACCGTCCAGCCTCTTGCCACGGAGGGTACACGCTACTCTTGCCATCTCTCCACTCCCATTGCGTGGTATCTTATTCTGGTATTAGTCTGCCTGAGGCAAAGCTTACCCATGACGAGGCATGTGAACAGTTAAAGGGTCCTCGGTCATCAAGCCTACATCGACACGGTCCTTAATCAACTCAGACAGAGACACTACACCGAGACTCCTTTCTCGTGCAAGTCACCCGCCTGGTCTTAGCTTAATCATTTCAAACCAAAAGTTTGGTACCTGGCAGAGGTACATCTTTTCTGATGTTGAACTCATCACGGCCATGATGGATCCACCATCAAGCTTTATTTTCGAAAACAACCCTCCCACTTTTGCCACGTCATCTTTTGCAAAAACAAAACATTTTGTTTTTCTAAGGCAAGGCTAAGCATCAAAAATCTTTTTGTAAAACAGGGATTTCAAGGAAGGTAATCAAATTCAAGGAAGGTAATGCAGGAATTGTTTTAGCAATCAACTCCTATCACCTAATGCTTCAAGTAAGTGAAAAAGATTTTTAAAACATAAGGAGGTGGCAAATGCACCGGGGCTTGCCTTGGTTTACAGGTGATTCAGGCTCCGATCCACAGATATCAAAGTAAAAACAATTTCCTACCTGATGTTCCGCAGGTGGTGGTGGTGAAGTCTTCTCTTCTTCTACTTCAACTTCTTCCTCGTTTTCTAAATATAACCATTTATATATATAAGAATGAATGCCATGTAATGCTCATGAGAGTGCAAAGATAATAAGAGTTTATTATCTAAAGTCTTGAATACAATTTTCCTTCATGGAACTCCGAGAACTTAGGGTTTCCGGAGTCAATAGTGAAGTTCAAAGAGCAAGGGGTGGGGGTTTTGGGTTCTAATTATCAAACAAGGTCCAAATCATACCAAAATCTACCCAAGGCTTCTAAATATTATATAAAGGTCATCTAAAAAGTTTGGAGATTTTTGGAATTATTATCTATTTTCTAAAAATCCAGAAACAATGTTTTAAGCTATTTTAAATGCTCCAAAATTCATTATTTGATCTAAAAATCATGAAACTATTTTTAACAAATTATATGGAAAATTAGGAATCTAGGAAAATTGGTTTGACATTTTTACCACTTTTCTACAATTTTCTAGAATTTCTTTAGCTCTGGCTGAAAAGGAAAAAGAAAAGAAATGAATAGGTCTGGATCGAAATCGGCCCAGGTCGGCCCAACTACGGGTGGAAACGTGCCTGCACATGCCCGCGCAGGCGACTATGTAGAAAGGCCCCTGGTGTTTTGACTAACCAGAACTGGGTTCGCTGCACTATTGCTATGAGTCGCTGACAGTTTACATAGGGGTCCCCCGACTTCTGTTTCTTCACCAGATAAACCCCTAGCCACGGCGTGCTCGCCGTCGATCACCGACGTGGCGTGGACTGGCCCAATCCAGCGACGGCTACCCTAACTAGCTACGGGGTGAACACTACTGCTTCCAGACGACCTAGGAACGAGCTTCGCTTTGATGCGTATACGCAGAGGATGTTCTACCCACACGCATGGCGGAACCCGCGACGTCGAGACTGCGTTCCCAATCACACATACCTAAATTGGTTAAATGGGTGTCACAATAGGCTTCCTGGGTATGCAGAACTACTGAAACAATACTTGAGATGGATAGAACCTTACCAGAGTGGTCTAGCCACGGAGCGCGGCGAACTTTGGCTTGCCGGCGACAGAGGAAGGGGAAAACTAGTGTCGCGGTGGCTCTGGGTGAAATTGGGGGTGGAGATTGAGGCTACACGGCCATAAAGGACTAGATTTTCACCATACACTACCAATTTTGGGAAAGGTGGAGAAAATTCCGCAAATTTGGACTTCGACTGAGCTCACTGGTGCAGAGGTAAACACCTCGCCATGGTCTGTGGTGCTTTTTATAGCCACAGCGAGCCGGCTAATGATCTGCGGCCGCGGATAGCATGGCAAACGCATGCCAACCACGTAGAGGAGATGCACAGTGAGGGAAATTGAAGCATGTGTGACAGTGCGGCGAGAGTTAACTGAGTCACGGTGGCTGCCGGTGAAGATTCCGGTTGGGCTTGGGAGATGGCGCCACGTACGAGTTATCCCTTCCCGACGTTATCCACTCCATACCGCGCACGAATCAGGACGGCGGCAGCACGAATCTACACGCCAAGAGGTCGCTGGCGGTGAGGTTGCTGGCGGTCTGATCCACTTCAGCTTACTGTACCATTGCACAGCTTCATCAGTCGATCTGACAGAGCAGGTTTGGCGTTGATTTACTCCCAATTTTGTGTAGTGACTGGACCAGCTCTCTGTACCAAAGTTATAGCTTAATAAACCAGCTCTAACTTTGTTACATGGTGCACCCACAAAAGGTCACAGGATCTTACCCAAAATCGAACACTAAGTTCATCCAATCTCACCGTCGCTGAAAATTCAGACTTAAAATGATCTAACAGCCCGACTTTGGGTCTGATTATCTCCAATTTCTTCATAACAACTATGCTTACACTCTTAAACAAAGTTGTTCTCCTTTGATAGGTTTACAAATTTGATGTGGTGACCTAGGGTAAATTCTCACTAATTTGGAAGATACAAGGGCTCAAAGTTGAATCAATCACACTGAAATTCAGACTTCATCAAAAGGGTCAAGTGTGGCTCTTTTGCACATAAGTCCAAATCTCAAGTTTTGGATTGCAAAACTTCATGATTGTGAACCATATGACTTAAGATGCTTTAACTTCATAGTTTTTGCACTTTAATCCAAAAGTGCACTAATTTTGCACTTAGCCCCCTAGGGTTTAGGTTTAGGGTTTTTTCCAGGGTTTCAATTAGAGTTTTTGGTATTTCAAGGGTATGAATGCCACTTAGATCCATCCTTAGTAATATTTTATGATCATTTTACTTAAGCTTTAGTGTTTTCCCTATTTGGGTCTTGTTTTACCCTTCAGATCCCTGTTCATGGTTAAGTATCCTATACTAGGGTCTTATTTGCAAAATGTCATAACAATACAACTTGTTTGAAATTTTTACCTAGTGAATACATCCTAGGTGTATCAAACATATGAAATGCTAATGCTGATGGTGTCATGCTCAAGTTTTAGTAAAAGTAACACCAGGGGTGTTACACCACCCACCGGACAGTCCGGTGCATGGCTCGGCCGAAAGGGTTGCTCTTGGGAAAACAAGACTTCATCGACTATAATTCACCAGAAAGTCCGCGCAGAGCGCCGAACAGTCCGGTGTGCCAGCCGGCCAATGGCTAGTTGACACATCAGCTGAATCCAACGGTCAACATGTGCAATGAAGTTGTTGAGCTCTTCCTGCATGGCCAATACTCAGTCCGGATCCTACAAGGCTTCTTCTATCCTGAAAGGCTCAATAGAAGAAACAAACGAGTAATGCTCACAAAAATTAGCTAAACGTGAGCGAGTGGTTACTCCCTTGTTGATATCACCCAGAATCTGATCTACTGGATGATTTCTTTGAATCGTTGACCGGACTTGAGTTGGAGGAACTTGTAACACATCTTGCTCCTTATCCTGTTCTTCATGTGCTCCCCCTTGATCTAGCCCTTCATCTTGAGGTAGATGTTCCTCATCTTTAGTTGGGGGATGCACCAATGTAGAGGAAGAAGGTTGATCTTGCTCTTGTTGTTCCTGCGGTCGCACATCACCTATTGCCATTGTTCGCATTGCGGCTGTCGGAACCTCATCTTCATCTACATCATCATGATAAACTTTCTCTCTTGGAGAGCCATTAGTTTCATCAAATACAACATGGCTAGCGACTACAACTAATCCTGATGATTTGTTGAAGACCCTATATGCTTTTGTATTTGAGTCATAACCTAGTAAAAACCTTTCTACAGCTTTGGGAGCAAACTTCGAATGCCTACCTTTCTTTACCAAGATGTAGCATTTGCTCCCAAATACACGAAAATAGAAAACAGTGAGTTTGTTACCGGTTAGGAGTTCGTATGATGTCTTCTTGAGGAGGCGATGCAGATAGAGCTGGTTTATGGCATGGCAAGCTGTATTCACAGCTTCCGACCAAAACCGCTCAGGCGTCTTGTATTCTCTAAGCATAGTCCTCGCCATGTCAATTAGTGTCATGTTCTTCCTTTCTACCACACCATTTTGTTTGGTGTGTAGGGAGCGGAGAACTCGTGCTTGATGCTTTCCTCCTCAAGATATTCTTCGACTTGAAGGTTCTTGAACTTAGATTCATTATCGCTCCTTATCTTTTTCACCTTTAGCTCAAATTCATTTTGAGCTCTCCTTAAGAAGCGCTTTAGAGTTCCTTGAGTTTTAGATTTGTCCTGCAAAAAGAAAACCCAAGTGAAGCGGGAAAAATCATCAACAATGACAAGACCATACTTACTTCCCCCAATACTGAGATAAGCAACGGGCCTGAAGAGATCCATATGTAGGAGTTCCAGTGGTCTTGATGTTGTCATCACATTCTTGCTTTGATGAGTACTTCCCACCTGGTTCCCTGCTTGACACGCTGCACAAGATCTGTCTTTCACAAAACAGACGTCGGTTAGTCCTAACACATGTTCTCCCTTTAGAAGTTTATGAAGGTTCTTCATCCCAACATGTGCTAGACGGCGGTGCCAGAGCCAGTCCATATTAGTCTTAGTGATTAAGCATGCATCTAGATCGGCATTCTCTTTTGAGAAATCAACTAAGTAGAGCTTGTCGTCCAATACACCCTTAAAAGCTAATGAACCATCACTTCTCCTAAAGACAGATACATCAATATTTGTAAATAAGCAATTATAACCCATATGGCATAATTGGCTTACAGACAACAAGTTGTACCCAAGCGATTCTACTAGAAACACATTTGAAATTGAATGCTCGGTTGTGATGGCTATTTTGCCTAAGCCCTTAACCTTACCTTGGTTCCCATCTCCAAAGATGACAGTGTCTTGGGAATCTTTGTTCTTTACATAGGAGGTGAACATTTTCTTCTCCCCCGTCATGTGGTTTGTGCATCCGCTATCAATAATCTAGCTTGAGCCCCAGATGCATAAACCTGCAAGGTAATTAAGCTTGGGTTTTAGGTACCCAACTCTTGTTGGGTCCTACAAGGTTAGTCACTACAGACTTTGGAACCTAGATGCAAGTTTTGTCTCTCTTGCACTTAGGTTCCAAACTTCTAGCAACTACTTTATCATTTTTGCATGTAAGAACAAATGAAGCATCACATGTTTGATAAAACATAGTCGGTCCAGTTGATGCTCTCCTAGGCGCATGAGACGCAACATGATGGCGCCTAGGCCTATTTCTACCATGAGCATATGAAGAGCTAGATGCAAACATGGCATGAGAACTAAATGCAGCATCATGACATACATGAGAAACAACATGATTATAACACCTATTATGATGAGCAATACTAGTAATTCTCTTGTCATAAAGATAGGCATGGTTCTTTTTAGAGGTACTAGACATGGGAGCCTTCCCTTTCTCTTTGTTGAGATTGGAAGTCCTTTGGCTTGTTAAGTTCTTGGTTTCCTTTTGGAAACCAAGTCCATCCTTAATAGAGGGGTGTCTACCAATGGTGTAGGCATCTCTAGCAAATTTTAATTTCTCATAATTATCCTTGCAAGTCTTAAGTTGAGCATTAAGACTTGCGACATCAATGTTTAGATTGAGAATTGTAGAGACATGTTCATTGCAAGCATCAATATCAAAATCTTTACACCTATTGCAAATAACAAAATGCTCTACACATGAACTATACACATTTAATTTTTCTAGCTTAGTGTTTAAATCATCATTCAAATTTTTGAGACTAGAAATAGAATCATGGCAGGTAGACAGCTCAAAAGACAATATTTCATTTTTCTTAATTTCTAGAGCAAGAGATTTTTGAACATTAATAAATTTATCATGTTCGTCATACAGAATATCTTCTTGCTTTTCTAGCAACCTATCCTTTTCATTAAGAGCATCAATCAATTCATTTATTTTATCTACCTTAGTATCTAATCCTTTAAATAAATCACTATAATCTACTTCATCGTTAGAAGATTCCTCATCACTAGAAGAAGTGTACTTAGGTGTATCTCGTATATGTACCTTCTTCTCCTTAGCCATGAGACACGTGTGTCGTTCGTTGGGGAAGAGGAAGGATTTGTTGAAGGCTGAGGCAGCTAGTCCTTCATCATCGGAGTCGGATGAAGAACAATCGGACTCCCATTCTTTTCCAATGTGTGCCTCGCCCTTTGCCTTCCTGTAGTTCTTCTTCCTTTCCTTCTTCCCTTTCTTTTCTTGTGCCTGGTCATTGTCATTATTGGGACATTGTGCTACGAAATGACCAGACTTACCGCACTTGAAGCAGGAGCGCTTTCCCCTTGATTTGTTCTTGTTGGGATACTCCTTGCTTTCCCCTTCAAGATGATGATCAATAACGGTAAATGACCATAGCATGAGTCGGACTACGTCATGATCTGTCCATCTTGTACTCCCATAGCTTCAAATCTTGTTGACAAGGGTCTTGAGCCTGTTGTAAGTTTGAGTTGGCTCCTCTCCCCTTATCATGGCGAACCTCCCTAGCTCGCCCTCCACAAGTTCCATCTTGGTGATCATACTGGCATCATTACCCTCGTGAGAGATCTTGAGGGTATCCCATATTTGCTTGGCATTGTCCAAGCCGCTCACTTTGTTGTATTCATCCCTGCACAGAGATGCTAGCAAAGCAGTATGAGCTTGGGCATTTTTATGTATTTGCTCATTAATAAATACAGGATTATGAGTTCTATTGAAATGCATTCCATTTCCAACAATTTCCCAAATACTAGGATGGAGGGAAAATAAGTGACTACATATTTTATGACTCCAAAATGAATAGTCCTCTCCATCAAAGTGTGGGGGTTTTCCAAGTGGAATAGATAGTAAATGGGCATTCAAATTATAAGGGATGCGAGAATAATCAAAAGAATAGTTTTGATTAACCGTTTTCTTTTTCGACGAAGAGTCTTCATCATCGTCATCCCTTGGTGAAGAGGAGGAGGCGTCGCTGTCGTAGTAGATGATCTTCTTTATGCGCCTCTTCTTCTTGCCATCCATCTTCTTGTGACTTCAGCCTGAGCCAGTAGGCTTGTCGTCTTTTTGCTCGTTGACGTAGAGGGTCTCCTTCTCCTTGTCATTGATCACCATCCCCTTACCTTTAGGATCCATCTCTTCGGGCGGTTAGTCCCTTAATGAAGAGTATGGCTCTGATACCAATTGAGAGCACCTAGAGGGGGGTGAATAGGTGATCCTATAAAAATCAACACTAAATAGCACAAACTTGGATTATGAAGTGTTAGTGAAATCAAAACAAAAGTGCTATGTCTAGAGAGAAGGAGATGACTTCTTCACTTAATTGCTCTTTACAAAGTGAGTTTTGAACTTAGAGCAATTATCAAATGAGTGGAAGATCGTGCAAGAATAATAACAGGTGACACAGCTATTTTTATCCCGTGGTTCGGCCAAGTAGAACACTTGCCTACTTCCATGTTGTGGCGTCCCAATGGACGAGGGTTGCACTCAACCCCTTTTAAGCGATCCAATGATCCACTTGAATACCATGGTTTTCTTCCTTATAATAGATGTTCCCTTTGTGAGGAATCTCCACAAGTTGGAGTCTCTCACCCTTACAATATTGACCTCAAGGAAAACCACAAGTAAGGGAGGGAAAGAAACACACGCAAGAGCTTGAGTCGCAGCAATGACACGCACACAAGTCAAGAAACGAGCACACAAACATAGCACAACGAGTCTACAACTCAACAAGTGCTCAAATCTTAATCACAGTGATCCGGATGCGTGCTTGCGGTGTCTAGGGGTCTTAGGATGTTCAATGGAGGCTTGGTGTGCTGCTCCATGCGCCTAGGGGTCCCTTTTATAGCCCCAAGGCAGCTAGGAGCCATTGGATCGCCATTTGGAAGGCAATTCTTGCCTTCTATCGGTTGGCGCACCGGACAGTCTGGTGCACCACCGGATATGAACAGTGCTCGATTTATTTCCTTCTTTGGCGAAGCTGACCATTGAGCCCTCGGTCCCCTTGGCACACCGAACACTGTCCGGTGCACACCGGTACGGCCTGGTGACCATTGGCTCGGGCCACGCGTCGCCCGTTGATCGCTCTGCCGACCGTTGGCGCGGGCGCTGTTGACTCACCGGATAGTCCGATGCACACCAGACAGTCCGATGAATTTTAGCCGCAGCGCCCTCAGTGATTCCTGAGAGCAGCGAGTTCGTCGCTGAGCCAGCTTGGGCACCAGACAGTCCGGTGCACTGAAGGCTGGTGCAAGTCTGGTTGGACTTAGCCAAACTTTTCCAATCCAATCTCATTTGATTTGACAAGGTTCCTAGCACTTAGAGGAATATGTTAGTGCCAAAAACAATTCACTAATGCTAGAGTCATACCTTGATTCTTGATTTGCATCTCTTTAACACTTAGCACATATCAACTAAAACAATATGTGTTGGGCATCTAATCACCAAAACATTTATAGAAATGGCCCAAGGGCACATTTCCCTTTTAGGAATGAAGCTCTTGAAAAGGATAAGAAGAGGAATATGTTAGTACCAAAAACAATTCACTAAGGCTAGAGTCATACCTTGATTCTTGATTTGCATCTCTTTAACACTTAGCACATATCAACCAAAACAATATGTGTTGGGCATCTAATCACCGAAACATTTATAGAAATGGCCCAAGGGCACATTTCCCTTTCAATAACGAAGCTCTTGAAAAGGATAAGATATTACTTTCCTTGGTAGATAGGCTGAAATCTAACGAGGCTAAACTTGCTGCCCAAGTCGAAGTAGAAGAACTAAAGAGGAAGGTTGTTGAAGCAACCGAAAAATTTGAAGTTGAAGTGGTGAAGCATGAAATATGCGAGATCGAAAGATTGAGAGAGCAAAAGAATGCTGATGAGCTTCGTGATGCCAAAGAGAAATGTTAGGAAACATCCTTGGCCTGTGCTAAGAGTTTAAAGAACAGCTTCGCTAAGGTTGGAGCCTATTCCTCTGAGCAAAACTTTAACCGCGGTGACCCTGATGGAGTTATCCAGTGGATCAGCGGGGAAGCCAAAGCTTTTGAAGAAATTCTTAGTGATCGGGGGATTTCTGTGCCTTCGCCGGTGCTCGTGGGGCTACATCAATTCTAGAAAAGGTTGACTATGTTCATGTGAAGGCTGTTGTTCAGCCAAAGTTTGCTCTCTCAGTCGGCGACATGAAAAACCCTTCAGCCAAAGCTTCTACGCTAAGTGGAAAATTTTACTCCAAGGTATGGCTGAAGGGTGGACGAGAAGTCACCAACGAAGCCATCAGAAGAAAAGAAAAGGAAATTCATGATGCTTCAGAAGAGGCAAGAAGGAATGAAGAAGCTAACGAGTGGGCTAGGCTTATAGGTATGCATTTGTTGTGGTTTAGCTTCATAATCTGTTTTAGCTTCGAAACTAACAAACATATACTATGGTGCAGCTGAACTATCTCTGCCTCCAGAGCCCTACGATCCAGAAGTCGACCCGTTCCTGAAGGAAGCGTTCGAGACTATCAAAATTGCCAATGAAGATGTTGACGAAGCTGTCAACAAGCTGTTAAATGAGGTTGCCGAGAAGGTCCTGAAGGAAGACTAGAACTTTTTATTTTTGCTAGCTTAATGTCATTGAACATGATTCCTAGCCTTGCAAGAAACACTTGTAAACAATTTGTGTGTATATTAATGTATCATATTTATTTGTGATGCGTGAAATTTCCGTACATACCGTTTTTGAGCCGCTGGCAAAAAAACACATTACCTTCTTTTCATGCTTCACGAAGAAAAAGATTTCCCTTCTGTCGATTCAATACTGAGTATTTTGCCATGGTTGCTGCATAGTAATACTGCTGACGAAGATTCCCCCAGTGTAAAAATATATCTGCCGAAGGCATGTCTTGTGTTACGGCACATTCTTTCATGATCCGACAAGTATTTTCGAAGGAGCAATTTTCCTTTTTCTCCATGGCTTTTTGCTGATGCAAAATGATGTATGATATGATGCTATGCGATATGATATTGTCGGTGTTTTGGACCTCCGGGGACCCTCAACCGACTAGTGAATTTTATGCTGTGTGTCCCTGCCTAGATGGATTGATACAAGATGAAACACAAGAGGGAGGATGAGGCTTATATTATCTCGCACTGGGGTGCTTGTAGTAGGGGTTACAAGCTTCGCGAGAGAGGGAACGGGTCCCAGGTCTCTTGAGAGGTCTAATGCTGTGGAGAGAGGGTTTTGCCTTGAAGCGAGCCATCTAAGTTAGCCTTTTCCGCGTGCCTTGGGAAGGCCCTGGACATCTCCTTTTATAGATACAAGGAGGTGATCCAGCTGTACATATGGGGGTGTAGCTATGTGCTAACGTGGCCGGCGGAGAAGTGCTTGAGCCCTGTAGAAGCGTAGCTGGCGGTGCAGCCCCAGGTCCTGCTGACTTTTCTTTGCCTTTGTAGAGAGCTGAGGACAATCGACGTCATGGACGCATGCAGGGAATCATCATTACCTGTTACCGGAGTAATCTTGATGTGGCACCGGTCTTGTTCCTTCGTAGCCTAAGCTGGCTAGCTAGGGGTAGGATAATGTCATATTCCCTGTAGCGTAGTCGGTCTGAAGCCGTTTCGGGCGAGGCGGTGACTTCTCCCGAGGCTGAGGCAGAGGTTGAGCGAGGCTGTGACTCCTCCCGAGGCCGAGGCCGAGGTCGGGCGAGGTGGAGACCTTCTCCCGAGGCCGAGGTTGAGGCCGAGGCCTGGGTCGGGCGTAGTGATGACTCCTCCCGAGGCTGAGGCTGGGGTCGGGCGAGGCAGAGCTCCCTGTTGCGCCCGAGGCCTAACTCGGGAGAGGCCATAACTTACTGTTGTTAGTCTTACCCTTTTGGTTGCCACAGTAGTTTGAACGGGGTGAATAGTGTTGTTATCCTGTCAGAACGATCAGTAAAAGGGCGAAGTGACTGTGGTCATTTTGACCTTGCCAACTGAGGCGCGCGTGTCAGGATAAGGTGTCAGGTGATCCCCGCATTTAATGTGCACGTGATACGGTCGGTGGCAAGGCAATTTGGCCGAGATCGCTATACGACAAAGTTTGCCCGAGCTTCGCCTCGGGCGAGCCGGGGGTGTGCCCACTGTCTGAGGGAACCCTCGGGCGAGCCGTGAATCCGTTCGGGACTACTGTTCTTGCCCGAGGCTGGGCTCGAGTGAGACGGGATCGCGTCCCTTGGTAGACGAGGCTTTAACTTTGAGCCATGCTTATCAGTCTTTATGGTTTATTTTTAGAAGATGTTCTCCAGCCACTCTTAGGAGTACTGGGGGTACCCCTAACTATGGTAACCGACAGTAGCCCCCGAGCCTCAAAGGGAGTGTAGGCACTCGTTTGGAGGTTCTACCGGATTTTTGCAAGGGGACTGGCCTTTTTCAGTTGTATTTTGTTCTGATGGGTGCGCGCGAGCGCACCCGTCGGGTGTAGCCCTCGAGGCCTCGGAGGAGTGGTTTGACTCCTCTGAGGTCTTTAACGCTCTTCTTGTTACTCCTCGGTCGGCCTTGTTGTTCTTTTATGCGGCCTGGCCGCAGTCCGGGTGCATAGTCAGGCTCCGAGTTTTTAAGTTAGTTTGTCGACGCAGTCAACAATTTGGTCGTAGCCTGGTGCGAGAGCAGCCCCCCGAGTCTCTGCACGGAGCGAGAGGACGATCAAGGACCATCTCGGCTGTTTATTATACGCCCCTTCGTCGCCTTTCCGCAAGGAGGAAGGGGGGAACGCGCCATGTTACCCTTGGTGGGCGCCGAACACGGTGTTTCCAGTGAGTTGCTAACGGGTAATCCAAGCGGACGCCCAAGCCCCGTTCGATAAGGGTCGGCTAGTGTCCTAGAGGCGCGCTCCAAAAGTACCTGCAGGTGATTCGCTGGACTTGGACCCATTTGATAGGGTCCGAGGGCTCGGTGCCTCCCTTCGGTGGGATTCCATTACAAACCGTTCCCGCTGGTCTCGGAAATGTCTTAGGGTACCTCGGGAGTGTAGCCCGAGCCTTGGCCATGTAACGGACGTACCCAGGCTCATCCCTGACTCTGCATGTTCTGGGGCGACTGTCGAATCCCTCCGAGGGGCCAGCCTTCGAACCCCTGATTAGTAGGAGGGCTCAGGGACCCATTCCCTCTCTCGTGAAGCTTGTAACCCCTACTACAAGCAACCCGATGCGAGATAATATAAGCCTCATCCTCCCTCTTGTGTTTCATTTTGCATCAATCCATCCGGGTAGGGACACGCAGCATAAAATTCACTAGTCGGTTGAAGGTCCCCGTGGGTCCAAAACATCGACAGTTTGTCGGGGAGGAAATCTCCGGCCGGGTGGCGGAGTGCACCCGCCCTAAATCCTAAGATGAGGAGGGGCCTAAGCGTTTTGCTTGTTAGTCAGAAAATGGGAAGAACACAAGAACACACAAGGATTTAGAGTGGTTTGGGCCGCCCAAGCGTAACACCCTACTCCACTATGTGATGTATTGCTTGAGAGCTTGTATGAGCTTGTGAGTGTCTAAGTGAGCCTAAGATTAGATCTCTCTTGTAACGTCGCATGCCTCCCCTTTTATAGCTGAAGGGGGTATGCACAAAGGTACTAAGCCCCGACATATGGGCCCAGGGACATAAAGAACATAGCACTTGAGCTACAAACGTTCGCTGCTGGGGCAATCTCCTTGTGCCCTGACATCCGAGATCTGTGTATCCTCGGCGTGCAGGGGAAGCTTCTTGTAGAAGGGATGATGAGCACAGTGCGCCCCAACTATCGATGTTTTGGACCCGCGGGGACCCTCATCCGACTAGTGAATTTTATGATGCGTGTCCCTGCCCAGATGGATTGATGCAAGATGAAACACAAGAGGGAGGATGAGGCTTATATTATCTCGCACTAGGGTGCTTGTAGTAGGGGTTACAAGCTTCGCGAGAGAGGGAACGGGTCCCAGGTCTCTTGAGAGGTCTAATGCTGTGGAGAGAGGGTTTTGCCTTGAAGCGAGCCGTATGAGTTAGCCTTTTCCGCGTGCCTTGGGAAGGCCCTGGACATCTCCTTTTATAGATACAAGGAGGTGATCCAGCTGTACATATGGGGGTATATCTATGTGCTAACGTGGGCGGCGGAGAAGTGCTTGAGCCCTGTAGAAGTGAAGCTAGCGGTGCAACCCCAGGTCCTGTTGACGTTTCTTTGCCTTCATAGAGAGCTGAGGACAATCGACGTCATGGACGCATGCAGGGAATCATCATTACCTGTTACCGGAGTAATCTTGATGTGACACCGGTCTTGTTCCTTTGTAGCCTGAGGTAGCTAGCTAGGGGTAGGATAATGTCATATTCCCTGTAGCGTAGTCGGTCTGAAGCCGTTTCGGGCGAGGCGGTGACTTCTCCCGAGGTCGAGGCTGAGGTCGAGCGAGGCTGTGACTCCTCTCGAGGCCGAGGCCGAGGTCGGGCGAGGCGGAGACCTTCTCCAGAGGCCGAGGTTGAGGCCGAGGCCTGGGTCGGGCATAGTGATGACTCCTCCCGAGGCCGAGGCTGGGGTCAGGCGAGGCGGAGCTCCCTGTTGTGCCCGAGGCCTAACTTGGGAGAGGCCGTAACTTACTGTTGTTAGTCTTACCCTGGTGGTTGGCACAGTAGTCGGAACGGGGTGAATAGTGTTGTTATCCTGTCAGAACGATCAGTAAAAGGGCGAAGTGACTGCGGTCATTTCGACCTTGCCAACTGAGGCGCGCGTGTCAGGATAAGGTGTCAGGTGATCCCCGCATTAAATGTGCACGTGATACGGTCGGTGGCAAGGCAATTTGGCTAAGATCGCTATACGACAAAGTTTGCTCGAGCTTCGCCTTGGGCGAGCCGGGGGTGTGCTCACTGTCTGAGGGGACCCTCGGGCGAGCCGTGAATCTGTTCGGGACTACTGTTCTTGCCCGAGGCTGGGCTCGGGTGAGACGGGATCGCGTCCCTTGGTAGACGAGGCTTTAACTTTGAGCCATGCTTATCAGTCTTTATGGTTTATTTTTAGAAGATGTTCTCCAGCCACGCTTAGGAGTACTGGGGGTACCCCTTATTATGGTACCCGACAGTAGCCCCCAAGCCTCAAAGGGAGTGTAGGCACTCGTTTGGAGGTTCTACCGGATTTTTGCAAGGGGACTGGCCTTTTTCAGTTGTATTTTGTTCCGATGGGTGCACGCGAGCGCACCCGTCAGGTGTAGCCCCCGAGGCCTCGGAGGAGTGGTTTGACTCCTCTAAGGTCTTTAACGCTCTTCTTGTTACTCCTCGGTCGGCCTTATTGTTCTTTTATGCGACCTAGCCGCAGTCCGGGTGCATAGTCAGGCTCCAAGTTTTTAAGTTAGTTTGTCGACTTAGTCAACAATTATGGTCGTAGCCTAGTGCGAGAGCAGCCCCCGAGTCTCTGCACGGAGCGAGAGGACGATCAAGGATCGTCTCGGCTTTTTATTGTACACCCCTTCGTCGCCTTTCCGCAAGGAGGAAGGGGGGAACACGCCATGTTACCCTTGGTGGGCGCCGAACATGGTGTTTCCAGTGAGTTGCTAACGGGTAATCCGAGTGGACGCCCGATCCCCGTTCGATAAGGGTCGGCTAGTGGCCTAGAGGCGCACTCCAAAAGTACCTGCAGGTGATTCGCTGGACTCGGACCCATTTGATAGGGTCCGAGGGCTCGGTGCCTCCCTTCGGGGATTCCATTACAAACTGTTCCCGCTGGTCTCGGAAATGTCTTAGGGTACCTCGGGAGTGTAGCCCGAGCCTTGGCCATGTAACGGACGTACCTAGGGTCATCCCTGACTCTGCATGTTCTGGGGCAGTTGTCAAATCCCTCCGAGGGGCCAGCCTTCGAACCCCTGATTAGTAAAGGGCTTGGAGCCCGAGTGCTCTGGGGTGGTCGCCGAACCCCGCAGGGCGCAACCTTCGAACCCCTGATCAGTAGGAGGGCTCGGGGCCCATTTCCTTTGCTAAGAAGGACTCCTTCGAAATGTCTCCTTTCCTGATCCCTGCGGAGAGAGAGAGAGAGGGGGAAAGGAAGAAAGGAGATATTTCGAAACAGTGTGGCACACCTTTTTTGAGGCGGTCATCATGACGGAGGCGAAACGGCGCCCGCCCGCCTACCAGAGGAGATGTGTGTCCTGCCAGAGAGTTAATGCGACGGGACGGGCGACTTGTGGGGTATCTGTTGCGCGTGCGCGAGTCGTTCGAGGAACAAAAAAACCATTTTGCCTTCGAATTTAAAATTTCACAAGCGGTTCATCTAAAGTTTTGGGTGGATTTCGCCCGGGCCTTTATATTCCAGGAAGAGGGGCCGGCAGTGGTTCTTTACCCTGCCACTTGTGCTTGCCTTCCGCTTTTGCTTTCGCAACCTGAGAGAGTAGACAGAGAGAAGAGAAAACCGCGCACCTCGTCCCCTCCGCTTCCTCCGCTTTCGCTTGGAGATGGCTAACAAGGCGACTGTCCTTCCGCCGCGCGACCCATGGCCCTTCTCCACCGTCACTGTGGAGGATCTGTAGGCCCTCGTCACCGAGGGTTTGCTCCGTCCTCTCTCCGGCGGGCCGCATCCTGAGTGGTTGGCCCCCGAGAGCGAGGCCGACCCGACTCCACCGTCGGGGTACGTGGTCAGCTTCACCCCCTTTCATGAGCGGGGGTTTGGGATGCCGGTGAGCCGCTTCATGCGGGCGCTCCTGCATTACTATGGGGTGGAGCTTCATAACTTCAACCCCAACTCCATCGCGCAGGCGGCCATTTTCATGGCGGTTTGCGAGGGGTTTTTGGGGATTGACCCCCACTAGATCCTGTGGACCCATCTCTTCTCCACAGAATTCTTCGCCGCATCGACGGACATGAAGAAGGCTCGTATGGTGGTGTAGGCCGGCGGCTGCACCCTCCAGCTGAGGTCGGGGCGTGCACAACAGTACATCCCTGCATCCTTTGTGTCTTCGAACAAGGGGTGGCAGAATCGGTGGTTTTATCTCAAGAATGATGACAGGGTGCTGTCGCCCTTTTCTCAACGAGTGGTGACCGCCGCCGGTGATAACTGGCGCTGGGGGCCACAAGCGAGAACCAGGAGAAGCTCTAGCCCATTCTCCATGCCCTGCAGATGCTCCAAGCCGAAGGCCTCACCGCCGCGGGGGTTGTCGCCGCTATCCACCGCCGGAGGGTGCTCCAATTGGCAGAGCGGCGGTTGCGGCTTTCTGAAATGAAGCCAGGGGTTGACTTGGAAGGTTCATGGATGTCCTCGACCCCCTCTCCACCAATGACCTCCTCAGACGGATAGCGGGCATGGTGGGGAGGCTGGACGCTGGCGTCCTTAACCAGCCCCCGATGTGTCCCGACCACAGATATGTGTCCCTGGTAAGTGTCCGACCCTTCTTCCATTTTGTGTCATGTTCTTTACGTTTTTAGTCCTTACCCTTGGGATTTTCATTCATCCCCAGGGGTTGAGGAATTTTAAAATCTCCCGACCACCAGTCCCAGAGGACGCGGCGGGCCGAACCGCGCGTAGGCTCGCCGCGGAGAAGGATAAGGAGAAGAAGGACACGGAAAAGGCCCGAGCTCATGAGAGGATGCGAGCTCGGGAAGCCTTGGAGAAGCGTCGTCGGAGGCAAGCAAGGGATGGGCTCCTGTTGGAGCCGTCGACGGACACGCCCGACGATGATGATGATGATGATGATGATGATGATGATGATGATGATGATGATGATGATGATGATGATGATGATGACGAGGACGACGACATGGCGGCCTTGCTTGGCCTCAGTCTGGATCCGAGGCTGGGCCAGAGGTCGTCAAGCCAGCCTCCAGGTGGGCCGGCACCACCAGCGTTTGGGGCCGGGACGCCGAGGTCCCGGTCCAAGGAGCGGAGGCGGGCCAAGGGGGTACTCGACCCCTTGGCCGAGATAATTGGGGCGACTCCAGGGGGTCAGGTTGGACCGCACGCCTCCCAAGAGCAAGTGCCTGTGCCAGCCGTACGGGAAGTTGGTCCCTCGTCTGTCGTGACGTTGCCCGGGTAGGCTGCCCCTTCGGTGCCTCGAGTGTCCGAGGCGGAAGCGGCGTCGAAGCCGGCTACAGGACAACCCTCGGCAGCGTCTGCGGAAGCCGGGGCCCGAGAGGTCTCCCCACAGGCACGATTGGCCTTGCCCTGGAGCGGGTAAGTATCTGAGGGTACCCCTATTTCAGTCATTTTTCTGTGTGTCTTGATTTTGCCCTTTCTTTCTTTCAGCAAGTGGAGGCAGGGCTCGGCCGGTCTGGCCTCATGAAGGCCCTTAAGACGGGGCCGGCCTCTTCAGCCGGAGTTGCGGCGCGCCATGCTGGTTGGTTGGCCTCCGTCCAAGGCGCCCTCCAGCGGGGGCCCAGGAGGCATGGGCTATCATGGGGCAAGCCTCCCAGGTCAACCCCCTGTTAGAGCGGCCATCATGCCGGGGGAGGCCGTTGATGCGGTCGTGCCCTCGAGCCTACCTGCCTCGTTGCCGGCGTCGACTTCGACTCCTGCTGGGGCCGTCGCTGGTTCGCCCGTAGAGCCGCCCGTCGCCGCCGATATTGAGATGGCTGAGGTGCCTCCGCCCCCGGCTCCTTCGGTCCTGGTCATCCCCGATTTCCCCATTTTCGACCATGAGGAGGGGGCGACCGTTGTTGCCGAGGTCGGTGAGCGGAGGCTTGTCACCTTGGCCGAGGAGAGGCCCGATGCGTCGTCTGAAGAGGTACCCGATGCATCGACTGCAGAGGGACCTGACGCCTCGGCCGTGGGGCACGTAGAACCGTGGCCCATCGTGGGGACGGAGCAGCGGCCTTATCCCCACGCAGCTCAATCCCAATGAGTGGGGAGGGCAGCTGCTCGTGTTCTGGGGTCACGATACCTCGGAGCCTCTCCTTGCCCTTAATGATGAGTTGGAGGAAAAGTTGCGGGATAATTTTCGTGAATATAGCGAGGCAGCGATGAGGTCGCTTCGAATGACCATGGAAATCCTTTCTAAAGACGTTCCCAGGGTCTTCTAGGTAAGGATTTAGACGTACACCTCATGTGATTAGGGCATTCTTTGTGATATTCTATTTTCCTTTTCAGGAGCTCGCGGACATGAGCACTGCTAAGTCGCTATTCCTTCGTCGTGAGAGCAGCGTTTGGGAATCGCTGTGGTCCCAGTGGGCTGCGCTTACCAAGGCCAATGAGCGCCTCGCCCAATAGAGTGCGAGGCAGTGGACCTTCGGCTGCTCTGTGAGGAGCTGAAGTCGGAGGCAGCGGCGGCGCGGACAGAGGTGGCATCGGCACGAACGGAGGCTTCGTCGGCTCGGGAGCAGGTGGCTTCCCAGGCCGAGGAGATGCAGCAGCGGCAGCTGGAGCTTGGCCAGGTCACCAGCGAGCGGGACCAATTCTGGAGCCAAGCTGCCGAGGCCGTGAGCCGGGCTGAGGCCCTTAGGGGACAGCTGGTTGAGGTTACGGAGCGGCTAGCCGAGGCGACCGCTCGGGACAGGACCCTTTCGGAGGGCCTGGCCATGGTCGTCGGGTCTGCCTGGTCCGCCCAAGCCATGGCCTCACAGCAGCGTGCCCGGGCCAAAGGTATGTTTTGCCTGCTTTGTGATTTTGCTTTAGCTTAACTCTTCTCATGTCTGAAGAATATTGTCCGGCTGTCTTCAGGGTTCGAGACGGCTCTTAACGAGTCCGTCAAGAACTGCAAGGCGCTTGCCCAGGCGGCCGAGCAGAAGGAGGCTGACCGCACGGCCATGTCCGAGGCCATCTCGGCCTTCTGTCGGATCTTTGGGCTCGACGACGTCCCCTCGGGCAGCTCCCCCTAGAGCTGCCTACGGGCCTTGGGCGGCCACGTGTGCAGCAGACTCCGCAGGGTGCTGCACCACGGCGTTAGGCGGGCCTTCGCCGTCCTCGCTTCCCACTACGACGTGGACTTGGAGCGGGTCAGCGAGGGCTACTGCTTACCCAATGAAGAGGAGGCCGCCCTGGCCGAGGCCCAAAGGCTTGATGCGGCTGCTGAGGGTCCAGGCGCGGCGCTGGCTTCCTTTTTTGATGTGGAGATCCTTCCGCCTGTGTCGCCGTCCAAGGCCGGGCCACATTCTGCCATGGGTGGAAACGACGCCGAGGGTGCTGCTCCTCCCCCTGCCGACACCTGATCCTGTGGGGAACAGTTATTTTAAGTATGTGTATGTTTCCTACGGCCGCTGAGACCTAAACATTTTGAGTGTCAGAGTATAAAGCTGCGTTTCTTTCCTCTTGTTTCGAGCGTTGGGACTTGTTCGGTAGCAGAATCACTTATCCGAGCGCGAGTTACTTTTCGCGGAAGGTGATGAGTGAGGTATCCGTATCCCGGAGGCGTAGGAGTCCCTTGGCTCGGTCGGCCTTGCCATTCGAGGTCTCTCTCGCTCGTTTTTAGGATTCTGTTATCGATATAGTCGAAAGGCACGAAAGTCGTTTTGGTAGAAAACTTTTCCAAGGAAAATTTTGACGCAGAGGGGGTTCCCCCTTCTAGCCCCCAAGGGAGGGTCGGTTTTTGCTGAGGCAAGGCCGATCCTCCCTTGACGGTTAGACTTTTTATTTATATATGTAAAGGGACTAAGATACATGAACGACTTGAAACATTTTAAGGGTAAAAGCAACGTAGTTGGTCGATGTTCCAAGCGTTGTTGTAGACCTCGCCTTGATCGTTGGCCAGCTTGTATGTCCCGGGCTTCAAAATTTTGGCGATGATGAACGGCCCTTCCCAGGGAGGAGTAAGCTTGTGGCGCCCTCGGGCGTCTTGTCATAGCCGAAGCACCAAGTCTCCCACTTGGAAGCCTTGGGGCCGAATCCTTCGGGCGTGATAGCGTCGCAGAGACTGCTGATACCGCACTGAGTGTAGTAATGCTACGTCCCGAGCCTCTTCCAGCTGGTCCGATAAATCCTCTCGGCTGGTCTGGTTGTTTTGGTCATCGTATGCCTTTGTCCTCGGGGAACCGTATTCTAAGTCCGTGGGCAGCATGGCCTCGGCCCCATAGACTAGGAAAAACGGTGAGAAACCTGTGGCTCGGCTCGGTGTCGTCCTCAGACTCCAAACCATCGAGGGTAGCTCTTTTATCCACCGCTTGCCAAACTTGTTGGGTCGTTGTAGATCTTCAGTTTTAGTCCCTGCAAAATCATGCCATTGGCACGCTCCACCTGCCCATTTGTCATTGGGTGAGCTACGGCGGCCCAGTCCACACGGATGTGGTGGCCTTCGCAGAAGTCTAGGAACTTTTTCCCAGTGAATTGCGTGCCATTGTCGGTGATGATGGAGTTTGGGATCCCAAAGCGGTGGATGATATTTGTAAAGAACGCCACCACCTGCTCGGACCTGATGCTGGTTAAGGGTCGGACTTCGATCCACTTGGAGAATTTGTCGATGGCGACCAGCAGGTGCGTGAAGCCCCTGGGTGCTTTCTGCAAGGGACCGATGAGGTCCAGACCCCACACAGTAAATGGCCAAGTGATAGGTATTGTCTGTAGGGCCTGAGTAGGCAGGTGTGTCCGTCTCGTGTAGAATTGACACCCTTGGTAGGAGCGTACAATCATAGTGGCGTCGGCCACCACGGTCAACCAGTAGAAACCTTGTCGGAAAGCGTTTCCTACGAGGGTTCGAGGTGCTGCATGGTGACCACAAGCCCCCGAGTGTATTTCCTGTAACAGCTCTTGTCCTTGGGTGATGGATATGCATCGTTGGAGAACGCCTGAGAGACTACGGTGGTACAACTCTTTTTCATCACCCAGTAAAACGAACGACTTGGCGCGCCGAGCCAGTCGCCGAGCTTCGGCCTTGTCGAGGGGCAGCTCTCCTCAGAGGAGGTATTCTAGGTACGGGGTCTGCCGGTTTAGGTTTGGTGTCACCCCATTCCGCTCTATCTCGATGCGCAGGGCCTCACCCTCGGCGGCCAAGGGTTCCTCGGGCGGGGCTGAGGTTCCTTCGGGTTCAGGTGCGGCGTTGAGTTTGACGAATGGTTGATATATGTCCCTGGAGAAGACATTCAGGGGAACCGTCATCCGTCCCGAGGCTATTTTAGCCATCTCATCTGCAGTCTCGTTTTACCGTCGAGCAACATGGTTGAGTTCCAACCCATAGAACTTATCTTCCAAGCGCCGAACTTCGTCATGACTTGGTCAATAACGAGCTGTGAGTCACCACGAGCGTCGAGGCGCCAAACCCCTAGCTCGATGGCGATGCGCAACCCATTCACCAAGGCCTCGTATTCGGCCACGTTGTTTGACGCCAGAAAATGGAGGCGGATTACATAGCACACATGTTTTCCAAGGGGTGAGATGAAGAGCAAGCCAGCGCCTGCTCCGGTTTTCATAAGCGACCCATCGAAGTACATGGTCCAAAGTTCGGCCTGGATTGGAGCTGTTGGCAATTGGGTGTCGGTCCATTCAGCCAGGAAGTCTGCCAAGACTTCGGATTTTACAGCCTTCCGAGGGGCAAATGAAAGTGTCTCCTCCATGAGTTCCACTGCCCATTTTGCTATCTTACCCGAGGCCTCTCGGCACTGGATGATCTCCCCCAGGGGGAAGGATGACACCACAGTCACTGAATGAGACTCGAAGTAGTGTCGCAGCTTTCGTCGTGTTAGAATCACTACGTACAGTAGCTTCTGGATTTGCGGGTAACGGATTTTGGTCTCGGATAGCACCTCGCTGATGAAGTAGACTGGCCTCTGGATGAGCAGCGCATGCCCTTCTTCTCGTCTCTCGACTACGACCGCAGCGCTGACCACCTGAGTGGTTGTGGCTACGTAAATCAAGAGGGCTTCTCCCGCAGCGGGGGCACCAATACGGGTGCATTAGTAAGGAGTGCTTTAAGGTTTCCGAGGGCTTCTTTGGCCTCGGGAGTCCAAGTGAAGCATTCGGTCTTCCTTAAGAGGCGGTACAAGGGTAATCCTTTCTCGCCAAGGCATGAGATGAAGCGGCTCAGAGCTGCAAGGCATCCCATGACCCTTTGTACTCCTTTTAAACCTTTGATGGGTCCCATGTTGGTGATGGCTGCGATTTTCTCCGGGTTGGCCTCGATGCCTCGTTCGGAGACTATGAATCCTAGGAGCATGCCTCGGGGGACTCCGAAGACACACTTCTCGGGATTGAGTTTTACGCCCTTTGTTCTTAGGCACCTGAATGTTACTTCAAGGTCGGAGGCTTTCCTTGTTTTGACAACAATGTCATCGACATAAGCCTCGACCGTTCTACCGATGTGCTCTCCAAACACATGGTTCATTCACCTTTGGTATGTTGCACCTGCATTCCTCAAGCCAAATGGCATAGTAGTATACCAATACATGCCGAAAGGTGTGATAAAAGAAGTCGCGAGCTGGTCGGATTCTTTCATCTTGATTTGGTGATAGCCTGAATAGGCATCAAGGAAAGACAGGAATTCGCACCCAGCAGTGGAGTCCACAATTTGATCGATGCGAGGTAGAGGGTAGGGAACTTTTGGACATGCTTTATTCAACCCAGTGTAGTCTACACACATCCTCCATTTCCCACCTTTCTTCTTTACAAGTACAGGGTTAGCTAACCATTCTGGATGGAATACTTCTTTGATGAACCCTGCTGCCATTAGCTTATGGACCTCCTCGCCTATGGCCCTGCGCTTTTCTTCATCAAAACGGTGTAGGTGCTGTTTCATGGGTCAGGCACCGGCTCGGATGTCCAGTGAGTGCTCGGTGACAACCCTCGGTATGCTTGGCATGTCCGAGGGACTCCACGCAAAAATCTCGGCGTTTGTGTGGAGAAAGTCGACGAGCACTTCTTCCTATTTGGGGTCGAACTCGGAGCTGATCTTGACTTTCTTGCTGGCGTCGTTGCTGGGGTCGAGAGAGAGAGACTTAACTGCCTCGGCTGGCTCGAAGTTGCCAACATGCCGCTTCGGGTCGGGTTCCTCTTTGGAGAGACAATCCAGGTCGGCGATGAGGGCGTCAGACTCAGCGATGGCTTCGGCGTACTCCAAGCATTCCACGTCGCACTCGTAAGCGTGGCGGTATGTGGATCCGATGGTGATGGTTCCCTTGGGGCCTGACATCTTGAGTTTAAGGTACGTGTAGTTGGGGACGGCCATGAACTTGGCGTAACACGGTCTTCCCAACACTGCGTGATAGGTTCCTCGGAACCCGACTACCTCGAAAGTGAGAGTTTCCTTTCAGAAGTTGGAGAGAGTTCCGAAGCAGATGGGCAAATCAAGTTGCCCAAGGGGCAGAACACGCTTGCCGGGGACAATCCCGTGAAAAGGTGCTGCACCGGCCCGGATCGTGGACCGATTGACCCCGAAGAGCCCTAGGGTCTCGGTGTAGATGATGTTGAGGCTGCTGCCTCCGTCCATGAGGACCTTGGAGAGCCTAGCATTGCTGATGACAGGGTCAACGATGAGCGGGTACCTTCCTGGGCTCGGTACGTAGTCGGGGTGGTCGTCTTGGTCGAAGGTAATGGGCTTGGTCAGACCAGTCTAGGTAGACTGGCATTGCTACCTTCGCTGAGCAGACCTCCCGGCGCTCTTGCTTGTGGTGTCGAGCCGAGGCATTTGCCACTTGCCCACCGTAGATCATGAAGTAGTTGTGGACCTTCAGGAACTCTTCTTCCTTGTCGCCCTCCTTAATGTTGTTGCCTTGGTCCTTGCCATCTTCCGTCGAGGGCCCAGCCTTATTGAAGTCACGCCGGAGCATGTCGCATTCTTCAAGGGTGTGCTTGACGGGACCCCTATGATAGGGGCATGACTCCTTGAGCATCTTGTCGAACACGTTAGCCCCTCCAGGAGGTCTTCGAGGATTCCTGCGCTCGGCAACAGCGACGAGATCTGCGTCAACGGCGTTGTGTTTTGCTTGCGCCTTCTTCTTGGTCTTCATCTTCGTGCCACGCTGGACGGACGCCTCGGGGATGTCTTCCTTCTGCCTTTCTAGAGGCTGCTTATCTTTCCAGAAGATGGCTTCGACCGCCTCCTGACCAGAGGCGAACTTGGTGGCTATATCCATCAATTCGCTTGCCTTGGTGGGAGTCTTGCGTCCCAGTTTGCTTACCAGGTCCCGGCAAGTGGTGCCGGCAAGGAATGCTCCGATGACATCCGAGTCGGTGATGTTAGGCAACTCGGTGCACTGCTTTGAAAACCGTCGGATGTACTCTCGCAGGGATTCCCCTGGCTGCTGGCGTTAGCTCTAGAGGTCCCATGAGTTCCCAGGGCGCACATACGTACCTTGGAAATTTCCAGCGAAGGCCTTGACTAGGTCGTCCCAGTCGAAGATCTACGCAGGGGGCAGATGCTCTAGCCAGGCTCGGGCAGCGTCGGAGAGGAAGAGGGGGAGGTTGCGGATGATGAGGTTGTCGTCGTCCGTCCCTCCCAACTGGCATGCCAGTTGGTAATCTGCGAGCCATAACTCCGGCCTCGTCTCCCCCGAGTACTTGGTGATGGTGGTCGAGGCTCGGAACCGGGCCGGGAACGGCGCCCGTCGTATGGCCCGGCTGAAGACTCGCGGGCCTAGTGGTTTGGGTGAGGGGCTCCGATCCTCCTCACTGTCGTAGCGTCCTCCACGTCTAGGGTGGTAGCCTCGGCTCACCCTTTCCTCGAGGCGGGCTCGACGGTCGCGGCGGTGTTGCTCGTTGCCGAGGCGGTCCAGGGCTGCAGGGGTCCTGTCTCCTTTGTGCTCGGTATGGATCAAGGCTTCTCGTATGTGTCGGGAGGACGCAGCATGATGCTCCGAGGGGCATCCCCACCTTCGGGAGGCAGAGCTCTCGGCTTGTCGGACTGCGGCATTTTCCAGGAGGTCCCTGAGTTCGCCCTGGATACGTCGCCCCTCGGTGGTGGATGGCTCCGGCATTATTCGGACTAGTATCGCCGCTGCAGCTAGGTTCTGGTTGGCCCCGTTGAAGGTCGGGGGCAGCCCTGCCCTGGCGTCGTCAATAATATGGCATTGGACGTCCCGGGCTCGACGACGCGCTCCTCCGACGGGTGCTCGGCCTGCCCACTCTTGCTTGAGGTTTTGTCGGAGCTGCATAAGTCGCCCCGTTTCTTCATCGAGCTTGGCCTGCATCTCGCGGAGTTGCTCAAACTGTGTGCCCTGACCCCTCGCAGGGGCCCGGGCCTCAGCTAGCTCCCGCGAGATCTCAACGCGAGACACAGGCACAGGGGCGTCGTCGTTTCTTGGCATGCCGAGGTGGTTGTCTTCGTCGTGATCCACCTGATCGATGTGGAAGCACTCGCGAGTTGGGTCGTAACCCTCATCGTCAAGGCTGTGGCCATCGTCAGAGTAGCCAGAGAGGCAGTGGTCACATGCGGACACGAAGTCTCGCAGGGCTCTGGGATCACGGAGTTCAGAGAAATCCCAACTGAAGTCGGGGTCACCTTCTTCCTCGGAACCCGCGGGTCCGGAGGTAGAGGTGACTGTCAATAGGTCCCAAGTTGACCACATGTGGTACCCCAGAAGATCAGGATATGCCCTTGCGAAAGCGCTTGCCGAAGTGGGGTCACTTGGCGGATCGAAGCTGAATCTAAAGGGAACAGGTGGAAAACTGATGGTACCTCCTGGTTGGTGGATGGTGGTGAAGTTGCATCAGAGATGGAACATGTCGCTATCTCAGGCGCGAGACTAATGCCCGACAAGTCCCTCGCAAGGGTGCTAGCGTCATCAGTCCGCCTAGGGCTGGCACGTTGCTGGGAAGCAACACCCGTCGTTGTCCCAGGTGCGAGGATAACACCCGACATGTTCCCCGCAGGGGTGTCGGCACCGTCAACTCGCTCTGGTCCGACAGCCGACGAGGTGCTGCCTCTTGCCTGGCCATGGTTGCTCCGTCTCCCCCTCCTCCAACAAGGAGGGTGGTGGGGCAAACCTGGGTGTTCCTCTTCTGCCCCGGGGAGATGTCGTCGTCGGGTTCGCCTCCGCCGGGCGAGCCGACGACCGTCGTTGCCGTCGTGCTGCGGGGGGAGGAGTATCATGTCGTAGCTGCCGTCGGGGGACATGAACTTGAGACTCCCAAAGCGGAGCACCGTCCCGGGCTGAAGAGGCTGCTGCAGATTGTCCATGTAGAACTTAACGGGAAAGTATTGTCAACACGCAGCTGTGCCCCTACCTGGCGCACCAACTGTCGGTGTTTTGGACCCGCGGGGACCCTCAACCAACTAGTGAATTTTATGTTGCGTGTCCCTGCCCGGATGGATTGATGCAAGATGAAACACAAGAGGGAGGATGAGGCTTATATTATCTCGCACCGGGGTGCTTGTAGTAGGGGTTACAAGCTTTGCGAGAGAGGGAACGGGTCCCAGGTCTCTTGAGAGGTCTAATGCTATGGAGAGAGGGTTTTGCCTTGAAGCGAGCCGTCTGAGTTAGCCTTTTCCGCGTGCCTTGGGAAGGCCCTGGACATCTCCTTTTATAGATACAAGGAGGTGATCCAGCTGTACATATGGGGGTGTAGCTATGTGCTAACGTGGCCGGCGGAGAAGTGCTTGAGCCCTGTAGAAGCGTAGCTGGCGGTGCAGCCCCAGGTCCTGCTGACGTTTCTTTGCCTTCGTAGAGAGCTGAGGACAATTGACACCATGGACACATGCAGGGAATCATCATTACCTGTTACCGGAGTAATCTTGATGTGACACCGGTCTTGTTCCTTTGTAGCCTGAGGTGGCTAGCTAGGGGTAGGATAATGTCATATTCCCTATAGCGTAGTCGGTCCGAAGCCGTTTCGGGCGAGGCGGTGACTTCTCCCGAGGCCGAGGCTGAGGTCGAGCGAGGCTGTGACTCCTCCCGAGGCCGAGGCCGAGGTCGGGCGAGGCGGAGACCTTCTCCCGAGGCCGAGGTTGAGGCCGAGGCCTGGGTCGGGCGTAGTGATGACTCCTCCCAAGGCCGAGGCTGGGGTCGGGCGAGGCGGAGCTCCCTGTTGCGCCCGAGGCCTAACTCGGGAGAGGCTGTATCTTACTGTTGTTAGTCTTACCATGGTGGTTGGCACAGTAGTCAGAACGGGGTGAATAGTGTTGTTATCCTGTCAGAACGATCAGTAAAAGGCCGAAGTGACTGCGGTCATTTCGACCTTGCCAACTGAGGCGTGCGTGTCAGGATAAGGTGTCAGGTGATCCCCGCATTAAATGCGCATGTGATACGGTCGGTGGCAAGGCAATTTGGTCGAGATCGCTATACGACAAAGTTTGCCCAAGCTTCGCCTCAGGCGAGCCGAGGGTGTGCCCACTGTCTGAGGGGACCCTCGTGCGAGCCGTGAATCCATTCGGGACTATTGTTCTTGCCCGAGGCTGGGCTCCGGTGAGATGGGATCGCGTCCCTTGGTAGACGAGGCTTTAACTTTGAGCCGTGCTTATCAGTCTTTATGGTTTATTTTTAGAAGATGTTCTCCAGCCACGCTTAGGAGTACTGGGGGTACCCCTAATTATGGTACCCGACAGATATGATGGTATGATGCAAAATGATATTTATGCCAAAGATAAAAACCCACATAGATACACACCCAGACTATGCATCCCCTTAGGAACGACTTTGGTGCTTCTTCACCTTTTACTTAGGTGGTATCTTAGCTCAGCATTCCCTTAGGAAGAACTTTGGAGCTTCGTAACTTACTCTGTATTCCCTTAGGAACGACTTTGGAGCTTCTTAATCTGTTTTTGTTACACTCGATGGTGTAATCATAGGCTTATTACATCAAACTAAAGGTTAGACCTTGTTGTATTGTCTTCTTTTTTAAAAGAAAATCTAAAGGTAAAAAGAGTAAAAATACATTGGAACAAGGCACTCTTTGGCTGAAACGTTGTGCCACCTTCAGTAAATATGCCTCGACTCGGGCACAATGTTGTTGACTGTGCGAGCTTCGGACTCCTCCCAAAGGTCGCGCTGTTGCTAAGCCTGACGATGCCCTTCTGGCTGTTGATTATGAACAAGGGTAGGCGCCAGCGGTGGCAGTGGTGGCAACTGAGCCCTAGAAGCTTGGGAGTGACTCGCCGAAGCAACGGAAGCCGTAGGCTGTTGATTGCCCACATATTTCAGGATATACGGAGAGTAGCACGAAGCAGTATGCAAGACCTGCTTCGGCGGGTTCTGTCGTGCTTCGGCTTCAGCGATTTCCTTCTACTTATGGATCGTGACTTGACACATCCTTGTGGTATGTCCCTTATCCTCGCCACAGAATAGGCAGAACAGTCTCTTGGGCTGATTACCATATCTTCCTCCGAAGCTTCTCCCCCCTCTACCTCTTGGAGCTGGTGGCCTAAAAGAACCTTGTTGTTCCCTAAATGATTGAGAGCTATGTTGTTGCCCTTGGGTATGATTCCCCCTGTCGTCGCTTGATCTAGGATTATGGATGGACCTAACATGCCTAGGGTGGAGTCTTCCTCCAAAGCTCCTGGTCATCTCGGAGTATCTGTAGGCTTCTTCCCTTCTTTGCCGAAAGTCATTGTCGGCTCTAATGTACTCATCCATTTTCTGGAGAAGCTTCTCCAAGGTTTGCGATGGCTTCCTTGCAAAATATTGCGTCGTTGGTCCTGGTGTGAGCCCCTTGATCCTGGCTTCAATGACAATCTCATTGGGCACTGTAGACGCCTGAGCTCTCAGTCGCAAGAACCTTCAGGCGTACGCTTGTAGGTACTCCTCATGGTCCTGCGTGCACTGGAACAGAGCTTGAGCAGTGATTGGCTTCGTCTGAAAACCCTGGAAGCTAGTGACTAGCATGTCCTTTAGCTTCTGCCATGACGTAATTGTCCCCGGTCGAAGAGAAGAGTACCATGTTTGAGCCACACTTCTGACTACCATGACGGTAGTGTTGCCCCCATATGAGGATATGGTTGCTTCGTAGCTCATCAGGAACTATTTTGGATCTGAGTGTCCATCATACATGGGGAGCTAAGGTGGCTTGTAAGATGGTGGCCACGGGGTAGCCTGCAACTCTGCTGCTAGAGGGGAAGCATCATCAAAAGCAAAGTTATCATGATGAAATTCATCGTACAATTCATCATCATTGATTTGGCTTTCCTGACGAAGCTCCATGTGTTGAGGCCTTCAGTCTTGGTCATCCTGAGTAAGGTGACTCATTTCTTCGGCAACTTCATCGATTTTCCTCTGAAGGTTGGCTAGCCAAAGCATATTTTCTCTCTTCCTTTGCACTTGCTGGTGAATAGCCTCGAAGTCCCTGATCTCCTGGTCCAACTCCTCCTCCCGAGGTGTTAGGCTTGTAGCCTTTCTCTTCTGGCTCCTAGCTTCTCGCAGGGAGAGTGTCTCCTGATTTGTGTCCAATGGCTACAGGGCAGCCCCTAGCGCTGTTGTCTTCTTCAGCGGCATGACGAAGGTGGATACTTGCCAAAGGTGGTCGTTTGAGTTCACCGGAGGTGGGCGCCAATGTTGATCACTGGTTCTCAAATGTTGTAGATCAAGAACAAGACAACACAACTGTTAATTATTATGGACCTTCGTCTTCCGAAGCATTATCTCCGCATGGGTATAATGCTCATTAGACGAAGGTCAAGAAGGCCATACCTTCATCATTTAATATGTGAATAGGAATGCAAAAGGATAAAAATAGTAATTGCGTCTCATTGATTCATTTATATCTGCATTCCATAAAACATATATGAATATTGACAATATTAATATTAGATTGATACCTTCGGCTTGCTCGAAGGTGGAGATGCGAGGGAGTGATTACAAAACAGCGTGAACAGTACGGTGGTACTGTTCATCTATTTATAGACACGGGACGCAGCCCGAGTAAAAGTACAATTATGTCCCTGATATTTATTTATAATTATAACATGAATCATTAAGGACTAAATAGTCTTTTACCTCTTTTGGACAGCATCATATTTGGTCTTCGTCATCATATTAAGCCGAAGCTTTTCGGCTACAGCTTCGGCGACCATTCTTATCACCTTTGGGTTACATCTTCACATCGTATGTCGAAGCCGAAGCCCCCCTATAATAATCCATATACTGAAAACACATGGTAAATCATGTTTTTGGGGACCTTCGAAAGAGGAAGGCCCCCAACAGGTGCATGGCCCGATCGGAAGGGCTACTCTTAGGAAAAACAAGACTTCGTCGACTATAATTCATCTGACAGTCCGTGCGGTCAACGTGTCAAAAGGTGCACCAGAGCCAATGGTCAACAGGTGCACCGGACAGTCCGGAGCCACCAACCGGATGATCCGGTGCCCCCACAAGTAGAAAGCCACCAATGAAGCGATCCATAGTCGTTGCACCGTGCCGTGTCCGGTGTGCATCGGATAGTCCGATGCACCCACAGACAGAAGGCAACCAGGGCTTCCAAATGGATCTCCAATGGATCCTAGGTCTCTTGTGGCTATAAAAGGACCCCCTAGGTGCCATGGAGCATAACACAAGCATACTTTGAGCATACTACAACCTCAAGACTCCGTGACCACGCTGTTGTTTCATTAGAGATTTGAGCGCGCTTTGAGTTGTGACTCCGCTGTTTTGACTCTTGCGCTCTTTTCTTGACTTGTGTGTGTGGTGTTGCTGCGAATTGAGTTATTGTGTGTGTTTCTACTCCCTCGTTACTCTTGTGTTTTGATTAAGATCATTTGTGTAAGGCGTGAGAGACTCCAACTTGTGGAGATTCCTCACAAAGGGATTTGATATAAGGAAGAAAACCGTGGTACTCAAGTTTGATCTTTGGATCACTTGTTGAGTGAACCCTTGACCGAAGGAGGTCACCACAACATGGAGTAGGCATTGGTCGAACCACGGAATAAAACTGCCATGTCTCTTGTCTATTTACCTTATTGTGATTATTATCTTCTAGAGTTCTCATAGTCACTTGGATTATTGCTCCTAAGTTTGATACACATTTAAAAGGAGCAATCAAGTGAAGAGTTCTCTCTCTTTCTCCATCTATACTCATAACAACTTGGTTTTAGTTTTTCACTAATACTCATCATAAACCAAGTCTGTGTTGTTTAGAGTTGATTTTTGCAGGATCACCTCTAGGTGCTCTCAACCTTACATGCCTAGCTTTACATGTGGTATTTTCTTTTGATTAAATTGCATGCATACTAGGTCAATCTTATGGTAGGAATGCTTGTTTTCAATTCATATTCTTGAGCAAACCTACATGGTTTAAAATGTTTAGTTAAGCATAGCACATAGCTTATTCAACATTCCTAAGTAAATGATACTCATACTACTTAACATATAGTTTATATACTTCATATGGTATATCCTACAATTGGTGTCATTTAATTTATATGTGCCAAAGCTCGGATTATAAATAATTTGCCCCTCTTGATATCAAAATCAAAGTGCATGTCTCCTAGAAGTATTCAAAACTTGTATGCACACTTTCAAGGGGAGGTTACTCTATAACCTAAGTCTCTGAGACTAATACTTCTTTTCAAGTCTATTATATGTAGTAGTCTCATTGAAGGAAAATGGAGTCCCCGGAGAAAGACAATAAGCTTCCACTGCAAATTTATAGGTATTTTCATGTTCCACAAGTGGTTTCATTCTACATTTGGTATCATTTACATGTCTTCTCTAGATTTTTATTAGACTATATTTCATATATTATGCTTCATGTGTTGCTACAAATGCATATGTTGTTAAAATATATATTTTACCTATGCATAGGGGAAGTTAGTCTAATCAATCATGTCTTGTTTCCTCTTTCTCATGTGCTTTTCCTATGTGGAGGATCTCCGACAGGGGGGTATATCTTCATCCATGACAAAGGGGGAGAATATTCTACCAAAGAGGGAGAACACTCTTTTAGGGGGAGTAATCTTTTAGAGGGAAAGTCTTTTTTACTTCCTATATGCTTTTAATGTCTTCCTTTTTGGTGCTTGATTCCAAAGGGGGAGAAGTTTTACGGATCAAAGCAATTCAAAATTATATCAAACACCAAACACCACCCAATTTAAAATAATTAAAATCTTGAACTTACAAGTGATTTTGGTTCTACAAGTGTTTTTGGTCTAAAAAAGGAAGTATGTGGATTATGGAGTTAGGGGGAGGCTTAAGTCCATAATCTCACATTGTGGAGGACATTCATGCATCCTACCAAGTAGAGTGCATACTTTCATCAAAATGTTTGTTATATTTGCTTGCTTTGGTTGTGTTGTCATTAATCACCAAAAAGTGGGAGATTGTAAGGAAAATGGACCCCAGGCCATTTGGTTAAGTGGTTTTGGTGTTTGATGATCAACATAACTTGTGGACTAATGTGTTTGCTAGTGTTTGTGTTTTAGTTCACAGGAAGCGAAGAGGAATGGACTAAGGCTTCGATGATGCAACACCTCAAAAGAAGACCTAAAAGATGCGTAGAAGTCCAAGACTCAAGATCAAAAGAAGCCCAAAGAAATAGTGAAGAAATCCAAGAAGAGGGCAGTCAGATAGCGCTCTAGTGGCACACCGGACAGTGAACAGTTCATGTCTGGTGTGCACCAGATAGTATGTATAGAGAGGTCCGCAAACAAGGACTCTTGGCCGCTATAGCAATGTGCACCGGACAGTCTGCCAACAATCGGCTCCAACGGTCGACTTCTACAGACCTCAACGGTCGGTTGACGTGGCTAGGGCACCGGACATGTGTGGTGCGCCCGACGACAGAAGTAGCAACTTTTCTGTCCAATGGCTATAATCGAGGGGGAGCCTATTTATACCCCTCCAACCGGCCATTTGAATTATTAGGAGCCCAAGCAACATACCAACACATGTTATAGACATTTCCAAGTGCTCAAACACCCAAGTGCTCAATAGAATCACTCGGTGATTAGCGTATATGCTTAGGTTTGTTAGACCGCTTATGTGCTTGCTCTAGGTGATTCCTAGTTAGTTGAGTGAGTTTAGAAAAACCCACAAAACCCCTCAGCTCTTGTGTGAGCCGTTGTAATTGTATTGAGTGGGGCAAGAGTCTTGCGAGACTGTGACAACCGAGTTTGTGTCACGGCCACCACCGTGTACCGGAGGGGACGAGGGCCCTGACGTTTCGGCCGAAAGCTCGATAGTGGAGATGGCGGGGAGCGTCCGAGAGGAGCCAGAAGCATAGCACCACTTGCGCATGGAGAAGGCTCGCGACTTTCTACGGAGTCACTCGACCGTGGTGCTTGGCCCTTGCCTGGGCTACCCTTTGTGTAGGGGCACCAACTTTGATTAGTCAGGACCTTGCATGGTTTTGGATACCTCGGTAAAAATACCGACGTCATCCACGAGAGTTTGCATCTCTACCCTTGCTCTTTACCTTCTGCATTTACATTAAGTACTTAAGTTTCAATCTCTCCTTTCTAGTTAGAATACTTAGAATTGGGACTTAGGTTTTGCGGTAGAGGTAGCAACACTTAGATAAAACCTAGTTTACTCATTCTAGATTGCTTATTTGCATAGGTTTTGTTCTAGGGATTTATTTGTGGCCTAGTTTAGAAAGAAGTTTTTAGAAGTCCTAATTCGCCCCCTCTTAGGCACCATCATTTCCTACACAGGTAGTAGGTCAATAACGAACTCCACATCTCTATCTAGTGGCATTTTGGGTAACTCTTCTAGAAAAACATCTAGGAACTCTCTAACAATCTGTATATGGTCGCCCACAAATTTACCGTCAATCCAGTAGATGGTAGGTTCAGTGGATAGGGTTGGGGCAACTGTGACCTCGAATCTATCATGATCAGGACTAGAAAGTTCTACAGTTCCTCTAGCACAATGTATGACTGCCTTCCACTGTTTTAACCAGTTCATACCAAGGATTAAGTCTATGCTACTCTCTTCTAGCACTACAGGCATAGCCCAAAATTTTCTCCCTGTTATTGTTACTTCTATATTATGACTCATATATGTTGCTTCAAAAGGTCCTTTAGGTGTAATGACTACCATATGTCTACTGAAAGGGAAATGGGCTTAACCATTTCCCATAATCGATTTTGGTGTTTGACGTCCATCACAAACCACATGGACTAACTAGTTTGCCTAGTTATCATTTATCTCAGGTGCATAAAGTTCAACATAAACCAACAAAGAAAATGAGTTGGGGGAACTCTACAAAGTTTGGAGCAAAAACAAGTATTGGTGCAGCCAGTGGCGCACCGGGCACTGTCCGGTGCCCAGGCCGAGGCACCTCGCGAACTGGCCGCTCTCGAGTTTTATCAGAGCCACTCCACTAAAATTCATCGAACTGTCCGGTGTGCCACCGGATTGTCCGGTGAGCCAACGAAGCAACAGTCAACTTCACCAACGGTCAACTGCGCTGATGGAGGAACAGTGAACAGTGCAGTAGTCAGAAGTCAGAACGCATCATACTGTCCGATGCTGCAAGAGGACAAAGGACTTCAACAGTCAAACGCTCCAAACCCCAACGGTTGGCTGGTGTGGCACTCACCGGATAGTGAACAGTGCCATGTCCGGTGCACCACCAGACTGTCCGGTGTGCCCATCGACAGCAAAGTCAACCAACGGCTAGGAAGTGGTTGGAGGCTATAAATACCCCCCTAACCACCTCCATTCAAACCATCCAAGCCTCTTACACTTCTCATTCAATACAAGAGAAAAGAATACACTCCAAAGACACAATCAAAGCATTCAATCCTCTCCAAGTTCCAAAATCAAATCAAGTGATCAAAAGAGTTTAGTGACTTGAGGGAGGGTGTTTTGTGTTTCCTTTGTTGCTTGGATTGGTTTCTTCTTCTCACTATACCTCTTCTAAGTGCTTTGTAAAGCTAGCAAGAGACATACTTAAGAAGTTTGTAATGACGAATGCCAAACCCATCAAGAGACCCATGGGAACAAATGGGCATCTCGACCTCGACACGGGAGGTAAATCCGTAGATCAAAAGGTATACCAGTCGATGATAGGATCTTTACTCTATTTATGTGCTTCACGACTTGATATTATGCTTTTAGTATGCATGTGTGTAAGGTTCCAGGCAAATTCTCAGGAAGTTCACCTTAGGGCTGTGAAAAGAATCATGAGATATTTAGTTTACACTCCTAAGTTTGGGCTATGGTACCCCAAGGGGTCTACCTTTGATCTAACTGGGTATTCCAATGCTGATTATGCCGGATGTAAAATTGACAGGAAGAGCACATCAGGGACTTGTCAGTTTCTGGGAAGATCCCTGGTGTCTTGGGCTTCAAAGAAAGAAAACTCAGTAGCTCTATTCACCGTCGAAGCCGAGTATATTGCTGCAAGACATTGTTGTGCACAATTACTATGGATGAGACAAACCCTTAGGGACTATGACTACAAGTTGGGCAAAGTCTCTCTCCTATGTGATAATGAGAGTGCAATCCGCATGGCGGATAATCCCATTGAACATAGCCGCACTAAGCACATAAACATCTGATATCACTTCTTGAGAGATCTCCAGCAAAAGGGGATATCGAAATTGCTTATGTTAGTACCCACAACCAATTAGTTGATATCTTTACCAAGCCTCTAGATGAAAAGACTTTTAGCAAGCTTAGGAATGAACTCAATATCCTTGATTCTCAGAACTTTGATTGAAATCTTGCACACATAGCTCATTTATATACCTTGATCATGTCTCTTTCATTTGGTACAAACACGTATTTCTTATTCTTCTTGTGCCAAAGCTAAGACTAATGTGCTTCCAAGTGTATTTCTATCCTTAGTCTTTGATTGAAAGGGAAATGGAGAATTCGGCAAAGGCAAGGCTTCCACTACGACTCTGTCGGTATCATTTATCCTTTGCCATCTTTATAAACTTTCATTCATATCCTTATTACAAAAGGGGGAGAGAATAATAGGCCTCTCAAGTTTCTTAGTTTTTGACGATTAATGCCAAAAGGGGAAAATTAATAGGCCCAAAGCAAAAGGACTGCACCACCAACCTCAACCTTCAAAAATTGTTTCAAAAAGGGGGAGAAATTATTTCAATTGCAAAAACCCTCTTGATAGCTAAGGGGAGAACTTCTTCAATGGGAGCTTGTATTTAGCCAAAGAAAAGCATTTGAAACAGGGGGAGAATTTTCAAAAACTTGAAAATGCTTTTAGAAATCTTATTCTTATACCTTTGGCTATTTGGAAAACAATTTGAAAATACTTTCGCAAAAGATTTGCAAAAATAATAACCTAAGTGATGAGAATGTGGTTCAAAATGTTAAACTAGAAGAAAGCAACCATATATGCCTAGAAATACTTTCAATTGGTTTAATTCAAAGTAACTTATGCACATCTAATCAAAATTGCAAAACTAGTTACATTTCTGCACTTTATATTTGCTTTGGTTTGTGTTGCCATCAATCACCAAAAAGGGGGAGATTGAAAGGGAAATGAGCTTAACCATTTCCTATAATCGATTTTGGTGTTTGACGTCCATCACAAACCACGTGGACTAACTAGTTTGCCTAGTTATCATTTATCTCAGGTGCATACAGTTCAACATAAACCAAAAAAGCAAATGAGTTGGGGAACTCTACAAAGTTTGGAGCAAAAACAAGTATTGGTGTAGCAGTGGCGCACTGGACACTGTCCGGTGCCTAGGCCGAGGCACCTCACGAACTGGCCACTCTCGGGTTTTCTTAGAGCCACTCCACTAAAATTCATTAGACTGTTCGATGTGCCACCGGACTGTCCAGTGAGCCCACGGAGCAACGGTCAACTTCACCAACGGTTGATTGCACTGATGGAGGAACAGTGAACAATGCAGAAGTCATAAGTCAGAACTGCCAAGTCAGAACGCACCGGACTGTCCGGTGCCGCAAGAGGACAAAGGACTTCAACGGTAAACTGCTCCAAACCCCAATGGTTGGCTGACGAGGCACTCACCGGACAGTGAACAGTGCCATGTCTGGTGCACCACCGGACTGTCCGGTGTGCCCGTCGACAGCAAAGTCAGCCAATGACTAGGAACTGTTTGGATGCTATAAATACCCCCCAACCACCTCCATTCAAGCCATCCAAGCCTCCTACACTTCTCATTCAATACAAGAGCAAAGAATACATTCCAAAGACACAATCAAAGCATTCAATCCTATCCAAGTTCCAAAATCAAGTCAAGTGATCAAAAGAGTTTAGTGACCTGAGAGAGGGTGTTTTGTGTTTCCTTTGTTGCTCTTGTTGTTTGGATTGGTTCCTTCTTCTCACTCTAATTCTTCTAAGTGCTTTGTAAAGCTAGCAAGAGACACCTAATTGTGTGGTGATCCTTGAGGGGTCTTATTAGTGACCTGGGTGATTAAGGAGAAGCACTCAACCGGTCTAAGTAACCGATTGAGAGAGGGAAAGGTTGGAATAGACCCGACCTTTGGGCCTCCTCAATGGGGACTAGGTTCTTTGGAACGAACCTCCGTAAACAAATCATCGTGTTCAATTGTGTTGATCTTCACTCGATTTATTTCTTCCCTCTCCTCTCGCTAAAGTTCCCTTGCTAATATTGTTTTGAGTTTGCTCCCAAAGTTATCCGCATTAATTGAGCAACATAGCAAGAGGAACAATATTCTCCACTTCGAATTTATTTCTAACCCTAACCTCAAGTGTAGTGCATGTTTAAAGTTTGTAAATTTTAGGTTTCGCCTATTCACCCCCCTCTAGGCGACATTCATCTATGCATAGTAAGGAAAGGTAGATTATGCGTATTAACATAACGAGCAAATACAAATGAATGTGAAGCTTCGAAATAAAAAATTATAGAAGCCAGCATAGAATTAATGAGGAATGCGCTAATGATGAAGTTAGAATCATCTGCAATAGCTTCATCACTGATTTGATTAACCCTGGCAATATTATATCTACGGTTGCTAGCTGGCGTCTGATTTCGCTTGCTAGGATTACAGCCTCAAGCTGGAGTATTTGTGTTCCTCTTAGGACAGACAATGGCGTAGTGCCCAATTTCACCACAATTGAAGCATGAGTTGGTAGTAGTTGTGTTCTGGCCAGTAGGTCTCGCTGGGGTGCCAGCTAGGGCAGACGGACGAGGGCATGATGTCTAAGGTGTGGCCTATGGTGTCTGCTGAATAGGGTGCTGCTATGACTATTGCCCTCCTCTTGTACAAGTTGGGGTACCCTGAGGCTGAGTGTAACGAGGACGACTGCTGCTACCCCCTGTCCCTCAGTGATAGCCTTCCTCTTCATGTTGCCTAACTGAACACGCTTGTGCTCAAAAGCTATGGCCTTGTATAGAAGCTTCTGTAAAGATGGAAAGGAATGAGACATCAGCTGGTATTGGAGGGGCTCAATGAGTCCCTCCAAGAACAATTCATGCTTCTTGTCATCTTCAACAACTTCCTTAGGAGCATATAGGGATAGCTGGATGAATTTATCTCTGTACTCACTCACTAACATGCTTTCCTGCCTAAGTGAAAGGAACTCCTTCTTAATCTTCATCAAATCAGCAAAAATTAGTTGAGAATTCTGCCTAGGTGATGGTGTCAATAGCGGCATGTGTAGCACAGTAAGAATCCCACCAATCAGCAGTGGGGCCAGTAAGGCAACTCAATGCATATAGTACCTTCTCTCTGTTAGTGCATTGGGCAATGCATCTTCTCCACTGACTTCAACCAATCATCATCTTGAAGTGGATCTGGGAGCTAGAGAAAATGGGTGGCTTGTGACTAATGAACTCGCGATGCTTATCTCTAAGTGGTGGTGGTGGTAGTGTGTGTTGCTAATTATCGTGAAGCTGAGCTTGCATGTTGGCCATGGTGTTGGACATCTGTTGCAGCAGCTGGATTTGGGCGGCGGCAGGCGAAGGATTTGGGGGATTCGTCTCTGGTTCTAGATTAGCTACTGCCCTCCCTCGACAAATGCGTGCGGGTAGATCGACACCTCCTCCTTTCCTAGTAGACCATATGAGTTAGAGACATAAGGTAAGGTAGATTTGTACATAAGACAATTGAGTAATTATGAAACACTTGACTTCTAGGTTACGATATCTTGCGGTCACAATAGCTCAGTAGATTAGAATGTCACCTACCTGTTATTACTACACTATCTCTATATTGGTACATGCTAGAATGTACTCACTATACTAGGTTTCATGGTGTATATAGTCCCACAAATATTTCAATAAATCAAAGAAACGAATCAAACAATTATCATAAGAACAAACATTCAAGTGCCTAAATACCGATAATATATATAGGCTATTGGGAGCCCTAGGCTTCCAAACCCATGGTGGAAGCCCTAGTATAATACTCTAAGTTTGTATACCAAGAATAATAGAGAGTTATCCTCAATTTTATGTGCCTCATTTGCATCTTAAAAAGAGCATACACAAAATTTAGAGATTAATTCAAACAAATGATAAAAAAATTACATCATGTTGGAGTTTATATGTTTGTGCATTAAATAAAATAATAATGTTAATGACAATAAGATAATAATTACTAGAATTTGAATTAAACCCTAAATTTGAAAATAGGGTTTTTTTTGAAAATGAGAAGAAGAGAAATGATACAAAAATATAAATAATGTAATTATATTTCTAAAATTAGTATTTCTCATTTCACAATATGATTTGAGAATAAATTTGCACAGGGTTTGATGTTAAATTCGAATTCAAATTCACTTTAGGAATAAAGAAAAGAAAGTGGGAGATAGAAAGAAAAGATTAAAACAAATCCAGTGTAAGTGGGCCGGCTGCAACCCTTCTGGCCCAACTGGCCTCTGCAGTCACACGGCCCGACCAGCATTCCGCTACGCCTGAGTCGCTTACGCAGGGGACCCACGACCCAGTCTCGCGCGTTCTCCACCCCCCGCTGGGCACCGACATCGCGGTCCCACCGGCCTGCCGCTCGCGGCTCGCCCGCATGCGGGTAGACTGCGGGGATCCTCACTCGCTGACAGCCGGGGCCATTCTTCATCCACCGCGCGCACGTCACCAATTGTGACTGACACGCGGGACCACGCTGTCAGGGCAGCTTCTTCTCCCAACGACCTCACCGTGCATGGCGGAGCGCGGAGATCTCGCGCAAGCCGTTGAGGCACCTCGGCCTCGTCTGCGTCCTTAAAGGTAGCACGTCCGGGCTCGCCTCTCCCTCCTTGTCCTCCTACACCCGCAACCCCCCCCCCCCCCGCGCAAACACAGAGCATCGCCGCCGCACACCACGAGAGAAGAAGCCGCCGCCGTCGAACGCCGGAATCGTGGGCACTCGGGCTGCCCTGGTTCAATCTATCGTGGCCCCGTGAACCATATAAGCTTCTACCGCCTCTGATTGTGCCGTTGCCACCGCTACGCCGGCGCAATTGCACGCCGTGGTTGCACAGTCGCCACCGAGCCGCCCTTCGCCACGTCTTGGCCTCTGCGCGACCCGATCCTCCGGTAAGACCCCTCCACCGTACTCGCCATCACTTTCGCATCGCGTAGGAGCTTCCAGATTTGAAAATAGTGACCTAGGGCACTGGATGGTTGACCCCGGCCATGGCCGCCACCGTGATTTCGGGCGGCGCCGCCGTGTGCCGCTGGTGTGGGGAGAACCTGCGTTAGCCGTTGATCTCCCCGTGTTCGGCCCAGATTGGTGGCCGCGTACCCTTTCACAGCTTGTGATCTGTGCCATTAGATTTAGATCCGACGTCCGATAGTTGCGGGCCGTTTGATCGGGATCGGGCGCTCGGAAATCAATCTGGACGTTATAAAATCCGTGGTGTCGATTTCTAATTAGACGGCCGAGATCTTGAGATACCCCTTCAGCCAGTCTTTTGCTGAAGAGACCGTGAGTAAAACAGAAATTAACCCGTCGTCCTCATTAGCAGTAGACTGAGTCTAGGGAATTTTTCTGCGCTAGCCCCTAGACTTTCCAGATATTGACGCCCAGTCCAGAGCTCATGAAAATCAAATAAATAAATTCAGAAATTGATTTTTAATATAAAAACAATTCCTAGAACTTATTTAATCCATAGAAAATCCATTTTTAGTCCAAATCACTCCATTCCAGTTTCTAAAATTTTGTAATATTGTTCTCTATTATTTAGTGTCTCTGTTTGGTCATGAAAGCAGTAAGAAAATTAATTTATCATTTAATCTTATTTCAAGCACATTAAATCTTAGGAAATTCATAACTTGAAATTTATAACTCCAAATTTAATGATTCCAGTTCCTATGATCTCATTCTAATGTGTAGATTTTTACTGTATATTTTATTTATATGTTTGATGTGATGTTAATTTATGCTATACTATGTATGTATTGTGTTGATGCGAGTAGACGAGCAAGCCACTGTGGATTCTGAGGTTCAGCAAGTAGAAATAGCTGAGCAGGAGCTCATTGAAGGCAAGTTGTGCCCTTGATCACTTACTTTTTCCCAGCCATGTTCTTATTAAATATAATGATCTGCATAGGTTAATTTTGATGGGATCCTTTAGGTTACCCCAGTTTTGGTTATCTTTATACCTTGTTCACCACTGAAATATTTTTGGGTAGTACCTGCTATTGCTTTATGTGGATTGGGTATGGAGATACAACATTCATAATTACTCTTTTATTATCTTGTTATTCTTACTATTCATGTTAAGATCATTAAATTAATGGGAACATGGAGCGACCACTCGGGAAAACAGTGCTACCACAAGGGTTTAATGGGACGCCCTTGGCTGATTAACTAGGAAAGCTAGTGCAGGTCTTCCTTACCCGAAAGGGGCAAGGGCAGTAGGGGAGTGGTCAGTGTAGGGAGGTCCTTGGGTTGATTTTGTTGCGATGGCGGTCAGGCGAGGGATTCCTGCACTGGAGCTTCCTTTAAACTGTAGCGGGATTTCTGAAGCTAGTGGAACTTTGTAAAGGCCTCGTAGTGTTACCCTGCCTCGCCTCCTCGGTAGAGGTGTATGGGATTGGCCGTCTCTTGGCAGATGGGTAACATGACTTGTGGGTAAAGATGCGCAACCTCTGCAGAGTGTAAAACTAGTATACTAGCCGTGCTCACGGTCAAGAGCGGCTCGGACCCTCACATGATTAATTATGGAACTTAAAGTTAATTTGACATTTGCATCGCATTTGGGATTATTTTATTATTACTTTTCTTTATTATTATTAAGGTTTGGTATTTACTTACACTTAGTAATTGCTAATAAAAATTTTGACCAACTTATAAAAGCAATGCTCAACTTCAGCCTTTATTTCATTGATCAGCCTTACACTACATGAACTCCCACCTTTGGTGAGTTCATGCCACATTATTCCCCACGACTTGTTGAGCTATGAACGTATGTGAGCTCACTCTTGCTGTCTCACACCTCCCCCACAGGAGAAGAACAGGTGGTCGAAGAGGAGCCGCCTAACACTGAGGCATTCGACTTGATCTAGGTGGCGTTTCTCAGTTGACATTGGCGCCAACGATCCTTAGTTCGTTTTATATTCATTCTTTTATTTTGTAATAAGTCTTCCGCTTTGTAATAAATACTCTGATGTTTTGTGACATTTATCTCTATACACTCTGTTATTATATATGTTGTCTTCTTGGCGCATGTATGAGATGCACCCGGCTTTGTCCTTTAAAACCGGGTGTTACAGAAGTGGTATTAGAGGAAATATTGACTGTAGGACGAAACCTAGATAGAAATGGACAAACCCTTACCTACTTACCTTATTCTGAATCCTTCTATACTTACCTTACTCTGATTCTTTCTACACTTATCTTGATCCTGTCTCACCTTCTACTCTTCTACTCTGATCATTTGTACCTTCTCTATTCTAAGAGACGACGGATTTCACACCTTGGAATCCTACGTTTATGACCTTTTTAAGAGATAGGAAACCTAAGACAAGAATTAAAATTATTTTATCTATTAAAAATGTTGGTTGATTGTGCTGATGATCAATGTCTGATTTGCTTCTTTGATTGATTGAAATAGTATAGACGGGCATCTTAGTATGTACCACTATAAGGTAATGAATTAGCTATGGTAGATAAAACATTAAACTGCTTAGCTAATAAATCCCCCAAAGTAACCTGATTCGTAATTACTACCTTGTCTGCTGTTCTCTTACCATATGTATCTAACTCAGATGGTCAATACCAGGAGGGGTGGTGGAATTGATTTACCTCCTAATCGACACACTCGAAGGATATATAGACAACCTCAGCCACAGCCAGCAGAGATGAATCCTCCTAATCCTCCACCAGGCGGATTTGATCCACTGATGGCAGCACAGATGGCAGTGATGCAGCAAATGGCATACACTATGGCTGATATGCGTGCCCAGATGCAGCAAGAACGCTAGGAGATGCGTCAGGAAAGAGAAGATATACGCCAGGAGTTGCGCCAGGAGAGAGAGGAGATACGCCAGGAGAGGAGGGCACAACAACAGCAGCTGCAACAACAACTTCAACAACAGCAGCAACAGCAACAAGTGCCATTGCCTCCACCACCACCAGTTCCACCTCGTGATAAGCACCGGGAGTTTATGAGTCATAAGCCACCGACCTTCGCCAGTTCGCCAGATCCCCTTAGCTTGATGCAGATGATTGGTTGAAGTCAATTGAGAAGATGCTCAACATTGCACAATGCTCAGACCGGGAGAAAGTTCTTTATGCCTCGGGTCATGTGACAGGTCCTGCTGCTGACTGGTGGGATTATTATACTACTGCCCATGATGTTGCTGATACTATTACTTGGGCAGAGTTCAGTACACAGTTCAGGAACTACCATATTCCAGCTGGTATGATAAAGATCAAGAAGAAGGAGTTTCTGTCATTGAAGCAAGGCAATATGTCGGTCAGCGAGTACAGAGACAAATTTATTCAGCTGTCGAGATATGCTCCAGAGGAAGTTGCTGAGGATGAGAGGAAGCAGGAGCACTTTATTGAAGGACTTAATGGACCCTTGCAGTATGCACTAGTTGCACACACCTTTCCATCGTTTCAGAGGCTACTGGATAAGGCTCTTGCTATTGAACACAAGCGTGTTCAACTGGGTGATTTGAAGAGGAAGGCTATCTCGCAGGGACAGGGTAGCAGCAGTGTGCGTCCCCGCTACGTACCGCCACAGGGTACACCGACTCGACCAGGAGGACCACGCCCAGTTCAGTATGCTCCACAGGGCTCTCCACAGACACCTACTCGTCAGGCTACTCCCACTGGCACCCCGACGAGGTCTACAGGACAGAAGACCGACCCTACATGCTTCAAGTGCAGTCAGATTGGACACTATGCTAATGCTTGCCCGATGGGGAATTCTGGTACAGCAGCTAAGAACAAGCAACAGACTCCTAGCAAGGGATATTCTATAGCCAGGGTGAATCAAGTCAGCGTTGATGATAATCCTGATGGTGCTGACATCGTACTCGGTATGTTTTACATTAATGCCCTTCCTGCAACAATATTATTTGATTCTGGTGCTACACATTCATTCATGTCTGCTCGATATGCCAACACTAATGAGATACCCCTGCTAAATATGAGAAAACCAATGATAGTAATCACACCTAAAGGGCCTATTGAGGCAAATCAAATGACACGTAGATTGACATTGTAAATTATGGGAAGAGAATTTGGAGCTACTGCTATAATATTAGACGCCAGCAGTATAGATCTGATTCTTGGTATGTCATGGTTAAGGAAGGCAAAGGTCATTATAGCATGTGGTAGAGGTACTATAGAGCTCACTAGTCCTAAAGGAGAAACATTTCAAGTTAATATTGCAGTAACCACCTCATCCATGCATGCAATGTTCTTTATACCTGAGGAGTTTGTGGGTGACAACATCCGGGTGGTTAGAGATTTTCCGGATGTCTTTCCAGAGGAGTTACCAGGGATGCCACCAGATAGGGAAGTTGAGTTTGTGATTGATCTTTTACCTGGAACTGCCCCTATTTCTAAGCGACCATATAGGATGGCTGTAGAAGAACTGAAGGAGCTTAAGAAGCAGTTAATTGAGTTACAAGAAGCGGGGTATATTCGTCCGAGTTCCTCACCTTGGGGAGCACCGGTGTTATTCGTACAGAAGAAGGATGGATCACAACGAATGTGCGTGGACTATAGATCACTTAATGATGTCACTGTAAAGAACAAGTATCCATTACCCCGTATTGAGGATTTGTTTGATCAGATGAGAGGAGCCAGGGTATTCTCGAAGATTGATCTCCGATCGGGATACCATCAGATGAAGATTAGACCATCAGATATTCCTAAGACGGCTTTCTCAACCCGATATGGATTATATGAGTTTACTGTTATGTCACTTGGATTAACCAATGCACCGGCTTATTTCATGAATTTGATGAACAAGGTGTTTATGGAGTATTTGGACAGATTCATCGTGGTGTTTATCGACGATATTCTGATCTATTCTAGGAATGAAAGTGATCATGAACAACATCTAAGGTTGGTGCTACAGAAGCTACGAGATAATCAACTTTATGCCAAGTTTAGCAAGTGCGAGTTTTGGATTGACAAGGTGCCATTCCTTTGTCATATCATTTCTAATGGAGGAATAGCAGTGGATCCTGCTAAAGTGAAGGAGATTATGGAGTGGAGAGTGCCCACTACAGTTACGGAGATTCAGAGCTTCTTGGGACTCGTAGGATATTATCGGAGATTTATTGAAGGATTCTCTAAGATTGCCAAGCCTATGACCTCGCTTTTGGAGAAAGGAAGAGAATTCAAGTGGGATGAGAAATGCCAAGAGAGCTTTGATCAATTGAAGGAGAGATTGATGTCACCACCAGTATTTATTATGCCAGATCTATAGAAGGGATTTGACATTTACTGTGATGCATGTGGCCAAGGACTTGGATGTGTGCTCATGCAAGAAGGACATGTGATTGCCTATGCATCTCGTCAGTTGCGGAAGCATGAACTGAACTACCCCACTCATGACTTGGAGCTGGCTGCCGTGGTGCATGCACTTAAGATTTGGAGACACTACGTTATGGGAACTAAGTGCCAAGTATACACGGATCATAAGAGCTTGAAGTACATATTCACTCAGAAGGATCTCAACCTTAGGCAACACTGTTGGTAGGAGCTCATTAAGGATTATGGTTTGGAGATTCATTACCACCCAGGCAAGGCAAATTTGGTCGCAGATGCCTTGAGTCGGAAGGAGCATGTTCACTCCGCTTTCGTTGTCCAGCTACCTGATGAATTAGCAAAAGATTTTGAGAGGCTCAACCTGGGAATTGTTACACATACGGAAGGAGTTACCATTGAATTGGAACCTACCTTGGAGCAAGAAATTCGTAAAGGTCAAGTTGGTGATGCTAAAATCCAAGAGATCAAGGATCTGATAACAGAGGGTAGAGGCCCAGAATTCACGGAGGATGAGCAAGGCACGATATGGTTCAAGAATCGGATTTGTGTTCCTGATATCGATAGTCTTCGGGAAACCATATTGAAGGAGGCACATGATTCAGTTTATTCTATCCATCCTGGGAGTACTAAGATGTATTAGGATTTGAAGCAAAAATATTGGTGGTATGGATTGAAGAGAGATGTGGCTGCACATGTGGCTATGTGCGATGTGTGCCAAAGAGTTAATGCTGAACACCAGAGGCCAGCCGGACTACTGCATCCACTGAAGATACCTGAGTGGAAATGGGAAGAGATTGGCATGGACTTCATTGTTGGATTACCCCGCACGTCGGCTGGGTATGATTCTATATGGGTAATTGTGGACAGGCTAACTAAAGTAGCCCACTTTATTCCAGTGAAGACCACATATTCAGGAGCTAAGTTGGCAGAGTTGTACATGGCACGGATTGTATGCCTACATGGTGTGCCAAAGAAGATTGTGTCAGACCGGGGATCACAGTTTACCTCTCGGTATTGGAAGAAGTTGCACGAGTCATTGGATACAAGATTGAATTTTAGTTCGGCTTACCATCCACAGACTGATGGGTAGACTGAGAGGACCAACCAAGTGCTTGAGGATATGTTAAGAGCTTGTGCCCTTAAGCATGGCGGTAGTTGGGATAAGAGTTTGCCTTATGCGGAGTTCTCTTATAATAATAGCTATCAGGCCAGTTTAAAGATGTCACCGTTTGAGGCCTTATATGGCAGAAAGTGCAGGACTCCACTGTATTGGGATCAAACTGGTGAAAGGCAGTTGTTTGGACCTGAGATTATACAAGAAGCAGAGGAACAAGTCCAGCAAATAAGGGAGAATTTGAGAACCACACAGTCCAGGCAGAAAAGAAATGCTGATACCCGGAGAAGACTGCTTGAGTTTAAAGAGGGAGATTATGTCTATTTGAAGGTGTCACCACTCCGGGGTATGAGAAGATTCAAAGTCAAAGGAAAGTTGTCCCCTCGCTTTATTGGACCTTTCTTAATCTTAAAGTGAGTGGGAGAAGTTGCATATCAATTGGAGTTACCGGATCATCTCGCGGATGTTCATGATGTATTCCATGTATCTCAGCTGAAGAAATGTCTCAGGGTGCCTGAAGAACAATTACCAATGGAAGACCTTAGTGTTCAAGATGATCTAACTTATGCTGAGTACCCCATCAAGATTTTGGATACTTTGACTCGAGTCACGGGGAATAAGGTTATAAAGATGTGCAAAGTTCAATGGAGTCACCACGGTGAAGATGAAGCAACTTGGGAAAGAGAAGAAGAGCTTCGCATAGATTTTCCCCACCTTTTCCCTAGATCTTCTTAAATCTCGAGGACGAGATTATTTTTAAGGGGGGTAGGATTTGTAATACTCTAAGTTTGTATACCAAGAATAATAGAGAGTTATCCTCAATTTTATGTGCCTCATTTGCATCTTAAAAAGAGCATACACAAAATTTAGAGATTAATTCAAACAAATGATAAAAAATTACATCATGTTGGAGTTTATATGTTTGTGCATTAAATAAAATAATAATGTTAATGATAATAAGATAATAATTACTAGAATTTGAATTAAACCCTAAATTTGAAAATAGGGTTTTTTTTGAAAATGAGAAGAAGAGAAATGATACAAAAATATAAATAATGTAATTATATTTCTAAAATTAGTATTTCTCATTTCACAATATGATTTGAGAATAAATTTGCACAGGGTTTGATGTTAAATTCGAATTCAAATTGACTTTAGGAATAAAGAAAAGAAAGTGGGAGATAGAAAGAAAAGATTAAAACAAATCCAGTGTAAGTGGGCCGGCTGCAACCCTTCTGGCCCAACTGGCCTCTGCAGTCACACGGCCTCACCAGCATTCCGCTACGCCTGAGTCGCTTACGCAGGGGACCCACGACCCAGTCTCGCGCGTTCTCCACCCCCCGCTGGACACCGACATCGCGGTCCCACCGGCCTGCCGCTCGCGGCTCGCCCGCATGCGGGTAGACTGCGGGGATCCTCACTCGCTGACAGCCGGGGCCATTCTTCATCCACCGCGCGCACGTCACCAATTGTGACTGACACGCGGGACCACGCTGTTAGGGCAGCTTCTTCTCCCAACGACCTCACCGTGCATGGCGGAGCGCGGAGATCTCGCGCAAGCCGTTGAGGCACCTCGGCCTCGTCTGCGTCCTTAAAGGTAGCACGTCCGGGCTCGCCTCTCCCACCTTGTCCTCCTACACCCGCAACCCCCCCCCCACGCGCAAACACAGAGCATCGCTGCCGCACACCACGAGAGAAGAAGCCGCCGCCGTCGAACGCCGGAATCGTGGGCACTCGGGCTGCCCTGGTTCAATCAATCGCGGCCCCGTGAACCATAGAAGCTTCTACCGCCTCTGATTGCGCCGTTGCCATCGCTACGCCGGCGCAATTGCACGGCATGGTTGCGCAGTTGCCGCTGAGCCACCCTTCACCGCATCTTGGCCTCTGCGTGACCCGATCCTCCGGTAAGACCCCTCCAGCATACTCGCCATCACTTTCGCATCGCGTAGGAGCTTCCAGATTTGAAAATAGTGACCTAGGGCGCTGGATGGTTGACCCCGGCCATGGCCGCCACCGTGATTTCGGGCGGCGCCGCCGTGTGCTGCTGGTGTTGGGGAGAACCTGCGTTAGCCGTTGATCTCCCCGTGTTCGGCTCAGATTGGTGGCCGCGTACCCTTTCACAGCTTGTGATCTGTGCCATTAGATTTAGATCCGACGTCTGATAGTTGCGGGCCGTTTGATTGGGATCGGGCGCTCGGAAATCAATCTGGACGTTATAAAATCCGTGGCGTCGATTTCTAATTAGACGGCCGAGATCTTGAGATACCCCTTCAGCCAGCCTTTTGCTAAAGAGACCCTGAGTAAAACAGAAATTAACCCGCCATCCTCATTAGCAGTAGACTGAGTCTAGGGAATTTTTCTGCGCTAGCCCCTAGACTTTCCAGATATTGACGCCCAGTCCAGAGCTCATGAAAATCAAATAAATAAATTCAAAAATGGATTTTTAATATAAAAACAATTCCTAGAACTTATTTAATCCATAGAAAATCCATTTTTAGTCCAAATCACTCCATTCCAGTTTCTAAAATTTTGTAATATTGTTCTCTATCATTTAGTGTCTCTGTTTGGTCACGAAAGCAGTAAGAAAATTAATTTATCATTTAATCTTATTTCAAGCACATTAAATCTTAGGAAATTCATAACTTGAAATTTATAACTCCAAATTTAATGATTCCAGTTCCTATGATCTCATTCTAATGTGTAGATTTTTACTGTATATTTTATTTATATGTTTGATGTGATGTTAATTTATGCTATACTATGTATGTATTGTGTTGATGCGAGTAGACGAGCAAGCCACTGTGGATTCTGAGGTTCAGCAAGTAGAAATAGCTGAGCAGGAGCTCATTGAAGGCAAGTTGTGCCCTTGATCACTTACTTTTTCCCAGCCATGTTCTTATTAATTATAATGATCTGCATAGGTTAATTTTGATGGGATCCTTTAGGTTACCCCAGTTTTGGTTATCTTTATACCTTGTTCACCACTGAAATATTTTTGGGTAGTACCTGCTATTGCTTTATGTGGATTGGGTATGGAGATACAACATTCATGATTACTCTTTTATTATCTTGTTATTCTTACTATTAATGTTAAGATCATTAAATTAATGGGAACATGGAGCGACCACCCGGGAAAACAGTGCTACCACAAGGGTTTAATGGGACGCCCTTGGCTGATTAACTAGGAAAGCTAGTGGAGGTCTTCCTTACCCGAAAGGGGCAAGGGCAGTAGGGGAGTGGTCAGTGTAGGGAGGTCCTTGGGTTGATTTTGCTACGATGGCGGTCAGGCGAGGGATTCCTGCACTGGAGCTTCCTATAAACTGTAGCGGGATATCTGAAGCTAGTGGAACTTTGTAAAGGCCTCGTAGTGTTACCCTGCCTCGCCTCCTCGGTAGAGGTGTACGGGATTGGCCGTCTCTTAGCAGATGGGTAACATGACTTGTGGGTAAAGATGTGCAACCTCTGCAGAGTGTAAAACTAGTATACTAGCCGTGCTCACGGTCACGAGCGGCTCGGACCCTCACATGATTAATTATGTAACTTAAAGTTAATTTGACATTTGCATCGCATTTGGGATTATTTTATTATTACTTTTCTTTATTATTATTAAGGTTTGGTATTTACTTACACTTAGTAATTGCTAGTAAAAATTTTGACCATCTTATAAAAACAATGCTCAGCTTCAGCCTTTATTTCATTGATCAGCCTTACACTACATGAACTCCCACCTTTGGTGAGTTCATGCCACATTATTCCCCACGACTTGTTGAGCTATGAACGTATGTGAGCTCACTCTTGCTGTCTCACACCTCCCCCACAGGAGAAGAACAGGTGGTCGAAGAGGAGCCGCCTAACACTAAGGCATTCGACTTGATCTAGGTGGCGTTTCTCAGTTGACATTGGCGCCAACGATGCTTAGTTCGTTTTATATTCATTCTTTTATTTTGTAATAAGTCTTCCGCTTTGTAATAAATACTCTGATGTTTTGTGACATTTATCTCTATACACTCTGTTATTATATATGTTGTCTTCTTGGCGCATGTATGAGATGCACCCGGCTTTGTCCTTTAAAACCGGGTGTTACACCTAGCCACCCCCTGCACCATCCGACCAGACCGATCCAAGCCGCCCCACATCTAAGCAGACGAGCCTGGTTCGACCGATGTGACCCAGGGTGGCCAGCATGACAGACACAGATATGGCAGGCAACGGTTTTAAAAGGCAGGCCATCCGCGCAACGTGGGATGGTGGGTTATTAAACTGCATGTAACGCAATCATCGAGATTGCATTATATGCATCAGAGAAATTATGGGACGGTTATTGCGGAGGATAGATCATAAATTTTTACGTAGGTTCATATCTGCATGTAATACTGATGAAAGATTGTAAATGATATACTTTTTGGTATAATGTTTTGTAAAAAGTATCAGGTTATGTTTCTGGTATACTTTCTATTATTTAAAGCAAACATAACAGTTGTGAAAGGTATACATATCAGCATAATTTGTAATTGGTATTGCATAAATTGTGCTATGAAAATTCATATAAGCATAAAATGTATGGGGGGAATATCCCGACCGGTTATGGTTTGAGACGTGGGCAATCCCTAAAAATAAGGCGTTTGGCGCGGAAGTATTGGCTTATTGGGCAGTTGTTAACCAGTTGAAAGTCAACATACAAAGAGAAAAACCCCATCTTGGTTCTCCACATACTCCCAGGCTTGAGCGGTTATGTCATCACCATTTCATAGATCGCCGACTGCGTGGTTCTCCCTGATGCGTCCTCTAGGCGCCATTGTTGCTTGCCCTAGAAACGAGACGCTGCCTGCAACTCTGTGTGGACCTGGTAGCCATGAGGTATGTGGAGGAGATGGTGTTCTGACAACTGTGATGCGCGGACCGATGAATACAATAGGATCTGGTAAGAGGGATAGACCAAATATATTACAATCGCACGTAAGTTCAGTGCTTTTACCTATGTTTATGATTTGAATTCTCTAGTGATGCTATTATGTTCTGGAGAAATGAAAAGTTGATGTTGATATAATGATTTCATATGTTCTACACAGCCAGATTCGATTGATCCTAGTTTATTTCCTAGGATTGGTATGGTGTTCCGAGATGTTGATGATGCGTATAATTTCTATAATGATATGCATATGAGGTTGGATTTCCTTTGAAAAGGTATAGGGAAAAGACAAACTGTAACTGGTTAAATTGCTCTAGAGAGGGGAGATGTGCAGAAAGAAAAGATGGTAACCCTAGAGTCCAGAACAAATACACAGGTCGAACACAGTGCAAAGCAGGGATAAAGCTTAGAAAAATTTATGATGATGCAAAAAAGTGTCAATCTGTGATGATTAAACTAGTTAACCTTGAGCATAATCATGATTTTGTAACCCAAGAAACTGAGAAACAACACCTCCGCTATAACAAGACACGTGACCCAGAATTTATGGACTTTGTTGGAGCAATGCATGACAGTAGGGTACCACAACACTGTATTGTGGATATGATTTTAGACATGCATGATGGCCCAGAAAATGTTCCTATTACGACACAAGATTTGAAAAACATGTAAGAGTTGTTACTCAAATCTGAGTTTAATTTACATTTACGAATGACATCATCATTTTGATAATAGATTATTATGCAATTGAGTAATTTGTTTTGTATAATGAACAGGAAAGCGGCTAGGAAACGAGAGAGTTGTGCTAATGACGTATCTCAGCTTTTGGAATTTTTTCTATGTGCAAAAAACAGAACCCTCAGTTTTTTTTGTGACTTTCAGCTTGATGCCGAAGGGAAGATAAAAAGCATTTTTGGTCACATGCTAGGATGCAGGCAGAATATGTTGATTTTGGTGATGCTCTAACTTTTGATACAACACATAAAACAAATCTATACGACAAACCACTAGGAATGTTTGTTGGAGCTAACCATCATCTTCATTGCACATTGTTTGGTTTTGTGTTACTCGGGGATGATACTATAGATATATTCGAATGGGCTTTTAATGCATTCAAAACATGCATGGGTTGTGAAGGTCCACGAGTTATGCTAACATGTATGAAATTTTATTGAATTTACTGTATATGTATCGATTTGGAAATATTAAGTTAAATTAATAGTTTTTATGACATGATTTAGATCAAGATCCTGCGATGCCAGTTGCACTACGAAAGGTGTTCCCAAATACAATTCATAGACTTTGTTTATGGCATGTCCAGAACAGATTTATGTCATTACTTAATGAATTATATGCAAGATTTTCAGAGCAAGACTTCAAAACTAAGTTTCAATCTATTGTGCATCATCCATTGACACCATATGAGTTTGAATCTGCATGGCCTATGAAGCTTGATGAATTTAAACTACATGAAGATGTTGTGCTAAGGAAACTTTATGAAATTCGGAATGATTGGATCCCTGCATTTTTTAAAAAAGATTTTTGTGGTGTTATGGTTTCAACACAACAAAGTTAGAGCATGAACAAACCAGTGAAGATTTGTCATGTGGATGCAAGCACCCCACTGCATGTATTTGCAAAACAAATGATGAAACGATTACATAGCAGGAAGATGAAGGAGTCGAAGGAAGCATTGGTGTGCAAGGTATGTAAAAAATAAATACTTTAATATATGATGTTTTTAATATTGATTAGAGTTAATTATTGTAGGGAAATCAAGCAATTGATACCTTCTATATGTTTGAGATCAGAGTTGCAAGGGCATACACTAGAGCTGTTATGAATAGATTTGAGGAAGCAATGAAATATGCCACTACGTACAAAATATCCCAAGATCCAGAGGATGGACCAAATGATTGGGTGGTGCAACACACGAATAGGTCATGTAGAATTGTGTGGGGACAACACCAGTTCAAAGTTATAGCAAACGTGGACGATGGTAAGTATACTTGTGAGTGCAAGAATTGGGAACATATAGGTTAGTTTTCTAAACCTAGTAATATTAATGTTGTACATGCTGGATAGGTAACCTGATAAAATATTACATAATGGTATATGCAGGTCTTCTTTATGTACACTTATTGAAAGCTTCTATGCACCTTCAAATAGATCGAATACCAAAAGAGTACATCCTTCAAAGTTATACTAGTTTAGCTAGACAGGACATTCCATTTGAGAGATCAGATAAAAATTCTAAAGGAAAAGATGGGATTACCAAATCATATAGATAGAAAATGTTGCTAACGAAAACAATGAAGGTTGTTCATCATGCAAGTATGTCCAAAGCAGGATATGAAAAGGCACTTAATACATTAGACAAACTGGTTCGAGTTTTGTCAAGAATCGAACATGATATAGGGTGTGATGACAACGACGACGGTATTGATTGTGATGAAAATCATTTGATGGGTGAACTTTGATCTACTTGATTTCATATATGTATATACTAGGTAATTAATAATTTATTGTATTACTATTGAGTGCAGGAGGAGGGTGTATTTGCTGGGGTTGTGGGATCAGGCGGCCAAACTGAACAATCTGATCAAAATGTAAGAAAATTATGTGTTACATCACTAATTCGAATAAATTTTTATAGTAACATTGCCGGTAAGGTTTATTGTATTAGAATAAGTCTGTGTTGCAGGACATTGGTGATGAAACCGTGGGTGATAAAGCTGGGTGTGAGCCTGGTGCATCAAATGCTTTAGTAAGGGTTGAACATGTAAGAATTTATGCATCATAAGAATTGTATTTATGTTAAATACCATAATAAATTACGACACTCTAATATGTTGACAGGATGTTGTTGGCATAAGAAAAATGGTGGGAGGCATTGGAATAGAAGGATGGGGTGGTTGCGAAACGGACAAACAGTCTAGGAAGGTAATAAACGAAAATACAATGCAGTATCAATAACAACCAATGTGTTAAAGGGCACAACTGACGTGTATTTTTTTAATTTATTATGTAGAAGCTAGATTTTAACATTGGAGGAGTAAGTATGGATAAACCAATAAATGCGAAACCAAAAGGAAGAACAATTAGAAATGACGAGGTAAGGACTGTAAAATTAGGCGCCAAAGGAGAAAAAAAGATGAACAGAAGGTGCAAGAAGTGTGGAGTTGTAGATGGTCATAATAGCAGAACTTGCCTTTCAATCGAAGAAAATAGATATCGTTTGGTAATCCTTGCTAACCCAAGAAAAAGAGGGCGTCTGCCAGGGTCGAGAAACATTAATACGTCGAGAGCTCCAGAATGGAATGAAACAACTACTTCAAAGAAGCATGCGATGAGTCTAGATACAAGTGATGAGTCACATAGTGAAATGTAATTGAACTTGTGTTGGATGGATTGTTTATTACTGTTAAAAATTTATGAGATGGATATAAAGTGGATAATAATGAGGTTCAGTAAGGTTTGTTGTTATGATGTTATTTGGTAAATTTTAAATGGCATCGAAATATACTAAATCGCATATAAAATGGGACTTAAGATGAATGAAGAAATAAACGTTGGAATGTAGTATTTTGTAAATAATGAATATTAACATGCATACTAAGTTGAATGATCGTTCGTAAAACTACATATACAACAACGTAACTGACATAGAGATGTAGTTTGTATATAGTAAAAAAAGTATGTTTGAGGCGTCGGGGTTACTTGTAGCAATTATAAGTTTATAAATATTGAATGCATTTTATTGGGATGTTGCATATACAATATAATAGTTGTATATGACGTGCATAAATATTTAATACACGATGAGCTGAAAACATGGAATAAAAGGAAAAAAATTGGTACATGTAGGAGGAATAGATAGCTTAGATTTAGATGAAAAAAGACATAAACATAATGTCATACGTCATTTAAGATGTTCATGATGATTAAACCTAGAATTCACCACCCAAAAGACTAGTTTTTGTGAGACCAGCTAACACAGCATGCCTAGTGTTATAAACACACTTGTGTCAACAGACATGCATTGTAGTGTTTCATTTGCCTAAAAGCATAAATAGTACTACATGTTATTCAGTCTAATCAGAGGCTTCATTCTGTCGATCATAGCTGAACCTCCTAATATCAGGTGGGAGTGGTTTGATCTTGTTCAGACTGTGAAATGTCAAGTAATGTAGAAGAGTAGCACCGTTCTCAAGGGATAGGTCCTGCAATACAAGTATATGTGTCAGAATAAAATTAAAGTTTCAAATGGATGTATATTAAGTGTGGACACATCAGTTAGAATACCGTGTCAATCTCATCAGGCATACACCCTTCTGTATATTTATAAAAGATAATATATCTGGTGATAAAGAAGCCACAATCATTTGAGCCTACTGGCATAGTTGGATAGTCTTTAACAAGATCGATCTTGAAACTCCCAAATTTAGAAAGCATTGCCTTCGGCCTAGCCGGTTGCATTCCCATGCCAAGTCGGGACATAATCAATCTGGACCAAGCATATTTTTTCTTCTCAAAAGTTATGATTTCATTGTGATAATGTTTCCAGGTGGTACCACCAATTGCAGGACCATACGGGTTGGAATCTAAGATATCTATGCAGCGCCTATGGAAGTTAACAGCATATAATGTCCAATGTCCTCGGCGTAGCATTGGTATCATTATTTGGAAGTAAAAAATATATTATCAAAACGATCGGTGTGGAATATTGATCAAAACTTTGAATATAATAAACATTAATATGCAATTGAAACAAAATGAGAAAGGAAAAAGTGTTGTGACATACGCATTTGGAATTTTGAAACTCGTAGTCCAAAGGAAGAGTGTGAGCTAGGTAATCAGATAATATACTTATTTGATATGCCTTTATTTGAAATGCCTGAGGATCCTTGCTGTATTGCTCTCGCTCTTCGATGTTAAGTATATTCTGTAATAATTAATTATGAAAAAATTGGATCATACAACTACTTTCGTTACAAATAAAGGAGTGTTACATGATACTAGTATTAATGTACAACCTTGTTGCTGTAAGGGATAAAAAGCCAATATAGTTGCGTAAATATTAAACGAATGTTGCATGAAAAAAGGTAGAACTATTGTGTAGTCAATTGTATAATTTGAAAAGGAAACATAAGCATATTTTTGATTTGGCTGTATCAAAAACAACTAACCATAAGATTTAATAAAAAAACATACCCCAACATTGACATCGAGAATTACAACGTCGGTGATAGGATCAGGAGTGTGCGAAGCATGCTCTGATCGAACACAGTCGATGAACCCCTGCATGAAGTAATTGTCCAAGCACATCGTTTTGGAGAATGATTCAAAAATGTCAAGGCATGAGCAGGGAAATTGTCCAATGTGCATGATGGTCCTAGAGATGAAATTTGATGTATAAAATATGTTAGTATACCCTATAAAATGGATTGTGTGGTTAACAACAAGATGGTGTGCATGACATTAAATCTATAGACTGTTTAAACCATGTACCTGCTCTTGTCAAAATCTGGAGAACATATATATTGTAGCAGAGCACAAGCGCATTCAAAATGTGACATCTTTTTGCGGATTGATCTGATGGGGCCGATTTGATGTGCATTGCTGGCTGAAGTGAATACAACTATGATTACAGTAAAAATGTGTACAATTCATAAATTATAATAAGTTGATATGGGATTGAAAACAATCTAACCTCGGTGACCGGCGTCTCGTCAAAAACAGGGAGGTCCTTTGGTGGGACTTCAACCAACAATTCCGTGGTTGAACCCTGAGGTAAATAATTATACAAACATAAATTATGAAGATTAGTACAATGTAATGTTTATTGATTATGTACATATCTATAGGAAATTGAAAAACTAACCTGTGCAACAGGTGTCTTATCAAATGAAGGTTGGGGAGGGATGTTCTGTGGATGGTCTACAACATTATAACCCATTTTGGATGCCTGAGATGGCAGACACTAATGAAAATATGGATATATTAGAAATAATTTAATAAAATAATGACAAAGATAAAAACACAACAAATGTTTTAAAACGATTAGTATGATGAACAGAGGTGGCAGCCACATTTTTGGCTTTATCGGCCTTGCCATGTGAAATGTCAACCTGATAAAATGAACAATAATTTGTATAACTATTGTTCCTCAAACTCATAATGTGATCAAAAAATGAAAAGGTGTAAGATGTTTATATGAAAACATACATTGATTTTTGGGTTTGCATCAAATTGTGGGCCACAATCTTTGTATGTCTCTTGAATTGTGTGTTGATCAAGCATATCAACTATCTTATTGATGGTCGATACTAGGTCACCATCGGCTTCCATTGGGTATTCCTGATTTTTTTGTAAAAGTAGAACATGTATTGAAGAACGTAATGATAGTAACTTGATCATATTGACAGGGTGTAATAAAAAATAGTTGTTCATAAACCTTGGATTTGATAGGTGAGTCGGGCGGCGGAGGAACATGAGTTTGGCCGGTTTTATAGAGATGTCTTCAGGCATGTTGTGCATCTCATCACTGCAATGATCAGTTGCATTAAGATCATCTGTCTGAACATCAAAATTTTCATATTGTGTATTTGCTTCTAGCATCACATCATGAGCTACACCCATGTGCAGGTCATTGGGCATGTTGACATCAGACTGGCTAGGTTGTTCTGCAAAATTCCAAAAAATGTGTTGCAGACTTAATTTCATTATTATCTATAAATTCTTTCATAAGAGATACTATACAATAATAGTAATGCATAAATTGTTATTAGTATGTCCGTAAATTAGTAATTCTGTATATTATATTTAAATTTTACATGTAGACATGCAATTGCTGGTGCACATGTCCCTATTTATATTGTAGTTATTGAACTGTAGTTGCTATGTACATAATCAAAACATACAAAAAATGGAATCACCTTTTTGTGTGTCTCGCTGCTGGGATTCTTGAACCTGTGATCCGAGACGAATGACATCGTCGATCATGTCTGCAAATGTCTCAGCTAGCTGGAGCTACTTTGATACTAATTTGCGGTGAGCACGTTCAAGCGTTGCACAGTACTTATCAACCTCTTTGTCATGAGCTTTCAACAAAGAGTCAAAACAAGAACGGTATGGTGGTAGAAGGCAAATAACCTTGCTAGAGATCAAATCTTTCACGCGAGAAACATGAATATGGAACATATCATTTGTTGGTTGTTCAGGAGCAGCAACATAGCATGTGTCTGTCCTGCTATGAAACTAATCAAACAGTACCAAACATGCGAAATTACTAACCAACATTAACAAAAAATTTAAAAAATGGTTGTATAAATTGCATAAAAGAAACTGTTTTTATAATATGGGAATGAACTTACATGACAATGACCATACGTTTCGCCAGCAAGACGAGGCTTCCTCCTGTCAGCCTTGGTCAATGCATCAATTGTCTCTTTATCAAAGTATTTAATACGTGGAGTGCCATATTTGTTCTCTGGAGCTGCCTCGTGATGAAGATGGTCTAGATAATATATCTGAGAAAATTACAAACAAATAACAGACATCAACGAAAAATTTTATCTGACAGTTGGCCTAATTACAATATACGAATATGAACATAATAGTCATAGGCATCACAGGAATTACCACAATGACTATGGAACACCCATATATCATAGCGCTGACATGATTAGTGTTCCTTTTATGCCATTTTGTAGCAGCCTCACACAAAATACTAACTGACACCAATCGATGTCTCGGAAGCGGACCATGTCTTCCGTCATTAGAACTTCATTGTTAGAGATTGACCATGAAGAAGTCGGGAACAACGGCCAGTTGAATAGGATAAGGAAGAAACACCTAACGGTTAGATCATCATCACGGCCTCTAACAATTATTTCCTGAAGGGTGGCAATATCCAACTCATCCTTCGAAATTTTTAGATGTGTCCTAAGCCTACCAGCAGCATCAACTTCTCCATACCAATCCATAACGGTTTCCCTCCCCCAGCACTAGGCAACGCAAGAATTAGGCGAGCAGTCTCCTTTGTTATCTTCAGCTCCTTTCCTGGGCCAGGCCGTATGGTCATGTCAACTGGATCAACCTTATCCATCAACCAATTCATTAGCGATCCAACAACAAAGCCATCTGTTGACATTTGCAGTATACTTTGGAAGACTTTCCTCGCTACAGCCTCACGTTGACGGTCATTCATTATCTATATAGGCATTATGACATCATACGGGATGCACCGGATGTTCAGTTTCTGTGAGAAAAAATAAAATCATGTAAACAAATATAATAAAAAATTGATCGGTCACAAAAATGCATGCTGCTAAACTAAAAAAAGGCATAAAACCACATGAATGATTTTGATTCATAAATATTTAATGAAGGCCGCATATACTACCAAGTAAGAAACATGTAATTAACTGATCCCAACATGATTAAATATCAATAAAAATAATTGTTGCATTAATAAACTTAGATGCCATTGCCACCAACCTGTTTTCTTCTATCCCTGGTTTTCTTTTTGTTTCTATTCTTCACCACATTTGTTTGCTTGATAGTTGCCTCTTCAACAATATGTTTTTGCTTTGGCGGATTTGGTGAATGGTAAATAACATGTCTACGTGGTGATTGTCGCTGAGGAGACATTGGTTTCTCATCAAATTTGACATGCCGATTCTTCTTGGGTGCAAGCATGAAATCATCATCATCATCTATGTTTTCACTTAAATCAGTTTGTTTTTTCCGTGTCCTGCAGAACGCTTTGTATTACGCCTAATGTGGCAGAACCTCCCAAGTTATTGGGCCCACATGCACCTGTCCTTGTCTCAAAGACCTCAGACGGCTATGCATGTGCACAGGATAACTTAACAGGATCTGTCCGAGTGTCCCAAGGACCTCGGATAAACCACTTACAACCAGGACCGCAGGATTAAGTAAACACTAATCACACACCAACATTTTGCAGCAGAATTTCTTTATTACAAAAAGTTACAGGTTACATTGATTACATTATACAAGATCGGAGTTATTATAAAATAAATCCAAAGTATTTCACCTTGAATGGTGTATAATTTTCATAAGTTTGAAATGTATATGCTAGCTCAATGACAATCCTCAATAAGAAGTATAGAAGAAGTACTTAGACTTATAAGAAGGTCGTGCCCACCGGCGCTTAACACCAATCACAATCAAAGTGACTCGTAACCTGCAGCAACAATGGGAATAAAAACCCTAAGTACGCAAGTACTCAGCATGACTTACCGACTAAAGAAAAGACTCTCAAGGGTATGCTGGTTTTAAAAGGAGTCAAGGTAAGGCTTATCAATAATCAAGGACTCTATTTGCAGAAAAGCTTACTACGAGCGGATCCTTAAAAATCCATTTTTACTTGTCAGATTAAGTAAAGTTACCTGCATCTAGAGTTCTTTCTATCCTAATTTAAGCACTTGGCCTATACTAGCCGTCTTTTTATCATCCCTTCAGTTCACTGGATTTCTACGTGTAGGGCAGTGACCAAGTCTTCATGTCCGAGAAGTAACGGCGATCCGAATCGATTAATACACCACCGTCCAGCCTCTTGCTACGGAGGGTACATGCTACTCTCGCCATCTCTCCACTCCCATTGTGTGTTGGCCTTTCTGGTATTAGTCTGCCCGAGGCAAAGCTTACCCATGACGAGGCATGTGGCCAGTTAAAAGGTCCTCAATCAGCAAGCCTACATCGGCACGGTCCTTAAGCGACTCAGATGGAGACACTACACCGAGACTTCCTTCTCGTGCAAGTCAATCGTCCGGTCTCAGCTTTATTATTTAAAATCCAAAGTTTGATACCTGGCAGAGGTACATCTTTTCAGATGTTGAACCCATCATGGCCATGATGGATTCACCATCAAAAGTATTTTCTTTGTAAAAATTTCCATCCACTGTGAAGCATCACTTTTTGTTTTTCTAAAGTAAGGCTAAGCATCATAAAAATCCTTTTCATAAAAGGGTATCAAGGAAGGGTATTCAATTTTTCAAGGAAGGGAATGCATCAATTGTTTAGCATACAACTCCTATCACTTAATGTATCAAACAAGGTGATAAAGATTTTAAAACAACAAGGAGGTGGCAAATGCACCGGGGCTTGCCTGGATAACACTAGGTTAGTGTTGTTAGACGTCGATCACTTGACGACCAGACTTTTGTCTTGACATTCGTCAGATTATCCATCTTCAGGTTTGTCCGACTAACGACGTCGTCTTGCGGAGATGTCCAATCTCTGCATTATCCTGGGGTCGACTTGGATCGTCTTCTGCATCACGTGATCAATTATCGTACCTAAATGATATGCATAATGCACAGGTATGAACATTCAGAGGAATGGCATGAGATAATATGATGCTACACAAAACATAAATAAAGCACTTAATGGCAAGGCATTACAACACTCATGAGTAAACGCTAGATGTCGATAGATGAACAAGCATCATAATCTCGCTCCTCTAGCTTATGTAGATCTAACTCAATTATCAAGAAGTATTAAATTCTGAACAAGGCTTGTACCTTTATTAGCTAGTGCACAACGTTAAAATATTAATTATACCTCAGCTCACCATTACCGGACACCCACGACTTAAAACAAAAAATAGAAATAATTTGAGTAACCTTTTAAACTGTGTTTCTCAATTAATTTGAGTCCCACACTAACTAAATAGAACATCACACCATTCGATCTAGCGGGCTGAGCATTTTGAAACAACATATAACCGCGTGAAAGCATGTTTTATCGACTAAAGATTTAAAACATTGATGTAGACCCTTTATCATGAAATTCTCATATTTTAACCGAAACAGACTTGTCGATGCTATTTATTTAAATTATTCCAGTAGCAATCAACATTCAACCATGACACTTAGTCTATTCCTAAACATAGAATACAACAACTACCAGATAAAATCATTGACTTTATCATGGGGTTTCTCGTATTTCGACTAAAATCGGCTCGCTAACGTTACTTGCTTCCAATTTATTTAGGAATGACGCAACAGAGAAGCATACCTAAAATAGCAAGAATATGGAGCTCATCACACAGCACGCCTGCTAAACACGAGAATCATTACGACTAATAAATCTAGCTAATCCAATCATAACACCAACTAATCGAAGTAACGAATTCGCTCACCCAAACCAAATCAACTCAACAATCCATGAACACGGCAACGAACTCTGGTTCAGGCTTTTTACTGAACACGTAGTGAGCATCGCGCTAGAGCTTCACCTCCACAAAATCTCGTGATTTCTCTCCTCCCACCTCACTCATAAACATATATACATAACATGAGCAAGGTACTAGCACATGCTTATATATACTAAGAATCATCGAGGCGATATCCGCGAGGAGAAACACAGAGTGCACAAGGACGATGGAGATCTCACCAGCAACAAACGATGCGGCGTCCCGTAGCACGACATGGTCGAGCACCTCGGCGGGGTTGAGGAGACCGGTCACCCATTTGCCAAGCGGGTGACACGCGGCCAACGTAGCATAGGAACACCATAACGAGGAGCTAGGAACCAACATGGAAACTGGAGACCGAGCAAGGGGCGCGAAGTAGAGGGAACTCGGCGCGGTGGCGCACTACTCAGTAGAGAAGACGGCTGGCACGTGCAAGGAAGAGGTCGGGCACCCGGGACCACGGACGAGTAGCAGCAGGGAGTTGGGTGATCCAGGGACGCGCTATGACTGGGAAATAGGGAGAAGCTCGCGAGGAAGGGGCCTCGGTTGGGCGCACGCGTTAGGAAGCTCGACGGCGGTCGGGCAGAGGAACGTGCGCAGGGAGACGAGGGAGAGAGAAAAACAGGGGGCTACGAGCTTGAGGATGGCGGCGACTTGGGCGAGCGCGGATCGGCGCCAGAGAAGCCGAGCAGAGGGAACTCCGTGCTAGACGCGAGGGAGAAAGGTCCGAGTTGGAGCTGGAGCGAGCACCGCGGCACGCAGGGGAGCACGGCTAACAGAGAAGCTTGAGCGCAGCCATGGAAGACAGGACTTGGTGGGGCGCGACCATGGACGGAGCTCAGCCAGGACGCAGTCCGAGCAGGGCCTGGGGGTTCAGGGAGATGGGCGCGCCATAGGAGAAGCAGGACGCGGCAGGGAGGAGCTGGTAGAGGGCCGCGGCGCTGGGAGCTCTGGTCGGGCGCCATGGAGGCCGAGCAGGGAAGCTGCGCGCAGCACCAGGGAGCGGGGCGCGCGTCGCAGGCAGCCATGGGAGGGACACGGGGTTGGGAGAAAGGAGGAGAGAGCAGGGCGGTGGATATTTCTCCAGGAACTGAGCGGCGGCTGGAAAAGAAAAATCTCCACGCCCGCGCGCGGCAGTGAGAAATATCAGGGAAAAAACAGCGGCAGGGGATAACGCCGATGGCTCCAGTGCGGCATGAAAAAATCAGAGGGAGAGAGAGTGGCGTGAGGATAGGGATAGGCTGGGATATTTTCCATTTTTTACTCAAACGACACACATATCCATAACTCTCAGATTAGGGTTAAAAAGACACATCAACAAGTTAGATCAGAACAGTGTTAGATATAAAATTCGGATAGAATTTAGTTTAGCGGATACTCTGGAATTCATATGAATTTTTACCAGTGACTTATATCCGAAGATTTGGATCCGGGCGAGAAACGACAGCCCGAATTAAACTGTTTTCTGTAACACCCCTGATGTTTATATTCTGCTCGACAACGAGTATGGATTTAAGCACGTAATATCAGTGGATAAAACGGATACTAAATTATAATCATCTTCGCCTATCGCGATTTTAAAATCACATCTGTTTCGTCTGTCGTAAGTTCGACATCCTTTTTATCTATCAGGGCTTTTCCTAAATTTTCGTGTTGTTTGGAACATATTTGTTCCGAAAATCGGCGAGCCTGATGATTATTTAAAATTCATCGCTCGCGCAAAGACGAATTTAGAAACTTAGTTTAGTCCTCCGACTTTGTCCGAAACAAGATTTATTAGAAGTCATCGACTAAAGTTTTCAGTGCCAAATAATTTAGTCCCCTCTCGTCAAGCGAGACAGTGTCCGAGGAATTATAATCATGGTCGGTTTCCAACAAATTATCCTCGACAGAGAAATCAAATAGGTTCAAATGGCAGATAAATATTTGTCCAATTTTAGCTGCATCAAATATCATCTGAAGTAGTGAAGCCGGTATTATTTTGGATCTGGTTGTTTACGTGTTGCTTGAGAAAAATAATACGCTAGCTCATTAATCGAATCGTTCTGTAGTCAAATGACCGAAAGCACGTGAGACTCGTAAAAAATTGATTGGATTAAATGTAGTCTAAAATATCGAACCCGAAATCAGTTTGGTTCAGTCTGTGTGTTTCTTGTCTCGATCTAAATCTTCAAATAGAAATAATGGATACAAATTAATCTGACTTCGGAGTAGTCATCAAATCAAATCGTGTCCAAATATTTGTTCTTATACATATAACGGTGTTGAAAAAAAGAAAATATCTCTTATCCTCATCTCCCACCGTTGATATGCATTGATATTTTTTTTCATACGTGGATATCAGGTCTTTGTTCCTATCTGGTGGTTGATATTTCTACAACGCTCAAGTGTGCCAGCCATATCTTCTTTGCCTCTCGGTTCTTTTTGGGCACTCTCTCTCTCACCTCGTCATTCTCTCTCGCGGTCCCGTTGCTTCCTGCTAGCGCCTAGACGCTCGCCTCACTCGGCTCTCGTTCTCCTCGCCCCCATGCTCCATCCATGGCGTGTGCTTGCCAGACGTCGATGTGAGCTTCCTATGTTCTTCTGGCCGTGCTCCGCCCTCTACGCCGCTGGCCGCTCTGGCGCGAGCTCTTCTCTAGTGCACGCGCGGTTCGCCGGCCGCCCCGAGCTCGCCCCTGTGCTTGGACCTTGCATCCCTGCTCGCTAGCGTCGGCACCCTCCTACAGCCTCAGGCTCGCCATGGCCGCCGCGTCCCTAGCCCTGCTCCAGCTCGCCATGTTCGCGCGCCGTTTTCCCCAGCAGCAAGCTGCAGCCGTGCAGCTCGCCCTCAGCCTTCCTCGGAGATCGCCTCTCCTGCACAAGTTCTTGCTTCGACATCCGCGCTCGTTCCTGCTCCTCTGCTCGCCGAGAAGCTCTATTTGCTCCGGCTCGCGTCCCTGTCTACTTGCTCGACCGCATCGACGTTATCTTCTCCAGCAGCTCGTCGATGACCGCCAATGCCCATTTCTGGTTCAGCCATGTCGTTGTCTGGCACCTCGTCTCCTCCCCAATGGCTACGTTCAAATCCGCATCGTCCTCTGATCACTCAGATCACTGAACGACGATTTCCGCCGTGCTCGTCTCCCTGTCTGACCTCGTCGTCGACCACGCCGTGTCCACGACGTGCTCGTCGAACTCGATTGTCGGGGACCATAATTAGGGGTACCCCAAGACTCCTAATCTCAGCTGGTAACCCCCATCAGCACAAAGCTGCAAAGGCCTGATGGGTGCGATTAAGCCAAGGCTCGGTCCACTCAAGGGACACGACCTCGCCTCGCCCGAGCCCAGCCTCGGGCAAGGGCAGCCGACCCCGGAAGATTCACGTCTCGCCCGAGGACCCCCTCAAGCGACGGACACACCTTCGGCTCGCCCGAGGCCCAGTCTTCGCCAAGAAGCAACCTTGGCCAGATCGCCACACCGACCGAATCGCAGGAGCATTTAATGCAAGGATGGCCTGACACCTTATCCTGTCACGCGCCCTTCAGTCGACAGAGCCGAAAGTGACCGCAGTCACTTCGCCGCTCCACTGACCGGCCTGATAAGAAGACAGCGCCGCCTGCGTCGCTCCGACTGTTGTGCCACTCGACAGAGTGAGGCTGACAGCAGCCAAGTCCGGCCTCGGGCGCCATAGGAAACTCCGCCTCGCCCGACCCCTAGGCTCGGACTCGGGCTCGGCCCCGGAAGACGACGAACTCCGCCTCGCCCGACCCCAGGGCTCGGACTCGGGCTCGACCCCAGAAGACGACGAACTCCGCCTCGCCCGACCCCAGGGCTCGGACTCGGGCTCGGCCCCGGAAGACGACGAACTCCGCCTCGCCCGACCCTAGGGCTCGGACTCGGCCTTGACCTCGGACGACAGTCTCCACCTCGCCCGACCCGGGGCTCGGACACGACCTCGACCTCGGAAGACTGACTCGACCCCGACCTCGGAGGAGCCTCCGCCTCGCCCGACCCAGGGCTCGGACCAACCACGTCACAGGAGGGGTCATCATTACCCTATCCCTAGCTAGCTCAGGCTACAGGTAACAGGACCGGCGTCCCATCTGGCTCGCCCCGGTAAACAGATAATGGTGGCGCCCCGTGTGCTCCATGACGACGGCGACTCTCAGCCCCTTACGGAAGCAAGGAGACGTCAGCAAGGACTCGACAGCCCCGACAGCTGTCCTTTCGCAAGGCTCCAACGCTCCTCCGACGGCCACAACATCACATGAACAGGGTGCCAAAACCTCTCTGGCTGCCACGACGGCATGTACTTAGGGCACTAGCTCCTCTCTGCTAGACTTGATAGCGCACTGCTACACCCCCATTGTACACCTGGACCCTCTCCTTACGCCTATAAAAGGAAGGTCCAGGGCTCTCTTACAAAGAGGTTGGCCGCGTGGGAGGACGGAACGACGCGTAGGGTCCCTCGCTCTCCCCCCCCCACGCGGACGCTTGTAACCCCCTACTGCAAGCGCACCCGACCTGGGCGCAGGAGAACACGGAGGCCGTGGGTTTCCCCTTTTTTCCCTCTCTTCTACCCCCTTCGTGCTCCGTCTCGCGCCGACCCATCTGGGCTGGGACACGCGGCGACAATTTACTCGTCGGTCCAGGGACCCCCCGGGGTCGAAACGCTGACAGTTGGCGCGCTAGGTAGGGGCCTGCTGCGTGTTGACGAACAGCTTCCCGTCAAGGTCCAGATGGGTAGTCTCCAGCAACCTTTCCAACCCGGGACGGTGCTCCGCTTCGGGAGTCTTGAGTTCATGTCCCTCGACGGCAGCTACGACATGATACTTGTCGGGGACCATAATTAGGGGTACCCTCAAGACGCCTAATTCTCAGCTGGTAACCCCCATCAGCATAAAGCTGCAGAGGCCTGATGGGTTTGATTAAGTCAGGGATCAGTCCATACGAGTGACTTGACCACGCCACGCCCGAGCCTAGCCTCGGGCGAGGGCAGCCGACCCTAAGATGACTCCGTCTCGCCTGAGGCCTCCTCTTTCACGGCAGACGCATCTCCGGCTCGCCCTAGGCCCCGCCTTCGATAAGAAGAAACCCTGACTAAATCACCGCGCCAACCGACCGAGTCACCAGGGCGTTTAACGCAAAAGGTAAGACCGACGGGCGACCAGACTTCGCCAGAAGTGCCACAGGAGGCTCCGCCCAAGGGCTCGGACTCGGGCTAAGGCCCCGGAAGACGGCGAACTCCGCTCCGCCCGACCCTAGCGCTCGGACTCGGGCTAAGGCCCCGGAAGACGGCGAACTCCGCTCCGCCCAAGGGCTCGGACTCGGGCTAAGGCCCCGGAAGACGGCGAACTCCGCTCCGCCCAAGGGCTCGGACTCGGGCTAAGGCCCCGGAAGACGACGAACTCCGCCTCGCCCGACCCAGGGCTCGGACTCTGCCTCTGTCTTGCAGGACGGACTCGACCTCGGCTTCGGAGGAGCCTCCACGACGCCCGACCTAGGACACGAGACCGCCACGTCAACAGGAAGCGCCATCATCGCCCTGCCCTGAGCCGACTTGGGTCGCAGAGAACAAGACCAGCGTCCCATCTGGCCAGCCACGCCAGATAGGCAAATGATGGCGCCCCGCTAGACCATGACGACGGCGACTCTCAGCTCCCTTACGAAAGCAGGAAGACGTCAGCAAGGGCCCAGCCACTCCGACAGCTGTCTCCCCGTCCGGCTCCGTTACTCCTCCAACAGCCACGACGCCACACCAACAGGGTGCCAGGATCTCTCCGGCTGCCACCTTGGCATGTACATAGGGCGCTAGCTCTCTCTCGCTAGACACGTAGCACCTTGCTACACCCCCATCTTGTACACCTGGATCCTCTCCTTACGACTATAAAAGGAAGGACCAGGGCCTTCTTAGAGGAGGTTGGCCTCGCGGGGACGAAGGGCAGGGGCAGGCGCTCTCTCGGGGCCGCTCTCTCCCCTCACCTCGCGCGGACGCTTGTAACCCCCTACTGCAAGCGCACCCGACCTGGGCGCGGGACGAACACGAAGGCCGCGGGAATTCTCCGACTCCCTCACGACCCGGCTCCGGCCACCGACCTCTCTCTCTGTTCCCCCCTTCGCGCTCGCTCCACGCGCTCGACCCATCTGGGCTGGGGCACGCGGCACTCTCACTCGTCGGCTCGGGGACCCCCCGGTCTCGGAACGCCGACAGTTGGCGCGCCAGGTAGGGGCCTGCTGCGTGTTGACGTTCGATTTCCCGTCAAGCTCCAGATGGGCAGTCTCCAACGACCCCTTCAACCCGGAACGGTGCTCCGTTTCGGGAACCTCGAGTTCATGTCGCTCGACGGCGACTACGACATGATACTCCTTCCACCGCCGCGCGACAGCGACAATGGTGGCGGACAGCCCGCCCGCCGGCGGTGGAATCGACGACGTCTTTCCCGCGTGGGGGAAGGACAACTTTCGAGCTCGCCCCATCCTCTCCCTCGCCATCGGAGGAGGAGGAGGCGGGGCAACCGGGGCCGAGCGGGAGATCGCGCTCCGACGGCTGTCGAGCAAATCGACATCCCCGGCGCCTCGACGGAGGACACGCCAAACGTCGCCCTCGCGTTCAAGGCAAACGCGAGCGCCATCCCCCCGCAACACGTCGACCCCGAGCAAGTGGACGACGCCAGCACGCTCACGGAAGGCCTGCGGGACGTCGCCCTCGCACCCAAGACGACGGCGCGGTCAGCCCCCGACTTGACTTCATCGCCCCTCGTCGACAAAAAGGTACCGACTGCTACCCATCTTTCGTCATTTCGACTCGGCCTCAGCCCGCCTGGCGACCTCGCTTTGGCGGGCGCTCACATTGAGGCGAGTGCAACCTCTCTGGGGTTTCGTGTGCGGTCGCCTTGGGACCGATTGACGGGTGTCTCGACCTACGGACCCTCTGGGTCCGAGGAAGATGACGACCCCAGCATCTGCTGGGATTTCTCCGGATCTGGCAACCCTAGTGCCATGCGGGACTTCATGACCGCATGTGACTACTGCCTCTCCGACTGTTCCGACGGCAGCCGCAGCCTTGGCGACAAGGACCGCGGCCCGAGTCGCGAATGTTTCCGCATCGAGCTAGGGGATCCCTCCGGAGGCGGCTGTCTCGGCACGCCGGAGGATGGTGATCCCCCTAGACCAGCGCCTCGCGCCGACATCCCGCGGGAGCTAGCTGTGGTCCCCGTTCCGGCGGGGGGTCACGACCCACAGCTCGAGCAAGTCCGTGGGGCGCAGGGCGGGCTCGATGAGGGAGCAGGAGCGCTCGAGGCAATCCGCCAGAACATCGGGCAGGTATGGGCGAGCCAGCCCCCGGCCGGAGGAATACGTCACCTGCCCCAAGGTCTCCAGCACCGCATCGCCAACGATGCCAGGGACAGACCGCCTCCCGCATCCGGCGGAACCGGACAGGACCTGGCCGCTGCAGCGATGCTCCTCCGCGCGATGCCGGAGTCATCAACCACCGAGGGTCGGCGAATCCAGGGAGAACTCAAGCATCTCCTGGAAGGCGCTGCGGCCCGGCGGGCCGAGAGCTCTGCCTCCCGAAGGCAGGGATACCCCTCGGAACCTCGTGCCGTGACTTCCCGACTCACGCGGGGAGCCTCGGTCTTCACCGGGCGCACGCGCAACACCGCGCCTGCGGCCCCGGGCCACCTCGGCGACGAGCACCCTCATCGTGACCGTCGGGCACGCCTCGACGAAAGGGTGCGCCGAGGCTACCACCCCAGGCGTGGGGGACGCTACGACAGCGGGGAGGATCGGAGTCCCTCGCCCGAACCACCCGGTCCGCAGGTCTTTAGCCGAGCCATTCGGCGGGCGCCGTTTCCGCCCCGATTCCGACCCCCGACTACTATCACGAAGTACTCGGGGGAGACGAGACCGGAATTGTGGCTTGCGGACTACCGCCTGGCCTGTCAACTGGGTGGGACGGACGATGACAACCTCATCATCCGAAACCTCCCCCTGTTTCTCTCCGACACCGCTCGTGCCTGGTTGGAGCACCTGCCTCCGGGGCAGATTTCCAACTGGGAAGATTTGGTCCAGGCTTTCGCCGGGAACTTCCAGGGCACGTACGTGCGCCCCGGGAATTCCTGGGACCTCCGAAGATGTCGGCAACTGCCGGGAGAGTCTCTCCGAGACTACATCAGGCGGTTCTCGAAGCAGCGCACCGAGCTGCCCAACATCACCGACTCCGATGTCATCGGCGCGTTCCTCGCCGGCACCACCTGCCGCGACCTGGTGAGTAAGTTGGGTCGCAAGACCCCCACCAGGGCGAGCGAGCTGATGGACATCGCCACCAAGTTCGCCTCCGGCCAGGAGGCGGTTGAGGCCATCTTCCGAAAGGACAAGCTGCCCCAGGGCCGCCCGACGGAAGATGCTCCCGAGGCGTCTACTCCACGCGGCGCCAAGAAGAAAGGCAGGAGGAAGTCGCAAGCGAAACGCGACGTTCCCGATGCAGACCTTGTCGCCGCCGCCGAGCGCAAGAACCCTCGGAAGCCCCCCGGAGGTGCTAACCTTTTCGACAAGGCACTCAAGGAGACGTGCCCGCCCACCTCGGACGAGGCCGAGGGTGCCTCGGCTCACCCCGAGGAACCCTCGGAGCCCGAGGGCGAAGCCCTGCGCATCGAGGAGGAGCAGAACGGGGTCATGCCAGATCAAGATTGGCAAACCCCGTACCTGCAATATCTCCGCCAAGGAGAACTGCCCCTCGACCGAGCCGAGGCTCGGCGGGTAGCGCGACGCGCCAAATCGTTCGTCTTGCTGGGCGATGAGAAGGAGCTCTACCACCGCAGCCCCTCGGGCATCCTCCAGCGATGCATCTCCATCGCCGAGGGCCAGGAACTCCTGCAGGAAATACACTCGGGGGCTTGCGGTCATCATGCAGCACCCCGAACCCTCGTCGGGAATGCTTTCCGCCAAGGCTTCTACTGGCCAACGGCGGTGGCTGACGCCACTAGAGTTGTCCGCGCCTGCGAAGGGTGCCAATTCTATGCGAAGCAGACCCACCTGCCCGCTCAGGCTCTGCAGACGATACCCATCACCTGGCCCTTCGCTGTGTGGGGTCTGGACCTCGTCGGCCCTCTGCAGAAGGCGCCCGGGGGCTACACGCACCTGCTGGTCGCCATCGACAAATTCTCCAAGTGGATCGAGGTCCGACCCCTGAACAGCATCAGGTCCGAGCAGGCGGTGGCGTTCTTCACCAATATCATCCATCGCTTCGGGGTCCCGAACTCCATCATCACCGACAATGGCACCCAGTTCACCGACAAAAAAATCTTGGATTTTTGCGATGATCACAGCATCCGGGTAGACTGGGCCGCCGTAGCTCACCCCATGACGAATGGGCAAGTGGAACGTGCCAACGGCATGATTCTACAAGGGCTCAAGCCTCGGATTTACAACAGTCTCAACAAGTTCGGCAAGCGATGGATGAAGGAACTCCCCTCGGTGGTCTGGAGCCTGAGGACGACGCCAAGCCAGGCCACGGGTTTCACGCCGTTCTTCCTGGTCTACGGGGCCGAGGCCATCCTGCCCACGGACCTGGAACACGGCTCCCCGAGGACAAGGGCCTACAACGAAGAAAGCAACCAAGCTAGCCGAGAAGACTCGCTGGACCAGCTGGACGAGGCTCGGGACAGGGCCTTACTACACTCAGCGCGGTATCAGCAGTCCCTGCGACGCTACCACGCCCGAGGGGTCCGACCCCGAGATCTCCAGGTGGGCGATCTGGTGCTTCGGCTGCGGCAAGACGCCCGAGGGAGGCACAAGCTCACGCCCCCCTGGGAGGGGCCGTTCATCATCGCCAAAGTACTGAAGCCCGGAACGTACAAGCTGGCCAACAGTCAAGGCGAGGTCTACGGCAACGCTTGGAACATCCAACAGCTACGTCGCTTCTACCCTTAAGATGTTTCCAAGTTGTTTATATACCTCGCACCCACGCAAAGTTTAGTCAACAAGGAAGGGTCAGCCTCGCCTCGGCAGAGCCCGACCCTCCCTCGGGGGCTAAAAGGGGGGAAACCCCCTCTGCGTCAAAATTTTCCTCGAACAAAAAATCCCTTTTACCAGAACATCTTTCGTGCTTTTTGACTACTTCGAAAAGCGGGTCCTGGAAACGATGGGGTACACGTAAGCAGTCAAGGATGACCGAGCCGAGGGACTCCTACGCCTCCGGGATACGGATACCTCACTCATCACCTTCTGCGATAAGTAACTCGCGCTCGGATAAGGCGAATCCGCGGATCGAACGAGTCTTTACGTATGGGAGCTCTTCTGTCGAAGCGATTCTTCGAGCCTTCTCGACCGAGTCGGTGACAGGGCTTCATGGGCGGGTAAAAGTACGCGTAAGCGGCAAGGCCGACCGAGCCGAGGGACTCCCACGCCTCCGGGATACGGATACCTCACTCATCACCTTCCGCGAGAAGCAACTCTTGCTCGCACTAACATCCCTGCTACCGACAAAAAGTCCAGATACTCGAAACGAGAGGAAAAGAGACGCAGCTTTACAACGCAACAAGGGTATGTGTTCTGGCCTCAACGGCCGCGCAAGGCCCACGCTACAAGACGATTTGACCCTGCAGGCTTGGATCTTGACGCTGGAAGAGGGCGAAGACACCCTCGGCATCAACAGCACCTTCGGCAAGGCCCGACCTAGCCTCGGACGGCGACGCGGTCCGAGGGCCTCCGCTCCGAAGGACGACGTCATCACCACGCTCGAGCAATCTCTGCCAGGGACTTCTCCGAGAACCCGGCCCGAGCAGACGGCTCGGCCGACCACCTTCCGAGGGCGCCAGCTCGGTCCGAAGCCTCGGCTGATCAGCTCCGACGCCGATCCTGCCAACAAACAACCCGGCTAGGCTCCGGCCAACCAGGTTTCATTTCCGAGCCGACAACGCCTCTGCTCATGCTGATATCGCTACCCCTGGCCTCGGCTCGTCGAAGAGCGGCCGAGGGGTCTCTTTAACTAAGCTAGAGGAGCCTCGGACAACAGGTCCGACCGAGCCGAGGGACTCCTACGCCTCCGGGATACGGATACCTCACTCGTCACCTTGACACGGGGCGACTCATGCTTGGTGAAGCGGTTCAGGCAAACAACAGGCGAGTCTTAGTGCTCAGAAATGAGGAAAAAACACGGCTCTGTGCCGGAGTTACATACATGTTCAGGCCCCGAAAGCCGAAATGAACAAAAAACCCGGCACTCGAAGTGCCATTACAAACGGAACTCCGGTTCCCCCACCCCGCAGGTACGAACAACCCCACTCGATAGGGGCGGGCCTGCGGGGCAGCGGAAAGACTCTCACCCCCCGAGGACGAGAGCCAGCCATTCAGGCCGGGGGACGGAGACCCAGGGCTACTGACGGAGTAGGCAATCTCATCAGTAGAGAAGCCACTCCCGTCCGCCGACGCCTCGGGACCCGCCACTTCCGACATGGCTGGAGGAAGTCTCCGTGAAGCTGGAGGATGCCGTTCTCCCCCCCGGGCACACGGGGAAGAAGAGGGCAACCGACCCACACGGAGACAGCTCCCTGGCTCGCCTCGTCCTCCCTCTTGGCCTGGTGATGAAAATCCTTGAGGCTGAGGGAGGGGCAGAGATCGCAGTCCGGTTTGCTCCTCCCCACCCAGGAGCTGGTGGTCACCGTCTCGGGTGACCCCCAGCCGAGGGGGGCAACCGGGCTACATGATGAAAATCCTTGAAGCCGAACGATGGCTGAAAGGTACCAACTCCCACGGAGTTGCGTTCCTCCGGCGATGGAGCGAAAAGACGGCGGTTTCCCCCCATCCGGGGGCTCGGAAGATGGAGAGACACAATGCATTGGGGAGGAAGGAGACACGGTTACCTCACGAAGGGGGTCGCCCTCCTTTTAAAGGCAACTCCCCCTGCTTGCGCCCTCAACCGTCACGGGCTGAGTCTTCTCCAACACGCCTCCAAAGCCCTTCCCTGCGGCGCGGGGGCTGGGGCCCGCCTGTCATGCAGACCGGCTCTAAGCAGAAGAAGCCGAACCGCCGCGCACGACGCACGCAACCACCCAGCGGTTACAAGTAACCCTCCACTTTTGCCCGGACCAGCGGGCGAAAGGGGCAGGCGGCCATGCAGGCGGCATGCAACCGCGCCAAGTGGACGCGCCTCTCCGATTCCTGACAGGCCAGCGCGACGGCTCCAGCCCACGCGTCGTGCAACTGGCGCGCCGGGCGCTGCATACGAACCGCTATGCCACTCGCTCCACCACTGCACCTCCTCGATTGCGGAACCGATACCGCGATTCGAGGCGACCCAGCCCGCGACCCGGCAGCGCCAGCCTGGCGCAGCGGTCAAAAGCGGTCAAAAATGGGCCGGCAGTAATGACGGTGGCAGGCGCGCGAGAGCAGCGGTCACGCCATCTGCCAAGCTCATGTCCCATCTGGAGGCAGCAAGAGAGTCCCCTCTCGCGGCGTGAAGGCGACGCGCCCGTGACCCGTACCTCGAACGGCTCGCGCACGCGCAACGGCAACCTCGCCAACTACTCACCCCGGCGCATTAACTCCGCGGCTCGGCGGACAGCGCTACGGGCGGGAGCGGCTGGTGACGTTTCGCCTTCGCCAAAACGACCACGCCGGAAAAAGGTACGCCACGACGTTCAATTTCGAATCCTTTTTCCCTTTTCCTTCTTTCTCTATCTCTTGCAATAGGGACCGAGAAGGGGGATAACCCCAAAGGGATCCTTCCCCGCGAAGGAACTAGGCTCCGAGCCTCCCTACTGATCAGGGGTTCGAAGGCTGGCCCCCCGAGGGGTTCAACAGCCGCCTCAGATCGCGTGGGCCCGACACCCACTACTGGTCAGGGGTTCGAAGGTCGGCCTCCCGAAAGGTTCCATGACCGCCTCAGGCTACTCGGGCTCCGTGCCCCCTACTGATCAGGGGTTCGAAGGCTGGCCTGTCGAAGGGTTCACAGCCGCCTCAGACGCCGAGCGAGGGATGACCAGGGGTACGTTCGATACATAACCAAGGCTCGGGCTGCGCTCCCGAGGTACCCTAGGACATTTCCGAGACCAGCGGGAACGACTCTGTAACGGAATCCCATCGGAGGGAGGCAACGAGCCCTCGGACCCCGTCGCTAGGGGACCGGGTCCGGCAGATCACCCGCAGGTACTTTTGGGCGTGCCTCCGGGCCCCTAGCCGACCCCCAACGAACGGGGCACGGACGTCCACTCGGATTACCCGATTGCAGCTCACCGGAGACACCATGTTCGGTGCCCATCGAGGGTAACATGGCGCACTCCCCCCCTCCTCCTTGCGGAAAGGCGACGTGGGGGCGTATATAAAAAGTCGAGTCTGTCCCTGATCGTCCTCTCGCTCCGTGCGAAGGCTCGGGGGCTGCTCTCGCAAACCCGGCTCCGGCCAAACCGTTGACAGCGTCAACATACCAGCCCGAGAACTTGGGCCCCGACAGTGCACCTGGGTTACGCCCTGCTCGCATGAGGGAACCGCTAGTCCAGCCGAGGCATTACGCAAGGCATTAAGACCTCGAAGGAGTGAAACCACTCCTCCGAGGCCTCGGGGGCTACACCCGGCGGGTGCGCTCGCGCGCACCCACCGGAACAAAGTACCACCGAGAAAGGCTGGTCCCCTTGCAAAAAAGTGCGACACAAGCCTCCAAGCGAGTGTTAACACTCCCTTCGAGGCTCGGGGGCTACTGTCGGGGACCATAATTAGGGGTACCCTCAAGACGCCTAATTCTCAGCTGGTAACCCCCATCAGCATAAAGCTGCAGAGGCCTGATGGGTTTGATTAAGTCAGGGATCAGTCCATACGAGTGACTTGACCACGCCACGCCCGAGCCTAGCCTCGGGCGAGGGCAGCCGACCCTAAGATGACTCCGTCTCGCCTGAGGCCTCCTCTTTCACGGCAGACGCATCTCCGGCTCGCCCTAGGCCCCGCCTTCGATAAGAAGAAACCCTGACTAAATCACCGCGCCAACCGACCGAGTCACCAGGGCGTTTAACGCAAAAGGTAAGACCGACGGGCGACCAGACTTCGCCAGAAGTGCCACAGGAGGCTCCGCCCAAGGGCTCGGACTCGGGCTAAGGCCCCGGAAGACGGCGAACTCCGCTCCGCCCGACCCCAGGGCTCGGACTCGGGCTAAGGCCCCGGAAGACGGCGAACTCCGCTCCGCCCAAGGGCTCGGACTCGGGCTAAGGCCCCGGAAGACGGCGAACTCCGCTCCGCCCAAGGGCTCGGACTCGGGCTAAGGCCCCGGAAGACGACGAACTCCGCCTCGCCCGACCCAGGGCTCGGACTCTGCCTCTGTCTTGCAGGACGGACTCGACCTCGGCTTCGGAGGAGCCTCCACGACGCCCGACCTAGGACACGAGACCGCCACGTCAACAGGAAGCGCCATCATCGCCCTGCCCTGAGCCGACTTGGGTCGCAGAGAACAAGACCGGCGTCCCATCTGGCCAGCCACGCCAGATAGGCAAATGATGGCACCCCGCTAGACCATGACGACGGCGACTCTCAGCTCCCTTACGAAAGCAGGAAGACGTCAGCAAGGGCCCAGCCACTCCGACAGCTGTCTCCCCGTCCGGCTCCGTTACTCCTCCAACAGCCACGACGCCACACCAACAGGGTGCCAGGATCTCTCCGGCTGCCACCTTGGCATGTACATAGGGCGCTAGCTCTCTCTCGCTAGACACGTAGCACCTTGCTACACCCCCATCTTGTACACCTGGATCCTCTCCTTACGACTATAAAAGGGAGGACCAGGGCCTTCTTAGAGGAGGTTGGCCTCGCGGGGACGAAGGGCAGGGGCAGGCGCTCTCTCGGGGCCGCTCTCTCCCCTCACCTCGCGCGGACGCTTGTAACCCCCTACTGCAAGCGCACCCGACCTGGGCGCGGGACGAACACGAAGGCCGCGGGAATTCTCCGACTCCCTCACGACCCGGCTCCGGCCACCGACCTCTCTCTCTGTTCCCCCCTTCGCGCTCGCTCCACGCGCTCGACCCATCTGGGCTGGGGCACGCGGCACTCTCACTCGTCGGCTCGGGGACCCCCCGGTCTCGGAACGCCGACAATACTCCTTCCTCCGCCGCGCGATGGCGACAATGGCGGCCCACAACCCGCCCGCCGGCGGCGGAATCGACGACGTCTTCCCCACGAGGCGGAAGAACAACACCCGAGTTTGTCCCGTCGCCTCCCCCGCCGACGGAGGAGGAGGCGGGGCAACCGTGGCCAAGCAGGAGGCGGCACCTCGTCGGCTGTCGAGCGAGTCAACGGCGCCGGCGCCCCGACGGGGGACACGTCGGGCGTCGTCCTTGCGTCTGAGATGAAGACGAGCGCTGTTTCCCCGCAACACGCCAACTCCAAGCGGACGGACGACGCCAGCACGCTCGCAAAGGACTTGCTGGGCGTCACCCTCGTACCTGAGACGACGGTGCAGTCCACCCCTGACGTGACAACGTCACCACCTGTCGACCAAGAGGTACCGACCGATTCCCGTCTCATGCCTTTTGGATTCGGCCTCGACCCACCAAGCGACCCCGCTTTGGTGGAAGCCTTCATAGAGGCATGCACCAACCCTCCGGGGTATCATATGCGGTCACCCTGGGACCGGCTGATGGCCGTCTCGACCTACGGACCCTCGGGTTCCGAGGAAGATGACGAGCCCGACTTTGGTTGGGATTTCTCTGGGCTCGGTAACCCCAGTGCCGTGCGGGACTTCATGACCGCATGCGACTACTGCCTTTCCGATTGTTCCGACGGTAGCCGCAGCTTCGGCGACGGAGACTGTGGCCCAAGTCGTGAATGTTTCCACGTCGATCTAGGGGGTCCCGACGAAGGCAACCATCTTGGTATACCGAAAAACGGTGATCCCCCGAGGCCTGCGCCTCGCGTTGACATCCTTCGGGAGCTAGCTGTGGTCCCAGTCCCTGCGGGGGGTCAGGACGCACAGCTCAAGCAAATCCGCAAGATGCAGGCTAGGCTCGACGAGGGGGCAGGAGCACTTGAGCCGCTCCGCCGGAACATCGGGCAGGAATGGGTAGACCAAGCTCCGGCCGGAGAAGCGCGTCACCTACCCTAGGGCATCCTGCTCCGCATCGCCGACGACGTCAGGGCAAGGCCACCACCGGCTTCTAGTGGGGTCGGCCAGAACCTGGCTGCGGCAGCGATACTTCTCCGCGCAATGCCGGAACCATCAACCACCGAAGGGCGGCGGATCCGGGGAGAGCTCAAGAATCTCCTGGAGGATGCCGCGGTCCGACGGGCCGAGAGCTCTGCCTCCCGAAGGCAGGGATACCCCTCGGAGCACCGCGCCGCGACTTCCCGATTCGTGCGGGAAGCCTCGGTCCACACCGGGCGCACGCGCAACACAGCGCCTGTGGCCCCGGGACGCCTCGGCAACGAGCACCACCATCGCAACCATCGAGCCCGCCTCGACGAGAGGGTGCGCCGAGGCTACCACCCCAGGCGTGGGGGACGCTACGACAGCGGGGAGGATCGGAGTCCCTCGCCCGAACCACCCGGCCCGCAGGCTTTCAGCCGAGCCATATGACGGGCGCCGTTCCCGACCCGGTTCCGAACCCCGACTACCATCACAAAGTACTCAGGGGAGACAAGGCCGGAACTGTGGCTCGCGGACTACCGGCTGGCCTACCAACTGGGTGGAACGGACGATGACAACCTCGTCATCCGCAACCTCCCCCTGTTCCTCTCCGATTCCGCTCGGGCCTAGCTGGAGCATCTGCCTCCGGGGCAGATCTCCAACTGGGACGACCTGGTCCAAGCCTTCGCCGGTAATTTCCAGGGCACGTACGTGCGCCCTGGGAACTCCTGGGATCTCCGAAGCTGCCGCCAGCAGCCGGGAGAGTCTCTCCGGGACTACATCCGGCGATTCTCAAAGCAGCGCACCGAGCTACCCAACGTCACCGATTCGGATGTCATCGGCGCGTTCCTCGCCGGCACCACCTGCCGCGACCTGGTGAGCAAGCTGGGTCGCAAGACCCCCACCAGGGCGAGCGAGCTAATGGACATCGCCACCAAGTTCACCTCTGGCCAGGAGGCGGTTGAGGCCATCTTCCGGAAGGACAAGCAGCCCCAGGGCCGCCAGCCGGAAGATGTTCCCGAGGCGTCCGCTCAGCGTGGCACCAAGAAGAGAGGCAAGAAGAAGTCGCAAGCGAAACGCGATGCCGCCGACGCGGACCTTGTCGCCGCCGCCGAGTACAAGAACCCTCGGAAACCTCCTGGAGGCGTCAATCTATTCGACAAGATGCTCAAGGAGCCGTGCCCCTACCATCAGGGACCCGTCAAGCACACCCTTGAGGAATGCGCCATGCTTCGGCGCCACTTTCATAGGGCCGGGCCACCTGCGGAGGGTGGCAGGGCCCACCACGACGACAAGAAGGAGGATCACAAGGCAGATGAGTTCCCCGAGGTCCGCGACTGCTTCATGATCTACGGTGGGCAAGTGGCAAACGCCTCGGCTCGACACCGCAAGCAAGAGCGTCGGGAGGTCTGCTCAGTGAAGGTGGCGGCGCCACTCTACCTAGACTGGTCCGACAAGCCCATCACCTTCGACCAGGGCGATCACCCCGACCGCGTGCCGAGCTCGAGGAAATATCCGCTCATTGTCGACCCCGTCATCGGCAACGTCAGGCTCACTAAGGTCCTCATGGACGGAGGCAGCAGCCTCAACATCATCTACACCGAGACTCTCGAGCTCCTGCAGATTGATCTATCCTCGGTCCGGGCCGGTGCGGTGCCATTTCACGGGATCATCCCCGGGAAACGCGTCCAACCCCTCGGACGACTCGATCTGCCCATCTGCTTCGGGACTCCCTCCAACTTCAGAAGGGAAACCCTCATGTTCGAGGTGGTCGGGTTCCGAGGAACCTACCACGCAGTACTGGGAAGGCCATGCTACGCCAAGTTCATGGCCGTCCCCAACTACACCTACCTCAAGCTCAAGATGTCGGGCCCCAACGGGGTCATCACCGTCGGCCCCATGTACCGACACGCGTACGAATGCGATGTAGAGTGTGTGGAGTATGCTGAGGCCCTCGCCGAATCTGAGGCCCTCATCGCCGACCTGGAGAGCCTCTCCAAGGAGGCGCCAGACGTGAAGCTCCATGCCGGCAACTTTGAGCCAGCGGAGACGGTTAAGTCCGTCCCTCTCGACCCCAACAACAACGCCTCCAAGCAGATCTGGATCGGCTTCGAGCTCGACCCCAAATAGGAAGCAGTGCTCGTCGACTTTCTCCGCGCAAACGCCGAAGTTTTCGCGTGGAGTCCCTCAGACATGCCTGGCATACCGAGGGATGTCGCCGAGCACTCGCTGGATATCCGAGCTGGAGCCCGACCCGTGAAGCAACCTCTGCGCCGATTCGACGAAGAAAAGCGCAGAGCCATAGGCGAGGAGATCCACAAGCTGATGGCCGCAGGGTTCATCAAAGAGGTATTCCATCCCGAATGGCTTGCCAACCCCGTGCTTGTGAGAAAGAAAGGAGGGAAATGGCGGATGTGTGTAGACTACACTAGTCTAAACAAAGCATGCCCAAAAGTTCCCTATCCTCTGCCTCGCATCGATCAAATCGTGGATTCCACTGCGGGATGCGAAACCCTGTCTTTCCTCGATGCCTACTCAGGGTATCACCAAATCAGTATGAAAGAGTCTGACCAGCTCGCGACTTCTTTCATCACACCTTTTGGCATGTACTGCTATGTTACTATGCCATTTGGTTTGAGGAATGCGGGTGCGACGTACCAAAGGTGCATGAACCACGTGTTCGGCAAACACATTGGTCGAACGGTCGAGGCTTATGTCGATGACATCGTAGTCAAGACGAGGAAAGCCTCTGACCTCCTTTCCGACCTTGAAACGACATTCCGGTGTCTCAAGGCGAAAGGCGTAAAACTCAATCCCGAGAAGTGTGTCTTCAGAGTCCCCCGAGGCATGCTCTTGGGGTTCATCGTCTCCGAGCGGGGCATCGAGGCCAACCCGGAGAAAATCAAGGCCATCACCAACATGGGCCCATCAAGGACTTGAAAGGCGTACAGAGGGTCATGGGATGCGTTGCGGCTCTGAGCCATTTCATCTCGCGCCTCGGCTAAAGAGGCCTACCTCTGTACTGCCTCTTAAGAAAGACCGAGTGCTTCACTTGGACCTTCGAGGCCGAGAAAGCCCTCGGGAACCTGAAGGCGCTCCTTACGAACGCGCCCATCTTGGTGCCCCCCGCCGCCGGAGAAGCCCTCTTGATCTACGTTGCCGCTACCACTCAGGTGGTCAGCGCCGCGATCGTGGTTGAGAGACAAGAAGAAGGGCATGCATTGCCCGTCTAGAGGCCGGTTTACTTCATCAGTGAGGTACTATCCGAGACCAAGATCCGCTACCCGCAAATTCAGAAGCTGCTGTACGCGGTGATTCTGACGCGGCGGAAGTTGCGACACTACTTCGAGTCTCATCCGGTGACTGTGGTGTCATCCTTCCCCCTGGGGGAGATCATCAAGTGCCGAGAGGCCTCGGGTAGGATTGCAAAGTGGGCGGTGGAAATCATGGGCGAGACGATCTCGTTCGCCCCTCGGAAGGCCATCAAGTCCCAAGTCCTGGCGGACTTTGTGGCTGAATGGGTCGACACCCAGCTCCCAGCGCCTCCGATCCAGCCAGAACTCTGGACCATGTTTTTCGATGGGTCGCTGATGAAAACAGGGGCAGGCGCGGGCCTGCTCTTCATCTTGCCCCTCGGGAAACACCTACGCTACGTGCTACACCTCCATTTCCCGGCGTCCAACAACGTGGCTGAGTACGAAGCTCTGGTCAACGGGTTGCGCATCGCCATTGAGCTAGGGGTCCGACGCCTCGACGCTCGCGGCGACTCGCAGCTCGTCATCGACCAAGTCATGAAGAACTCCCACTGCCGCGACCCGAAGATGGAAGCCTACTGCGATGAGGTTCGGCGCCTGGAGGACAAGTTCTACGGGCTCGAGCTCAACCACATCGCCCGACGACACAATGAGACTGCGGACGAGCTGGCTAAGATAGCCTCGGGGCGGACAACGGTTCCCCCGGACGTCTTCTCCCGAGACCTACATCAACCCTCAGTCAAGACCGACGACACGCCCGAGCCCGAGAAGGCCTCGGCCCAGCCCGAGGCACCCTCGGCACAGCCCGAGGCACCCTCGGCCCCCGAGGGTGAGGCACTGCGCGTCGAGGAAGAGCGGAGTGGGGTCCAGCCTAATCGAAACTGGCAGACCCCGTACCTGCAATATCTCCACCAAGGAGAGCTGCCCCTCGACCGCGCCGAGGCTCGGCGACTGGCGCGGCGCGCCAAGTCGTTCGTCTTACTGGGTGACGGGAAGGAGCTCTACCACCGCAGCCCATCCGGCATCCTCCAGCAGTGCATATCCATCGCCGAAGGCCAGGAGCTCTTACAAGAAATACACTCGGGGGCTTGCGGTCATCACGCAGCGCCCCGAGCCCTTGTTGGAAACGCCTTCCGACAAGGTTTCTACTGGCCGACCGCGGTGGCCGACGCCACTAGAATTGTCCGCGCCTGCCAAGGGTGTCAATTCTACGCGAGGCAGACCCACCTGCCTGCTCAGGCTCTGCAGACAATACCCATCACCTGGTCGTTTGCCGTGTGGGGACTGGACCTCGTCGGTCCCTTGCAGAAGGCACCCGGGGGCTACACGCACCTGCTGGTCGCCATCGACAAATTCTCCAAGTGGATCGAGGTCCGACCCCTGAACAGCATCAGGTCCGAACAGGCGGTGGCATTCTTCACCAACATCATCCATCGCTTTGGGGTCCCGAACTCCATCATCACCGACAACGGCACCCAGTTCACCGGTAGCAAGTTCCTGGACTTCTGCGAGGATCACCATATCCGGGTGGACTGGGCCGCCGTGGCTCACCCCATGACGAATGGGCAGGTGGAACGTGCCAACGGCATGATTCTGCAAGGACTCAAGCCGAGGATCTACAGCGACCTCCACAAGTTCGGCAGGCGATGGATGAAGGAACTCCCCTCGGTGGTCTGGAGTCTGAGGACAACGCTGAGCCGAGCCACGGGCTTCACACCGTTCTTTCTAGTCTATGGGGCCGAGGCCATCTTGCCCACGGACTTAGAATATGGTTCCCCGAGGACGAGGGCGTACGACGATCGAAGAAACCAAACCGACCGAGAAGACTCACTGGACCAGCTCGAAGAGGCTCGGGACATGGCCTTACTACACTCGGCGCGGTACCAGCAGTCCCTGCGACGCTACCACGCCCGAGGGGTTCGGTCCTGAGACCTCCAAGTGGGCGACCTGGTGCTTCGGTTGCGACAAGACGCCCGAGGGCGGCACAAGCTCACGCCTCCCTGGGAAGGGCCGTTCGTCGTCGCCAAGGTTCTGAAGCCCGGGACATACAAGCTGGCCAACAGCCAAGGCGAGGTCTGCAGCAACACTTGGAACATCCGACAGCTACGTCGCTTCTACCCTTAAGATGCTTTCAAGTCGTTCGTACACCTCGTTCACACACAAAGTCTAACCATCAAGGAAGGGTCAGCCTTGCCTCGGCAAAGCCCGACCCTCCCTCGGGGGCTGAAGGGGGAACCCCCCCTCTGCGTCAAAATTTTTCTCGAAAAAAGACTTCCATCAAAAAGCTTTCGCGTCCCCCGGCTATATCAGTAATAGGACCCCAAGAAACGAATAAGGGTGCATGTAAGTGGCAAGGCCGACCGAGCCGAGGGACTCCTACTCCTCTCGGATACGGATACCTCACTCGTCGCCTACCACGAAAAATGACTCTTACTTGGGCAAGCTACCCTGCTACTGACGAACGGGTCCGGATATGCAAAACGGAAGGAAAAGAAACACAACCTTATATTACGATAATAAAGTGTTCGGGCCTCGGCGGCCGCAAAAGACACATATGCATTCAAAGAAAACTACTCCGGCAGAATCATGCGTCGCCCGGAGAAGGAGCCACGCCCTCGGCTTCGTCTCCACCCTCGGCAAGATCCGCCCCGACCTCGGATGACGGCACAAGCGGGAGGATCTCTGCCGCGAAGGTGGTTGCCAGCACCGCGCTTGGGCCCGCGGCGGCCGCGTCAAGCCTCTGGACTTCGGCCAGGGCGGCTTCATCTTTGTCAGGGAGGCAATACCCCTCGCTGACCCGCTCCAGATCCACGTCATAGTGGGAAGCGAGCACGGCGAAGGCCCGCCTGACGCCGTGATGCAGCGCCTCGTGAAGTCTGCCACGCGCATGGTCACCCAAGGCCTACAGGCGACTTTGAGGGGAGCTTCCCGAGGAGACGTCGTCGAAGCTAAAGACCCGGCAGAAGGCCAAGATGGCCTCGGACATGGCCGCGTGGTCGGCTTCCCTCTGCTCGGCCGCCTGAGCAAGCGCCTTGGTGGACTTATCAAGGGCAGACTCGAGCTCTGCGAACAGCCAAAGCGGAAGACCTCAAACACGAGTTGAGGAACCGAGCTGAAACAAAATCTTAAAACAGCCGAGACATACCTTCGGCTCGGGCACGCTGCTCCGAGGACGCAGCTTGGGCCACGGCGAGGTCTACTGCAAGGGCTCCAGCCCGAGCAGACGCCTCGGCTAACTGGACTCCAAGAGCCTCAGCCCAGCTTTCGGCCTCGTCGGCCCGGCCCCGAGATTGGTCCCACTCGCCGGTGACCTGGTCAAGCTCCGACTGCCGCCGCTGCGCCTCTGCGCGTGCCGCCGCCGCCTCTGCTCCCAGATCGACATAGAGCAACCGAAGGTCCGCCACCTCGGTGCTCTGTTGGGAGAGGCGCGCGGTAGCACTGGCAAGCGTGGTCCTCAGGGACCGCAGCGAACCCCAGACATCAACCTCGCGGCGAATGAATGACGACTTGGCGGCACTTAGATCCGTCAGATCCTGAGGGAAGGAAGCGGGGCATCACAAAGAACGCCTTAATCACTAGAAAGGTATGCCTGAAATCATTACCTGGAGGATCTTGGGAACGTCCCTGCAAAGGACCTCCAAGGTCGACCGAAGCAATCCCACTGTTGCCTCGGCACACTCACGAAGCCTGTCCCAAGACTGCTCCTCCCGCTCATCGTCAAGAATGAAGAGGGGATCCAAGGCCCCACGGGTCCGGAACCGAAGAAACTGGCGCCGCCCCTCGGAACTGTGCCGCGCGGGGACAAGGCTGCCGCTCGACGGGGCGGGTCGCGGTTCCGCGCCTCCCTCCTCCAAGACGCCAAGTGGCGACGCCTCGGCCATCTCAACATCGGCGGTGACGGGTGGCTTCACGGCCAGAACGGCAACGACCTCGGCAGCAGCCAGCGCCAGCGCCGGCAGCGTGTCTGGTGAGCCCGAGGCCACGGCCGCGCCAGCAGCCTCCCCCAGCGCGGCGGCCACTTCGACAGAGGAATCAGCCTCGAGAGCTCGCCCCTGTGACGGAACCTCCCAAGTAATTAGGCCCACCTATAGTTGTCCTTGTCCAACGGACCTCAGACAACCTTATAGGTGCCCCTGAACTACTTGACAAGCTCGGTATCTTCCCTTACCTTTCCAGGAACGTCTCACCCGTCTTGCAGACATTACAGAACATCGGGGATAAAGAAATGCGGAAGCGATTACATAACTTACATTTATTAAAAAGTAAGATCACGTTGTTTATTACAGACCAGGAATATATAACGAGTGCAGAGTAATATTATTACACATACCAAGGGAGGCAAAAACTCCTCCCGACAGTTATCACACAAAAGTCTTAATGGCGGATCCTTTCCTCCCGCACTTCACTCTTGCTTATCTTCATTAGGAACCACCTTGGTACAGAAGCAACAGAACTCTGCTGCTTCCTCACCTAAAAACAACAAGGGGATAAACCCTGAGTATGGAATTACTCAGCAAGTCTTACCCGACTAAGGAAAAGACTCTCAAGGGTATGCTGGATAAGTGGGAATCAAGGAGAGGCTTTAGCAAGAATCAACTTAGATACTTTTGCAGAAATAGCTTACTAAGGTGAGTCCTTACTTTCAATCTTTTAATGCCATGTTAAGTATTAATAGACTCTGTTTGCCTCTAGTCTAATTTCATCATTTCATCAGTACAACATCATTTTTATCCATACTGTTCACATCCTGACTCTAGGTTGCAGGGAAGTGACCAAGTCTTCATAACCGCGAAGGTACGGCGATCCGAATCGATTGTACTCAGCTGAGGATCTCCAATCACACGACATATGTAGCACTTAACCCTTGCATATGTCAACCCGCCACCGGGGTTCTTAAGACCAGATCAGGTTCACGCAAACCGAGAGCACAGATACACCACCGTCCAGCCTCTTGCCACGGTGGGTACACGCTACTCCCGCCACCGCTCCACGCCCATTTCGTGTTATCTTATTCTGGCCTTAGTCTGCCCGAGGCAAGGCTTACCCATGACGAGGCATGTGACCAATTAAAGGGTCCTCGATCAGCACGCCTACATACACGTTCAATCATTAATCAACCTGGGTAGAACATCACCTGTTCCTAACCCAAGTTTCGATTTAAGTACTTCCACCCTTAGGATTGTTTCTGTTCCTTAGGATGGACGGAGCATCACAGGGAACTTTGCAGTAAGATCCCACCACGCTCTTAATGAAAGTATTCTTGCAGGTAGAAGTCATCTTTCCTCAGGATAACCCTTGAGCTAGGCAGTATAGCAAAAGACAACCTCTATCCACAAGACCTAAGCAGGGCTAAGCATTTTTATAAAACAATTTTGATACTCCACCAGAAGTATCCATAAAGGTGTGGATCTCAAGGAAAGCAATGCATCAAAGGGTTCCAAGCAATTCCTATGAACCTAATGCACATTTCCTTGACTTAAGATGTGCGAAAAGTATTTAAAAACACAAGGAAAGGGGTTGCATGCACCGGGGCTTGCCTTTGTTAACAGGTGAGTCTGGCTCGGATCTGCAAATATCAAAGTAGAAGCAGTTGCCTGCTTGAGAATCCGAGGGTGGTGGTGTCCTTTCTTCGGTGACTTCCTCTTCTTCTTCGTGTTCTAACATAACCATATATATGTATAAGAATGGATGCCATGGGATGCTCATGAGGGTGCAAAGATAATATAAACTTATTATCTAATTCTTGAATACAACTTTCCTTCACGGTACTCCGAGAACTTAGGGTTTCCGGAGTCAGTAAAGGAGTTCATAGGGTAGGGGGGGTGTTTTGGGGTTTGGTGATCAAACAAGGTCCAAATCAACCCAAATTCTACCCAAGGCTTCTAAATAATATGAGGAATTCATATAAAAATTTTGAGCATTTTTGGGATTACAAGTTATCTTTAAAAATCCAAAACTACTACTTTGAACTACTTTAAATGCCTTAAAATTCCTTATTTAACCTAAAAATCACAAAACTATTTTTATTAAATTCTAGGGTAAATAAGGAGTCTAGGAAAATTGGTTTCACATTTTTAGGATTTTTCTACAATTTTTAACAAATTTACAAAGCTCTACTGAAAAAGGAAAAGGAAAAGGATGCAATAGTGATGGGCTGGTTCTGGCCCAGGACAGCCCAACGCAACCGGAAACCGGGTCGCGCGCCCGCGCGCTCTGGCATTTTTGCAGAAGGGACCTCGGGTTCTTGGCTAACTGGAGATAAGTCCTGTTACTGCTCACCGTGTCGCTGACAATTTGCAGTATAGTCCTCGGTTTTCTATTTCTTTACCCGACACATCCTCGACGGCGTCCATGCCCAGCCGAGCTCCGGCAAGCGCCTGCACTGGCCGAAAGGGGCAACGGCTAGGGTTTCCGAGCAGCGGACACCAAATTAGTCATACCCCGAGCATTTCCCCCACATCAATTGCAATGGCAACCCAAATGCTCCTGACCACGGTGACAGCGGAGACTTCGAATAGAATCGCGTGTTCCCAGTCACCAATGGCAGTTTAGCTCGATCTAAAGGGTTGGGGAGTTTGAGAAGAGCTTAGGGATGTTAGAACAAGCAACAGAGTAACATGAACTGACCTAAATTGGGCTGGTCGCGGTGAGCTCGACCCTATGGTGTTTTAGAACAGAGTTGGGGCAAATTTGAAATTGGAGCTTATGGTTGGAAGCTTGGGGGCGATACTGGACGCTGGGGTACGTGATGAGGTTGCGGAGCCAACGGCGGGCTCAATTTATAGTTTCCAGGGACGGTGGCGCTTGAATTGAGGGTGGCGCGGTGGCGGCCAGAGAAGAAGTGAGTCACCGGCATGGTAATTCGTGGCAGTTCACGGGATGAGAAGCCCCTACAGTCATTGGGAAATGATCATAGTTCACGGCGACGTGGTCATTGACCGGAAGCGTGGCACAATCGCGGCGGAGGATGCAAACTCCAGCGACGGCGGCACGACCACGTTGTCGATGCACGTGGTCGGGATACCGCGAGGCCACGGCAGCCCGAAATTATCCACGACGCGATCCTATCCCCTCCCCGCCGTAGTTATCCAACCGCCAGTGAACATGAATCACGGCGGTGGCGTGAATTTTCGTGCAGGGAGGTCGCCGTCGACGAGCAAGCCGCGCTGGCAACCATATCCGTCCAGTTACTGTACAATGGCGAAGTGCAGTTCAGATGAACCTGATAGAGCAACTTGAAGCCATACCTTCTCTCAATTCCATGTGGTACCAAGCCCAAACACCTATAACAAAGTTATTCCTCTATAATAACTCTACCACTTTGTTATAGCAAACATAGGCAGATTCTCACTGGATCCTAGTGGAAATAGTTCTCAAACTCGGATCAAGGTCACTGTCAACTTAAAGTTCAGACTATATCAGTCTGACAGTCCAACTTTGGACATAAATATCTCAGGATTTTTCTCAGCAACTGAGCTCCCATCCTTAAACAAAGTTGTTCCCCTTTGTTTTCTCTATAACTTTGATGTGGTGACCTAGGGCAAAAACCCTATATTTTAAGAATTGCAAGGCTCCAAAGTTGAGCTCACCAATCTGAAATTCAGACTTAGAGAAATCTCAATTAGGGGTCCTTTTTGCAAATGAATCCAAAACTTTGGATTTGGCTTGTAAATTCACATATGAGTGATCCAAATGACTTAAGATACTTATTTAACTTGGTTTTTGCACTTTAATCCAAAAGTGGACTAATTTTGCACATAAGTCCCTAGGGTTTGGTTTTAGGGTTTTCTAGGGCTCTAATTGAGATTCTTGATGTCCCAGGGGCATAAATGTGATTCCACTTTGTTTTTGGGGATATTTTATGACTCTTTCCCTAAAGCCTTTAGGTTTTCTCATCTTGGGTTAGGTCTTGCCCCTTTGAACCTGATTAAGGGTTAGGTCCCCTATCCAGGGTCCTATTTGCAAAAACACTTTAAACAATACAACTTGTTTGAAATTTTTACCTAGTGAATGCACTCTAGGTGTATCAAACATATGCAATGTCAATGCTTATGATGCCATGCTCAAGTTTTAGTTACAGTAACACCAGGGGTGTTACATCCTTTCCCCCATAAAAGAATCTCGTCCCGAGATTTAAAGTCCTAGGGTGAGTAATGGAAAAGGAAATGTGTCACATTTTTATTTCCTTATTTTTGGTACAAGGCAGGGGTGGTGTGGGGGTTCACTCCTTTATTACAATAACCATATACACTTTACAAATTACATGAGGCTAGAAAGCCTAGGAAATTCTTATTCAGGAAGTCTTGAGTTTCCCACGTAGCCTCTTCCTCAGAATGTTGGTTCCATTGTATCTTGTAGAACTTGAGAGTTTTTCTCCGGGTAACCCTGTCCTTTTGATCCAGAACTCGAATAGGATGTTCCGAGTATGTTAAATCTGGTTCCAGGACAACATCTGTCACTTCAATGGTTCGATCGGGAACCCGAAGACACTTCTTCAATTGCGACACATGGAACACATTATGGATAGCAGACAGAATTTCGGGGAGTTGTAGTCGATATGCCACTGGCCCACATTGCTCAAGTACCGGAAATGGACCAATATATCTGGGTGCAAGTTTCCCTTTAACCCCGAATCGCGATACACCCTTCATTGGTGAAACTTTCAAGTAGACATAATCGCCTACCAGAAAGCATAAGGGTTGTCGCCGTCGGTCTGCATAACTCTTTTGTCAAGTCTGAGCTTTCTTCATATTATGAATAATTTTCTGAACCTTTTCTTCGACCTCCTTTACCATATCAGGCCTAAAGAAGTATCTTTCTCCAGGTTCAGACCAATTTAGTGGAGTTCGACACCGTCGTCCATATAAAGCTTCAAAAGGTGCCATCTTGATACTTTCTTGATAACTATTATTGTATGAAAACTCCGCTAAGGGCAAACATTCATCCCATTTCTGTGAGAAGTACAGAACACAAGCCCGCAGCATATCCTCAAGTATTTGGTTGACCCTCTCAGTCTGTCCACTTGTTTGAGGATGATAGGCCGAACTGTGGAGCAATTTGGTACCCAAGGATATATGAAGTTCTTCCCAAAACTTGGATACGAACTGAGGTCCACGATCCGACACTATAGTTTTTGGAATACCATGCAAACTGAGAATACGACCAATATATAATGCTGCATAAGTGGCTACTGTATATTTGGCCCTAACGGGTAAGAAATGGGCAATCTTTGTGAGTCGATCAACGATAACCCAAATAGAATCATACCTTTTGGCCGTCCTGGGCAGTCCCACAATAAAGTCCATACTTATGTCTTCCCATTTCCATGTTGGGATTGGCAAAGATTGTAATGGACCAGCAGTTTTCATGTGTATGGCCTTGACACGTTTGCAAGTGTCACACTTAGCCACATAGCGTGCAATTTCGATCTTCATCTTTGTCCACCAGTAATGTTGCTTCAAATCTTGGTACATCTTAGTGCTTCCGGGATGAATAAAATAACGACTAAGATGTGCTTCATCAAGAATTTGCTGACGGAGTTCTTCATTCTTTGGCACTACTATGCGGTTTTTAAACCATAGCACACCTTGATCATCTTCCTTGAAACATTTGGCTGTTCCAGCCCTTATCTTCTCCCGTATGTGCTTCATACCCAGATTATCCTTTTGAGCATCAATTATCCTTTGCAAAATAATTGACTCAAGCTTTAGCTGATTCAGAGTCCCTTGTTGGATCATCCCCAGGTTTAACTTTTCCATCTCTTGACATAAAGTGTTGTCAGAGGTCTTCACCATAAGACAGTGGCAGGAAGCCTTACGGCTCAATGCATCTGCCACAACATTGGCCTTGCCTGGGTGATAGTGAATTTCTAGCTCATAGTCCTTAATAAGCTCAAGCTATCGTCTTTGCCTCATATTCAATTCTGACTGGGTGAAGATATACTTCAAGCTTTTATGATCTGTATATATATGACAGATATTTCCCAGCAGATAGTGACGCCAAATTTTTAGGGCATGAACCACAGCAGCTAGCTCCAGATCATGAGTTGGGTAATGTTCCTCATGTCGGCGCAACTGCCTTGAAGCATATGCAATTACTCGGCCCTCTTGCATTAATACACAGCCGAGTCCACTGCCTGACGCATCACAATATACATCAAAAGGCTTGGTGATGTCCGGTTGAGCCAATACCGGAGCAGTGGTTAATAATGTCTTCAATTGCTCAAAGGCTTCATTACACTTCGAAGACCAATTGAATTTAATGTCATTTTTCAATAAACTTATGATTGGCTTCACAAGCTTAGAGAAATCGGGTATGAATCTGCGATAATATCCAGCTAGTCCAAGAAAACTCCGGACTTGGTGAATAGTGGTTGGGGGTTTCCACTCCAGAATATCTTTGACTTTGCTAGGATCTACCGCAATTCCTTTGGCCGATAACACGTGCCCCAAAAATTGAATTTCCTCCAGCCAGAACGCGCACTTGCTGAACTTGGCATACAGCTGATGTTCCCTCAGGCGCGTCAATACAATCCGTAGATGCTGAGCATGCTCCTCTTCATTTTTAGAATATATCAAGATATCGTCGATGAAGACCACCACGAACTTGTCCAACTCGGGCATGAACACCGAGTTCATCAAATAGGTGAAGTGGGCAGGAGCATTTGTGAGCCCGAAAGACATTACCAGGTATTCAAACAATCCGTACCGCGTAGTAAACGCGGTCTTCGGTATATCCTCGGGCCGAATACGGATTTGATGATAGCCCGACCTGATATCAATTTTGGAAAATACCCTCGCCCCAGTCAGTTGATCAAATAAGATATCGATCCTTGGAAGAGGGTACTTATTCTTAATAGTGACCTCATTCAGGGGTCGATAATCCACGCACATCCGCAAGGTTTGATCCTTCTTCTTAACAAAAATGGCGGGACAACCCCATGGAGACGAGCTTGGCCGGATGAATCCCTTATTCAATAGATCTTGTAATTGAATCTTCAATTCCGCCAACTCATTAGGGGGCATACGGTATGATCTTCGGGAGATGGGAGCCGTACTGGGCTTTAGCTCAATTACAAATTCTACATCTCTTTCAGGGGGCAGTCCAGGCAAATCTTCCGGAAATACATCTGGAAACTCACATACTACAGGAATATCCTTGATCTCCGGTACAATGGCTTCATATACTCTACCAGAAGCTTTGGCTGGATTAGTTACGGGGAGAGACAAAAGAATCTCTTCTTGATTATAGCTCAACCTGACGGTTATGAGTTCAGTGTTGAGAATTGCCTTGTGTTGGGTTAACCAATTCATACCCAAAATTACATCTATATCCTGGCCTTTCAGAACAATCATGTTAGCAGGAAAGTTCCGTCCGGCCATTGTTACTGGCACTTCATAGGCCACTTCTCGAGTAAAAATATGTCCCCCAGGTGAATGAATTTTAAATCCCTCTTTTGATTCATGGCATGCAATGTGATGTTGCTCCACAAATTTCTTGCTAATGAATGTATGCGAAGCACCAGAATCAAAAAGAATAATTGCAGGGTGACTGGCCACGGGAAACGTACCCATCATCACCGGCTCTCCTTCCGGTGTAGTGGCCACTTGGGTGTAATATACACGCCCCGTCTTCTTGGTATTCCTCCCCACAGTATTTCCCTTGGGCTGAGTTGACTTTCCAGATCCTTGCTGAGCATTGGATTGATTTTGCTTGGGATATGGGCAGTCTTTAATAAAATGTCCCGACTTGCCGCAATTGAAACACCCGGTTGAAGAGCTGGGCAAGGCAGGGAATCGAGTGCCTGGGGCACCCGGCTGATTTGGGGAAGTGGGGGTATTGCTGGGGCGAATAATGATTGGTTGTTTGAAAGGGAATGCAGGTGGACGAGAAAAAGTGCGATTTTGACTAGAAGGCCGGATGACAAACCGTTGCCTCTTCGCCTGGCCCTGATTAGACCTCTCACCACCGAATCCCTTGTTCTTCCCAGAATTTGCATATTTTGCTTCAACAGATAAGGATGTACTGACAGCCTTTCCATACGTGAGATCAATACATGTGGCCATCTTTCGCTGCAACCGGTCATTTAGACCCCTCATGAAGCAGTTCTTTTTCTTTAAGTCAGTATTCACCTGGTCGATGGCATACTACGACAGGTGATTAAACTTGTTGAGATACTGATTGATGGTATCCCCTCCTTGTTTCAGCCTCATGAATTCCTCTTGTTTCATATGTAGCACCCCTTCGGGTATGTAGTGCTCACGGAAGGCTGCTTTAAATTCTTCCCAAGTGATTTGATGGTTGACAGGTTGAATAGCCACAAAATTTCCCCACCAGGTACTGGCAGGGCCACGTAGTTGCTGCGCTGCGAATAATGGCTTCTGCGTTTCTGAACAACGAAGAAGACCAAACTTTTGTTCAATGACCCGTATCCACTCGTCGGCTTCCAGCGGGTCCTCTGCCTTGACGAATAGAGGTGGACGGGTTTCCGAGAAGTCCAGATAGGTGGTTTCACGGGGGCCTTGCTGATAACCCCTTCCTGCCTGCTGCTGGAATTGCTGTTGACCCGCCATTTCCCTAAGGAAGCTGGTATTGTCTGCGGTGGCATTTACCAAGGCGGCAATCGCCTCGGCCAACGTGGGCGGAACCGGAGGTGGATTTGGGGTGACATCCCTACCCCCTGAAGTTCCCGCTGCGTCCTGTCCTCGAGTCCTGGTCGGCATCTGAGGCAAAGAACATTTGGAATAAACATAATATGCCAAAGAGACCTTCCATTTTACATTACTATAAAAAAAGTAATGATACAGACTCGATATTACATAACAGGATACATTACCCATTATACAAAAGTTCAACCTATTATACAACTTACTATCTCTACTTCTACAAGCTACATTACTACTCCTGCTTATTCTTAGCAGCTTCATCGTCAGGGGTGGGAGACCATACGTCGACCAGCCTCAAAGAAGGAGGGGGCCTAAAAAGGTCTAACTCGCCACCAAGCGCTTCGCCCGCAGTGTGCGAGGTTCCGGCTTCAGACCTGACGGGATCCGCAGGGACATTTGGGTGTAATTGCGAATACAGTACATGAACTTCTTCATGTAAAGTATTGCAATATACCTGCAAGTTATCAACAGCAACGCTAAGTTCGTTGACTCGTGCTCGAGCCTTTGCTTCCTTAGCTAAAGCTACTGAGCGAGATTGTACTGCCCAGTCCAGCGCCAAATCTCGGTTAGCTAGTTGATCTTGCAGGGTGCGGATGTAACTTCTTAAATCATTTATCCTGTCACCATCCGCAATCCAAAGATTGGTCCTACGCTGTAACTCCACTTGGAGTTGATTCACACGAGCTTCGAGATCACCAATAGGATCGTTGCTCCCGCTACTGCTGTTTTGCTCTTGCTCCCGTGGGGCAAGTTGATGCCGAGGCACACCAATGGGTCCAGTATGCTTACGTGACGTTTTCCTTGTACGTGGCAGCATTTGCTAAGGGGGAAATTTATTAGTATAATTCTTAGCATGATGCATGAATAAGTACAGAATCAACCTTAGTCGATTCAACCTTCTATACATTGCACTCTTCCTATCTGGTCCTTGAAATAAACTCTTCAGAAATACTTAGGTAAGAAGAGAAGCAATATTCTAGATAAGTCTTAGAAAATCCTTTTGAAGATGCCACATAATATCTGTCAAGAAGGGCTACGCTCCGATACCAGCTGTGACGGAACCTCCCAAGTAATTAGGCCCACCTATAGTTGTCCTTGTCCAACTGACCTCAGACAACCTTATAGGTGCCCCTGAACTACTTGACAAGCTCGATATCTTCCCTTACCTTTCCAGGAACGTCTCACCCGTCTTGCAGACATTACAGAACATCGGGGATAAAGAAATGCGGAAGCGATTACATAACTTACATTTATTAAAAAGTAAGATCATGTTGTTTATTACAGACCAGGAATATATAACGAGTGCAGAGTAATATTATTACACATACCAAGGGAGGCAAAAACTCCTCCCGACAGTTATCACACAAAAGTCTTAATGGCGGATCCTTTCCTCCCGCACTTCACTCTTGCTTATCTTCATTAGGAACCACCTTGGTACAGAAGCAACAGAACTCTGCTGCTTCCTCACCTAAAAACAACAAGGGGATAAACCCTGAGTATGGAATTACTCAGCAAGTCTTACCCAACTAAGGAAAAGACTCTCAAGGGTATGCTGGATAAGTGGGAATCAAGGAGAGGCTTTAGCAACAATCAACTTAGATACTTTTGCAGAAATAGCTTACTAAGGTGAGTCCTTACTTTCAATCTTTTAATGCCATGTTAAGTATTAATAGACTCTGTTTGCCTCTAGTCTAATTTCATCATTTCATCAGTACAACATCATTTTTATCCATACTGTTCACATCCTGACTCTAGGTTGCAGGGAAGTGACCAAGTCTTCATAACCGCGAAGGTACGGCGATCCTAATCGATTGTACTCAGCTGAGGATCTCCAATCACACGACATATGTAGCACTTAACCCTTGCATATGTCAACCCGCCACCGGGGTTCTTAAGACCAGATCAGGTTCACGCAAACCGAGAGCACAGATACACCACCGTCCAGCCTCTTGCCACGGTGGGTACACGCTACTCCCGCCACCGCTCCACACCCATTTCGTGTTATCTTATTCTGGCCTTAGTCTGCCCGAGGCAAGGCTTACCCATGACGAGGCATGTGACCAGTTAAAGGGTCCTCGATCAGCACGCCTACATACACGTTCAATCCTTAATCAACCTGGGTAGAACATCACCTGTTCCTAACCCAAGTTTCGATTTAAGTACTTCCACCCTTAGGATTATTTCTGTTCCTTAGGATGGACGGAGCATCATAGGGAACTTTGTAGTAAGATCCCACCACGCTCTTAAAGAAAGTATTCTTGCAGGTAGAAGTCATCTTTCCTCAGGATAACCCCTGAGCTAGGCAGTATAGCAAAAGACAACCTCTATCCACAAGACCTACGCAGGGCTAAGCATTTTTATAAAACAATTTTGATACTCCACCAGAAGTATCCATAAAGGTGTGGATCTCAAGGAAAGCAATGCATCAAAGGGTTCCAAGCAATTCCTATGAACCTAATGCACATTTCCTTGACTTAAGATGTGTGAAAAGTATTTAAAAACACAAGGAGAGGGGTTGCATGCACCGGGGCTTGCCTTTGTTAACAGGTGAGTCTGGCTCGGATCCGCAAATATCAAAGTAGAAGCAGTTGCCTGCTTGAAAATCCGAGGGTGGTGGTGTCCTTTCTTCGGTGACTTCCTCTTCTTCTTCGTGTTCTAACATAACCATATATATGTATAAGAATGGATGCCATGGGATGCTCATGAGGGTGCAAATATAATATAAACTTATTATCTAAGTCTTGAATACAACTTTCCTTCACGGTACTCCGAGAACTTAGGGTTTCCGGAGTCAGTAAAGGAGTTCATAGGGCAGGGGGGTGTTTTGGGGTTTGGTGATCAAACAAGGTCCAAATCAACCCAAATTCTACCCAAGGCTTCTAAATAATATGAGGAATTCATATAAAAATTTTGAGCATTTTTGGGATTACAACTTATCTTTTAAAAATCCAAAACTACTACTTTGAACTACTTTAAATGCCTTAAAATTCCTTATTTAACCTAAAAATCACAAAACTATTTTTATTAAATTCTAGGGTAAATAAGGAGTCTAGGAAAATTGGTTTCACATTTTTAGGATTTTTCTACAATTTTTAACAAATTTACAAAGCTCTATTGAAAAAGAAAAAGGAAAAGGTTGCAATAGTGATGGGCTGGTTCTGGCCCAGGACAGCCCAACGCAACCGGAAACCGGGTCGCGCGCCCACGCGCGCCCTCGCGCTCTGGCATTTTTGCAGAAGGGACCTCGGGTTCTTGGCTAACTGGAGATAAGTCCTGTTACTGCTCACTGTGTCGCTGACAGTTTGTAGTATAGTCCTCGGTTTTCTATTTCTTTACCCGACACATCCTCGACGGCGTCCATGCCCAGCCGAGCTCCGGCGAGCGCCTGTACTGGCCGAAAGGGGCAACGGCTAGGGTTTCCGAGAAGCGGACACCAAATTAGTCTTACCCCGAGCATTTCCCCCACATCAATTGCAAGGATGGCAACCCAAATGCTCCTGACCACGGTGACAGCGGAGACTTCGAATAGAATCGCGTGTTCCTAGTCACCAATGGCAGTTTATCTCGATCTAAAGGGTTGGGGAGTTTGAGAAGAGCTTAGGGATGTTAGAACAAGCAACAGAGTAACATGAACTGACCTAAATTGGGCTGGCCGCGGTGAGCTCGACCCTGCGGTGTTTTAGAACAGAGTTGGGGCGAATTTGAAATTGGAGCATATGGTTGGAAGCTTGGGGGCGATACTGGACGCTGGGGTACGTGATGAGGTTGCGGAGCCAACGGCGGGCTCAATTTATAGTTTCCAGGGACGGTGGCGCTTGAATTGAGGGTGGCGCGGTGGCGGCCGGAGAAGAAGTGAGTCACCGGCATGGTAATTCGTGGCAGTTCACGGGATGAGAAGCCCCTACAGTCACTGGGAAATGATCATAGTTCACGGCGACGTGGTCACTGACCGGAACCGTGGCACAATCGCGGCGGAGGATGCAAACTCCGGCGACGGCCGCACGACCACGTTGTCGATGCACGTGGTCGGGATACCGCGAGGCCACGGCAGCCCGAAATTATCCACGACACGATCCTATCCCCTCCCCGCCGTAGTTATCCAACCGCCAGTGAACACGAATCACGACGGCGGCGTGAATTTTCGCGCAGGGAGGTCGCCGTCGACGAGCAAGCCGCGCTGGCAACCATATCCGTTCAGTTACTATACAATGGCGAAGTGCAGTTCAGATGAACCTGACAGAGCAACTTGAAGCCATACCTTCTCTCAATTCCATGTGATACCAAGCCCAAACACCTATAACAAAGTTATTCCTCTATAATAACTCTACCACTTTGTTATAGCAAACATAGGCAGATTCTCACTGGATCCTAGTGGAAATAGTTCTCAAACTCGGATCAAGGTCACTGTCAACTTAAAGTTCAGACTATATCAGTCTGACAGTCCAACTTTGGACATAAATATCTCAGGATTTTTCTCAGCAAATGAGCTCCCATCCTTAAACAAAGTTGTTCCCCTTTGTTTTCTCTATAACTTTGATGTGGTGACCTAGGGCAAAAACCCTATATTTTAAGAATTGCAAGGCTCCAAAGTTGAGCTCACCAATCTGAAATTCAGACTTAGAGAAATCTCAATTGGGGGTCCTTTTTGCAAATGAATCCAAAACTTTGGATTTGGCTTGTAAATTCACATATGAGTGATCCAAATGACTTAAGATACTTATTTAACTTGATTTTTGCACTTTAATCCAAAAGTGGACTAATTTTGCACATAAGTCCCTAGGGTTTGGTTTTAGGGTTTTCCAGGGTTCTAATTGAGATTCTTGATGTCCCAGGGGCATAAATGTGATTCCACTTTGTTTTTGGGGATATTTTATGACTCTTTCCCTAAAGCCTTTAGGTTTTCTCATCTTGGGTTAGGTCTTGCCCCTTTGAACCTGATTAAGGGTTAGGTCCCCTATCCAGGGTCCTATTTGCAAAAACACTTTAAACAATACAACTTGTTTGAAATTTTTACCTAGTGAATGCACTCTAGGTGTATCAAACATATGCAATGTCAATGCTTATGATGCCATGCTCAAGTTTTAGTTATAGTAACACCAGGGGTGTTACAGCCCCGCGACAACTGGTGCCACCTGAGCCCCCCGCCATGGGGCGTCTTGCGAGGAGGTCAGCCGGCCGGCGAGGCTCGGCGCGACACTAGCTGCGGAAGCCGACGCCGTCTTGAGGACCTTCCGGGGAGCCAGACCGGTCGAACCGTGCCTCCGCTTGCTAAGGAGAAAAGGAAAATCAAGGTCGGAACATACGAAGGAGCCAGGACGAAGATATCCTAAGACACTTACCCACTCCGGGCCATGATCAGTCGCGCCTGTGGGGAGGTCTCCCGAACCTCGATCCCCGAAGGTACCACCAAGGTCTGCCCCGCTGCCGGCTTCGGTGCTGTCCTCGCCTTGGGCGCCCTAGGCACCTGAGGGACGGACTGCCTAGACACAGCCACGACGACCTGAGGATCGCCCTCCTGCGCAGTCGGCACGGTCAACGGTTCTCGGGGAACAAGCGGCTCGGCCTGACTCCCCGGGGTCACCTCAACCACCTCGACTGAGGGGTCAAGTACCCCCTCGGTCTGCCCCTGCTCTTCGGACCGGGGCCCCGACGTCCCGACTCCGGATACCAACGGCACCTGCCCGCTCGAGGGCTGGCTTGACGATCCCTGGCCCGGCCTGAGATCCGGGCTGAGGCTGAGACGGGCAGCCATGTCATCGTCTTCATCATCGTCTTCATCGTCGTCGTCATCGTCAGGCGTCTCCGGCGATGGCTCCCTCGGGAGTCCATCCCTCTCCTGCTGACGACGGAGCCTTTCCAAGGCGTCTCGTGCCCGCGTCCGCTCGCGGGCCCGAGCCTTCTTCGCGTCCTTCTTCTCCTTCCACTTCTCCGCGGCGACCCTCCGCGTGGCTCGGTCCACCGTGTCCTCCAGGACCGGTGGCAGGAAAGGCTTGTGAGCCCCCACCTCCTAGAGACGGACGAAGAGTCTCGACTGTGAGGACCAAGGGCAATCCGACACAAGAAGAGAGAAGGAGCGGACACTCACCAGGGACACACACCTATGATCGGGACGCATCAAGAGCTGGGAGAGGGCGCCGGCGTCCGGCTTCCCCAACGTGCCCGCTACCCGCCTGTGGAGGTCTTCGACGGGAAGGGGATCCGAGGACATCCGCGAACCCTCCAAGTCGACCCCCGGCGTCATCTCCCAAAGCGGCAGCCGCCGCTCCGTCAAAGGGAGCACCCTCCGGCGATGAATGGCGGCAACCACCCCCGCGGCGGTGAGCCCTCCTTTCCGCAGCTCCTCCAGGGCCTTCAGAAGGGGCTGGAGATTCTTCTGTCTGTCGTGCGGGGTCCCGTAGCGCCAGTTATCGGCGGCGGCGGTCACCACTCGCTGAGAAAACGATGGGAGCCTCCCGTCGTCATTTCGGAGATAGAACCACCGGCGCTGCCACCCTTTGTTCGAAGACGCTAGGACGACGGGGATGTACTGCAGCGCCCGCGCCTGCCTGAGCTGGAGGATGCAGCCACCGGCCCGCACCGCCATGCGGACCCTTCTTTCCCCCGTCGGCGAGGCAAAAAGCTCCACAGAGAAGAGATGGGTCCACAAGTCCCAGTGAGGGTCAATCCCCAAGTATCCTTCACAAACCGCCGCAAAGATGGCAGCTTGCGAGATGGAGTTGGGACTGAGGTGTGCAGCTCCACCCCGTAGACATGCAGAATCGCCCGCATAAAACGGCTTGCCGGCACTCCGAACCCCCACTCGTGAAAGGAGACAAAGCTCACGACATACCCCGACGGCGGGGACAGGGCGGCTCCGCTCGGAGGGGCCATCCACTCCGGCTGCGAGCCACCGGAGAGAGGGCGAAGCAAACCATCAGCAACAAGGGCCTCCAGGTCATCCGCCGTGATGGTGGAGAAAGGCCACGGATCGCGCGGTGGAACAATGGTCACCCGGTCGGCCATCACCAAGCAGAAGAGGTGGCGGCGGAGGAACTGGGTGCGCGGTTTCCTTTCTCTGGCTATTCCCTCGGGTTGCGAAAACCTAAGTGGGAGGCAAGCCGCTGAGTAAAGAACCGTCACCAGCCCCTCTCCCGAATATATAAAGGCCCAGGCGAGACCCATTCAACACTTCGCCCGAACCCGCCGCAAGATTCAAAACTCAAAGCGAGACGCCCGTCCCTCGAACGGCTCGCGCAAGCGCAACGGCCGCCCCGTGAACCACTCGTCCTGTCGCATTAACTCTGCGGCAGGACAGGCGGCACCTTTGGCAGGTGAGGCAGGCGACGCTTCACCTCCGCCATAATGACCGCATCAAAAAAGGTGCGCCACGTCATTCGATTTCGTATCCTTTTCACTTCCTCTTTCCCTCTCTTGCCTCAGGGGTCGGGAAAGGGGATACTCCGAAAGGGATCCTTCTCCGCGAAGGAAGCCCCGAGCCCCCTACTGATCAGAGGTTCAAAGGCTGGCCCCTCCGAAAGGTTCAACAGCCGCTTCAGAGCACTCGGGCTCCGTGCCCACTACTGGTCAGAGGTTCGAAGGCTGGCCCCTCGAAAGGGTTCAACGGTCGCCTCAGACCACTCAGGCTCCGCGCCCACTACTGGTCAGGGGTTCGAAGGCTGGCCCCCGAAGGGTTCGACAGCCGCCTCAGACGCAGAGCGAGGGATGACCCTGGGTACGTTCGATACATAACCGAGGCTCGGGCTGTGCTCCCGAGGTACCCTAGGACATTTCCGAGACCAACGGGAATGATTTTGTAACGGAATCCCACCAGAGGGAGGCATCGAGCCCTCGGACCCCGTCAAAAGGGGACCAGGTCCGGCAAGTTACCCGCAGGTACTTTTGGAGCGCGCCTCTGGGCCACTAGCCGACCCCTAACAAATGGGGCACGGGCGTCCACTCGGATTACCCGTTAGCAACTCACTGGAGACACCATGTTCGGCGCCCTCCGAGGGCAACATGGCGCTTTCCCCCCTCCTCCTTGCGGAAAGGCGACGCAGGGGCGTATGTAAAATGCCGAGTCTATCCCTGACCGTCCTCTCGCTCTGTGCGGGGGCTCGGGGGCTGCTCTCGCAAACCTGGCTCCGGCCAAACCGTTGACAGCATCAACATACTAGCCCGAGAACTTGGGACTCGACTGTTCACCCGGGCTACGGCCAGTTCGCATGAGGGAGCAGCCAGACCGGCCAAAACGTTACGAAACGTACTAAGACCTCGAAGGAGTCAAACTACTCCTCCGAGGCCTCGGGGGCTACACCCGGCGGGTGCGCTCGCGCGCACCCATCGGAACAAAAAGCAACCGAGGAAGGCTGGTCCCCTTGCAAAAAAGTGCGACAAAAGCCTCCAAGCGAGTATCAACACTCCCTTCGAGGCTCGGGGGCTACTGTCGGGGACCATAATTAGGGGTACCCCCAAGACTCCTAATCTCATCTGGTAACCCCCATCAGCACAAAGCTGCAAAGGCCTGATGGGTGCGATTAAGCCAAGGCTCGGTCCACTCAAGGGACATGACCTCGCCTCGCCCGAGCCCAGCCTCGGGCAAGGGCAGCCGACCCCGGAAGATTCACGTCTCGCCCGAGGACCCCCTCAAGCGACGGACACACCTTCGGCTCGCCCGAGGCCCAGTCTTCGCCAAGAAGCAACCTTGGCCAGATCGCCACACCGACCGACCGAATCGCAGGAGCATTTAATGCAAGGATGGCCTGACACCTTATCCTATCACGCGCCCTTCAGTCGACAGAGCCGAAAGTGACTGCAGTCACTTCGCCGCTCCACTGACCGGCCTGACAAGAAGACAGCGCCGCCTGCGTCGCTCCGACTGTTGTGCCACTCGACAGAGTGAGGCTGATAGCAGCCAAGTCCGGCCTCGGGCGCCATAGGAAACTCCGCCTCGCCCGACCCCTGGGCTCGGACTGGGGCTCGGCCCCAGAAGACGACGAACTCCGCCTCGCCCGACCCCAGGGCTCGGACTTGGGCTCGGCCCTAGAAGACGACGAACTCCGCCTCGCCCGACCCCAGGGCTCGGACTCGGGCTCGGCCCCAGAAGACGACGAACTCCGCCTCGCCTGACCCCAGGGCTCGGACTCGGGCACGGCCCTGGAAGACGACGAACTCCGCCTCGCCCGACCCCAGGGCTCGGACTCGGCCTTGACCTCGGACGACAGTCTCTGCCTCGCCCGACCCGGGGCTCGGACACGACCTCGACCTCGGAAGACCGACTCGACCCCGACCTCGGAGGAGCCTCCGCCTCGCCCGACCCAGGGCTCGGACCGACCACGTCACAGGAGGGGCCATCATTACCCTATCCCTAGCTAGCTCATGCTACGGGTAACAGGACCGGCGTCCCATCTGGCTCGCCCCGGTAAACAGATAATGATGGCACCCCGCGTGCTCCATGACGACGGTGACTCTCAGCCCCTTACGGAAGCAAGGAGACGTCAGCAAGGACTCGATAGCCCCGACAGCTGTCCTTCCGCAAGGCTCCAACGCTCCTCCGATGGCCACGACATCACATGAACAGGGTGCCAAAACCTCTCTGGCTACCACGATGGCATGTACTTAGGGCACTAGCTCCTCTCTGCTAGACACGATAGCGCACTGCTACACCCCCCATTGTACACCTGGACCCTCTCCTTACGCCTATAAAAGGAAGGTCCAAGGCTCTCTTACAAAGAGGTTGGCCGCGCGGGAGGACAGAACGGCGTGTAGGGTCCCTCGCTCTCCACCCCACGCGGACGCTTGTAACCCCCTACTGCAAGCGCACCCGACCTGGGCGCAGGACAACACGGAGGCCGCGGGTTTCCCCTTTTTTCCCTCTCTTCTACCGCCCTTCGTGCTCCGTCTCGCGCCGACCCATCTGGGCTGGGACACGCGGCGACAATTTACTCGTCGGTCTAGGGACCCCCCGGGGTCAAAACGCCGACATCGATGATCAGTTTTTCCAATTGCGCGCTACTTACGTCGATCTTTGGAACTCCTTGTCGTGCGCCGTCAAGCATCAGTCGTGCCTCTTCGGCTCGCTCTGGCTGTGTGTACTCCTCCTGTCGTCAATTCTTGTGCTGTCAAGGAGCCAGAGCAACACTCGTCAAGTATCAGTGGTATGCGCGAGCCGTATAATGTCGTCGATTTCGTGGTTTCAAGTCAGATTTAGTTATGGTAAGCTGATTCGCTACTACTATTATTTTGTTGTAATGAATGGATTGATAGATATGTAGGTTGCGATCATCTTTTTATTTAGTATAGGTACGCTTAGTGATTATGGCTAGATCCGTTGTTGTGTCGGTGTGCTGTTTCGTGGTGATATAATTATTTTTAGAATTATAAAGTAGTCAAGTTAGGGGTTAAGGTCTAGAAATTTGATAAAAAAAATTAGGTGACAAATATCTTGTCTGTAGCACAGACACATTATGGTTTTATTAAATGTTTAATAAAATGCCTTGTTATATGTATTGTTGCAACTGTGTTCGTGTTTGACAAATAATTGTGTCGTGTAAAGCTTAGGTTTGGGATATAGGTATATGTAAAAGGTTATCGGATTGGCCCTAGCGATGCGGTGTAAGGTGAAATTAGTAATATGAAAAATAATTAATAAATTCAAAAGTGGGGCTAGTAAATGTTATTAATGTTGCAGTGTTACGCTTGAGTAGTCATGATACTCTTCGTTAGAAACCGATTAAGTGCCCTAGATAAATATCTAGCATTACCAAAATGAGTGAAAGCGAATAATATCGATAAGTTTGTTTCTGTTAGAATTGGATCCAGCTAAGTTAAAATAATATGTCTGGTAGAAAGTCAGAGCCTGAGTCGTCGTTATTTTTGTGAAATTCGTGGCGAGTTAGATCTTTGATTGTTTAGAAGGTCGTTTTGTAGAACTCTATGATGTTTGAATTAGATTTGGTTAAGCTAGATAGGCACGGCTATTGCACTTAGTCATACGCCGATAACCAGTGTTTCCGTTTTAAATGGTACAACGCTTCGTCACTAAGTATTTAATTCGCTATTGCGTAGCACTATTTAGGCTCATGGTATTCTTGTCTATATGCATTCATGTGCATAATGCATTCCATTTAGGTACGATAATTAATCGCGTGATGCGGAGAACCAGAACTGAGTCGACCACAAGATGGTGCTGATGAACGGAACTGAAGATGGACAGATAAAACAAGTATCAGAACAAAAGATGATCGTCAAGTGGTCATCGTCTAACAACACTAACCTAGTGTTACCCAGGCAAGCCCTGATGCATGCAACCCCTTCCTTGTGTTTTTAAATAATTTTTACACACTTTAAGTCTAGCAAAATGTGCATTAGGTTTATAGGAGTTGCTTGGAAACCCTTTGATGCGTTGCGTACCTTGAAATCCATCCCTTTATAGATACTTCTGATGAATTATCAAAATATGATTTACAAAAATGCTTAGCCTTGCCTAGTGGTAAATCTTGTGGATAGAGGTTGTCCTTTGCATTAATGCCTAGCTCAGGGGTTATCCTGAGGAAGGATGGCTTCTGCCTGCAAGAATATTTTCATTGGGAGCAGTGGTGGGATCTTACTGCAAAGTTCCCTATAATGCTCTTTTCATCCTAAGGAACATAAACAAACCTAAGGATGGAAGTACTTAAATCGGGACTTGGGCTAGGAATAGGTGATGTCCTACCCAAGTTGATTAAGGATTATAGCGAATGTAGGCTTGCTGATCGAGGACCTTTTAACTGGTCACATGCCTCATCATGGGTAAGCTTTGCCTCGGGTAGACTAATACCAGAATAAGATAACACACAATGGGAGTGGAGAGATGGCGAGAGTAGCGTGTACCCTCCATGGCAAGAGGCTGGACGGTGGTGTATTTGTGCTCTCGGTTGGCGTGAACCTGATCTGGTCTTAAGAACCCCGGTGGCGAGTTGACGTATGCAAGTGTTGGCGTTCCGAGACCGGGGGGTCCCTGGGCCGACGAGTGAATGTCGCCGCGTGCCCCAGCACAGATGGGTCGAGCGCGAGGGCGAGCGCGAAGGGGGGAGAGCGAGGCGGCCAGAGACCGGCGTGAGAGAGGTGGGAATCCTGCGGCCTTCGTGTTCGTCCCGCGCCCAGGTCGGGTGCCTTTGCAGCTTTGTGCTGATGGGGGTTACCAGCTGAGAATTAGGAGCCTTGAGGGTATCCCTAATTATGGTCCCCGACAGTAGCCCCCGAGCCTCGAAGGGAGTGTTTGCACTCGCTTGGAGGCTTTCGTCGCACTTTTTTTCAAGGGGACCAGCCTTTCTCGGTTGCGTTTTGTTCCGGTGGGTGCGCGCGAGCGCACCCGCCGGGTGTAGCCCCCGAGGCCTCGGAGGAGTGGTTTCACTCCTTCGAGGTCTTAATGCCTCGCGTAATGCTTCGGCTGGTCTGGTCGTTCCCTCATGCGAGCTGGCCGTAGCCTGGGTGTACGGTCGGGTCCCAAGTTCTCGGGCTTGTATGTTGACGCTGTCAACGGTTCGGCCGGAGCCGGGTTTGCGAGAGCAGCCCCCGAGCCTCTGCACAGGGCGAGAGGGCGATCAGGGACAGACTCGGCTTTTTTACATACGCCCCTGCATCGCCTTTCCTCAAGGAGGAGGGGGGAAAAGCGCCATGTTGCCCTCGATGAGCATCGAACATGGTGTCTCCGTTGAGCTGCAAGCGGGTGATCCGAGTGGACGTCCGTGCCTCATTCATTAGGGGTCGGCTAGGGGCCCAGAGGCACGCCCAAAAGTACCTGCGGGTGATCTGCCAGACCCGGTCCCCTGGCGACGGGGTCCGAGGGCTCGATGCCTCCCTCTAATGGGATTCTGTTACAAGATCGTTCCCGCTGGTCTCAGAAATGTCCTAGGGTACCTCGGGAGCGCAGCCCGAGCCTTGGTTATGTATCGAACGTACCCATGGTCATCCCTCGCTCGGCGTCTAAGGCGGCTGTGAACCCTTCGGGGGCCAGCCTTCGAACCCCTGATCAGTATTGGGCGCGGAGCCCGAGTAGCCTGAGGCGGTCGTTGAACCCTTTCGAGGGGCCGGCCTTCGAACCTCTGACCAGTAGTGGGTGTAGGGCCCACGCGATCTGAGGCGGCTGTTGAACCCTTCCGGGGGGCCAGCCTTCGAACCTCTGATCAGTAGGGGGGGCTCGGAGCCTGGTTCCTTCTCGGGGAAGGATCCTTTTCGGGGTATCCCCCTTTCCCGGTCCCTGTTGCAAGAGAGAGAAAGAGGAAAAACGGAAAAGGATGCGAAATCGAACGACGCGGCGTACCTTTTTGGACGTGGTCATTATGGCGAAGGCGAAGCGTCGCCCGCTTCTCCTGCCAGAGGCGCCGCGTGTCCCGCCGTGGAGTTAACGCGACGGGGCGAGTGGTTGGAGGGGCGACCGTTGCGCGTGCGCGAGCCGTTCGAGGAACGGATCACGGGCGCGTTGTCTTCACGCCGTGGGAGAGGGTTCTCTCGCTGCCCCCGGATGGGACGTAAGCTTGGCTGACGACGTGGCCGCTGCTCCTGCCCGCCTGCCACCGCCATTACTGCCGGCCCACTTTTGGCCGCGTTGACCGTCGCGCCAGGCTGGTGCTGCTGGGTCGCGCGCCAGGTCACCTCGAGTCGCGGTATTGGTTCCGCAGTCGAGCAGGCGCGGTAGTGGCGCAAGTGGCGGTGCAGTTGCATGTACGAAGCATTCGGCGCGCCGGTTGCATGACGCGTGGGCCTGGGCCTCCATGCCGGGCGTGTTGGGAGTCGGAGAAGCGCACCCACTTGGCGCGGTTGCATGCCGCCTGCATGGCCGCTCACCCTTTCGCCCGCTGGTCTGGGCAAAAGTGGAGGGTCGCTTGTAACCGCTGGGCGGTTGTGCGTACCGCGCGTGGCGGTTTGGCTTCTTCTGCTCTGAGCCGGCTTGCATGACGTGTGGGACCCAGCCCCTGCGCCGTAGGGGAGGACCTTGGAGTGTGTTGAAGAAGACTCAGCCCGTGACGGCTGGGGACGCGAGTAGGGAGAACCGTCCTTAAAAGGAGGGTGACCCCCTTGGGAGGCGACCATGTCTTCGCGCTCCCTTATGCATCGTGTCTTTCCACCTTCCAAGCCCCCGGATGGGGGAGATCCGCCGTCTTTCCGCCTCGTCGTTGGGGGAATGCAACTCCGCGGGAGTTGGTACCTTTCGGCCATCGTTCGGCTTCAAGGATTTTCATCATGCAGCCCGGCTGCACCCCTCCACCGGCGGTCACCCAAGACGGTGACCTCCAGCTTGATGGTGGGGGAAAGCGAGCCGGGCTGCGATCTTGGTCCCACCCTCAGATTCAAGGATGTTCATCATCCTTGCTGGGGTGGAGGCCGGGCTGAGCCGGAGCTCTACCTCCCGCGCGGGTTCATGGGTCACCCTCTCCCGCGGCGTTCGAGGGAGAGGGCGCTCGCTGGCCCTACGGGCGGGTCGGACTTCGACAATGCGGGGCCAGTCGACGGCAGGCGTCGTTAGCCCTAGCGCGTCGGGCTCGTCGGGTTGGCCCCCGGTGCCCCCTCCCGCCGGAAGGCGGCTGCCGCGCTGTGTGCACGGGAGGACCGCCCAAGATGTCACGCGCTGCTAGGGCGGCGTTCGTGTTCTGGGGTGGTCCTGCCTTTACACCGGTACGGTGCCTCCGCGGGGAGGTCGGTGCCCTGCTCGTCCGAGAGGATCCGAGCGGGGATTTGCCGGCGGGCTGACGGCCCCTGTCGTCGGTGCCAAGGCGGAGGCGGCTCGAGAAGTCCCCGTCGCCGACGGGATCACCGCCACCATCCGCGCTCCGGGCCTCCGGCTCTTTGTACTTGTCCTCGCCCCTCGAGCGTTGGCGTGGGCGAGGGCAAGGTTGCAGCGGCGTTCGCCCTGAGGCCATCGCCGCTGCAGTTTGGCCACCCGTAGAGGGGGTCGTTGTCGCTGCTGCTGGAGCGGGCGAAGGCGAGCCGTCCGTCGGTCTTTTGTTGCTCCGCAGGCCCCTCCCCCGTCGAGTGGGGTTGTTCGTACCTGCGGAGGTGGAATCGGAGTTCCGTTTGTAATGGCACTTTGAATGCCAGGGTTTTTGTTCATTGTGGCTGTCGGGGCCTGAACATGTAGGTGATTTCGGCACGGAGCCGTGTTTTTTCCTCTTTTTCGAGCACTAAGACTCGCCTGTTGGTTGTCTGAACCGCTTCACCAAGCGAGAGTCGCCCCGTGTACAGGTGACGAGTGAGGTATCCGTATCCCGGAGGCGTAGGAGTCCCTCGGCTCGGTCGGCCTTGTTGTTCGAGGCTTCTCTCACTTAGTTAAAGGAACCCCTCGGCCGCTCTTCAATGAGCCGAGGCCAGGGGTAGCGGCGTCAACATGAACAGAGGCAGAGTTGGCTCGAAAAGAAAACCTGGTTGGCCTGAGCCTGGCCGGGTCGTCCGTTAGCGGGACCGACGCCGGAGTTGACCAGCCGAGCCGCCTGCTCGGGCCGGATTGACGTCCTTGGAAGGTAACTGGCCGAGGCCCCGGGGTGACCGGCCGAGCCGCCTGCTCGGGCCGGATTCTCGGAGAAGACCCTGGCGGCGATGGCCCGGGCGTGGTGATGACGTCGTCCTCCAGAGTGGAGATCCTCGGACCGCGTCGCCGTCCGAGGCTAGGTCGGCCCTCGCCGAAGGTGTCGTCGATGCCAAGGGTGCTGCTGCTCCCTTGAGCCGTCAAGATCCGAGCCTACAGGATCGGATTGTCTTGTAGTGTGTGTTTCCTGTGGCCGCCGAGGCCTAAACACACCCTCGCCATGTTGTAAAGCTGCGTCTCTTTTCCTTTCGTTTCGAGTATCTGGACTTTTTTGTCGGTAACAGAAATGTTTGTGCGAGCAAGAGTTGCTTCTCGCGGAAGGTGATGAGTGAGGTATCCGTATCCCGGAGGCGTAGGAGTCCCTCGGCTCGGTCGGCCTTGCCGCTTACGTGCACTCTTACCCGTCCATGGGGCTCTGTCACCGATGCAGTCGAGAAGGCTCGAAGGATCGCTTCGGCAGAAGAGCTTTCGAGCGTGAAGACTTGTTCGGTCCGCAGAATCACTTATCCGAACATGAGTTACTTATCGCAGAAGGTGATGAGTGAGGTATCCGTATCCCGGAGGCATAGGAGTCCCTCGGCTCGGTCAGCCTTGGCTGCTTACGTGTACTCCGTCGTTTTCAGGATCCACTTTCGAAGTAGCCAAAAAGCGCGAAAGACGTTCTGGCAGAAAAGATCTTTTTTCGAGGAAAATTTCGACGCAGAGGGGGTTCCCCCCTTTTAGCCCTCGAGGGAGGGTCGGGCTTTGCCGAGGCGAGGCCGACCCTTCCTTGATGACTAAACTTTGCGTGGGTGCGAGGTATATGATCAACTTGAAAACATCTTAAGGGTAGAAGCGACGTAGCTGTTGGATGTTTCAGGCGTTGCCGTAGACCTCACCTTGACTGTTGGCCAGCTTGTATGTTCCGGGCTTCAGAACCTTGGAGATGACGAATGGCCCCTCCCAGGGAGGCGTGAGCTTGTGCCGCCCTCGGGCGTCTTGTCGCAGCCGAAGCACCAGGTCGCCCACCTAGAGGTCTCGGGACCGGACCCCTCGGGCGTGGTAGCGTCGCAGGGACTGCTGGTACCGCGCCGAGTGTAGCAAGGCCTGGTCCCGAGCCTCCTCCAGCTGGTCCAGCGAGTTTTCTCGGCTGACTTGGTTGCTTTGGTCGGTGTAGGCCCTCGTCCTCGGGGAACCGTATTCTAAGTCTATGGGCAAGATGGCTTCGGCCCCATAGACTAGAAAGAACGGCATGAAGCCCGTGGCTCGGCTCGGCGTTGTCCTCAGACTCCAGACCACCGAGGGGAGTTCCTTCATCCATCGCTTGCCGAACTTGTTGAGGTCATTGTAGATCCGAGGCTTGAGCCCTTGTAGAATCATGCCGTTGGCACGCTCCACCTGCCCATTCATCATGGGATGAGCCACGGCGGCCCAGTCCACCCGGATGTGGTGATCCTCGCAGAAGTCCAGGAACTTTCTGCCGGTGAACTGGGTGCCGTTGTCGGTGATGATGGAGTTCGGGACCCCGAAGCGATGGATGATGTTGGTGAAGAACGCCACCGCCTGCTCGGACCTGATGCTGTTCAGGGGTCGGACCTCGATCCACTTGGAGAATTTGTCGATGGCGACCAGCAGGTGCGTGTAGCCCCCGGGTGCCTTCTGCAAGGGGCCGACGAGGTCCAGACCCCACACCGCAAAAGGCCAGGTGATGGGTATCGTCTGCAGAGCCTGAGCGGGCAGGTGGGTCTGCCTCGCGTAGAATTGACACCCTTCGCAGGTGCGGACGATTCTGGTAGCGTCGACCACCGTCGTCGGCCAGTAGAAGCCTTGCCGGAAAGCGTTCCCGACAAGGGCTCGAGGCGCTGCGTGATGGCCGCAAGCCCTCGAGTGTATCTCTTGCAGGAGTTCCTGACCTTCGGCGATGGAGATGCATCGCTGGAGGATGCCTGAGGGGCTGCGGTGGTAGAGCTCCTTCTCATCTCCCAGCAAGACGAACGACTTGGCGCGCCGCGCCACCCGCCGAGCCTCGGCTCGGTCGAGGGGTAGCCCTCCTCGGTGGAGATATTGCAGGTACGGGGTCTGCCAGTTTCGATTAGGCACGACCCCGCTTCGCTCCTCCTCGACGTGCAGTGCCTCACCCTCGGGGGCTAAGGGTACCTCGGACTGAACCGAGGGCGCCTCGGGCCGAGCTGAGGGTGCCTCGGGATGAGCCGAGGGTGCCTCGGACTAAGCCGAGGGCGCCTCGGGTTGAGCCGTGGGTGCCTCGGACTGGGCCGAGGGTACCTCGGGCTCGGACGTGTCGTCGATCTTGACGGAGGGTTGATGCAGGTCTCGGGAGAAGACGTCCGGGGGAACCGTCGTTCGCCCCGAGGCTATTTTAGCCAGCTCGTCCACAGTCTCGTTGTAGCGCCGAGCGATGTGGTTGAGCTCGAGCCCGTAGAACTTGTCTTCCAGGCGCCGAACCTCATCGCAGTAGGCCTCCATCTTCGGGTCGCGGCAATGGGAGTTCTTCATGACTTGGTCGATGACGAGCTGCGAGTCGCCGCGAGCGTCGAGGCGTCGGACCCCTAGCTCGATGGCGATCCGCAACCCATTGACCAGAGCCTCATATTCGGCCACATTGTTCGACGCCGGGAAGTGGAGGCGTAGCACGTAGCGTAGATGCTTTCCGAGGGGTGAGATGAAGAGTAGGCCTGCGCCGGCTCCTGTCTTCATCAGCGACCCGTCGAAGAACATGGTCCAGAGCTCCGGTTGGATCGGAGCCGTCGGTAGCTGGGTGTCGACCCATTCAGCCACGAAGTCCGCCAAGACCTGGGACTTAATGGCCTTCCGGGGAGCGAACGAGATTGTCTCGCCCATGATCTCCACCACCCACTTTGCAATCCTACCCGAGGCCTCTCGGCATTGGATGATCTCTCCCAGGGGGAAGGATGACACCACAGTTACCGGATGAGACTCGAAGTAGTGTCGTAGCTTCCGTCGCGTTAGGATCACTGCGTACAGCAGCTTCTGAACTTGTGGGTAGCGGATCTTGGTTTCGGACAGTACCTCACTGACGAAGTAGACTGGCCTCTGAATGGGCAATGCATGCCCCTCTTCATGCCTCTCGACCACAATCGCGGCGCTAACCACCTGGGTGGTCGCGGCGACGTAGACCAGGAGGGCTTCTCCGGCAGCTGGGGGCACCAAGATAGGCGCCTTTGTGAGGAGCGCCTTCAGGTTCCCGAGGGCTTCCTCGGCCTCAGGGGTCCAAGTGAAGCACTCGGCCTTCCTTAAGAGGCGGTACAGAGGTAGACCTTTTTCGCCGAGGCGTGAGATGAAGCGGCTCAGAGCCGCGAGGCATCCCATGACCCTCTGTACGCCTTTCAAGTCCTTGATGGGCCCCATGCTGGTAATGGCTACGATCTTCTCTGGGTTCGCTTCGATGCCCCGCTCAGAGACGATGAACCCCAAGAGCATGCCTCGGGGCACCCCGAAGACACACTTTTCGGGATTGAGCTTGACGCCTTTCGCCTTGAGACATCGGAATGTCGCTCCAAGGTCGGAAAGGAGGTCGGAGGCTTTCCTTGTCTTGACTACGATGTCATCGATGTAGGCCTCGACCGTGCAGCCAATGTGTTCGCCGAACACATGGTTCATGCACAGCTGGTACGTCGCGCCCGCATTCCTCAAGCCGAACGGCATGGTGACATAGCAGTACATGCCGAAGGGTGTGATGAAAGAAGTCGCGAGCTGGTCGGACTCTTTCATCCTAATTTGATGGTACCCTGAGTAGGCATCGAGGAAAGACAGGGTTTCGCACCCAGCAGTGGAATCCATGATTTGGTTGATGCGAGGCAGAGGGTAGGGAACCTTCGAACATGCTTTGTTGAGACCAGTGTAGTCTACACACATCCGCCATTTCCCCCCTTTCTTTCTCACAAGCATAGGGTTGGCAAGCCATTCGGGATGGAATACCTCTTTGATGAACCCTGCTGCCATTAGCTTGTGGATCTCCTCGCCTATGGCTCTGCGCTTCTCCTCGTCGAATCGGCGCAGCGGCTGCTTGACGGGTCCGGCTCCGGCTCGGATGTCCAGCGAGTGCTCGGCGACATCCCTCGGTATGCTGGGCATGTCCGAGGGACTCCACGCGAAGACGTCGGTGTTCGCGTGGAGAAAGTCGACGAGCACCGCTTCCTATTTGGGATCGAACCCGGAGCCGATCCGGATCTGCTTGGAGGTGTCGCCACTGGGGTCGAGGGGGACGGACTTAACCGTCTCCGCTGGCTCAAAGTTGCCAGCGTGACGCTTCACGTCTGGCACCTCCTTAGAGAGGCTCTCCAGGTTGGCGATGAGGGCCTCGGACTCGGCGAGGGCCTCGGCGTACTCCACACACTCCACGTCGCATTCGAATGCGTGTTTGTACGTGGGGCCGACGGTGATGACCCCGTTGGGGCCCGGCATCTTGAGCTTCAGGTAGGTGTAGTTGGGTACGGCCATGAACTTCGCGTAGCATGGCCTCCCCAGCACCGCGTGGTAGGTTCCTCGGAACCCGACCACCTCGAACGTCAGGGTCTCCCTTCGGAAGTTGGAGGGTGTTCCGAAGCAGACGAGAAGGTCGAGCTGTCCGAGGGGTTGGACGCGCTTCCCGGGGATGATCCCATGGAAGGGCGCAGCGCCTGCCCGGACAGAGGACAGATCGACACGTAGGAGCCCGAGGGTCTCGGCGTAGATGATGTTAAGGCTGCTGCCTCCGTCCATGAGGACCTTGGTGAGCCTGACGTCGCCGATGATGGGGTCGACGACGAGCGGGTATTTCCCCGGGCTCGGCACATGGTCGGGGTGATCGTCTCGGTCGAAGGTGATGGGCTTGTCGGACCAGTCTAGATAGACTGACGCCGCCACCTTCACCGAGCAGACCTCCCGGCGCTCTTGCTTGCGGTGCCGAGCCGAGGTGTTCGCCGCTTGCCCACCATAGATCATGAAGCAGTCGTGGACCTCGGGAAACTCTCCTGCCTGGTGATCTTCCTTCTTGTCGTCGTCGCGGGCCTTGCCACCCTCCACGGGTGGCCCGGCCCTGTGGAAGTGGCGCCGAAGCATGACGCATTCCTCAAGGGTGTGTTTGACGGGTCCCTGGTGATAGGGGCACGGCTCCTTGAGCATCTTGTCGAAGAGGTTGGCACCTCCGGGGGGCTTCCGAGGGTTCTTATACTCGGCGGCGGCGACAAGGTCCACGTCGGCGGCGTCGCGTTTTGCTTGCGACTTCTTCTTGCCCTTCTTCTTGGCGCCGCGCTGAGTTGACGCCTCGGGAGCACCTTCCGATGGGCGGCCCTGGGGCTGCTTGTCCTTCCGGAAGATAGCCTCGACCGCCTCCTGGCCGGAGGCGAACTTGGTGGCGATGTCCATCAGCTCGCTCGCCCTGGTGGGGGTCTTGCGGCCCAGCTTGCTCACTAGGTCGCGGCAGGTGGTGCCAGCGAGGAACGCGCCGATGACATCCGAGTCGGTGATGTTGGGCAGCTCGGTGCGCTGCTTCGAGAATCGCCGGATGTAGTCTCGGAGAGACTCTCCCGGCTGCTGTCGGCAGCTTCGGAGGTCCCAGGAATTCCCGGGGCGCATATACGTGCCCTGGAAATTGCCGGCGAAAGCTTGGACTAGGTCGTCCCAGTTGGAGATCTGCCCCGGAGGCAGGTGCTCCAACCAGGCGCGAGCGGAGTCGGAGAGAAACAGGGGGAGGTTGCGGATGATGAGGTTGTCATCATCCGTTCCACCCAGTTGGCAGGCCAGACGGTAGTCCACGAGCCACAGTTCCGGTCTCGTCTCCCCCGAGTACTTTGTGATAGTAGTCGGGGGTCGGAACCGGGTCGGGAACGGCACCCGTCAGATGGCTCGGCTGAAGGCTTGCGGACCGGGTGGTTCGGGCGAGGGACTCCGATCCTCCCCGCTGTCGTAGCGTCCCCCACGCCTGGGGTGGTAGCCTCGGCGCACCCTCTCATCGAGGTGGGCCCGACTGTCACAGTGATGGTGCTCGTTGCCGAGGCGACCCGGGGCCGCAGGCGCGGTGTTGCGCGTGCGCCCGGTGTAGACCGAGGCTTCCCGCATGAATCGGGAAGTAGCGACATGAGGTTCTGAGGGGTACCCCTGCCTTCGGGAGGCAGAGCTCTCGGCCCGTCGGACCGCGGCGCCTTCCAGGAGATTCTTGAGCTCTCCCTGGATTCGCCGCCCCTCGGTGGTTGATGGCTCTGGCATCGCGCGAAGAAGCATTGATGCTGCCGCCAGGTTCTGGCCGACCCCACTGGATGCGGGTGGTGGCCTGAGCCTGACGTCGTCGGTGATGCGGTGCTGGAAGCCCTGGGGTAGATGACGTATTTCTCCGGCCGGAGGTTGGCCCGCCCATGCCTGCCCGACGTCCCGACGGCTCGGCTCAAGCGCTCCTGCTCCCTCGTCGAGCCTGGCCTGCACCCCGCGGATTTGCTCGAGCTGTGGGTCATGACCCCCCGCCTGAACGAGGACCACAGCTAGCTCCCGTGGGATGTCAACGCGAGGCACCGGCCTAGGGAGGTCACTGTCCTCCGGCATGCCGAGATGGTTGCCTTCGGGGGGACCCCCTAGATCGACGTGGAAGCATTCCCGACTTGGGCCGCGGTCCTCGTCGCCGAGGCTACGGCTACCGTCGGAACAGTCGGAAAGGCAGTAGTCGCATGCGGTCATGAAGTCCCGCATGGCACTGGGGTTGCCAAGTCCAGAGAAATCCCAACAGACGCTGGGCTCGTCGTCTTCCTCGGACCTAGAGGGCCCGTAGGTAGAGACGTCTGTCAGCCGGTCCCAAGGTGACCGCATAGGAAACCCCAGAGGGTTTGGACTTGCCTCTACGAGTGCGCCCGCCAAAGCGAAGTCGCTAGGCGGGTTGAGGCTGGATCCGAAAGACGTGGGATGGGAATCGGTCGGTACCTTTTGGTCGACGGGCGGTGATGAGGTCGCGTCGGGGACTGACTGCGCCGTCGTCTCAGGTACGAGGGTGACGTCCAGCAAGCTTTTCGCGAGCGTGCTGGCGTCGTCCGCTTGCTCAGGTTCGGCGTGTCGCGGGGAGACGGCGCTCGCCTTCGTCTCAAACGCGAGGTCGACGCCCGGTGCGCCCCCCGTTGGGGTGCCGGGACCGTCAACTCGCTCGACAGCCGACGAGGCGCTGTCTCCTGCTTGGCCTTGGTTGCCTCGCCTCCTCCTCCATCGGCGGGGAGAGGACGAGGTGAGCTTGAAGGTTGCTCTTCCACCATGCGGGGAAGACGTCGCCGATTCCGCCGCCGGCAGGCGGGTTGTCGGCCTCAACTGTTGTTGTCGCACGGCGGTGGAAGGAGTATCATGTCGTAGCTGCCGTCGAGGGACATGAACTCAAGACTCCCAAAACGGAGCACCGTCCCGGGTTGGAGAGGTTGCTAGAGACTGCCCATCTGGAGCTTGACGGGAAGCTGTTCGTCAACACGCAGCAGGCCCCTACCTGGCGCGCCAACTGTCGGCGTTCTGAGACCGGGGGGTCCCTGGGCCGACGAGTGAATGTCGCCGCGTGCCCCAGCCCAGATGGGTCGAGCGCGAGGGCGAGCGCGAAGGGGGGAGAGCGAGGCGGCCGGAGACCAGCGTGAGAGAGGTGGGAATCCCGCGGCCTTCGTGTTCGTCCCGCGCCCAGGTCGGGTGCGCTTGCAGTAGGGGGTTACAAGCGTCCACGCGGGAGAGGGAGCGAGCGGCCTCCGGCGAGCGCCTGTTCTCGTCCTCGTCCCCGCGCGGCCAACCCTCTCTAAGAGGGCCCTGGTCCTCCCTTTTATAGGCGTAAGGAGAGGATCCAGGTGTACAATGGGGGGTGTAGCAGAGTGCTACGTGTCTAGCAAAGGTGAGCTAGCGCCCTAGGTACATGCCGTTGTGGCAGCCGGAGAGATCTTGGCACCCAGCTGGTGTGATGTCGTGGCTGTCGGAGGAGCGATGGAGCTTGGCGGAGGGATAGCTATCGGAGCGATTGAGTCCTTGCTGATGTCCTCTTGCTTCCGTAAGGGGGCTGAGAGCCGCCGTCGTCACAGAGCATGCGGGGCGCCATCATTGTCTATCTGGCGGAGCGAGCCAGATGGGACGCCGGTCTTGTTCCTGTGGCCCGAGTCAGCTCGGGGTAGGGTGATGATGGCGCCTCCTGTTGACGTGGCTGGTCTGCGCCCTAGGTTGGGCGATGTGGAAGCTCCTCCGAAGCCGAGGTCGAGTCCGAGCCCCCGGGTCGGGCGAGGCGGAGATTGCCGGCTGGTGCCGGGGCGGAGTCCGAGCCCTGGGGTCGGGCGAAGCGGAGTTCGTCATCTTCTGGGGCCGAGCCCAAGTCCGAGCCCTGGGTCGGGCGAGGTGGAGATCGTCGTCTTCTGGGGCCGAGCCCAAGTCCGAGCCCTGGGCGAGGCAGAGATCGTCGTCTTCTGGGGCCGAGCCCAAGTCCGAGCCCTGGGTCGGGCGGAGTTCGCCGTCTTCCGGGACCTAGCCCGAGTCCGAGCCCTGGGTCGGGCGGAGTTCGCCGTCTTCCGGGACTTAGCCCGAGTCCGAGCCCTGGGTCGGACGGAGCGGAGTTCGCCGTCTTCCGGGACTTAGCCCGAGTCCGAGCCCTGGGTCGGGTGGAGTTCGCCGTCTTCCAGGACTTAGCCCGAGTCCGAGCCCTGGGTCGGGCGGAGTTCGCCATCTTCCGGGACTTAGCCCGAGTCCGAGCCCTGGGTCGGGCGGAGTTCGCCGTCTTCCAGGACTTAGCCCGAGTCCGAGGCCGAGGTCGGGCGAAGCGGAGCTTCCTATGGTGCCTTCGGCAGGGCCTGCCTGCCTATTAGTCTTACTCTGTCAAGTGGCACTGCAGTCGGAGTGGCGCAGGCGGCACTGTCCTTCTTTCAGGTTGGTCAGTGGAGCGACGAAGTGACGGCGGTCACTTCGGCTCTGCCGGCTGGGGGCACGCGTCAGGATAAGGGTGTCAGGCCACCTTTGCATTAAATGCTCCTGCGACTTGGTCGGTCGGTGCAGCGATTTGGTCAGGGTTGCTTCTTAGCGAAGGCAGGACCTCGGGCGAGCCAGGAATATGTTCGCCGTTAAAGGGGGGCCTCGGGCGAGGCGGAAATCCTCCGGGGTCGGCTGCCCTTGTCCGAGGCTAGGCTCGGGCGAGGCGTGATCGTGTCCCTCGAATGGACTAATCCCTGACTTAATCGCACCCATCAGGCCTTTGCAGCTTTGTGCTGATGGGGGTTACCAGCTGAGAATTAGGAGCCTTGAGGGTACCCCTAATTATGGTCCCCGACAGCAAGGGTTAAGTGCTACATATGTCGTGTGATTGGAGATCCCCGGCTGGGTATTAATCGATTCGGATCGCCGTTACTTCTCGGACATGAAGACTTGGTCACTGCCCTGCAATCTAAGTCAAGGATGGAATCTTAATGAGCAAAAATCATGTTGGATTGATTAATGTGATGGTGAAATTAGACTAGATGCAAACAAGGTCTATTAACACTTAATCTAGCATTAAAATGTTGAAAGTAAGGAGTCACTTTAGTAAGCTATTTCTGCAAAAGTATCTAAGTTGATTCTTGCTAAAGCCTTTTCCTTGATTCCTATTTAACCAACATATCCTTGAGAGTCTTTTCTTTAGTCGGGTAAGTCTTGCTGAGTACTTGCGTACTTAGGGTTTTACCCATTGTTGCTGCAAGTTACGAGTCACTTGATTGTGATTGGTGTTAAGCGCCGGTGGGCTCGGCCTTCTTATAAGTCTAAGTACTTTTTCTATACTTCTTATTAAGGATTGTCACTGAGCTAGCATATATTTCAAACTTATAAATAATTTATAATAGTTCAAAGTTATTTGTTTGAATCACTTTTGTAATCACTCTGATCATGTACATTGTAAAACTTGATGTAACTTGTAAAATTTGGTAATAAGATTTCCATTGCAAAATGTTGGTGTGTGATTTGTGTTTACTTAATCTTGCGATCTTGGTTGTAAGTGGTTTATCCGGGGTCCTTGGGACACTCGGACGGATCTTGTTTAGTTATTTGGTGCACATGCATAGCCGTCTGAGGTCTTTGAGATAAGGACAGATGCATGTGGGCCCAATAACTTGGGAGGTTCTGCCACAACTGGTATCGAAGCGGGATTAAGTTTATACGGTCACATACGTATTTTAAAAACAAAGTTTTGGTTTTAGAAAACCTATTTTCAACTAAGCACATTGTTTGGTTTTGAAAAACAGATTTAAAAAAACTATAATGCTAGCGACATCCTCTGTTAAGCCCTAAGTTAAGGACTATCAGGTGGCTTAGTTTAAAACCATAACCTACAATCGGGTGGATATTGCATACATGTGTAATGTTATTTTTGAGGCCATTCAATTTTGAATGGATCGACGCTCAAGGTAAGGTGAGATGTGAGAGCATGATCGAACAACCGTCGATCTAGGGAAGAGCATAAAAAGCACTTGATTGTATACATGTTCCACATATATATATATGAAGGCTGCGATGTGGAGTATTTACTTTTTCGGGAATTCAGTACCCCATGGATGTGTATGGGTATACAAACATGGGACTACTGAGAAGTGTAATGTACTTGTAACGACGTACCTACACTCAGGTAAGAAGGTAAGTTACCATAATGAGTTGCCCTATGGTCAAAGTGTGGCAACAGCGCCTATGCGTGGCTCGGCGCTTAATGAAGAGCTGGCCTCCATATAGAAATATATGGAGTATAAACTGTGATAAACTGTCATGTGTGACTTGCATCATTTGAAATTGGGCTGTGGTGGAATTTTTTGCAGGTACACAAACCTCGAAAACGTATGTGTAGTTGATGACTAGTAAAATAACGAGAGAGTCGTATGTATGCCACCGATATAGAACGCTATTGCCACATTAGGTTGGCAAAAAAATCGTGAGGACGAATAAGACGAGCATGCATCCTGATTGTTGCATTGTGTTTGTCACCTATACACCCAAATGCTTCTCTCGCCTTTATTCTAATAACCGGTGATTGTAGATAATGTGGTGTAATGTTGAATTATGAACTTCGATGAAATAGCTGTCCTCCGTTCTTTAGGTAACCTATTTAGGTGTTATATATGTGTTTGCTCTGGTACTTGATGTGCTGATAGAAGGTTGGTAGTTTGTTTGCTTAAACCAAAAATTAGGCCATGTTCTTATTTAGTGAACCATGACCCAAAGTTGATTTTTCCGTATCACTCCATGACCAAACACATAAAAATAAATGCCTAGATAATTTCTTTGTTGGACCTAAAGTGTAGCTGGACTTAAAACAAGAATCTCGAGTCATATCTCCTTCCAAAACCATTCCCTTATTTGGTTGGTGCAAGTAGATATCTCTATTTTGCCTCTTCTTGAAGATCATGTTGTTATTTTATCAACCTAACCTAGGAAAGACATGTCCGATCATTTTCTTAAGTTTGATGCCTTTGGTTTCCTCATATCTCTCGAAGGCATACCAACTTAATCTTCTAATTGTTTTCCCTTCGTATCTAATAGATACAAATCCTTGACCTTGTGATCTCTACGATGGGCATAGAAATATGCTTGGGGCTGAAGTAACAGTCTCCCATCGTACTCCTTTCATCAAGTTTAGGTTATGGCCATGTATTGTTCGTTTCATCGGGCCATAATCTATTTGGTTCTCTACTTGTAACCATTCTTACAACTGGAGTCTATTGTGTATATTGTCATCCTTGCTCAGTCTATTGGTGTTGCGTGAGATTTCTTATTGGTTACATCTGGTAATGGTGTTGTGACTAAAACCGATGGTGCCGCGACGAAACCGAGGGCCTCCTGTGAATGTACGCACATGGTTGTGTTGCTCAGCACGCGCTGGTATCATGGTTAGTAGTTATAATCCATTATGAGACTATATCAATGTGTTATCTTGGCACAATCTGTTTTTGCTACGTGAGATTCTTTATTGTTGCCAGTTTGGTAATGGTGTCATGGTTAATGACTTATGGTGCCACAGCGAAACTGAGAGCCCCTTGTGAATGTACACGCAAGGTTATGCTGCTTGGCGCATGCTGGTATCGAGGTCTCTAGTCATGATCCATTGCGGAACTACACTAATATATTATCTTCCGTAGATTTCTTCCTTGAAACGATTTCGGTGTTGTTTGTCTAAGTGATCAAGCAACATCTATCATCTCTGTTGGATCAAAAGGGCATACCACTTTCATATGTGGTCTCTTTCTTTTGATCTTGGTAGTGATTACTCATACAAGTTCCCTTTACGTCCTTCGTGTAAAGGTGAAGCCTTGAAGCTTTTTAGTGTTGAAAAACAACTTATTAGCTCTCAAAATGGAGATATGTTTCCCCTACTGCTGAAATGCAGGAGTTTGTTCATTCGCTCTCTTATTTAATCCATGTATTCCCTAACCAAGTGGATAGTTCATCTCACATGAAGAAACGGATGAACAACATGACCAAATGGATTTCTATTCAAATACATGATCTCTTGTTAACCAGTGTGAACTCTCAACTCTTGGCTTACCGATGGTACTAAAAGGACCTGCTCAATGTCAAAAGTAGTTCAACAAGTTGGTTTTACTAACTTGTAGCTACATTGAGAACAAATGTTGAGTTTAGAGATCGTTTTGTCGAGTTGTCTAAACTCACTTTTGGTACAACCCCTCTTAAAGAAGTGTTTATAAGAATTGAGATTAAGTCGGCCAATAACCACCTAATCATCGCTCTAGTCATGCCTCGATCGTCTCACGTGTGCTTCTCCAGCATGTGCGATCAGGTCGAATCATGCTTAGTGCTCGATAAAGTGAATTGATTGTGAAGCCAACATTTGTTGATCATCTTCACTAATGCGTTCCTCGAATTTTTATTATCTTCCTGGAACTTGAATTCTTCAAATGACCACTTGTTGGTAAACCTCTTTTTGTGTGTTTTACCCAAGAGGTTGCATTTAGTTCTGTTTGGGTAAAGTCGCATATCTACCGCTTGCCCAACAGACTCAGATAGTACAGTGTCATCAGAAAAAGCAAACTGCACACATGGAACCTTATGTGTTCTTATGGCAGATGTTGTATCTATTATTGGACATCTCTAAATTAGCCTAAGGCGATACATGTTATGTCCACTAGAGAAACGACATCCTGAGACACTCGCTTTTGCTTGGAAATGTCTTATGATTATCGCTGATATGGACATGAGTTACATGCTTCTCTACTCTTAAGAGTCTTTCGCTCCGAATCTCGGGACGAGATTCTTTTAAGGGGGGAGGGCTGTAACACCCCTGATGTTTATATTCTACTTGACAACGAGTATGGATTTAAGCACGTAATATCAGTGGATAAAACGGATACTAAATTGTAATCATCTTCGCCTATCGCGATTTTAAAATCGCATCTGTTTCGTCTATCGTAAGTTCAACATCCTTTTTATCTATCCGGGCTTTTCCTAAATTTTCTTGTTGTTTGGAACATATTTGTTCCGAAAATCGACAAGCCTGGTGATTATTTAAAATTCATCACTCTCGCAAAGACGAATTTAGAAACTTAGTTTAGTCCTCCGACTTTGTCCGAAACAAGATTTATTAGAAGTCGTCAACTAAAGTTTTCAGTGCCAAATAATTTAGTCCCCTCTCGTCAAGCGAGACAGTGTCTGAGGAATTATAATCATGGTCGATTTCCAACAAATTATCCTCGACAGAGAAATCAAACAGGTTCAAATGGCAGATAAATATTTGTCCGATTTCAGCTGCATCAAATATCATCTGAAGTAGTGAAGCCGGTATTATTTTGGATCTGGTTGTTTACGTGTTGCTCGAGAAAAACAATACGCCAGCTCATTAATCGAATCGTTCTGTACTCAAATGACCAAAAGCACGCGAGACTCGTAAAAATATGACTAGATTAAATATAGTCTAAAATATCGAAACCAAAATCAGTTTGGTTCAGTCTGTGTGTTTCTTGTCTCGATCTAAATCTTCAAATAGAAATAATGGGTACAAATTAATCCGACTTCGGAGTAGTCATCAAATCAAATCGTTTCCAAATATTTGTTCTCATACATATAACAGTCTTAAAAAAAAGAAAATATCTCTTATCCTCATCTCCCACCGTTGATATGCATTGATATTTTTTTCTTCATACGTGGATACCAGGTCTTTGTTCCTATCCGGTGGTTGATATTTCTGCAACGCTCAAGTGTGCCAGCTATATCTTCTTTGCCTCTCGGTTCTTCTTGGGCACTCTCTCTCTCACCTCGTCATTCTCTCTCGCGGTCCCGTTGCTTCCTGCTAGCGCCTGGATGCTCGCCTCACTCAGCTCTCGTTCTCCTCGCCCCCATGCTCCATCCATGGCGTGTGCTTGCCAGACGCCGATGTGAGCTTCCTATGTTCTTCTGGTCGTGCTCCGTCCTCTGTGCCGCTGGCCGCTCTGGCGCGAGCTCTTCTCTGTAGCACGCGCGGTTCGCCGGCCGCCCCGAGCTCGCCCCTGTGCTCGGACCTTGCATCCCTGCTCGCTAGCGTCGGCACCCTCCTCCAGCCTCAGGCTCGCCATGGCCGCCGCGTCCCTGGCCCCTGGCCCCTGCTCCAGCTCGCCATGGTCGCACGCGTTTTCCCCAGCAGCAAGCCGCAGCCGTGTAGCTCGCCCTCAGCCTTCCTTGGAGATCGCCTCTTGCACAAGTTCTTGTTTCGGCATCCACGCTCGCTCCTTCTCCTCTGCTCGCCTAGAAGCTCTATTTGCTCTGGCTCACGTCCCTGTCTACTTGCTCGACCGCATCAGCGTTATCTTCTCCAGCAGCTCGTCGACGACCACCGATGCCCTTTTCTGGTTCAGCCATGTCGTTGTCTGGCACCTGTCTCCTCCCCCATGGCCACGTTCAAATCCGCGTCATCCTCTGATCACTCAGATCACCGAACAACGATTTCCTCCGTGCTCGTCTCCCTGCCTGACCTCGTCGTCGACCACGCTGTGTCCATGACGTGCTCGTCGAACTCGATAATCCGTTTTTCCAATTGCTCGCTACTTACGTCGATCTTCGGGACTCATTGTCGTGCGCCGTCAGGCATCAGTCGTGCCTCTTCGGCTCACTCTGACTACGTGTACTCCTCCTATCGTCAATTCTTGTGCTGTCAAGGAGCCAGAGCAACACTCGTCAAGTATCAGTGGTATGCGCGAGCCGTATAATGTCGTCGATTTCGTGGTTTCAAGTCAGATTTAGTTATGGTAAGCTGATTCGCTACTACTATTATTTTGTTATAACGAATGGATTGATAGATATGTAGGTTGTGATCATTTTTTTATTTAGTATAGGTACGCTTAGTGATTATGGCTAGATCCGTTGTTGTGTCGGTGTGCTGTTTCGTGGTGATATAATTATTTTTAGAATTATAAAGTAGTCAAGTTAGGGGTTAAGGTCTAGAAATTTGATAAAAAAATTAGGTGACAAATATCTTGTCTGTAGCACAGACACATTATGTTTTTATTAAATGTTTAATAAAATGCCTTGTTATATGTATTGTTGCAACTGTGTTCGTGTTTGACAAATAATTGTGTCGTGTAAAGCTTAGGGTTGGGATATAGGTATATGTAAAAGGTTATCGGATTGGTCCTAGCGATGCGGTGTAAGGTGAAATTAGTAATATGAAAAATAAATTAATAAATTCAAAAGTGGGGCTAGTAAATGTTATTAATGTTGAAGTGTTACGCTTGAGTAGTCATGATACTCTTCGTTAGAAACTGATTAAGTGCCCTAGATAAATATGTAGCATTACCAAAATGAGTGAAAGCGAATAATATCGATAAGTTTGTTTCTGTTAGAATTGGATCCAGCTAAGTTAAAATAATATGTCTGGTAGAAAGTCGGAGCCTGAGTCGTCGTTATTTTTGTGAAATTCGTGGCGAGTTAGATCTTTGATTGTTTAGAAGGTCGTTTTGTAGAACTCTATGATGTTTGAATTAGATTTGGTTAAGCTAGAAAGGCACGACTATTGCACTTAGTCATACACCGATAACCAGTGTTTTCGTATGAAATGGTACAACGCTTCATCACTAAGTATTTAATTCGCTATCGTATAGCACTATTTAGGCTCGTGGTATTCCTGTCTATATGCATTCATGTGCATAATGCATTCCATTCAGGTATGATAATTAATCGCGTGATGCGGAGAACCAGAACTGAGTCGACCACAAGAAGGTGCTGATGAACGGAACTGAAGATGGACAGATGAAACAAGTATCAGAACAAAAGATGATCGTCAAGTAGTCGTCGTCTAACAACACTAACCTAGTGGCAAGCCCCGGTGCATGCAACCCCTTCCTTGTGTTTTAAATAATTTTTACACACTTTAAGTCTAGCGAAATGTGCATTAGGTTTATAGGAGTTGCTTGGAAACCCTTTGATGCATTGTCTACCTTGAAATCCATCCCTTTATAGATACTTTTGATGGAGTATCAAAATATGATTTATAAAAATGCTTAGCCTTGCCTAGAGGTAAATCTTGTGGATAAACGTTGTCCTTTGCGTTAATGCCTAGCTCAGGGGTTATCTTGAGGAAGGATGGCTTCTGCCTGCAAGAATATTTTCATTGGGAGCAGTGGTGGGATCTTACTGCAAAGTTCCCTATAATGCTCTTTTCATCCTAAGGAACACAAACAATCCTAAGGATGGAAGTACTTAAATCGGGACTTGGGCTAGGAACAGGTGATGTTCTACCCAGGTTGATTAAGGATTATAGCGAATGTAGGCTTGCTGATCGAGGACCTTTTAACTGGTCACATGCCTCATCATGGGTAAGCTTTGCCTCGGGTAGACCAATAACAGAATAAGATAACACACAATGGGAGTGGAGAGATGGTGAGAGTAGCGTGTACCCTCTGTGGCAAGAGGCTGGACGGTGGTGTATCTGTGCTCTCGATTGGCGTGAACATGATCTGGTCTTAAGAACCCCGGTGGCGAGTTGACATATGCAAGGGTTAAGTGTTACATATGTCGTGTGATTGGAGATCCCTAGCTGGGTATTAATCGATTCGGATCGCCGTTACTTCTCGGACATGAAGACTTGGTCACTGCCCTGCAATCTAAGTCAAGGATGGAATCTTAATGAGCAAAAATCATGTTGGATTGATTAATGTGATGGTGAAATTAGACTAGATGCATACAAGGTCTATTAACACTTAATCTAGCATTAAAATGTCGAAAGTAAGGACTCACTTTAGTAAGCTATTTCTGCAAAAGTATCTAAGTTGATTCTTGCTAAAGCCTTTTCCTTGATTCCTATTTAACCAGCATATCCTTGAGAGTCTTTTCTTTAGTCGGGTAAGTCTTGCTGAGTACTTGCGTACTTAGGGTTTTACCCATTGTTGCTGCAGGTTACGAGTCACTTGATTGTGATTGGTGTTAAGCGCCGGTGGGCTCGACCTTCTTATAAGTCTAAGTACTTTTTCTATACTTCTTATTGAGGATTGTCACTGAGCTAGCATATATTTCAAACTTATAAATAATTTATAACAGTTCAAAGTTATTTCTTTGAATCACTTTTGTAATCACTCTGATCATGTACATTGTAAAACTTGATGTAACTTGTAAAATTTGGTAATAAGATTTCCACTGCAAAATGTTGGTGTGTGATTTGTGTTTACTTAATCTTGCGATCTTGGTTGTAAGTGGTTTATCCGGGGTCCTTGGGACACTCGGACGTATCCTGTTAAGTTATTTGGTGCACATGCATAGCCGTCTGAGGTCTTTGAGACAAGGTCAGATGCATGTGGGCCTAATAACTTGGGAGGTTCTGCCACAATTTCGACTTCGATAACTTGCTCTGCGTGATTCGACTAAAATTATCCAAAACCATATCTGCTAATGTACACATGATTTCATCGCCAAAATAGCGTGCTGAAGCAACAATCCAATTTAAAATCCTTAAATGTGATTTCTCTTTGAAAGAGCGAGGACTGAATTATTTGGCACTGAAAACTTTAGTCATCGAGTTCTATTGAATCTGTTTGGGATGAAATCGGAGGACTCGACTAAATTTCCAAATTTGTATTTGCGCGAGCGATGAATTTTAAATAATCACTGGACGCACCTATTTTCGAAACAACTAGGTTCTGAACATCACGAAAATTTAGGAAGATCCCGAATAGATAAAAATAAAAACGATGTCGAACTTGCGACAGACGAAACAGATTAAGACAGAGAGACTATTATTCTTATTAATATTCCCGTACTTACGTCCATATTCGATGTTTACATACAGTAACACCTGAGGTGTTACAGCCCTCCCCTTAAAAGAATCTTGCCTCGAGATTCAGAGCGAAAGACTTTTAAGAGTAGAGAAGCATGTAACCCTTGTCCATGTCAGCGATAATCAGAAGACAGTTCCAAGCAAAGGCGAGTGTCTCAGGATGTTTTTTCTCTAGTGGACGTAACATGTATCGCCTTAGGCTAATTTAGAAATGTCCACCAATAGAGACGATGTCTGCCAGAGGAACATATAAGGTTCCATGTGTGCAGTTTGCTTTTTCTGATGACACTGCACTATCTGAGTCTGTTGGGTGAGCGGTAGATATGTGACTTTACCCAAACAGAACCAGATGCAACCTCCTGGGTAAAACACACAGAAAGAGGTTTACCAACAAGTGGTAATTTGAGGAATTCAAGTTCTAGGAAGATGATAAAAATTCGAGGAATGCATTAGTGAAGATGATCAACAAATGTTGACTTCACAGTCAATCTGCTTTATCGAGCACTAAGCATGACTTGAACTGATCACTCATGCTGGAAAAGAACATGTGAGGCGGTCGAGGCATGACTAGAGCAATGATTAGGTGGTTATCAATCGATTTAACTTGATTTTTGTAAGTACTTTCTCAGGATGGGTTGAACCAAAGTGAGTCTAGACAACTCGATAAAACGATCTCTAAGTTCAACCTTTGTTCACAATGCAGTTACAAGTTAGTAAAACCAACCTGTTGAACTACCTTTGACATTGAGTAGGTCCTCTCAGTACCATCGGTAAGCCAAGGGTTGAGAGTTCACATTTGCTAGCAAAAGGTCATGCATTTGAGTAGAAATCCATTTGGTCAAGTTGTTCATGCGTTTCTTCATGCGAGATGAACTGACTTGGTTCGGGAATACATGGATTAATAAGAGAGCGAATGAACAAACTCCTGCATCTCAGCAGCAGGGAAAACCAATCTCCATTTTGAGAGCTAATTAGCTGTCTTCCAACACTAAAAAGCTCCAAGGCATCACCTTTATAACAAAGGATGCAAAAGGAACTTGTATGAGTAGTCACTACCAAGATCAAAAGAAAAAAGACCACACCTGGAAGCGGTATGCCATTTTGATCCAACAGAGATGATAGATGTTGCTTGATCACTTGACAAACAACATAGAAATTGTTTCAAGGGAAATGTTTACGGAGGATCACACATCAGTGTAGTTCCACAATGGATCATGGCCAGAGACCTTGATACCCGCATCCGACGAGTAGCACAGTCCTGTGTGCGCATTCATAGGAGGCTCTTAGTTTTGCTGCGGCACCATAAGTCATTAACCATGACACCATTACCAAACAACACCAATAATGAATCCTATGTGGCAAAACTAGACATTGTGCCAAGATTACAAATTGATATAGTTTCATAATGGATTACACCTACTAACCGCGATACCAGCGCGTGCCGAGCAGCACAACCGTGTGTGCGCGCACACAGAAGGCCCCAGGTTTTGTCGCGGCACCGTCAGTTTTAGTCATAACGCCATTACCAAACTCACCCAATGAAAAACCTTGCGTGGCACAAATAGACTGAGCCAAGATGACAATATACAAAAGAGACTCCACCTATAAGAATGATTACAAGTAGAGAGTCAAATAGATCATGGCCCAATGAAATGAACAAGGCATGGCCATAACCTAAACTTGTTGATGAATGAGCACGATGGGAGATTGTTAATTCAGCCCCAAGCATATTTCTATGCCCATCGCAGAGATCACAAGGTCAAGGATTAGTATCTGATTAGATACGGGGGAAGACAATCATAAGATTAAGTTGGTAAGCCTTCAATAGATATGAAGAAACCAAAGGCACCAAACTCAAGAAAATGATGGGACATGTCTTTCCTAGGTTAGGTTGATAAAGCAACATGGCGATCCTTAAGAATAGGCAAACTGGATAAGGGACATTAGCTTGTGCCAATCGAATAAGGGCATGGTCTAAGACGGAAATATGACAACTAAAACGTCACACATTAAATAGCGAGAACACGGACTCTAGATTCTAGTTTTAAGCTCATGCACATCTTGCGGTGGATAAACAAATTATCCAAACATCCATTGGCATGAGTTTAGTCATGGAGGGATAATGGAAAATTCAAATTTGGGTCATGGTTCACTAAATAAGAATATGACCTAGTTTTCGGTTTAGGCAAATAGGTCACAAACATTCTATCGGCACATCAATACAAGAGCAAACACCATTTGCACTAATGGTCAAATTAAAACAAACTGAAAGTTATCTAAACATGTATCTTTAAGACACCATATTATTTACAATCACTGGTTACTGGAATAAGGATGAGAGAAGCATTTTGGATGTATAGGTGACAAACATGATGCAGCAATCAGGATGCATGCTCGTCCTACGTGTCCTCAAAAATTTTGCCAACATAATATGGCAATAACGTTCTATATCGGTGGCATACTTACGACTCTCTTGATATTTTGCTAGTCGTCAGCTACACATACGTTTTCGAGGTTAGTGTACCTGCAGAAAATTCCATCACAACCCATTTTCCCATGTTGCAAGATCCACACATGACAGTTTATACTCCATATATTTCTATATGGAGGCCAGCTCTTCATTAAGCGCCGAGCCACGCATAGGCGCTGCTGCCACACTTTAACCATAGGGCAGCTCATTATGGTAACTCACCTTCTTACCTGAGCGTAGGTGCGTCGTTGCAAGTACATTACACTTCTCAGTATTCCCATGTCTGTATACCCATACACATCCATGGGGTACTGAATTCCTGAAAATTAAATACTCCAAATAGCAGTCTTCATATATACATATGCAGAACATGTATATAGTGAGACGCCACAATTAAGCACTCCCCTAGAACGACGTTTGTTCGGTCATGCTCTCACATCTCACTTTACCTAGAGTGTCGATCCATTCAAAACTGAATGGCCTCAAAAATAACAATACACATGTATGCAATACCCCAGTTGTGGGTTAGTGGTTTTGAACTAAGCCACCTGATAGTCCTTAATTTAGGGCTTAACAGAGGATGTCGCTAGCATTATAGTTTTTCAAAGCTGTTTTTCAAAGCCAAACAATGTGTTTAGTTGAAAATATGTTTTCTGAAACCAAAACTATGTTTTTAAAATACGTATGTGACCGTATTATACTTAATCTTGCTCCGATACCAGCTGTGGCCAAACCTCCTAAGTTATTAGGCCCACATGCACCTGTCCTTGTCTCAAAGACCTCAGACAACTATGCATGTGCACCGGATAACTTAACAGGATCTGTCCGAGTGTCCCAAGGACCCCGGATAAACCATTTACAACCAGGACCGCAGGATTAGGTAAACACAAATCACACACCAACATTTTGCAGCGGAATTTCTTTATTACAAAAAGTTACAAGTTACATTGATTTACATTATACAAGATCGGAGTGATTATAAAATAAATCCAACGTATTTCACTTTGAATGGTGTATAATTTTCATAAGTTTGAAATGTATATGCTAGCTTAATGACAATCCTCAATAAAAAGTATACAAGAAGTACTTAGGCTTATAAGAAGGTCGTGCCCACCGGCGCTTAACACCAATCACAATCAAAGTGACTCGTAACCTGCAGCAACAATGGTGTCGGCGTTTCGAGACCGGGGGGTCCCCGAGCCGACGAGTGAGAGTGCCGCGTGCCCCAGCCCAGATGGGTCGAGCGCGTGGGCGAGCGCGAAGGGGGGAGAGAGAGAGAGAGCGAGAGCGAGGCGGCCGGAGCCGGGCGTGAGGGAGTCGGAGAATTCCCGCGGCCTTCGTGTTCGTCCCGCGCCCAGGTCGGGTGCGCTTGCAGTAGGGGGTTACAAGCGTCCGCGCGAGGTGAGGGGAGCGGGCGGCCCCGAGAGAGCGCCTGCCCCTGCCCTTCGTCCCCGCGAGGCCAACCTTCTCTAAGAAGGCCCTGGTCCTTCCTTTTATAGTCGTAAGGAGAGGATCCAGGTGTACAAAATGGGGGTGTAGCAAGGTGCTACGTGTCTAGCGAGGGAGAGCTAGCGCCCTAAGTACATGCCGAGGTGGCAGCCGGAGAGATCTTGGCACCCTGTTGGTGTGGCGTCGTGGCTGTTGGAGGAGTAACGGAGCCGGACGGAGGGACAGCTGTCGGAGTGGCTGGGCCCTTGCTGACGTCCTCCTGCCTTCGTAAGGGAGCTGTGAGCCGCCATCGTCATGGTCTAGCGGGGCGCCATCATTGCCTATCTGGCGTAGCTGGCCAGATGGGACGCCGGTCTTGTTCTCTGCGACCCAAGTCGGCTCAGGGCAGGGTGATGATGACGCTTCCTGTTGACGTGGCGGTCTTGTGTCCTAGGTCGGGCGTCGTGGAGGCTCCTCCGAAGTCGAGGTCGAGTCCGTCCTGCATGACAGAGGCCAAGCCCGAACCCCTGGGTCGGGCGAGGCGGAGGTCGTTCGGCAGAGGCCGAGGCGGAGTCCGAGCCCTGGGTCGGGCGAGGCGGAGTTCGCCGTCTTCCGGGGCCTTAGCCCAAGTCCGAGCCCTGGGTCGGGCGGAGCGGAGTTCGCCGTCTTCCGGGGCCTTAGCCCGAGTCCGAGCCCTGGGTCGGGCGGAGCGGAGTTCGCCGTCTTCCGGGGCCTTAGCCCGAGTCCGAGCCCTGGGTCGGGCGGAGCGGAGTTCGCCGTCTTCCGGGGCCTTAGCCCGAGTCCGAGCCCTGGGTCGGGCGGAGCGGAGTTCGCCGTCTTCCGGGGCCTTAGCCCGAGTCCGAGCCCTGGGTCGGGCGGAACCTCCTATGGCACCTCTGGCGAAGTCTGGTCGCCCATCGGTCTTACCTTTTGCGTTAAACGCCCCGGTGACTTGGTCGGTTGGCGCGGTGATTTAGTCAGGGTTACTTCTTATCGAAGGCGGGGCCTCGGGCGAGCCGGTGATGCGTCTGCCGTGAAAGAGGAGGCCTCAGGCGAGACGGAGTCATCTTAGGGTCGGCTGCCCTCGCCCGAGGCTAGGCTCGGGCGTGGCGTGATCAAGTCGCTCGTATGGACTGATCCCTGACTTAATCAAACCCATCAGGCCTCTGCAGCTTTATGCTGATGGGGGTTACCAGCTGAGAATTAGGCGTCTTGAGGGTACCCCTAATTATGGTCCCCGACAGTAGCCCCCGAGCCTCGAAGAGAGTGTTAACACTCGCTTGGAGGCTTGCGTCGCACTTTTTTGCAAGGGGACCAGCCTTTCTCGGTGGTACTTTGTTCCGGTGGGTGCGCGCGAGCGCACCCGCCGGGTGTAGCCCCCGAGGCCTCGGAGGAGTGGTTTCACTCCTTCGAGGTCTTAATGCCTTGCGTAATGCCTCGGCTGGTCTGGCGGTTCCCTCATGCGAGCAGGGCGTAGCCCAGGTGCACTGTTGGGGCCCAAGTTCTCGGGCTGGTATGTTGACGCTGTCAACGGTTTGGCCGGAGCTGGGTTTGCGAGAGCAGCCCCCGAGCCTCCGCACGGAGCGAGAGGACGATCAGGGACAGACTCGGCTTTTTTATATACGCCCCTACGTCGCCTTTCCGCAAGGAGGAGGGGGGGAGTGCGCCATGTTACCCTCGATGGGCACCGAACATGGTGTCTCCGGTGAGCTGCAATCGGGTAATCCGAGTGGACGTCCGTGCCCCGTTCGTTGGGGGTCGGCTAGGGGCCCGGAGGCACGCCCAAAAGTACCTGCGGGTGATCTGCTGGACCCGGTCCCCTAGCGACGGGGTCCGAGGGCTCGTTGCCTCCCTCCGATGGGATTCCGTTACAGAGTCGTTCCCGCTGGTCTCGGAAACGTCCTAGGGTACCTCGGGAGCGCAGCCCGAGCCTTGGTTATGTATCGAACGTACCCCTGGTCATCCCTCGCTCGGCGTCTGAGGCGACTGTGAACCCTTCGACAGGCCAGCCTTCGAACCCCTGATCAGTAGGGGGCACGGAGCCCGAGTAGCCTGAGGCGGTCGTGGGACCTTTCGGGGGCCGACCTTCGAACCCCTGACCAGTAGTGGGTGTCGGGCCCACGCGATCTGAGGCGGCTGTTGAACCCTTCGGGGGGCCAGCCTTCGAACCCCTGATCAGTAGGGAGGCTCGGAGCCTAGTTCCTTCACGGGGAAGGATCCCTTTGGGGGTATCCCCTTTCCCGGTCCCTGTTGCAAGAGATAGAGAAAGAAGAAAAAGGGAAAAAGGATTCGAAATTGAACGTCGTGGCGTACCTTTTTCGGCGTGGTTGTTTTGGCGAAGGCGAAACGTCGCCAGCCGCTCCCGCCCGTAGCGCTGTTCGTCGAGCCGCGGAGTTAATGCACCGGGGTGAGTAGTTGGCGAGGTTGCCGTTGCGCGTGCGCGAGCCGTTCGAGGTACGGGTCACGGGCGCGTCGTCTTCACGCCGTGAGAGGGGGTTCTCTTGCTGCCTCCGGATGGGACATGAGCTTGGCAGATGGCGTGACCGCTGCTCTCGCGCGCCTGCCACCGTCATTACTGCCGGCCCATTTTTGACCGCGTTTGACCGCTGTGCCAGGCTGGCGCTGCTGGGTCGCGGGCTGGGTCGCCTCGAATCGCGGCATCGGTTCCGCAATCGAGGAGGTGCGGTGGTGGAGCGAGTGGCACAGCGGCTCGCATGCAGCACCCGGCGCGCCAGTTGCACGACGCGTGGGCTTGAGCCGTCGCGCTGGCCTGTCAGGAGTCGGAGAGGCGCGTCCACTTGGCGCGGTTGCATGACGCCTGCATGGCCGCCTGCCCCTTTCGCCCGCTGGTCTGGGCGAAAGCGGAGGATTACTTGTAACCGCTGGGTGGTTGCGTGCGTCGTGCGCGACGGTTCGGCTTCTTCTGCTTGGAGCCGGTCTGCATGACAGGCGGGCCCCAGCCCCCGCGCCGCAGGGGAGGACTTTGGAGGCGTGTTGGAGAAGACTCAGCCCGTGACGGTTGAGGGTGCAAGCAGGGGGAGTTGCCTTTAACAGGAGGGCGACCCCCTTCGTAAGGCGACCATGTCTCCTTCCTCCCCTATGCATTGTGTCTCTCCATCTTCCAAGCCCCCGGATGGGGGAAACCGCCGTCTTTTCGCCCCATCGTTGGAGGAACGCAACTCCGTGGGAGTTGGTACCTTTCAGCCATCGTTCGGCTTCAAGGATTTTCATCATGCAGCCCGTTTGCTCCCCTCCGCTGGGGGTCATCCGAGACGGTGACCACCAGCTCCTGGGTGGGGAGGAGCAAACCGGACTGCGATCTAGGTCCCACCCTCAGCTTCAAGGATGTTCATCATCCTCGCTGGGGTGGGTGCCGGACTGAGCCGGCGCTCCACCTCCCGCACGGGTTCGTGGGTCATCCTCTCCCACGATGTTCGAGGGAGAAGGCGCTCACTGGCCCTGCGGGCGGCGCGGACTCCGACAACGGGGGATGGATCGGCGGCGAACGCCGTCACTTCCAGCGTATCGGGTCCGCTGGCTCGGCTCCGGCGGCCCCTTTTGTCGGGGGGCGGCTGCCGCGCCGTGTACACGGGAGGTCCACCCTAGACGCCGCACGCCGCTAGGGCGGCGCTCGTGTTCTGGGGTGGCCCTGCCTTTGCACCAGGGCGGCGCCTTTGCGCGGAGGCCGGTGCCCCACTCATCGGGGAGGATTTGAGTGGGGATCTGCCGGTAGGCTGGTGGCTCCTGGCGTCAGTACCGAGGTGGAGGCGGCTCGAGAAGTCCCCGTCAGCGACGGGATCACCGCCACCATCGGCGCTTCGGGCCTTCGGCTCTTTGTACTTGTCCTCGCCCCTCGGGTGGCGTTATGGGCGAGGGCAAGACAGCAGCTGTGCCTTCTCCTGAGGCCTGCGCCGCTGCGGAGGGAGGAACCGGAGTTCCGTTTGTAATGGCACTCCGAGTGCCGGGTTTTTTGTTCATTTTGGCTTTCGGGGCCTGAACATGTATGTAACCACGGCACGGAGCCGTGTTTTTTCCTCATTTCCGAGCACTAAGACTCGTCTGCTGATTGTCTGAACCGCTTCATCAAGCATGAGTCGCCCCGTGTCAAGGTGATGAGTGAGGTATCCGTATCCCGGAGGCGTGGGAGTCCCTCGGCTCGGTCGGCCTTGTTGTCCGAGGCTCCTCTAGCTTAGTTAAAGAAACCCCTCGGCCGCTCTTCGACGAGCCGAGGCTAGGGGTAGCGATATCAGCACGAGCAGAGGCGGAGTCGGCTCGAAAATGAAACCTGGCTGGCCGGAGCCTAGCCAGGTTGTCCGTTGGCAGGATTGTCGTCGGAGTTGCTCAGCCGAGGCTTCGGATCGAGCTGGCGCCCTCGGAAGGCGGTCGGCCGAGGCCCCGGAGGTGGCCGGCCGAGCCGTCCGCTCGGGCCGGGTTCTCGGAGAAGTCCCTGGCAGAGATTGCTCGAGCGTGGTGATGACATCGTCCTTCGGAGCGGAGGCCTTCGGACCGCGTCGCCGTCCGAGGCTAGGTCGGGCCTTGCCGAAGGTGCTGTCGACGCCGAGGGTGTCATCGCCCTCTTCCAGCGTCAAGATCCGAGCCTGCAGGGTCAAATCGTCTTGTAGCGTGGGCCCTGTGCGGCCGTCGAGGCCAGAACACACACCCTTGCTGCGTTATAAAGCTGCGTCTCTTTTCCTCTTGTTTCGAGTATCTGGACTTTTTGTCGGTAGCAGGGATGTTAGTGCGAGCAAGAGTTGCTTCTCGCGGAAGGTGATGAGTGAGGTATCCGTATCCCGGAGGCGTGGGAGTCCCTCGGCTCGGTCGGCCTCGCCGCTTACGCGTACTTTTACCCGTCCATGAGGCCCTGTCACCGACTCGGTCGAGAAGGCTCGAAGAATCGCTTCGACAGAAGAGCTTCCGTACGTAAAGACTCGTTCGATCCGCGGATTCACCTTATCCGAGCGCGAGTTACTTATCGCAGAAGGTGATGAGTGAGGTATCCGTATCCCGGAGGCGTAGGAGTCCCTCGGCTCGGTCAGCCTTGACTGCTTACGTGTACCCCGTCGTTTCCAGGACCCACTTTTCGAAGTAGTCAAAAAGCACGAAAGATGTTCTGGTAAAAGAGATTTTCTTTTCGAGGAAAATTTTGACGCAGAGGGGGTTTCCCCCCTTTTAGCCCCCGAGGGAGGGTCGGGCTTTGCCGAGGCGAGGCCGACCCTTCCTTGTTGACTAAACTTTGCGTGGGTGCGAGGTATATGAATAACTTGGAAACATCTTAAGGGTAGAAGCGACGTAGCTGTTGGATGTTCCAAGCGTTGCCGTAGACCTCGCCCTGACTGTTGGCCAGCTTGTACGTTCCGGGCTTCAGAACTTTGGCGATGATGAACGGCCCTTCCCAGGGGGGCGTGAGCTTGTGCCTCCCTCGGGCGTCCTGCCGCAGCCGAAGCACCAGATCGCCCACCTGGAGATCTCGGGGTCGGACCCCTCGGGCGTGGTAGCGTCGCAAGGACTGCTGGTATCGCGCCGAGTGTAGTAAGGCCCTGTCCCGAGCCTCGTCCAGCTGGTCCAGCGAGTCTTCTCGGCTAGCTTGGTTGCTTTCTTCGTTGTAGGCCCTCGTCCTCGGGGAGCCGTATTCCAGGTCCGTGGGCAGGACGGCCTCGGCCCCGTAGACCAGGAAGAACGGCGTGAAACCCGTGGCTCGGCTTGGCGTCGTCCTCAGGCTCCAGACCACCGAGGGGAGTTCCTTCATCCATCGCTTGCCGAACTTGTTGAGGTTGTTGTAGATCCGAGGCTTGAGCCCTTGTAGGATCATGCCATTGGCACGCTCTACTTGCCCATTCGACATGGGATGAGCTACGGCGGCCCAGTCCACCCGGATGTTGTGATCCTCGCAAAAATCCAAGAATTTTTTGCCGGTGAACTGGGTGCCATTGTCGGTGATGATGGAGATCGGGACCCCGAAGCGATGGATGATGTTGGTGAAGAACGCCACCGCCTGCTCGGACCTGATGCTGTTCAGGGGTCGGACCTCGATCCACTTGGAGAATTTGTCGACGGCGACCAGCAGGTGCGTGTAGCCCCCGGGCGCCTTCTGCAGGGGGCCGACGAGGTCCAGACCCCACACAGCGAAGGGCCAGGCGATGGGTATCGTCTGCAGAGCCTGAGCGGGCAGGTGGGTCTGCTTCGCATAGAATTGGCACCCTTCGCAGGCGCGGACAATTCTAGTGGCGTCAGCCACCGCCGTTGGCCAGTAGAAGCCTTGGCAGAAAGCGTTCCCGACGAGGGTTCGAGGTGCTGCATGATGACCGCAAGCCCCCGAGTGTATTTCCCGCAGGAGTTCCTGACCTTCGGCGATGGAGATGCATCGCTGGAGGATGCCCGAGGGGCTACGGTGGTAGAGCTCCTTCTCATCGCCCAGCAAGACGAACGATTTGGCGCGTCGCGCTACCCGCCGAGCCTCGGCTCGGTCGAGGGGCAGTTCTCCTTGGTGGAGATATTGCAGGTACGGGGTTTGCCAATCTTGATCTGGCACGACCCCGTTCTGCTCCTCCTCGATGCGCAGTGCTTCGCCCTCGGGCTCCGAGGGTTCCTCGGGTTGAGCCAAGGATGGCTCGGGCTGGGCCGAGGTCACCTCGGACGAGGCCGAGGGTGCCTCGGGCTCGGGCGCGTCGCCTATCTTGACGGAGGGTTGGTGCAGATCTCGGGAGAAGACGTCCGGGGGAACCGTCGTTCGCCTCGAGGCTATCTTCACCAGCTCGTCCGCAGTCTCGTTGTAGCGCCGGGCGATGTGGTTAAGCTCGAGCCCGTAGAACTTGTCTTCCAGGCGTCGAACCTCCTCATAGTAGGCCTCCATCTTCGGGTCGCGGCAGAGGGAGTTCTTCATGACTTGGTCGATGACGAGCTGCGAGTCGCCGCGTGCATCGAGGCGTCGGACCCCTAGCTCGATGGCGATTCGCAATCCGTTGATCAGAGCCTCGTACTCAGCCACATTGTTGGACGCCGGGAAATGGAGGCGGAGCACGTAGCGCAGGTGTTTCCCGAGGGGCGAGACGAAGAGCAGGCCCGCGCCAGCTCCCGTCTTCATCAGCGACCCGTCGAAAAACATGGTCCAGAGCTCTGGTTGGATCGGAGCCGTTGGCAACTGGGTATCGACCCATTCGGCTACGAAATCCGCCAGTACCTGGGACTTGATGGCCTTCCGAGGGGCGAACGAGATTGCCTCGCCCATGATTTCCACCGCCCACTTCGCGATCCGCCCCGAGGCTTCTCGGCACTGGATGATCTCCCCCAGGGGGAAGGATGACACCACAGTCACCGGATGGGATTCGAAGTAATGTCGCAGCTTTCGCCTCGTCAGGATCACCGCATATAGCAGCTTCTGGACTTGTGGGTAGCGGATCTTGGTCTCGGACAGCACTTCGCTGACGAAGTAAACTGGCCTCTGAATGGGCAAAGCATGCCCCTCTTCCTGCCTTTCGACCACGATCGCGGCGCTGACCACCTGAGTGGTTGCGGCGACGTAGACCAGGAGGGCTTCTCCATCAGCTGGGGGTACCAAGATGGGCGCCTGGGTGAGGAGCGCCTTCAGGTTCCCGAGGGCTTCCTCGGCCTCGGGAGTCCAAGTGAAGCACTCGGCCTTCCTTAAGAGGTGGTACAGGGGCAGGCCTCTTTCGCCGAGGCGCGAGATGAAACGGCTCAAGGCCGCGAGGCATCCCATGACCCTCTGTACGCCTTTTAAGTCCTTGATGGGCCCCATGTTTGTGATGGCCGCAATCTTCTCCAGGTTGGCTTCGTTGCCCCGCTCGGAGACGATGAATCCCAAAAGCATGCCCCGGGGCACCCCGAAGACGCACTTCTCGGGATTGAGCTTGACGCCCTTCGCCTTGAGACACCGGAATGTCAGTTCGAGGTCGGAGAGAAGGTCAGAGGCTTTCCTCGTCTTGACTACGATGTCATCGACGTAGGCCTCGACCGTGCGACCGATGTGTTCGCCGAACACATGGTTCATGCACCGCTGGTACGTTGCACCCGCGTTCCTCAAACCGAACGGCATTGTGACGTAACAGTACATGCCGAAGGGCGTGATGAAAGAAGTCGCGAGCTGGTCGGACTCTTTCATCTTGATTTGATGATACCCTGAGTAGGCATCGAGGAAAGACAGGGTTTCGCACCCTGCAGTGGAGTCCACGATTTGATCGATGCGAGGTAGAGGGTAGGGGACCTTCGGACATGCTTTGTTGAGACCAGTGTAGTCTACACACATCCGCCACTTCCCCCCTTTTTTCCTCACAAGTACAGGGTTGGCAAGCCATTCGGGATGGAATACCTCTTTAATGAACCCTGCTGCCATCAGCTTGTGGATCTCCTCGCCTATCACCCTGCGCCTTTCCTCGTCGAATCGGCGCAGAGGCTGTCTGACCGGTCTGGCCCCGGCCCGAATATCCAGCGAGTGCTCGGCGACATCCCTCGGTATGCCGGGCATATCCGAGGGACTCCACGCAAAGACGTCGGCGTTTGCGCGGAGAAAGTCGACGAGCACTGCTTCCTACTTGGGGTCGAGCCCGGATCCGATTCGAATCTGCTTGGAGGCGTCGCCACTGGGGTCGAGGGGGACGGCCTTAACCGTCTCCGCCGGCTCGAAGTTGCCGGCATGTCGCTTCACGTCCGGCACCTCTCGGGAGAGGCTTTCCAGGTCGGCAATGAGGGCCTCGGACTCGGCGAGGGCCTCGGCGTACTCCACGCACTCCACATCGCATTCGAATGCGTGTTTGTACGTGGGGCCGACGGTGATGACCCCGTTGGGGCCCGGCATCTTGAGCTTCAGGTAGGTGTAGTTGGGGATGGCCATGAACTTCGCGTAGCATGGTCTTCCTAGCACTGCGTGGTAGGTTCCTCGGAACCCGACCACCTCGAACGTCAAAGTCTCCCTTCGGAAGTTGGATGGCGTTCCGAAGCAGACAGGAAGGTCGAGCTGTCCGAGGGGCTGGACGCGCTTCCCGGGAATGATCCCGTGGAAGGGCGCAGCACCTGCTCGGACGGATGACAGGTCGACGCGCAGGAGCCTGAGGGTCTCGGCGTAGATGATGTTGAGGCAGCTGCCTCCATCCATCAGGACCTCGGTGAGCCTGACGTCGCCGATGACGGGGTCGACGACGAGCGGGTACTTCCCCGGGCTCGGCACGTGGTCGGGGTGGTCGTCCCGGTCGAAGGTGATGGGCTTGTCGGACCAGTCTAGGTAGACCGGCGCCGCCACCTTCACCGAGCAGACCTCCCGACGCTCTTGCTTACGATGCCGAGCCGAGGCATTCGTCGCATGCCCTCCGTAGATCATGAAGCAGTCGCGGACCTCGGGGAACTCTCCTGCTCGGTGATCTTCCTTTTTGTCGTCGTCGTGAGCCCTGCCACCCTCTGCGGGTGGCCCGGCCCTGTGGAAGTGGCGCCGAAGCATGACGCACTCCTCGAGGGTGTGCTTGACGGGCCCCTGATGGTAGGGGCACGTCTCCTTGAGAGCCTTGTCGAAGAGGTTGGCGCCTCCGGGGGGCTTCCGAGGGTTCTTGTGCTCGGCGGCGGCGACAAGGTCTGCATCGGGAACGTCGCGTTTCGCTTGCGACTTCCTCCTGCCTTTCTTCTTGGCGCCGCGCGGAGTAGACGCCTCGGGAGCATCTTCCGACGGGCGGCCCTGGGGCTGCTTGTCCTTTCGGAAGATGGCCTCTACCGCCTCCTGGCCGGAGGCGAACTTGGTGGCAATGTCCATCAGCTCGCTCGCCCTAGTGGGGGTCTTGCGGCCCAACTTGCTCACCAGGTCCCGGCAGGTGGTGCCGGCGAGGAACGCGCCAATGACATCGGAGTCGGTGACGTTGGGCAGCTCGGTGCGCTGCTTCGAGAACCGCCGGATGTAGTCCCGGAGAGACTCTCCCGGCAGTTGCCGACAGCTTCAGAGGTCCCAGGAATTCCCGGGGCGCACGTACGTGCCCTGGAAGTTGCCGGCGAAAGCTTGGACCAGATCCTCCCAGTTGGAAATCTGCCCCGGAGGCAGGTGCTCCAACCAGGCACGAGCAGTGTCGGAGAGGAACAGGGGGAGGTTTCGGATGATGAGGTTGTCATCGTCCGTCCCACCCAGTTGACAGGCCAGGCGGTAGTCCGCGAGCCACAATTCCGGTCTTGTTTCCCCCGAGTACTTCGTGATAGTAGTCGGGGGTCGGAATCGGGGCGGAAACGGCGCCCGCCGAATGGCTCGGCTGAAGACCTGCGGACCGGGTGGTTCGGGCGAGGGACTCCGATCCTCCCCGCTGTCGTAGCGTCCCCCACGCCTGGGGTGATAGCCTCGGCGCACCTTTTCGTCGAGGCGTGCCCGACGGTCGCGATGAGGGTGCTCGTCGCCGAGGCGGCCCGGGGCCGTAGGCGCGGTGTTGCGCGTGCGCCCGGTGAAGACCGAGGCTTCCCGCGTGAGTCGGGAAGTCGCGGCACGAGGTTCCGAGGGGTATCCCTGCCTTCGGGAGGCAGAGCTCTCGGCCCGCCGGGCCGCAGCGCCTTCCAGGAGATGCTTGAGTTCTCCCTGGATTCGCCGACCCTCGGTGGTTGATGACTCCGGCATCGCGCGGAGGAGCATCGCTGCGGCGGCCAGGTCCTGACCGGTTCCGCCGGATGCGGGTGGCGGTCTGTCCCTAGCATCGTTGGCAATGCGGTGCTGGAGACCTTGGGGCAGGTGACGTATTCCTCCGGCCGGGGGCTGGCTCGCCCATACCTGCCTGATGTTCTGGCGGATTGCCTCGAGTGCTCCTGCTCCCTCATCGAGCCCGGCCTGCGCCCCGCGGACTTGCTCGAGCTGTGGGTCGTAACCCCCCGCCGGAACGGGGACCACAGCTATCTCCCGCGGGATGTCGGCGCGAGGCGCTGGCCTAGGGGGATCACCATCCTCCGGCATGCCGAGACAGCCGCCTCCGGAGGGATCCCCTAGCTCGATGTGGAAACATTCGCGGCTCGGGCCGCAGTCCTTGTCGTCAAGGCTGCGGCTGCCGTCGGAACAGTCGGAGAGGCAGTAGTCACATGCGGTCATGAAGTCCCGCATGGCACTGGGGTTGCCAGATCCAGAGAAATCCCAGCAGATGCTGGGGTCGTCATCTTCCTCGGACCCAGAGGGTCCGTAGGTCGAGACACCCGTCAGTCGGTCCCAAGGCAACCGCACACGAAACCCCAGAGAGGTTGCACTCGCCTCAACGTGAGCGCCCGCCAAAGCGAGGTCGCCAGGCGGGTTGAGGTCGAGTCGAAATGACGAAAGATGGGTAGCAGTCGGTACCTTTTTGTCGACGAGGAGCGACGAAGTCATGTCGGGGGCTGATCGCGCCGTCGTCTTGGGTACGAGGGCGACGTCCTGCAGGCCCTTCGTGAGCGCGCCGGCGTCGTCCACTTGCTCGGAGTCGACGTGCTGCGGGGGGATGGCGCTCGCCTTCGCCTCGAACGCGAGGGTGACGCCTAGCGTGTCCTCCGTTGAGGCACTGGGGATGTCGATTTGCTTGACAGCCGTCGGAGCGCAGCCTCCCGCTCGGCCCTGGTTGCCCCGCCTCCTCCTCCTCCGATGGCGAGGGAGAGGATGGGGCGAGCTCGAAAGTTGTCCTTCCCCCACGCGGGAAAGGCATCGTCGATTCCGCCGCCGGCGGGCGGGCTGTCCGCCACCATTGTCGCTGTCGCGCGGCGGTGGAAGGAGTATCATGTCGTAGCTGCCGTCGAAAGACATGAACTCAAGACTCCCGAAACGGAGCACCGTCCCGGGTTGAAGAAGTCGTTGGAGACTGCCCATCTGGAGCTTGACGGGAAACTGCTCGTCAACACGCAGCAGGCCCCTACCTGGCGCGCCAACTATCGGCGTTCCGAGACCGGGGGGTCCCCGAGCCGACGAGTGAGAGTGCCGCGTGCCCCAGCCTAGATGGGTCGAGCGCGTGGGCGAGCGCGAAGGGGGGAGAGAGAGAGAGCGAGAGCGAGGCGGCCGGAGCCGGGTCGTGAGGGAGTCGGAGAATTCCCGCGGCCTTCGTGTTCGTCCCGCGCCCAGGTCGGGTGCGCTTGCAGTAGGGGGTTACAAGCGTCCGCGCGAGGTGAGGGGAGCGGGCGGCCCCGAGAGAGCGCCTGCCCCTGCCCTTCGTCCCCGCGAGGCCAACCTTCTCTAAGAAGGCCCTGGTCCTTCCTTTTATAGTCGTAAGGAGAGGATCCAGGTGTACAAAATGGGGGTGTAGCAAGGTGCTACGTGTCTAGCGAGGGAGAGCTAGCGCCCTAAGTACATGCCGAGGTGGCAGCCGGAGAGATCTTGGCACCCTGTTGGTGTGGCGTCGTGGCTGTTGGAGGAGTAACGGAGCCGGACGGAGGGACAGCTGTCGGAGTGGCTGGGCCCTTGCTGACGTCCTCCTGCCTTCGTAAGGGAGCTGTGAGCCGCCGTCGTCATGGTCTAGCGGGGCGCCATCATTGCCTATCTGGCGTAGCTGGCCAGATGGGACGCCGGTCTTGTTCTCTGCGACCCAAGTCGGCTCAGGGCAGGGTGATGATGACGCTTCCTGTTGACGTGGCGGTCTTGTGTCCTAGGTCGGGCGTCGTGGAGGCTCCTCCGAAGTCGAGGTCGAGTCCGTCCTGCATGACAGAGGCCGAGCCCGAACCCCTGGGTCGGGCGAGGCGGAGGTCGTTCGGCAGAGGCCGAGGCGGAGTCCGAGCCCTGGGTCGGGCAAGGCGGAGTTCGCCGTCTTCCGGGGCCTTAGCCCGAGTCCGAGCCCTGGGTCGGGCGGAGCGGAGTTCGCCGTCTTCTGGGGCCTTAGCCCGAGTCCGAGCCCTGGGTCGGGCGGAGCGGAGTTCACCGTCTTCCGGGGCCTTAGCCCGAGTCCGAGCCCTGGGTCGGGCGGAGCGGAGTTCGCCGTCTTCCGGGGCCTTAGCCCGAGTCCGAGCCCTGGGTCGGGCGGAACCTCCTATGGCACCTCTGGCGAAGTCTGGTCGCCCGTCGGTCTTACCTTTTGCGTTAAACGCCCCGGTGACTTGGTCGGTTGGCGCGGTGATTTAGTCAGGGTTACTTCTTATCGAAGGCGGGGCCTCGGGTGAGCCGGTGATGCGTCTGCCGTGAAAGAGGAGGCCTCAGGCGAGACGGAGTCATCTTAGGGTCGGCTGCCCTCGCCCGAGGCTAGGCTCGGGCGTGGCGTGATCAAGTCGCTCGTATGGACTGATCCCTGACTTAATCAAACCCATCAGGCCTCTGCAGCTTTATGCTGATGGGGGTTACCAGCTGAGAATTAGGCGTCTTGAGGGTACCCCTAATTATGGTCCCCGACAAATGGGAATAAAACCCTAAGTACGCAAGTACTCAGCAAGACTTACCCGACTAAAGAAAAGACTGTAACACCCCGGGATCCACAAACACCCCAGAATGCTACTAAACTACACCTCTATTATTCGTATATAAAATTTCGACATCATCTCCTTTGAAAATTGCATAAACGGGGAAGCAACAAAGTATAAATAGATATCATGATAAGAAAACATAATCGACATTAATAATCTGCTAGCAATGGGAAGACAACCATAACAGCATGAACTAAATTAACCAGTGCGCACAACTAGTTAGAAACAAACATCCTTTGACAAGAAGCTTCTAATTAAATCATGATTGCGCCTAAGAAGCGTTATTATGAGAGTGAAGGTGGATGTGCTGCTACTTCCCACTTCCCTGGATGAGCAACAAGCACCTACATTGAGTAATGCAAGAGTGAGATGAAACATCTCAGCAAGCGAATTGTTTTGACGAGATATTTAAACCACAAATTGAATTAATCAACATTTTAAAAGAATCAAAATTAAGATCAGAAATACTTGTAGATATAGAACTAAGTAGTCCCAATATAACCAATACCATCTCATTTCCTCGAACAACCACAATAGGTTCTATAACACTTCCCTGCGTCAACAAAACCTGAGAATATCACTTTAATGTATGCATAGGAATGCAAAGTGTAGGTATTCTGTCTTCATACCTGTGAAGGTGTAAAACCACATCATCTGCAAATATCACTTCAATGAATGTATATGAATGCAATGCATGTGTCCTCTGCCTTCATACCTCTAAGGGTATGAAGCTGCATCGTACCCCTCCTCGGGCAACGTACGATGCTAAGTTGTACCGGTACGGTCAGACCATAGGTCACGACCCAACTTCAGATGCATGTGAATCATGCAATGTATATGGCATGCCGCATTTATCAATATACTTCACTTCCTTCACAAACAATACAACCTCAAATAATACTTCATTTACCTTCAGATACAATACAAACCTCAAATAATACTTCATTTACCTTCAGGGGTGTGAATTAATCTCATTAGTCATACTCGAATCATAATCATCATCAATATATGATTGGGCATCAGTATAATGCAAGCAAGTAAAGCATCACCATAGAGTCCAATTATGAAAGAATCTGATACTTCTGAATATTAGAGTGTAGGCAATAGAAATAACAGGTCAGAACGGAAGCAACCACCGCTACATTCACTTGCCTTCATCGAAGAAGAAAAATGTACTAGTCATAATCTGGAGTGTAGCCACCTGCTAGCGGGCATAAAACTTAGTACAAATATTTCACAAACATTTGCCAATGATCAACAAAACACTCCTACACTTGAAACCAAGACCTAGTGGAAAGACTCCCACCCTGAACCATATGCCATACAGCAGCAGCGCTGTTTGTTAAATTTGTATCTTTAAAATTAAAATAGTGGTGATATCAAACAAATACTCTAGGAGTATCTACACAAAATACTCTACAACTTCGATATTCAATGGATAATTAAATTCTGCCATCTATAAGTTCTAAAACATCTGACAAGATAACTGACTGAATCTATTTTAGACAGCAGTATAGTTAACTTCAAAATTTGATATCTCGCAATATACTGAATCAAAAATTATGAAATTCTGCTGGCAGTAAGAACTTTTATCGCTCTACAAAAATCTCCATAGTTAGAAGAGCCAATTCGGCCATTTACTAGATGAAACCCACCAGTGAACAGACCCGCTCATTTTTGTCAGGCAAACAGGAACAACCACAGTAAAACAAACATAACTGGAGTTTCACAAATCATATGAGTGCACTCTTTAACAATCTAGAAAGCTTATTAAATTATCTACAACTTATTTTACCAACCCACAGTTTGATTCTGTTGATAAAATTTCCTAAATCTTAAGAGAACAGATTCTGCACAGAATTATGAGACTGAAAAAATGCTATAGTAAAACTGCAATAACTTTCTGATCTGATGTCCGATTTAGGTGTTCTTCGTGGCCACGGAAAGATCTACAAATTATCTACTAGTCATATTTAGATTTTTCATTTTTTTGAGGCCACTAAGACCACGGAAAACTGGCATGAACAGAAACTATCGAATCTGCCATTCCGCAGAAAACTAAATTCGAGATCAAAACCTAACCCCACATCTAATCCAACCTCTAATCCTTTAATCCCCATGATCCACAACCTCCAAAAGCATATAATTACAGGGAGGAACAAGGATTTCATCCATACCTAGGGTTTTCCCCAAGAAAATCTTCAAGAAGAGATGGAGAAGAACATCTCCTTAATCCTCTCTTCCTCTTCAATTCAACGCGCTCCTCCTCTTTTCGATTCTTGTTGCATGGGGCGTTCTAGAAGGAGGAGGGAGCCATGGAGTGGGTAGGGGGCAGCTGCCAATGGGGAGGAGAGCAAGAGAGGGAGGGGGCGGCTGTAAGCAATTAGGGAGAAGGAGAGGGGGCGGCTAGGGTTGGGAGGAGAGGGGGGGCTCCCATCCACCGGATCGAGATCAATGGCACAAACTTGCTCTCCCCTTTGAGCTCTCTGTTGGAACTTGCTCTCCTATGCAAGTTGATCCAACGGGGGAGTGAAAGCAACGTAAACAAGGTTTCAACTCGAGATGGTAATTGCTCTGTTAATCCAGCCTCTCAAGGGCACTGTACGGGGGTATTTATAGGTGCCTGAGTGCCCAACGTCTCGATGTAAGGACGCATGTACCCTCAGCACCTGGACTATCCCTGGAATATTCCTATAAAGGAGGGTTACAGAATGTCATTACAGAAAAGCCATTACAAATCGGGCATGTAATACAGACTCCCCGTGTGGGGCCTGTTACAATGGGTCGAATCCCACGTGGGCCTCCAGGTCGGGTGAGGACGTGGGACGGGCCTTCGTCTTGTAGTGTAGAGGACGAAGGGTGGACCTCGCCGGTCGTTTTGCTTCTGCTGGTGCAGCGAGATAGACGAAGGCTGGAGCGAAGGGTAGCGTCTTCGCCTTCGCCCCAACATTTGCCCTCCGAGGGACCAGTTCAACTAAGTCATCTGGTGCCGAAGACGTCGCTAGATAGTGGAGACGCTGCCCTCGCTCAAAGTGGTTCCACGGGGGTTTTTGATGTGACCGTTGACGGACGCGGTACTGTTGGACTGCGGGTTTCCCGAAGCGTCGCGTCCTATGTATAAAAAGGGGGGTGGGGCGGCGCGGGTCAGGTTCTCTTTCTGTGCGCCGCAAAACCCTAGCCTCCTTTTGAAACCGTTCGCCCGCTCGCCTGCCCTCCTTGCTCCTGCTCGTCGGAGATCTGGCCCGCATCAAGCAAACCGCTCGCCGCCGCCGACGGTACGTAGCCACACAGTCTTCTTCCTCGTCTGCTACAAATACGCCGCCAGCCGACGCGTTGTCTGAGGATACCTTGAGCAACGTGGTGGCGGAGGAGCTACGTCCAGGTGATACGGTGGAGTTCAGCGTCTCGCGGATTTCCTCGGTCCGCGTGCAGGACATGCAGCAGCTTGGATATTTTGGTAGCGGAGTGGGGCGTGTCCCAGGGGCGGAGGAGGTTCTCGAGCCCGAGGGCGAGTTGGTCGTTTTTGAGGCATTTTTCACCGCTGGCCTTCGTCTGCCTACACATCGCTTTGTGGCGGAGGTCCTGTAGAGATTTCAGGTCCAGGTCCACCAGCTGACTCCTAATGCCGTGGTGGCCCTGGCGAAGTATGTCTGGCGGCGACCTCGTATGGTGGTCAGCCTTCTGTGGAGGTCTTCACCAAACATTACTGTCTGCATTGGCAGAAAAGGAAAATTGGACATAAGATTGCACAGTTCGGATCGTGCACGTTTACTCCGAGGACCGGAAAGACTTCGATCGAAGTCGTGGAGTTAGTTCCCTGTGCCCGCAATAAGTGGGGCAACTGGTGAGATTTCTGGTTTTATGTTTCTAAAGGTGAAGTCGAAGACCACCCAGGGCTCCCCGTGGCCGTGATGTGCTCCCATTATTATGTGGCGTACCCGCAATTTGAGGTGACAGAGGATGATGAAGACGAAGGAGCCCTTCGGTGCGCGGCCCGCATGAGTAGCGGGTGCGATTTAGTTGAGGAATTTATCAGGTATGGGGTATGGCCCTTAGCGCATGGCTGGGCACTGGGCGAAGTATGCCCTCGCGAGATGCCCTCCCTGGGCGGGCAGCATGTGCGAAGTTTAGCCTTCGCGTTGGATCTGCAGGCCGGGATCCCGCCGCATTCGTGCATGAAGTGGAAGACGGTGCGGCTAGGATTGTGGGGCGCTATGTGCCGAGGACCGAGGGCCTGCGGAGTTGGGATATCCGAGGGTCCAATGTTAGATTGAATCGGGTCTTCGAATTGAACTGCTTGCCATACGGTGGTTATCCCGGGGAGGACGCTGCCGACCGCCGCGGGAAGAAACCAGTGGACGTGACCGAGGAAGGGCCTTCACAGGAGGCTGCCCCGGCCACTAAGAAGAGAAAATTAGGTATTGCAGTGGGGGGGGTGGGGGTCTCTGAAAGTTTTGCTATGGATTTGATGGGGACGTGTGTAGCCCTCGGGGGAAGGATGTCTTCGCCCGAGCTCCAGGAGTCTTCGGCGCGAATGCTGGAGGTTACCGGGGGTCGATGACCCAAGAATGTTCCGATCCCCCGCACGGCTGGCGAAGACTTCTTTACGTCCCGCATGGCACGCGACTTGAAGGTTTTTCCTTACGGGCAGAATATTGCTGCTGTTGTATCAGCAGTGATGGAGAAGGACCGTCAAGACGCTGTGCAGAAACGCCGAGCGGTCGTCAGGATCGCGGATCCAATGCGCGAGGCGAAACGGGCGCGGGGGAGCGCGAAGGCTGCTGCCTCTGGCGGTAGCAAGCCGGTGCCGGCTGCGAAAACGGCCGCCCCTGGGCACGGCAAGGCGCCGGCGAGTACGAAGGCTGCCGCCTCTGGCGGGAGCAAGCCACCCCCGGGCAGGGTCATGAAAGGGCAAAGGCCGCTTTCGCCGGCACGACGCATTGCCGACTTCGGCACGGACATCAGTGTCGACGATTATCTTGTTGGTAAGTTAAGACCTTCTTCTATTTTTTTTTGCTCGACGAAGTCTTTAACCAGTGTCGTGGTGCAGGTTCGGGCAAGGGGCAACTGGCTGTTGTCCCGCCTCCAGTGGTGACCACTTCACCAATGGCGATGGTGGGGGCGAAGGGTGCCGCGCGGGACCCGTGGGCCACTTTCTGCGCGAGCGGTGAGATTCTGTCGGCCGCTGCCGCTAAGGACGTGGCGGGCTCCATGTCTCAGCGACTGAGGGAAGCATCGCAGCAGCTGTCACAGCAGCTGAAGCAAGTAAGTTGTGTTGGACTTTGATGTTTGTTGTTTTTATGAGGATTCGGGTCTCATGGGTTTATTTGTCAGGCGGCCGACTTCGCCGATCTCATCGCGTCGGGTGCCCTAACTGTGGACGTTGCTGCCGAGGTCGAACGTCTCTGGGCATAGCATGCGGATGCTGTGTAGGAGACGTCGGCTGCAGAAAGCAAGAACCGCAGGCTGACGGAGAAGGTGGCTGCCATGGAGGCCGAGAAGACGGATCTTCGGTGCCAGCTGGCAGAGGAGAGGGGGGAGGCGAACAAGGCCATCGCTGATGCGTAGGCTGCGCAGGCCGAAGCTAAAGTGGCGTGGGCGGAGGGCAGTCTCGCCCGCAAATGCACCGAGGAGCTGGAGGCGAGGTTCAACGCCCTGCGCGGCCGCGTGGACAAGGCCGAGTCCTCGACGCGCGCGAAGGTCGAGCAGACGCACACGCAGTTTGTGGACACGTACCGCGAGCTGGGTGCACGGACTGCTGACTTCGAGGTGCCTGGCCAAGAAGCGGGCCTTCGCTTCCTCGAATGGTTGCAGGAGGAGCTGCTGGTGCTCCCGACCATTGTAACGGGCTTCATGTCCTTCGCCTCCCTCGTCACCTGTGAGGGGGCCATGAATGCTTTGTCCCGCGAGGGGTGCAGGCATTACGAGGTCTTCGACCAAGCGGATGAAAACTTCGAACGTGAAATCTTCAAGGTCGAAGACCATGTGGTGAAGCAGTCAGCGGGGGCACTTTTTGATAGGATGTGGGGTCCGCACGGTCGAGAGGCTATCAGGGATCGGTTCGACCGGGCGATAGAGCAGGTAAAGGCTGTTTTTTGTGTGGTTGTAAGTGTGGGTATGTGTGGTTTCGCTAAATGAGTGTGCTGTTGTTGAAGATGGCTCATGCCGAAGACGTTGAGGAACTTGTTGGTCTGGACGGCGTGCTGCCCGAGGCCGCGGAGGTCGGTCTGGTGCCGTCGTTAGATGCCGGCGAAGGCACCTCGGTGATCCCTGCGCCCGCTGCAGCCGGCGAAGACCCCGCACCGGCCCCTGCATCGATGGGCGAAGCCGCCCCGAAGGTGGTGGCTGAGCCAGCAGCCGAAGACCCCACAGCCGTGGCCGAGCTATCGCAGGTGGCTGAATAGGTGTTGAGGAGCGTGTAAATTTTGTCTGTGTGATACTGAACCACGGTTGCTGCGCAGGTTCTTGGGTTTGGGCCTGCGCACGCAACCGCTACTGACAATGATATTTTTGTGGCGGCTTCGACCGTGGCTGCTGATGACAATTTGTTTGGCTCTGTGTCTAAGTGTTTTGAGTCTGATGATTTTGGGAGTTCAATTGCGTGGACGGAGGAGTCTTCAGATGAGGCCTTGGATTATTTTGCGGCGTTGGATGTGGCTGCAGCGGAGCCTTCACCGTGCGCAGAGGGTTCCGAGGGACTCCTGGGCACGAGTACTAGGTATAGGCGGCAGAGGGCGGTGGTGAAGCGGAGAGTGAGTGAATTGTTGCGAAGTGGTAGGCGTTACCGTAGCGAGGTGGAGAGAGGTCGTCTTCGCGTGGATGGGACTGGTAAGCGAGAATTGTTGTCCTCGCCGATTGGGGTGAGTGTAGGTGAGGGGGAGCTACGAAATCTGTTTGAGGGTGAGGAACTGAGGATAATGTTGTTCAACTATAGGGAGATGGGTATCATCCCAAAGGTTGAGCCAATGTAATATGTGATGCCCTCGCTGTGTGTATGTAACCATAATTTTGTGTGATGTAGCTGCGCGCTTTCGTTGATCAGGCCGCTCCCGTAGGCGACTTCTATATGGAGTCTTTTGGAAAAGACTTCGATTTTGCGTACATATTATTCCGGCTGCACCCGTAGGCAACTTTTGCACGGAGACTTTTGGAAAAGACTTCGATTTTGCGTGCCTATTATTCCGGCTGCGCCCGTAGGCGACTTTTGCGCGGAGCCTTTTGGAAAAGACTTCGATTTTGCTTGCCTATTATTCCGGCTGCACCCTTATGCGACTTTTGCATGGAGAGTCTTTTGGAAAAGACTTCGATTTTGCGCACTTGTTGTGCTAGTCCGGCTGCACCCTTAGGCGACTTTTGCACGGAGAGTCTTTTGGAAAAGACTTCGATGTTGCACACTTATTGTGCTAGTCCGGCTGCACCCTTAGGCGACTTTTGCGCGGAGTGTCGCACGCGAGGGTGGCCAGCGCTGCCCCTCGCGGTGACTTCGATGTGGTCAAATGCCGAAGACCGTCGATGCGGTCTTTTTTGACATTGTCTTAATTTTTGCAGGGGATTTTTGCATGTATATTACATGGCTCTGCCTCATTAAAAACCTCACCCCCCGAGAGGAAAAGAGTGCGGGCCTGAATGATATTGTTTGGTGAATTACAAGGGCGTGTTAGCCCTGAGGATTCAAACAAAAAATTTACGGAGATTATCAATATTCCAGGAATGCTATAGGTCTTCGCCGGATGGCGTTGTTAGCCTGTACGCGCTGGGGGACGCCTTCGTCTTGACAATGAAGGGACCCTCCCACTTTGGCTCCAGCTTGCCTCGTGACTCTGTCCGAGTTGTCCGGACGAGTACGAGGTCCCCTGCGTTGAATTCTCTTAGGATGACTGTGTGGTCGCGCCATGCTTTTGTTTGAGCTTGGTATTTGTTGATGGCCTGCAGGGCAAAGACATGGTCTCCGTCGATGAGGTCCTTAGAAGTTGGTTCGTCTACGTCGGGGACGGCTGAAGTGCTTGTCCGCGGTGACCCATGTTTTATTTCCTGTGGGGTCATTGAGAGCACCTAGAGGGGGGGTGAATAGGTGATCCTGTAACACTTCAAAAACTTAAGCCACAAAACTTGGTTACTTGTTAGCACAGTAATTTGCCAAGTGGCTAGAGAAGGATCTCAACACAACACAATAACCAAGAGATATCAATCACAGAGATGGCACAGTGGTTATCCCGTGGTTCGGCCAAGACCAACGCTTGCCTACTCCACGTTGTGGCGTCCCAACGGACGAGGGTTGCAATCAACCCCTCTCAAGCGGTCCAAAGACCAACTTGAATACCACGGTGTTGCTTTGCTTCTCTTAATCCCGTTTGCGAGGAATCTCCACAGCTTGGAGCCTCTCGCCCTTACACAAGATGTTCACAAAGAATCACAGAGCAAGGGAGGGATTAGCAACTCTCACACAACACAAAGATCACAGCGAATACGCACACGCAAAACCCAGACTTGAGCTCAAGAGACTAGCACACTAGAACGGAGCTCAAATCACTAAAATGTCGAACAAGTGCGCGAGAATGAAGTGTGAGTGATCAATGATGCTCAAAGGATGCTTGGTGTCCTCCTCCATGCGCCTAGGGGTCCCTTTTATAGCCCCAAGGCAGCTAGGAGCCGTTGAGCACAAATTTTGGAAAGCCATTCTTGCCTTCTGTCATCGGGGGCACCGGACAGTCCGGTGCACACCGGACACTGTCCGGTGCCCGATTTCCTTCCTTAAATAGCGAAGCCGACCGTTGGCAGCCTGAGAGCCGTTGGCGCATCGGACATGTCCGGTGCACACCGGACAGTCCGGTGTCGTCTTCTAGCCGTTGGCTCGGCCACGTGTCCCGCGCAGATTGCGCGGCCGACCGTTGGCCCGGCCGACAGTTGGCTCACCGGACAGTCCGGTGCACACCAGACAGTCCGGTGAATTTTAGCCGTACGTCGCCGGTGAATTCCCGAGAGCAGCCACTTCGCTCGAGCCAGCCTGGCGCACCGGACACTGTCCGGTGCACCACCGGACAGTCTGGTGCTTGCAGACTCAGCAGATTCTTGGCTGCTCGAGCCAAGACATTTCCAATTGGATTTTTCCTGTTTCCAGCACTTAGACACAATACATTAGTCCATAAAACAATGTACTAAGTCTGAGAAACATACCTTAATTCTTGATTTGTACTTTGTCCACCTTTTTACAATTAGGCACTTGTGTTGGACACTAAATCACCAAAATACTTAGAAATGGCCCAAGGGCACATTTCCCTTTCAGTCATGGCCTCCGATCCATATAGCAGGCGGAAGGGAGTGAACCCAGTCACCCGGCACTCGGTCGTGTTCAGCGCCTAGACTGCTTCAGGTAGCAGGTTGGCCCATTTACCTTTCTTGTCATCGAGAAGCATTTTCTTGATGGCCATGAAAATTTTGCCGTTGGCGCGCTCCACGATGCCGTTAGATTGTGGGTGATATACTGAGGCAAAGGCAAGCTTGGTGCCAATGGAGAAGCAGAAGTCCTTGAAGTCCTGGCTGTCAAATTGTTTGCCGTTGTCAACTGTGAGCTCGGACGGGACTCCAAATCGCCAAACAATGTTTTGCCAGAAGAATTTCTGGGCAGTCTTTGATGTTATTGTGGATACTGCCCTTGCCTCGATCCACTTGGTAAAATACTCGACGGCGACGAAGGTGAACTTGAGGTTCCCTTGGGCCGTGGGTAGTGGCCTGACAATGTCCAGAACCCAGCGCTGAAGGGGCCACGTGTGGGCGATCAACTTTGTGAATTGCGAAGGGTTGCTCGAACGGGGGGAAAACTTCTGGCAGGCTTCGCACGACCTCGTGACTCGATTCGCGGCGCAGATCATAGCGGGCCAGTAGAAGCCTTGACGGATCACCTTGGCAGCGAGGGCCCTAGGCCCCGCGTGAGAGCTGCAAGTTCCGCTGCGGACTTCGCGCAGGATTTGGACGCCTTCGGTCTCGGTGACGCATTTAAGCATGGGTTGGCTGACCCCCTTCTTGTAAAGCTGGCCCGCAATGAGTGCGAAGTCTCGGCTTCGGTGCTTGAGGCGCTTGGCCTCGTTGATGTCGCTTGGATGGTAATATCCCTGCCGGAACAGGGTGATTGGTGCTCGCCAGTCTTCGGTCATGATGAGGTTGACTATGCGGTGGCCTTCGGTGTCGTTGGTTATTTGTAGGCCCTTTGGGCTGCGGACGGCTGGCGTGCCGATGACATGGTAGAACACATCGGAGGGCAAGGCCTCGCCTCTAGCTGCTGCTTTGGCCAATGCATCGGCCTCCTCGTTCTTGGCTCGGTCCACATGCTTTAAGGTAAAGCCCTTAAATTGTCTCTCAAGACTGCGGACAGCCGTGAGATACTGCATGAGTGCGGGGTCTTTTGCTGCGTAATCTTTTTCGACCTGGCCGACAACTACTTTGGAGTCTGTTTTGATTATGCATGTAGTGACACCAAGTACCCGTAGCTTGCGAAGGCCGAGGATGACAGCTTCGTACTCTGCTACATTGTTGGTGCATCTGTCGGACTCCAAAGCAAAGCTGAGGCGTGCTGCGTATCTATGCTTGACCCCTATGGCGATGTGATGACTGTAGCTGCGCCTGCCTCCGCATGGCACCATGCGTCGTTGCAATGGATGGTGCACACCTTCTCTGCTGGCGCGTCCGGCTGTGTTATTGGCCCTGTCTAGTCAACGATGAAGTCTACCAGGACTTGTGACTTGATGGCTGTCCTGGGCTCGAAGGTAATATGGTAATCGGAGAGCTCGGCTGCCCATTTGGCGATCCGGACAGACGCCTCTGGATTTCTGAATAATTCATCGAGTCCCCTGTCCGAGGTGACCCGTACCTTGAATGCTTCGAAATAGTGGCGCAACTTGCGCGATGCCATAACGACTGCATAGGCAATTTTCTCCAACTCCGTCATGTTGCATTTGGAAGTCATGAGGACTTCGAAGACGTAATAAACTAGACATTGCTGGGTTGTGCCCTCTCTGGCCTGCTCTTGGACCAACGCTGCGCTGACTGCGTGTGGCAAAGCTGCGATGTAGAGCAACAAGGGTAGCGAGGGGTTGGGGCCGGTAAGGATTGCCAACTCTGACAGGTGCTGCTTTAGTGATGCGAAGGCCGCCACTTGCTCTGGTCCCCATGCAAAGTCTTTTGCGCCGCGTAGCGTTTTGAGGAAAGGTAAGCTTCGCTCTGCGGACATGGAAATGAATCTGTTGAGGGCGGCCAATCTTCCTGTCAGACGTTGGATGTCTTTGGCTGACTGCGGAGGCGTCATGTTGATGATGGCCTGGATCTTGGTTGGGTTAGCTTCGATCCCACGGTGCGACACCAGGTAGCCCAGTATCTTCCCCTGGCGAACGCCGAAGACACACTTCTCGGGGTTTAGGCGAAGTCGTGCGTCCCGCATGTTCACGAATGTTTCTGCGAGGTCGGCCAGATGGTCCTCTTTGTTTTTGCTGGCGACGACGATGTCGTCCACATACGTGAATATGTTCCGGCCGACTTGGTTCTCGAGCACTGTCTTGGTGAGGCGAGAGAAGGTGGACCCAGCGTTCTTTAGTCCCTCTGGCATTCTGACGAAGCAATATGTGCCGAAGGGTGTGATGAAACTGGTACTAGCCTTGTCTTCCTCCTTCATATATATTTGGTGATAGCCAGAAAAGCAGTCAAGGAGTGACATGACTTCGCATCCGGTCGCACTATCGACGATCTTGTCGATCCGAGGCAGCGGGAAGTTATCCTTGGGGCAGGCCTTGTTGAGGCTAGTGAAATCGATGCACATCCGCCACTTGCCACTCTTCTTTTGCACCATGACTATGTTAGCGAGCCACGTAGGGTAGGCGACTTGTTCGATGAAATTAGCCTCAAGCAGGCGGTGTACATCGGCTTTGGCGGCTTCTGTTTTCTCATCAGACATTTTGCGCAGCCTCTGCTTCTTCGGCCGCACCGAAGGGTCGATGCCCAGACTGTGCTCGATGATAGTGCGACTGACTCCGACCAGGTCAAGGGCAGACCAGGCGAAGACGTCCTTATTTCTGGAAAGACAGGAGATGAGTCTCTCCTCGTCTTGCGAAGTCAGGTCTTCGCTTATGAAGACCGTTTGCTTAGGCGTTGCTTGGTCAAGGGGAACTGTCTTCGTTCCATCATTGCTCTGCAGCTGTGCCTTTTCATGCTCGTTGGCGGTTGGGCGGGTAGCATTGGAGACTTCGCGCTGCGTCGTAAGGCAGTGCACGTTCCGTTGCCCTAGAACGAAGTCTCTTTCAATGTTGTGCGCAGTCTGCTAGTTGCCATAGACCGTGATCACGCCTTGCGGACCCGAGATTTTCATGCACAGGTAAAGTCCATGAATGGATGCTTCAAACTTGTTGATGGAGCCCCGACCCATTATGGCGTTGTACGGGTATACCATGTCAACGATATCGAAGGTGACCTACTCACTTCGTGCAGTGGGTGCTACACCGAAGGACAGGGGTAGCTCTATCTTGCCCACAGGAAAGGTGCCTTTGCCGCTGAAGCCATATAGGGGGTTGTCCGAAGGCTTCAGTAAGCTGTGGCTGATGCCCATGTGGTCGAAGGCATGGAGGAAAATGATGTCCGCCTGGCTGCCGTTGTCAACTAAGACTTTGTGCAGGTCCCAGCCTGCCACGCTGCAGTTGATTACCATGGCGTCCATGTGGGGTGCGCTGCGCAGGTCGACATCTCTGGCGTCGAAGGTCAGCGGGACGTGGGACCATTTTGTTTGCATGACTGGGCCGGTGACGGCGACGTGGTTGATGCTTCGGTAGTGGTCCCTCTTTTGTCGCTTCGTGTCGAAGTCGACGCTGGACCCCCCGGTGATCATGTGAATGACTCTGTGATACGGCTGATCAGCGAAGTCTTGTTGTTTTGGTGCTTGGGGGTGATCTGGGTGGTGGATGTTTGGCTGATGCGGGTGCGGAGGCGAGAGTGGAGGTGGTACGATTTGTACCTCTTGGTGGTGTTGGTATGCATGGTTAGGTGGATGCTGAGCGGGGCCATGGTTGTATGGTTGTGGGAGGTGGTGTTGATATGTGTGCGCGACAACTCTTGGGTTGTCGGCTGGTTGTGCCCGAGACATCCTGTCCCTAGTGGCCTTCGTCTCCGGGCAGTCCCTTGTTGGGTGCGCGCAGTCTTCACCGTGAAACAGGCAGTAAAATCTGCGCGGCTGCTGCGCCCGTCCTCGGCCTCGACCACGAGTGCCATTTCCACGGCCCTAGGGGATAATCTTGACGGTGAGGGGCCTCACCAGTGGGGTGTTGGTTGGCAATGTTATGCACCTGCTGCTGACTGCGGCTGTCCCGATCGGAGTCTGACTGCGAAGGTCTTGTCCACGTTCGGCTGGACTGCGGAGGGTCCTTGGGTTTCCTCTGGGACTCGACCTTGCGTCGGTGGAGCTCTTCGGATCTGGCATTTTTTTCAAACAGTTGATAGAGCTCCTGGAGGTTCTTTGGCGAGTCCCTGATGCAGTGGCTGTAGAGGACGCCAGCCCGAAGGCCACTGATGGCGTAGTGAATGGCAATTTGGTCGTCGACCGAAGGCAGTTGTGACTTGAGAGTCAGGAACTTGCGGTAATACTCCCGTAGAGTTTCTTTCTCCAGCTACTTGCAGAGTGATAGTTCGGCCAAGGCATCGGTGTCTGGGCGATACCCTTGGAAGTTGAGCAGAAATTTGTCCCGGAGACTTCTCCAGGAGTCGATAGACAACGGGGGCAACCTTGTGTACTAGGTTAGGGCCGGGCCTTCGAGGGCGATGATGAAGGACTTGGCCATCGTGGCGTCGTCCCCTCCGGCCGATGCGACAGCAACTTGATAGCTCATGATATACTGTGCTGGGTCGGTGCTGCCGTTGTACTTGGGGTAGGTCCCTGCCCTGTAGTTGGCGGGCCATGGTGACACTTGCAGTTGCGGTGCTAGGGGACTCCACTCATCAAGGTAGTTGACGCCTTGGAATGCTGCGGCATGTGGGATGACGGGTCCGCGCTGAGGAATGAATAGGTCTCTGATTGGTGCGCGTTGTTGGAGGGGCGGACCGTGCTGCAGATCATGTTGGCCTTCACGCTGCATGAGTGCAATCTCTTGCTCGAGCTCCTGAGCCCTCTGCTCCTCGTCTCGTATCATCTGGCGCACCTTGGCCTGCACAGAGACACGTTGGCGTTTTGCCTCGAGGATCTCTTTCTGCTTCTGGAGGTTACGGTTCTTGATGCGCAAGGCCCGCAGCTGTAGCTGTTCCTCTGCTGAAACGCCAATGACTTCGCCATCCTCTATGGCGTCCTCGCCCTCTAGTGGAGCGAAGCCTAGGGGTGCTTGCGGTTGTCCTCCGGAGCTGCAGGTGCGGAGGGTGCCTTCGGGAGTTGATTGATCATTGCGCTGTCTCTTGCTGAGTGTGTCGTCTTCGCAGGCTTCTTGGTGGGTGGTGTCTGCAAGGGCCTTGCCCTTTTTCTCGGCCTGCAGCGCTGCCTTCGCTGCTTCGTCAACGGATAGGGCTGCCTTCGAGCTAGCTCTCTTGGGTGCCATCGCGGGTGGTTTTTTCGTAGCACGAACGGTGGGCGCCAAATGTTGGAACTTGCTCTCGTGTGCAAGTTGATCCAACGGGGGAGTGGAAGCAACGTAAACAAGGTTTCAACTCGAGATGGCAATTGCGCTGTTAATCCAGCCTCTCAAGGGCACTGTACGGGGGTATTTATAGGTGCTTGAGTGCCCAACATCTCGATGTAAGGACGCATGTACCCTCAGGCACCTGGACTGTCCCCGAAATATTCCTATAAAGGAGGGTTACAGACTGTCATTATAGAAAAGCCATTACAAATCGGGCCCGTAATACAGACTTCCCATGCGGGGCCTGTTACAATGGGCCGAATCCCACATGGGCCTCCAGGTCGGGTGAGGACATGGGACGGGCCTTCGTCTTGTAGTGTAGAGGACGAAGGGTGGACCTCGCCGGTCGTTTTGCTTCCGCTGGTGCAGCGAGATAGACGAAGGCTAGAGCGAAGGGTAGCGTCTTCGCCTTCGCCCCAACACTCTCGACCCCAGCGGAAAAAATGCCAAAAGATCTACTGTTTTCTGAGGAATGCCTACTGAAACTCCAAACCCCAACGCCACAGACCATGAAAGAAAAGAGAAAAAGAAGTTTAACTTCGTTTCAGAAAATTGGGGTATCACACTCTACCCCCCTTAAAGAGAATTCGTCCTCGAATTCGACCACTCCAACAAAACATCCAAGGTACCCCATATAGCAGCACATGCAAAACATGGGTCCATTATTAGTCTTAATTAACACAAGAACTTCTACATCGACTAATTGTCTAAGGAAACTACACCACCTGACATCAAGCATGAACCAACATGTAATGAAGCTCAAACCAAGTCATAGATGCAATCAACACTACGATTTCACAACATCAAATTTGGATGCAGCCATACATCAACATCAATGTCTTAAAACGACACTCTTTTATGAAGGGGTAATACGCACTAAGCACAACCTTTACCAACTTTAACAATTCATTTTAATTCAATGGTGAAACATCCACACCAGATGAATGTATAAGAAGATCAAACTCCACACCTCACAGCACCACGAAACAAGTAGTTCTATTGAAACAAAACTCCTAATCTTCCTAAAAATTGTTCTTGCCATAATGAAAAGATAATCATGTAATCTAACATACTTTGCACCCCACCAAAAGGGAGAAAATTTATATAACTAATGGAGCAATAAAGCCGACAAGAAGCCAATAACATCTTGCGCGACACAGTTCATCGAAGAAATGCCAAAAACTCTACATAGAGCACTGACAGCCCAACAACAACACAATACTTGCTTAACCCATGTCACTATACTTCATTCAACATCTCAACTAAGAAAATATCCAACTAGTAAGGTTAACCTACACATAATATAAGTCTTCATCTAGTGTAGTTCAGAAACTTACATTTCATTATATCATATGATGCACTCAAAGTACCAGACCTAAAGGGTCAATACTAACCCCGTAATCCTTCACACATTTGGCAAACATCTCAAGCTGGTGTAAAAACCACATCATTTAGGAATAGGTGACTAACCACACACAACCAACTCTAGGCTTGGCAATGACTTCATTCAAACCAATAGACAAGTGGTCCAACAATGGCTCCACAAACATGCATCGGGGAGAGAACCATTAGATCCTCAATGTATTAATACATAATCAATGGATCAAGAAAATCAAAGACTTTTATTTTACAATTAGCATGACTAACATGCAACCACTTTAAACCACATCTAGGCTTTGTGGCTACTAAAACACATGATAGAAGAGAGACATGTAAGCCATTCTGGCTATGTAAATACTTCCCCCAAAATCCATATAAAAGTACCAATATTCATTTCTTTCAGAACTGGTTTCTCGACATAAACAATCATTCTTTGCAAAGATAGTTGGAGCTATCCACCTACTGCCAAACAACTTAAATTCAAATTAATGGTTACCTTGTAACCCAAAACACGCAATTCAAACTCCTCATAGAAACATCCTCAATCAAGCATATATAACAATATTATTGTAATAAAACTCAACCATGAAAAACATGTTGAAAACAACATAGGCATACATGTATATCACCAGCATAATAGCAACTTCAATCTCACAAAAGACCAGCGATATCAATCGCATTAATAAAACAATATCAAAATTTAGAAATGAATTATATCATGCATTAAGTCATAAACAACTTACCACATCACCGTAAAGGAATAGGGAGGGTAAAATTATTTCATCTGCACTTCAAAGACATTAACATATATCAAAGTTATTTGAACCCATACCCTTCCTATATGTCCAAGTGTGTCAAATTTATCTTCAAATTGCCAAGAATCTAAAGCCTATGCTTTGATACCAACTGTAACACCCCGGGATCCACAAACACCCCAGAATGCTACTAAACTACACCTCTATTATTCGTATATAAAATTTCGACAGCATCTCCTTTGAAAATTGCATAAACGGGGAATCAACAAAGTATAAATAGATATCATGATAAGAAAACATAATCGACATTAATAATCTGCTAGCAATGGGAAGACAACCATAACGGCATGAACTAAATTAACCAGTGCGCACAACTAGTTAGAAACAAACATCCATTGACAAGAAGCTTCTAATTAAATCATGACTGTGCCTAAGAAGCGTTATTATGAGAGTGAAGGTGGATGTGCTGCTACTTCCCACTTCCCTGGATGAGCAACAAGCACCTGCATTGAGTAATGCAAGAGTGAGATGAAACATCTCAGCAAGCGAATTGTTTTGACAAGATATTTAAACCACAAATTGAATTAATCAACATTTTAAAAGAATCACAATTAAGATCAGAAATACTTGTAGATATAGAACTTAGTAGTCCCAATATAACCAATACCATCTCATTTCCTTGAATAACCACAATAGGTTCTATAACACTTCCCTGCGTCAACAAAACCTACAAATATCACTTCAATGTATGCATAAGAATGCAAAGTGTAGGTACTCTATCTTCATACCTCTGAAGGTATAAAACCACATCATCTGCAAATATCACTTCAATGAATGTATATGAATGCAATGCATATGTCCTCTGCCTTCATACCTCTAAGGGTATGAAGCCGCATCGTACCCCTCCTTGGGCAACGTACGATGCTAAGTTGTACCGGTACGGTCGGACCATAGGTCACGACCCAACTTCGGATGCATGTGAATCATGCAATGTATATGGCATGCCGCATTTATCAATATACTTCACTTCCTTCACATACAATACAACCTCAAATAATACTTCATTTACCTTCAGATACAATACCAACCTCAAATAATACTTCATTTACCTTCAGGGGTGTGAATTAATCTCATGAGTCATACTCGAATCATAATCATCATCAATATATGATTGGGCATCAGTATAATGCAAGCAAGTAAAGCATCACCATAGAGTCCAATTATGAAAGAATCTGATACTTCTGAATATTAGAGTGTAGGCAATAGAAATAACAGGTCAGAACGGAAGCAACCACCGCTACATTCACTTGCCTTCATTGAAGAAGAAAAATGTACTAGTCATGATCTGGAGTGTAGCCACCTGCTAGTGGGCATAAAACTTAGTACAAATATTTCACAAACATTTACCAACAATCAACAAAACACTCCTACACTTCAAACCAAGACCCAGTGGAAAGACTCCCACCCTGAACCACATGCCATACAGCAGCAGCGCTGTTTGTTAATTTTGTATCTTTAAAATTAAAACAGTAGTGATATCAAACAAATACTCTAGGAGTATCTACACAAAATACTCTACAACTTTGATGTTTAATGGATAATTAAATTCTGCCATCTATAAGTTCTAAAACAACTGACAAGATAACTGACTGAATCTGTTTTTGACTGCAGCATAGTTAAATTCAAAATTCAATATCTCCCAAACTACTGAATCAAAAATTTTGAAATTCTGCTGACAGTAAGAACTTTTATCCCTCTACAAAAATCTCCATAGTTAGAAGAGCCAATTCGGCCATTTACTAGATGAAACCCACCAGTGAATAGACCCGCTCATTTTTGTCAGGCAATTAGGAACAGCCATAGTAAAACAAACATAACTGGAGTTTCACAAACCATATGAATGCACTCTTTAACAATCTGGAAAGCTTATGAAATTATCTACAACTTATTTTACCAACCCATAGTTTGATTCTGTTGATAAAATTTCCTAAATCTTAAGAGAACAGATTCTGCACAGAATTATGAGACTAAAAAAATGCTATAGTAAAACTGCAATAACTTTTTGATCTGATCTACAAATTATCTACGACTCATATAGATTTTTCATTTTTTTGAGGCCACTAAGACCACGGAAAACTGGCATGAACAGAAACTATCGAATCTGTCATTCCGCAGAAAACTAAATTCGAGATCAAAACCTAACCCCACATCTAATCCAACCTCTAATACTTTAATCCCTATGATCCACAACCTCCAAAAGCACATAATTACATGGAGGAACAAGGATTTCATCCATACCTAGGGTTTTCCCCAAGAAAATCTTCAAGAAGAGATGGAGAAGAACATCTCCTTGATCCTCTCTTCCTCTTCAATTCAACGTGCTCCTACTATTCTCGATTCTTGCTGCGTGGGGGGATCTAGAGGGATGAGGGAGCCATGGAGTGGGTAGGGGGCAGCTGCCAATGGGGAGGAGAGCAAGAGAGGGAGGGGGGCAGCTGCAACCAGTTGGGGAGAAGGAGAGGGGGGCGGCTAGGGTTGGGGAGGAGAGGGGGGCTCCCATCCACCGGATCGAGATCAATGGCCCAAACTCGCTCTCCCCTTTGAGTTCTCGACCCCAGCGGAAAAAATGCCAAAAGATCTACTGTTTCTGAGGAATGCCTCCTGAAACTCCAAACCCCAAGCCACAGACCATGAAAGAAAAGAGAAAAAGAAGTTTAACTTCGTTTCAGAAAATTGGGGTATCACACTCTACCCCCCTTAAAAAGAATTCGTCCTCAAAATCGACCACTCCAACAAAACATCTAAGGTACCCCATATAGCAGCACCATGCTAAACATGGGTCCATTATTGGTCTTAATTAACACAAGAACTTCTACATCGACTAATTGTCTAAGGAAACTACAGCACCTGACATCAAGCATGAACCAACATGTAATGAAGCTCAAACCAAGTCATAGATGCAATCAACACTACGATTTCACAACATCGAATTTGGATGCAGCCATACATCAGCATCAATGTCTTAAAACGACAATCTTTTTATGAAGGGGTAATACGCACTAAGCACAACCTTTACCAACTTTAACAATTCATTTTAATTCAATGGTGAAACATCCACACCAGATGAATGTATAAGAAGATCAAACTCCTCACCTCACAGCACCACGAAACAAGTAGTTCTATTGAAACAAAACTCCTAATCTTCCTAAAAATTGTTCTTGCCATAATGAAAAGATAATCATGTAATCTAACATACTTTGCACCCCACCAAAAGGGAGAAAATCTATATAACTAATGGAGCAATAAAGCTGACAAGAAGCCAATAACATCTTGTGTGGCACAATTCATCGAAGAAATGTCAAAAACTCTACATAGAGCAATGACAGCCCAACAGCAACACAATACTATTTTCTGAGGAATTCCCAAACTCGCTCTCCCCTTTGAGCTCCCGACCCCAGCGGAAAAAATGCCAAAAGATCTAATGTTTTCTGAGGAATGCCTCCTAAAACTCCAAACCCCAATGCCATAGACCATGAAAGAAAAGAGAAAAAGATGTTTAACTTCATTTCAGAAAATTGGGGTATCACAAAGACTCTCAAGGGTATGCTAGTTTTAAAAGGAGTCAAGGTAAGGCTTATCAAGAATCAATGACTCTGTTTGCAGAAAAGCTTACTATGAGTGGATCCTTAAAAATCCATTTTTACTTGTCAGATTAAGTAAAGTTACCTGCATCTAGAGTTCTTTCTATCCTAGTTCAAGCACTTGGCCTATACTAGCCGTCTTTTTATCATCCCTTCAGTTCACTGGATTGCTACGTGTAGGGCAGTGACCAAGTCTTCATGTCCGAGAAGTAACGGCGATCCGAATCGATTAATACCCAGTTGTGGATCTCCAACCACATGACATATGTAGCACTTAACGCTTGCATATGTCAACTCGCCACCGGGTTTCTTAAGACTAGACCAGGTTCACGCCAACCGAGAGCATAGATACACCACCGTCTAGCCTCTTGCCATGGAGGGTACACGCTACTCTCGCCATCTCTCCACTCCCATTGCGTGTTGGCCTTTCTGGTATTAGTCTACCCAAGGCAAAGCTTACCCATGATGAGGCATGTGGCCAGTTAAAAGGTCCTCAATCAGCAAGCCTACATCGGCACGGTCCTTAAGCGACTCAGACGGAGACACTACACCGAGACTTCCTTCTCGTGCAAGTCAACCGCCGGTCTCAGCTTTATTATTTAAAACCCAAAGTTTGGTACCTGGCAGAGGTACATCTTTTTAGATGTCTAACCCATCATGGCCATGATGGATTCACCATCAAAAGTATTTTCTTTGTAAAAATTCCCATCCACTGTGAAACATCACCTTTAGTTTTAAAACAAATCATTTTGTTTTTCTAAAGCAAGGCTAAGCATCATACAAATCCTTTTCATAAAAGGGTATCAAGGAAGGGTATTCAATTTTCCAAGGAAGGGAATGCATCAATTGTTTAACACACAACTCCTATCACCTAATGCATTAAACAAGGTGATAAAGATTTTAAAACAGCAAGGAGGTGGCAAGTGCACCGGGGCTTGCCTGGATAACACTGGGTTAGTGTTGTTAGACGTCGATCACTTGACGACCAGCCTTTTGTCTTGACATTCGTCAGATTATCCATCTTCAGGTTTGTCCGACTGACGACATCGTCTTGCGGAGATGTCCAATCTCTGCATTATCCTAGGGTTGACTTGGGTCATCTTCCGCATCACGTGATCAATTATCGTGCCTAAATGATATGCATAATGCACAGGTATGAACATTGAGAGGAACAACGCGAGATAATACGATGCTACACAAAACATAAATAAAGCACTTAATGGCAAGGCATTACAACACTCATGAGTAAACGCTAGATATCGATAGATGAACAAGCATCATAATCTCGCTCATCTAGCTTATGTAGATCTAACTCAATTATCAAGAAGTATTAAATTCTGAACAAGGCTTGTACCTTTATTAGCTAGTGCACAACATTAAAATATTAATTATACCTCAGCTCACCATTACCGGACACCCACGACATAAAACAAAAAATAGAAATAATTTGACTAACCTTTTAAACTGTGTTTCTCAATTAACTTGAATCCCACACTAACTAAATAGAACATCACACCATTCGATCTAGCGGGCTGAGCATTTTGAAACAACATACAACCGCGTGAAAGCCTATTTTATCGACTAAAGATTTAAAACATTGATGTAGACCCTTCATCATGAAATTCTCATATTTTAACCGAAATAGACTTGTCGATGCTATTCATTTAAATTATTCCAGTAGCAATCAACATTCAACCATGACACTTAGTCTATTCCTAAACATAGTTGTCGGCGTCTCGGACCCGGGGGGGTCCCTTGGACCGACCAGTGAAATCGCTGCGTGCCCCTGCCCAGATGGGTTGGCGCGGGATGGAACACAAGAGGTGGGACAAGCCTTGTATTATCCTGCACCAGGGGTGCCGCTCGTAGTAGGGGTTACAAGCGCGTCGCGTGAGAGAGAGAGGGACACAGAGCTCGTCCGCCGCTTCCCTCGCGCGAACCCCCCTCAGGGTGGCCCTGGACCTCCCTTTTATAGAGGCAAGGAGAGGATCCAGACGTACAACGGGGGTGTAGCTATGCGCTAACGTGTCCGGCAGAGGAGTGCCTAAGCCCTGTGTACATGCCAACGTGGCCGTTGGGGGAGAGCTTGGGCCCTGTACATGTGATGGCGTGGCCGTCGGAGGAGCGCCTGACTCCGGTAGGAGCACAGCTGACAGCGAGGCGAGGATCCTGCTGACGTCTCCTTGCTGTCGTAAGGGGCTGAGAGCCACCGGCGTCATGGCGCACGCGGGGCACCATCATTACCCGTCGCCGGGGTAAGCCAGATGGGACGCCGGTCTTGTTCTTCCTAGCTTGAGCAGGCTAGGAATAGGGAAATGATGTATCCCCTATTAGCGTGGTCGGTCCGAGCCTAGGGTCGGTCGAGGCGGAGACTTCTCTTGAGGTCGAGGCCGGGGTCGGGTGAGGACACGATTCCTCCCGAGACTAGGGTCGAGGCCGAGTCCGGGGGTCGGGCGAGGCGGAGATCTCCTCCTGAGGCTAGAGCCTGAGGTCGAGCGAGGCAGAGACCTCCTCCTGAGGCCGGAGCATGAGGTCGGGCGAGGCAGAGCTTCCTGTTGCGCCCGAGGCTGAACTCGATGGTTGATCGTGACTTGTTGTCAGTCGTTGCCGGGGTGGCTGACACGGCAGTCGGAGCAGAGCGAGCAGCACTGTTTTCCTATCATATCAGACAGTAAAGAAGAGGGGCGAAGTGACTGTGGTCACTTCGGCCTGCCCGTCTGAGGCGCGTGTGTCAGGATACGGCGTCAGGCATCCCTTGCATTTAATGCGCCTGTGAAGCGGTCGGTTGGTGAGGCGGTCTAGCCAAGGTTGCTTCACTATGAAGCCTGCCCGAGCCGGGCCTTGGGAGTGCCGAGGGGGCGCCCGCTGCCTGAGGAGGCCCTCGGGCGAGGCGTGAACTCATCTGGAACTACTGTTCCAACCCGAGGCTGGGCTCGGGTGAGATCGCGTCCCTTGAGTAGACGAAGTCTTAGCTTGAACCGCACCCGTCAGTTGGTCTGAGGGTGTTTACCGGCCATGATTAGGAGCGTTGGGGTACCCTAATTATGGTACCTGACAGTAGCCCCCGAGCCTCGAAGGGAGTGATGGTACTCGCTTGGAGGCTTTTGCCGCGTTTTCGGTGAGGGGACCGGCCTTTCTCGGTTTTTGCCTTGTTCTGGTGGGTGCGCGCGAGCGCACCCGCCGGGTGTAGCCCCCGAGGCCTCGGAGGAGTGGTTTTGACTCCTCTGAGGTCTGAATGCTTTTCGTGATGCTTCGGTCGGTCTAATCATTCCCTCATGCGGCCCGGCAGTAGCCTGGGTGCGTGGTCGGGTTCCAAGTTATCAAGCTGGTTTGTTGACGCTGTCAACAGTTTTGGCCGTAGCCGGGTGCGAGAGCAGCCCCCGAGCCTCTGCACGGAGTGAGAGGATGATCAAGGACTTTCCTGACTTTTATTATACGCCCCTGCGTCGCCTTTCTGCAAGGAGGAGGGGGGAAAGCGCCATGTTGCCCTCGGAGGGCGCCGAACATGGTGTTTCCAGTGAGCTGCTAACGGGTGATCCGAGTGGACGCCCGTGCCCTGTTCGTTAGGGGTCGGCTGGTGGCCCAGAGGCGCGCTCCAAAAGTACCTACGGGTGATTCGCCGGACCCAGACCCCTTCGACAGGGTCCGAGGGCTCGATGCCTCCCTCCGGTGGGATTCCGTTACAAATCGTTCCCGCCGGTCTCGGAAATGTCCTAGGGTACCTCGGGAGCGTAGCCCGAGCCTCGGCTATGTATCGAACGTACCCAGAGTCATCCCTCACTCTGCGTGCTCTGGGGCAACTGTCGAACCGTTCCGAGGGGCTAGCCTACGAACCCCTGATCAGTAGTGGGCACGGAGCCCGGGCGCTCTGGGGCGGCTGTCGAACCCTTCCGAGGGCTAGCCTTCGAACCCCTGATCAGTAATGGGCTTGAAGTCCGAGTGCTCTAGGGTGGCTGTCAAAACCTTTCCGAGGGGCCAGCCTTCGAACCCCTGATCAGTAGGAGGGCTCGAGGCCTGCTTCCTCCGCCGAGAAGGATCGTTTCCACAGCGTCCCCTTTCCCGGTCCCTGTGGCAAGAGAGAGAGAGGAGGAGGGGAAGGATATGAATTTAAATAAGGTCGCACACCTTTTTTGACGCGGTCATTATGGCGAAGGCGAAGCGATGCCCGCCTCGCCTGCCAGAGGTGTTGCCTGCTCCGTCGGGGAGTTAATGCGACGGGACGGGCGATTCGCGTGGCGCCCGTTGCGCGTGCGAGCCGTTCGAGGAACAGGGCACGAGCGCGTCGTCTTCACGCCGTGGGAGAGGGCTCTCCTGTCGCTTCAGGAGGGGACGCGAGCCTGCAGACGACTTGACCGCTGCCTCCGCTTGTCTGCCGCTGCAGTTACTACCGGCCCACTTTTGACCATGCCAACCGTCGTGCCTACCCCGCGGCTGACCGGCCCATGGCCGTCACCTTTAACTGGCACTGTTGGTCCTACGCAGGGCTACCTCGAGTCACGGTACCGGTTCCACAGTCGAGGAGGCACAGCATTAGCGCGAGTGGCGGTGTAACTTCTCGCACGTCGTAACCGGCACGCTGGTTACATGACATGCGGGCCCGCTTCCTTTGCGCTGGTCCACCGGATGTGGATGGAGCCGAAGTGGCGCACAGTTGCGGTGCAGCTAGATTCCTGTTGCGTGGCAGTCCACCCTTTCGACCACCGGTTTCTGCGAAGATGGGAGAGCGCTTGTAACCGCGGGACGGTTACATGCCTCGCGTGCGGCGGTTCGCCTTCTTCGTGCTTCGGATCAGCTCGTATGACGTGTGGGTCCCAGCCCCCGTGTCGTACGGGGAGAACCCTGGAGGATGTCAGTGGGGATTTGGCCCATGAAGCTAAGGGGTGCAAGTGAGGAGGTCTGCCTATAAAAGGGGGATCGATCCCCTGGGCAGTGGCCATGTGAGAGCACCTAGAGGGGGGGTGAATAGGTGATCCTGTAAAACTTCAAACTTAAGCCACAAAACTTGGTTAAGTGTTAGCACAAATAATGCCAAGTGGCTAGAGAGGAGTCTCAACAAAACACAGAAACCACAGAAGATCAATCACAGAGATGACACAGTGGTTTATCCCGTGGTTCGGCCAAGACCAACGCTTGCCTACTCCACGTTGTGGCGTCCCAACGGACGAGGGTTGCAATCAACCCCTCTCAAGCGGTCCAAAGACCCACTTGAATACCACGGTGTTTTGTTTTCTTTTCTTTATCCCGTTTGCAAGGAATCTCCACAAATTGGAGTCTCTTGCCCTTACAAGTATATGATCACAAAGAAGCACAGAGTAAGGGAGGGAAGCAACACACACAAATCCACAGCGAAATGCGCACACACACGGCCAAGAATCGAGCTCAAAAGACTATCTCAAAGTTCTCACTAGAACGGAGCTCGAATCACTGAGAATGACAAACGAATGCGCAAAGACTTAGTGTGGATGATCAAGAATGCTCTAAGGTTGCTTGGTGTGCTCCTCCATGCGCCTAGGGGTCCCTTTTATAGCCCCAAGGCAGCTAGGAGCCGTTGAGAGCAAATCTGGAAGGCCAATCTTGCCTTCTGTCGTCGGGGGCACCGGACAGTCCGGTGCACACCGGACACTGTCCGGTGCCCGATTTCCTTCCTAAAATGGCGCTGCCGACCGTTGCCGACCGTTGTAGATCTGGGAGCCGTTGGCGCACCGGACATGTCCGGTGCACACCGGATAGTCCGGTGCCGTCTTCTAGCCGTTGGCTCGGCCACGTGTCCCGCGCAGATTGCGCAGCCGACCGTTGGCCCGGCCGACCATTGGCTCACCGGACAGTCCGGTGCACACCGGACAGTCCGGTGAATTTTAGCCGTACGTCGCCGGTGAATTCCCGAGAGCAGCCACTTCGCGCCGAGCCAGCCTGGCGCACCGGACACTGTCCGGTGCACACCGGACAGTCCGGTGCACCCAGACTGGGCAGACTTTGGCTGCTCGAGCCATCTCTTTTCCAACTCGATTTTTTCTGTTTCCAGCACTTAGACACAATACATTAGTCCATAAAACAATGTACTAAGTCTGAGAAACATACCTTAATTCTTGATTTGTACTTTGTCCACCATTTTACAATTAGGCACCTGTGTTGGGCACTAAATCACCAAAATACTTAGAAATGGCCCAAGGGCACATTTCCCTTTCAATCTCCCCCTTTTTGGTGATTTATGCCAACACAACATAAAGCAAGTAGACCAAGTACAAAAACACTTCAAATAAGAACTCAAATTATTTTGATTCAATTTTGACATATATGGATCACTCTATGCCACCACTTGGTTTGTTTTTGCAAATCAAACTCAAATTCCTATCTCTAAGTCAAAACCACTTGTAGAGACATAAAGAGAGGTTTTCCAAAGAAATTTGATCAAAGATTTCAAAAACTCCCCCTTTTTCCCATAATCAATACTTCTCCCCACAAGAAGCCAACTTTTGATAAGAGAGACAACAAAAGAGTTTTGACAAACCAAAAGCTCTATTCTACTATTTTCAAAATCTCTCAAGTGGTAGCTGATCCATTTATCGCTTTGGCCTTTATTTTTGACAAACCAAAAGCTCTATTCTACTATTTTCAAAATCTCTCAAGTGGTAGCTGATCCATTTATCGCTTTGGCCTTTATTTTCTCTTTTGTTGTCTCTCTTATCAAAAGTTGGCTTCTTGTGGGGAGAAGTATTGATTATGGGAAAAAGGGGGAGTTTTTGACAAACCAAAAGCTCTATTCTACTATTTTCAAAATCTCTCAAGTGGTAGCTGATCCATTTATCGCTTTGGCCTTTATTTTTGACAAACCAAAAGCTCTATTCTACTATTTTCAAAATCTCTCAAGTGGTAGCTGATCCATTTATCGCTTTGGCCTTTATTTTCTCCCCCTTTGGCATCAAGCACCAAAACGGGATCAATCTTGGCCCTTTAACCCCATTGCCTCACCAAAATCTTCAATTAAGAGCAAATGGCAATAAGAGTTCATGAGATGAACTTGGAATAAGTTACCCTCACATCGGAGTGCAGTGGAAGTCTTTCATGGTCCAAGTCCACCTTTTCCCCTTCAATTCTCCTTTGAGACTAAAACAAGCAAACTCAAGCATATGGTTAGTCTCAAGGGGTCAAGTTGTAACACATCTCCCCCTAAAACTGTGCATCACTTTGCAACGGACTTGTGAGGTCCAGGGAGTGTTTGTACAACTTGAGCACCACAATAAGCAATAAAATGCAGAATGAACATGATCAAAGGCATAAACACATGTATGCTACAATTCAATCAAAGTTCCGCGAATCTAAGACATTTAGCTCACTACGCAGCCTGCAAAAGGTCTTCTCATCTAGAGGCTTGGTAAAGATATCGGCTAGCTGGTTCTCGGTGCTAACATGAAACACTTCGATATCTCCCTTTTGCTAGTGGTCTCTCAAAAAGTGATGCCGGATGTCAATGTGCTTTGTGCGGCTGTGCTCAACAGGATTTTCCGCTATTCGGATAGCACTCTCATTGTCACATAGGAGTGGGACTTTGCTCAGATTGTAGCCAAAGTCCCTGAGGGTTTGCCTCATCCAAAGTAGTTGCGCACAACACTGTCCTGCGGCAACGTACTCGGCCTCAGCGGTGGATAGGGCAACGGAGGTTTGTTTCTTAGAGTTCCATGACACCAGGGACCTTCCTAAGAATTGGCACGTCCCCGATGTACTCTTCCTATCGACCTTACATCCAGCATAGTCGGAATCTGAGTACCCAATCAAGTCAAAGTTAGACCCCTTTGGATACCAGATCCCGAAGCAAGGCGTAGCGACTAAATATCGAAGAATTCGCTTCACAGCCACTAAGTGACACTCCTTCGGATCGGATTGAAATCTAGCACACATGCATACGCTAAGCATAATATCCGGTCTACTAGCACACAAATAAAGCAAAGAACCTATCATAGACCGGTATGCTTTTTGATCAACGGACTTACCTCCTTTGTTAAGGTCGGTGTGTCCGTCGGTTCCCATCGGCGTCTTTGCGGGCTTTGCGTCCTTCATCCCAAACCTCTTTAGCAAATCTTGCGTGTACTTCGTTTGGGAGATGAAGGTGCCATCCTTGAGTTGCTTCACTTGAAACCCAAGGAAGTAGGTCAACTCGCCCATCATCGACATCTCGAATTTCTGCGTCATCACCCTGCTAAACTCTTCACAAGACTTTTGGTTAGTAGAACCAAATATTATGTCATCGACATAAATTTGGCACACAAAAAGATCACCATCGCAAGTCTTAGTAAAAAGAGTTGGATCGGCTTTCCCAACCTTGAACGCATTAGCAATTAAAAAATCTCTAAGGCATTCATACCATGCTCTTGGGGCTTGCTTAAGTCCATAGAGCGCCTTAGAGAGCTTACACACATGGTCGGGGTACCGTTCATCCTCGAAGCCAGGGGGCTGCTCCACGTACACCTCCTCTTTGATCGGCCCGTTGAGGAAAGCGCTCTTCACATCCATTTGGTACAACCTGAAAGAATGGTGAGCGGCATATGCTAGCAAGATACGAATTGATTCTAGCCTAGCCACAGGAGCAAAAGTCTCCTCAAAGTCCAAACCTGCGACTTGGGCATAACCTTTTGCCACAAGTCGAGCCTTGTTCCTTGTCACCACTCCGTGCTCATCCTGTTTGTTGCGGAACACCCACTTGGTTCCCACAACATTTTGCTTGGGACGAGGCACCAGTGTCCAAACTTCGTTGCGCTTGAAGTTGTTGAGTTCCTCCTGCATGGCCAACACCCAGTCCGGATCTAGCAGGGCCTCTTCTACCCTGAAAGGCTCAATAGAAGAGACAAAAGAGTAATGCTCACAAAAATTAACTAATCTTGAGCGAGTAGTTACTCCCTTGCTAATATCACCCAATATCTGGTCGACGAGATGATCCCTTTGAATTGTCGCTCGAACTTGGGTTGGAGGTGCCGGTTGCGCTTCTTCCTCCATCACGTGATCATCTTGTGCTCCCCCTTGATCACACGCCTCCTTTTGATGAACCTGTTCATCGTCTTGAGTTGGGGGATGCACCGTTGTTGAGGAAGAAGATTGATCTCGTTTATCTTGTTCCTGTGGCCGCACTTCTCCAATCGCCATGGTTTGTATAGCGGCCGTCGGAACATCTTCTTCATCTACATCATCACAATCAACAACTTGCTCTCTTGGAGAGCCATTAGTCTCATCAAATACAACGTCGCTAGAGACTTCAACCAAACCCGATGATTTGTTGAAGACCCTATACGCCTTTGTATTTGAATCATAACCTAACAAAAACCCTTCTACGACTTTGGGAGCAAATTTAGAATTTCTACCTTTCTTCACTAGAATGTAGCACCTGCTCCCAAATACACGAAAGTAAGATACATTGGGTTTGTTACCGGTTAGTAGTTCATACGACGTCTTCTTGAGGAGGCGGTGAAGGTAGACCCTGTTGATGGCGTGGCAAGCCGTGTTCACGGCTTCCGACCAAAAGCACTCAGGGGTCTTGAATTCTCCAAGCATAGTCCTCGCCATATCTATGAGCGTCCTGTTCTTCCTCTCTACCACACCGTTTTGCTGAGGTGTGTAGGGAGCGGAGAACTCGTGCTTGATCCCTTCCTCCTCAAGAAACTCCTCCACTTGAAGGTTCTTGAATTCGGATCCGTTGTCGCTCCTTATCTTTTTCACCTTGAGCTCAAACTCATTTTGAGCTCTCCTTAGGAAGCGCTTGAGGGTCCCTTGGGTTTCAGACTTATCCTGCAAAAAGAACACCCAAGTGAAGCGGGAAAAGTCATCAACAATAACTAGACCATACTTACTTCCTCCTATGCTTAGATAGGCGACGGGTCCGAAGAGGTCCATATGTAGCAGCTCCAGGGGTCTTGATGTTGTCATCACATTTTTGGTGTGATGAGAGCCTCCCGCCTGTTTCCCTGCTTGACAAGCTGCACAAGGTCTATCTTTTTCGAAATAAACATTGGTTAGACCTATCACGTGTTCTCCCTTTAGAAGCTTGTGGAGGTTCTTCATCCCCACATGTGCTAAGCGGCGATGCCACAGCCAGCCCATGCAAGTCTTAGCCATTAAGCATGCATCTAGACCGGCCTCTTCTTTTGTAAAATCAACTAAGTAAAGCTTGCTGTCTAGTACACCCTTAAAAGCTAGTGAACCATCACATCTTCTAAAGACAGACACATCTACATTTGTAAATAAGCAGTTATATCCCATATTGCATAGTTGACTAACAGATAGCAAATTGTAACCAAGAGACTCAACTAAAAACACATTGGAGATTGAGTGTTCATTAGAAATTGCAATTTTACCTAACCCTTTTACCTTGCCTTGATTCCCATCACCGAATATAATTGAATCTTGGGAATCCTTATTTTTGACGTAGGAGGTGATCATCTTCTTCTCCCCCGTCATATGGTTTGTGCATCCGCTGTCGATAATCCAGCTTGAACCCCCGGATGCATAAACCTGCAAGGCAAATTTAGGCTTGGGTCTTAGGTACCCAACTCATGTTGGGTCCTATAAGGTTAGTGCAAATATCCTTAGGGACCCAAATGCAAGTTTTGTCTCCCTTGCATTTTGCCCCTAACTTCCTAGCAACTATTTTCCTATCCTTTCTACAAATAGCAAAGGAAGCATTTAAAGCACAATAAATTGTAGAAGGTTCATTCACTACTTTCCTAGGAGCATGAATAATATTCTTTCTAGGCACATGATGGACAACATTTCTCCTACCAATATTTCTATCATGTACATAGGAGGAACTAGAAGCAAACATGTCATGAAAATCAAAATCATTATAAGCATTATACTTCCTATAAGTATTTCTAGTTTGTCTCCTATCATGGTACAAGAAGGCATGGTTCTTTTTAGCACTACTAGCCATAGGGGCCTTCCCTTTCTCCTTGACGAAGATGGGAGTCTTATGGCTTCTTAAGTTCTTGACTTCCCTCTTGAAGCCAAGCCCATCCTTAATTGAGGGATGTCTTCCAATTGTGTAGGCATCCCTTGCAAATTTCAGCTTATCAAATTCATTCTTGCTAGTCTTAAGTTGGGCATTAAGACTAGCCAATTTCTCATTTAATTTGGAAATTGAAACTAGGTGTTCACTACAGGCATCAATATCGAAATCCTTACACCTAGTGCAAATCATAACATGTTCTACACAAGAATTAGATTTATTTGCTACTTCTAATTTAGCATTTAAATCATTGTTAACACCTTGTAAAGTAGAAATGGTTTCATGACAAGTAGATAGTTCATAAGACAGCATTTCATTTCTTTTAACTTCTAAAGCATATGATTTTTGTGCCTCTACAAATTTATCATGTTCATCATACAACAAATCCTCTTGCTTTTCTAAAAGCCTATCCTTTTCATTCAAGGCATCAATCAATTCATTGATTTTATCAATTTTATTTCTATCCAATCCCTTGAACAAGCTAGAGTAATCTATTTCCTCATCGCTAGAATCATCCTCACTTGAAGAAGCATACGTAGAGTCTCGAGTACATACCTTCTTCTCCCTTGCCATAAGGCATGTGAGACGCTCGTTGGGGAAGAGGGATGACTTGTTGAAGGCGGTGGCAGCGAGTCCTTCATTGTCGGAGTCGGAGGAGGAGCAATCCGAATCCCACTCCTTTCCTAGATGTGCCTCGCCCTTTGCCTTCTTGTATGCCTTCTTCTTCTCCCTCTTGTTCCCCTTTTCCTGGTCACTTTCATTATTGGGACAGTTAGCAATGAAATGACCAATCTTACCACATTTGAAGCACGAGCGCTTCTCCTTTGTCTTGGTCTTGCTTGGCTCTCCCTTGCGACCCTTAAGCGCCGTCTTGAAGCGCTTAATGATGAGGGCCATCTCCTCATTATTTAGCCCGGTCGCCTCAACTTGCGCCACCTTGCTCGGTAGTGCCTCCTTGCTCCTCGTTGCCTTGAGAGCAAGAGGTTGCGGCTCGTTGATCGGTCCATTCAAGGCGTCGTCCACATACCTCGCCTCCTTGATCATCATTCGCCCGCTGACGAATTTTCCTAGAACTTCCTCGGGCGACATTTTGGTGTACCTGGGATTTTCACGAATATTATTTACCAAATGAGGATCAAGAACGGTAAAGGACCTTAGCATCAGTCGGACGACGTCGTGGTCCGTCCATCGTGTGCTTCCGTAGCTCCTTATCTTGTTGATAAGGGTCTTGAGCCGGTTGTATGTTTGCGTCGGCTCCTCGCCCCTTATCATCGCGAACCGTCCAAGCTCACCCTCCACCAACTCCATCTTGGTGAGCAAGGTGACGTCGTTCCCCTCATGAGAAATCTTGAGGGTGTCCCAGATCTGCTTGGCGTTATCCAAGCCGCTCACTTTATGGTATTCATCCCTGCACAAAGAAGCTAGAAGAACAGTAGTAGCTTGTGCATTCTTATGAATTTGTTCATTAATGAACATGGGACTATCCGAACTATCAAAGTGCATTCCACTCTCTACAATCTCCCATATACTAGGATGGAGAGAGAATAGGTGACTACGCATTTTGTGGCTCCAAAATCCGTAGTCCTCCCCATCAAAGTGTGGGGGCTTGCCGAGTGGAATGGAGAGCAAATGTGAATTTGAACTTTGCGGAATACGAGAGTAGTCAAAGGAAAAGTTCGAATTAACCGGTTTCCTTCTCTCGTAGTCGTTGTGGTCGTCGTCCTTTTGGGAAGAAGTAGACTCATCGCTGTCGTAGTAGACGATCTCCTTGATGCGCCTTGTCTTCTTCTTCTTCCCTTCCTTCCGTCTGTGGCCCGAGCCGGAGTCGGTAGGCTTATCGTCCTTCGGCTCGTTGACGAAGGATTCCTTCTCTTTGTCGTTGATCACGATACCCTTCCCCTTAGGATCCATCTCTTCGGGCGGTTAGTCCCTTTGTGAAGAGAACGGCTTTGATACCAATTGAGAGCACCTAGAGGGGGGGGGTGAATAGGTGATCCTGTAAAACTTCAAACTTAAGCCACAAAACTTGGTTAAGTGTTAGCACAAATAATGCCAAGTGGCTAGAGAGGAGTCTCAACAAAACACAGAAACCACAGAAGATCAATCACAGAGATGACACAGTGGTTTATCCCGTGGTTCGGCCAAGACCAACGCTTGCCTACTCCACGTTGTGGCGTCCCAACGGACGAGGGTTGCAATCAACCCCTCTCAAGCGGTCCAAAGACCCACTTGAATACCACGGTGTTTTGTTTTCTTTTCTTTATCCCGTTTGCAAGGAATCTCCACAAATTGGAGTCTCTTGCCCTTACAAGTATATGATCACAAAGAAGCACAGAGTAAGGGAGGGAAGCAACACACACAAATCCATAGCGAAATGCGCACACACACGGCCAAGAATCGAGCTCAAAAGACTATCTCAAAGTTCTCACTAGAACGGAGCTCGAATCACTGAGAATGACAAACGAATGCGCAAAGACTTAGTGTGGATGATCAAGAATGCTCTAAGGTTGCTTGGTGTGCTCCTCCATGCGCCTAGGGGTCCCTTTTATAGCCCCAAGGCAGCTAGGAGCCGTTGAGAGCAAATCTGGAAGGCCAATCTTGCCTTCTGTCGTCGGGGGCACCGGACAGTCCGGTGCACACCGGACACTGTCCGGTGCCCGATTTCCTTCCTAAAATGGCGCTGCCGACCGTTGCCGACCGTTGTAGATCTGGGAGCCATTGGCGCACCGGACATGTCCGGTGCACACCGGACAGTCCGGTGCCGTCTTCTAGCCGTTGGCTCGGCCACGTGTCCCGCGCAGATTGCGCGGCCGACCGTTGGCCCGGCCGACCGTTGGCTCACCGGACAGTCCGGTGCACACCGGACAGTCCGGTGAATTTTAGCCGTACGTCGCCGGTGAATTCCCGAGAGCAGCCACTTCGCGCCGAGCCAGCCTGGCGCACCGGACACTGTCCGGTGCACCCAGACTGGGCAGACTTTGGCTGCTCGAGCCATCTCTTTTCCAACTCGATTTTTTCTGTTTCCAGCACTTAGACACAATACATTAGTCCATAAAACAATGTACTAAGTCTGAGAAACATACCTTAATTCTTGATTTGTACTTTGTCCATCATTTTACAATTAGGCACCTGTGTTGGGCACTAAATCACCAAAATACTTAGAAATGGCCCAAGGGCACATTTCCCTTTCACCATGCCTTCGTCCTCCCCTAATGCATTACGCCCTTCCACCTTTTGAGCCCCCAGATGGGGTGCTCCAGCGTCGCCTTGCCCTTGACGTCGTTGGAGGAGCGCAGCCTCGTGGAGATCGGCACCTTTCAGCCATCGCTCGGCTTCAAGGATTTTCGTCGTGCAGCCCGGCTGCATTCCCTCACCAATGGGCAGTTTGGTGGGGAGAAGCAAGCCGGGCTGCGGCCTCCGCCCGCCCTCAGCTTCAAGGATCTTCGTCATCCGGGCTGAGGCAGAGGAGCGCACCGAGTGGGGGGTTGCCTCCGCGTGGGCCGGTAACCCTTTTCTTCCCCCAGCATTTGGGGGAGAAAGGCATCCTCTAGCCCTGCGAAGGCTTCCTCCAGCCATGCGGGCGAAGGCGAACTGCTGCTCCCTGGACAGGGTGCAGCTTTCCGTCCTTCGTCCGAGCGGCGGTCGTGCCGCGCGTGGGCCGGCCACGTCTAGGTCCTCCTCGCACCATCAGCCGCGCCGGGGGGTCGCCCAGCACGTCATACGCCGCGAGGGCGGTGCTTTTGTTCTGGGGCGGCCTCGGCGAGGACAGGAGTGAGGACCAGCCGGTGTGCTTTGGGGCGGCCGCTGTTCGCCAGCGCGGTGTCGGTGGGTTCGAACCCACGGTCGGCGCCCTCCGACTCTTCGGCCTTAGCGGCTTGTCCTCGCCCCTCGTGTGGGGACGTGGGCAAGGGCCTCTTCACTGCAGCGTTTGTCCTGAGGTCATCGCTGCTGCTATTTAGCCGCCCAAGGTGGAGGTCGTTGTCTCTGCTGCTGCAGAGGTTGCCGGCAAGCCGCTTGGAGTTCGTCATCCCGTGGGCCCCCTGGTGTGGAGGTTGTTCATACCCGCGGGAGCGGAACCGGAGTCCCGTTTGTAAGGAGATATACTGGGTTTTTGCTGGAGAAAAATGTAACCGCCTCATGTACTTAGACATTTGTCGTAGGTCGGGAGAACCGCCGAGGGTTCTGCCGACGTCTAAGTCTGTGTAGCATAGTTACCCCCAAGTATATGTGTTTGTTCTTTGTGGCTGTCGAGGCCTGAACATTTGGGTATTCGAGAATGAAGCTGTGTGTCTTCCTCATTCCGAGCGCTGGGACTTGTCTGTCGGCTAGCCGAACCACTTAACCGAGCGTCGGTTGCCTTTCGCGGAAGGTGATGAGTGAGGTGTCCGTATCCCGGAGGCGTAGGAGTCTCTCGGCTCTGTCGGCCTTGCCGCTCTAGGCTTCCCTTGCTCAGTTTTTGGAACCCTCGGCTGCTCTGCGATGAGCCAGAGCCGGAGGCTGTGGTGTTAGCGCGGACAGACGCGGAGTCGGCTCGGAAGGAGACTTCATCGGCCCGGGAGATGGCGGCTTCCCAGGCCAAGGAAGATGTGGTAGCAGCCGCTAGAGCTTGGCCAAGACACCTGCTGGCGCAGTGCTGGCGTCCTCCCTTAGGTGGAGGTCCTTTTGCCCGGGTCGCCGTCCGAGGCCGGGCCAGGTTCCACCGAGGCTGGAAACAACGCCGAGGGTGCTGTTGCTCCCCCTGCCGATGCCCGAACCTGCAGGAATAGTTTGTCTGTAGCATGCACATGCTTTTTCGTGGCCGCCGAGGCCTAAACACTTTATCATCGTGTTTAAAATGCTGCGTCTTCTCTCCTCTTGTTTCGAGCATCACGACTTGTCTGTCAATAGCAGAATCGTTTATCCAAACGAGAGTTACTTTTCGCGGAAGGTGATGAGTGAGGTATCCGTATCCCGGAGGCGTAGGAGTCCCTTGGCTCGGTCGGCCTTGCCGCTTACGTGCGCTCTCATTTGGTCGAAGGATTCCATTATTGGAACAGTCGAGAAGGCACGAAAGTCATTTTCTACCCGAATGTTAGGACTTGTTCGGTAGCAGGATCGCTTATCCGAGCGTGAGTTACTTCTCGCAGAAGGTGATGAGTGAGGTATCCATATCCCAGAGGCATAGGAGTTCCTCGGCTCGGTCAGCCTTGCCGCTTACGTGTACTCTCGTCGTTCTTAGGATCCCGCTATCGATACAGAAGTCGAAAGCACGAAGGTTGTTTTGGTAGAAAATTTTTCCGAGGAAAATTTTGACGCAGAGGGGGTTCCCCCCTTCTAGCCCCCGAGGGAGGGTCAGGCTTTGCTGAGGCAAGGCCGACCCTTCCTTGACGGTTAGACTTTGTGTATGTAAACGAGGTACAAGAATGACTTAAAACATCTTAAGGGTAGAAGCGACGTAGTTGTTGGATGTTCCAAGCGTTGCTGTAGACCTTGCCTTGGTCGTTGGCCAGCTTGTATGTTTTGGGCTTCAAGATCTTGGCGATGATGAAGGGCCCTTCCTAGGGAGGAGTGAGCTTGTGGCGCCCTCGGACGTCCTGTCCCAGGCGAAGCACCAAGTCTCCCACTTGGAAGCCTCGGGACCGAACGCTTCGGGCGTGGTAGCGCCGCAACGACTGCTGGTACCGTGCCGAATGTAGTAAGGCAATGCCCCGAGCCTCCTCGAGTTGGTCCAGCGAGTCTTCTCGGCTGGTCTGGTTGCTTCGGTCGTCGTACTCCTTGGTCCTCGGGGACCCATATTCTAAGTCCATGGGGGGGGGGACGACCTCGGCCCCATAGACTAGAAAGAACGGCGTAAAACCCGTGGCGCGGCTCGGCGTCGTCCTCAGACTCCAGACTACCGAGGGTAGCTCTTTCATCCACCGCCTACTGAACTTGTTGAGGTCGTTGTAGATCCTTGGTTTGAGCCCCTGCAAAATCATACCGTTGGCACGCTCCACCTGCCCATTCGTCATGGGACGAGCTACGGCGGCCCAGTCCACACGGATGTGGTGGTCGTCGCAGAAGTCCAGGAACTTTTTTCCGGTGAACTGCGTGCCATTGTCGGTGATGATTGAGTTTGGGACCCCGAAGCGATGGATGATGTTGGTGAAGAACGCCACCGCGTGCTCGGACCTGATGCTGTTTAGGGGTCGGACCTCGATCCACTTGGAGAATTTGTCGATAGCGACCAGCAGGTGCGTGAAGCCCCCGGGTGCCTTCTGCAAGGGACCGACGAGGTCTAGACCCCACACAGCAAATGGCCAGATTATGGGTATCGTCTGCAAGGCCTGAGCGGGCAGATGCATCTGCTTTGCATAGAATTGACACCCCCGGCAGGAGCGCACAATCCTAGTGGCGTCGGCCACCGCGGTTGGCCAGTAGAAACCTTGTCGGAAGGCATTCCCCACGAGGGCTCGAGGCGCTGCATGGTGGCCGCAAGTCCCCGAGTGTATTTCTTGCAGTAGTTCTTGTCCTTGGGCGATAGATATGCATCGTTGGAGGATGCCCGAGGGGCTGCGGTGATAGAGCTCTTTTTCATCACCCAGCAAGACGAATGACTTGGCGCGCCGAGCCAGCCGCTGAGCTTTGGTCTTGTCGGTGGGAAGCTCTCCTCGGAGGAGATATTCCAGGTATGGGGTCTTCCAGTTCAGATCTGGCATGACCCCATTCTGTTCCTCCTCGACGGGCAATGCCTCTTCCTCGATGGCCGAGGGTGCCTCGGGTGCGACCGAGGGTACCCCGGGCTCGGCCGAGGGTACCTCGGGCTGGGCTGAGGCTTCCCTAGGCTCGGGCGCGTCGTCGATCTTGACGGATGGTTGATGTAGGTCTCTAGAGAAGACGTCCGGGGGAACCGTCGTTCACGCTGAGGCTATTTTCGCCAGCTCGTCCGCAGTCTCGTTGTATCGTCGGGCGATGTGGTTGAGCTCCAGCCCATAGAACTTGTTTTCCAGGCGCCGGACTTCGTCACAGTAGGCTTCCATCCTCCGGTCACGGCAGTGGGAGTTCTTCATGACTTGGTCAATGACAAGCTGCGAGTCACCTCGAGCGTCGAGGCATCGGACCCCTAGCTCAATGGCGATGTGTAGCCCGTTAACCAGTGCCTCATACTCGACCACATTGTTTGATGCCGAAAAATGGAGGCGAATGACGTAGCGGAGATGCTTTCCGAGGGGTGAAACGAAGAGCAGGCCAGCGCCTGCTCCTGTTTTCATGAGTGACCCATCGAAGTACATGGTCCAGAGCTCGGGCTGGATTAGAGTTGTTGGTAACTGGGTGTCAGTCCACTTAGCCAGGAAGTCTGCCAAGACCTGGGATTTTATGGCCTTCTGAGGAGCGAATGAGAGCGTTTCGCCCATAAGCTCCACCGCCCACTTTGCTATCCTACCCGAGGCCTCGCGGCACTGGATGATCTCCCTAGGGGGAAGGATGACACCACAGTTACCGGATGAGACTCGAAGTAGTGTCGCAACTTTCGTCGTGTCAGGATCACTGCGTAGAGCAGCTTCTGGATCTGTGGGTAGCGGACTTTAGTCTCGAAGAGCACTTCGCTGATGAAGTAGACTGGCCTCTGGACGGGCAGTGCATGCCCTTCTTCTCGTCTCTCGACTACAATCGCGGCGTTGACCACCTAAGTAGTCGCGGCTATGTAGATCAAGAGGGCTTCTCCTGCGGCGAGGGGCACCAGGATGGGTGTGTTCGTAAGGAGCGCCTTAAGGTTTCCGAGGGCTTCCTCGGCCTCGGAGGTCCAAGTGAAGCACTCGACCTTCCTTAAGAGGCGGTACAGAGGCAAGCCTTTCTCGCCAAGGCGTGAGATGAAGTGGCTCAGAGCCACAAGGCATCCCATGACCCTCTGTACTCCTTTCAAATCTTTGATCGGTCCCATGTTGGTGATGGCCGCGATTTTCTCCGGGTTGGCCTCGATGCCCCGCTCGGAGACGATGAATCCAAGGAGCATGCCTCGGGGGACTCTGAAGACACACTTCTCGGGATTGAGTTTCACGCCTTTCGCTCCCAGACACTTGAATGTCGTTTCAAGGTTAGAGAGGAGGTCGGAGGCTCTCTTCGTCTTGACAACGATGTCGTCGACATAAGCCTCGACCGTTCTGTCGATGTGTTCTCTTAACACGTGGTTCATGCACCTCTGGTAAGTGGCGCCTGCATTCCTCAACCCAAATGACATTGTAGTGTAACAGTACATGCCAAAAGGTGTGATGAAAGAAGTCGCGAGCTGGTCAGACTCTTTCATCTTGATTTGGTGATAGCCCGAGTAGGCATTGAGGAATGACAGGGTTTCGCACCCAGCAGTGGAGTCCACGATATGATCGATGCGAGGTAGAGGGTAGGGAACTTTCGGACATGCTTTGTTTAGACCAGTGTAGTCTACACACATCCTCCATTTCCCATCCTTCTTCCTCACAAGAACAGGGTTAGCTAACCATTCGGGATGGAATACCTCTTTGATAAACCCTGCCGCAAGTAGCTTGTGGATCTCCTCGCCTATGGCCCTGCGCTTTTCTTCGTCAAAACGGCGCAGGGTTTGCTTCACGGGTCGGGCTCCAGCTCTGATGTCCAGTGAGTGCTCGACGACATCCCTCGGTATGCCGGGCATGTCCGAGGGACTCCACGCAAAGACTTTGGCGTTTGCGCGGAGAAAGTCGATGAGCACTGCTTCCTATTTGGGGTCGAGCTCGGAGCCGATCAGAACTTTCTTGCTGGCATCGTGGCTGGGGTCGATAGAGACGGACTTGACCGCCTCAACTGGTTCGAAGTTGTCGGCGTGCCGCTTCGCGTCGGGCGCCTCCTTGGAGAGGCGTTCCAGGTCGGCGATGAGGGCCTCGGACTCGGCGAGAGCCTCGGCGTACTCCACGCACTCTACGTCACATTTGTATGCGTGGCGGTACGTGGATCCGACGGTGATGATCCCATTCGGGCCCGGCATCTTGAGCTTGAGGTAGGTGTAGTTAGGGACGGCCATGAACTTGGCGTAGCATGGTCTTCCGAACACCGCATGGTAGGTTCCTCGGAACCCGACGACCTCAAAGGTGAGAGCTTCCTTTCGGAAGTTAGAGGGAGTTCTGAAGCAGACGGGTAAGTCGATCCGTCTGAGGGGTAGGATTCGCTTCCCAGGCGTGATCCCGTGGAAGGGTGCCGCACCGGCCCGGACCTCGGACCGATCAACCCCTAAGAGTTCCAGGGTCTCGGCGTAGATCATGTTAAGGCTACTGCCTCCGTCCATGAGGACCTTGGAGAGCCTAACGTTGCCGATGATCGGATCGACGACAAGCGGGTACCTTCCCGGGCTTGGCACGAAGTCAGGGTGGTCGCCTTGGTCGAAGGTGATAGGCTTGTCGGACCAGTCTAGGTAGACTGGCGCCGCCACCTTCACCAAGCAGACTTCCCGACGCTCCTGCTTGCGGTGCCGAGCCGAGGCGTTTGCCGCCTGCCCGCCGTAGATCATGAAGCAGTTATGGACTTCCGGGAATCCCCCTTCCTTGCCGCCCTCCTTCTTATCGTTGTCATGGCCCTTGCCATCCTCCGCCGGGGGCCCGGTCTTATGGAAGTAGCGCCGGAGCATGACACATTCTTTGAGGGTGTGCTTGACTGGCCCCTGGTGATAGGGGCATGGCTCTTTGAGCATCTTGTCGAACGCGCCGGCCCCTCTAGGGGGTTTTCGAGGGTTCCTGTGCTCAGCCGCAGCGACGAGATTCGCGTCTGCGGCGTCGCGCTTCGCTTGCAACTTGTATTTAGCCTTCTTCTTCGTGCCCCGCTGGGCGGACGCCTCGGGGGCGTCTGTCTTCGGCTCTCCCTGAGGCTGCTTGTCCTTTCGGAAGATGGCTTTGACCGCCTCTTGACCCAAGGCGAACTTGGTGGCGATGTCCATCAGTTCGCTCGCACGGGTGGGAGTCTTGCGCCCCAGTTTGCTCACCAGGTCTCAGCAAATGATGCCGGCAAGGAAAGCCCCGATGACATCCGAGTCGATAACGTTGGGCAGCTCGGTGCGCTGCTTTGAAAACCGTCGGATGTACTCTCGGAGGGACTCCCCTAGCTGCTGGCGGCAGCTTCGGAGGTCCCACGAGTTCCCAGGGTGCACGTACGTGCCTTGGAAGTTTCCCACGAAAGCTTTGACTAGATCGTCCCAGTCGAAGATCTGGGCGGGAGGCAGATGCTCCAGCCAGGCTCGGGCGGCGTCGGAGAGGAAAAGGGGTAGATTACAGATGATGAGGTTGTCATCATCCGCCCCTCCCAACTGGCATGCCAGTCGGTAGTCTGCGAGCCACAGCTCCGGCCTCGCCTCCCCCCGAGTACTTGGTGATAGTAGTCGGGGCTCGGAAACGGGCAGGGAACGGCGCTCTTCGTATGGCCCGGCTGAAGACTCACGGACCAGGTGGTTCGGGCAAAGGACTGCAATCCTCCTCACTGTTGCAGCGTCCCCCACGCCTAGGATGGTAGCCTCGGCGCACCTTCTCGTCGAGGCGGGCTCGATGGTTGAGATGGTGGTGCTTGTTGCCGAGGCGTTCCCGTGCGGCGGGCGCCTCGTCCCGCGTACGCTTGGGGTGGATCGAGGCTTCCCGAATGCGCCGAGAGGACTCCGCGTGATGCTCCGAGGGGTCCGCTCGCCTACGGGAGGCTGAGCTCTCGGCTCATCGAACCGCGGCGCCTTCTAGGAGATTCTTGAGTTCACCCTGGATACACCGTCCCTCGGTGGTGGATGGCTCCGGCATGGCTCGAAGCAGCATCGCCGCTGTAGCTAGGTCCTGGCCGGACCCGCTAACGGCTGGGGGCAGCGCTGTCCTGGCATTGTCGACGATGTGGCGCCGGATGTCTTGGGCCCGATGACAGGCTTCTCCGGCGAGTGATCGGCCTGTCCACTCCTGTTCGATGTTCTGTCGGAGCTGTACAAGCCGGCCTGCTTCCCCGTCGACCCAGGTCTGCATCTCACGGATTTGCTCGAGCTGTATATCCTGACCCCCCGCAGGGACTGGGACCACAGCTAGCTCCCACGAGATGTCAACGCGAGATGCGGGCCTAGGGGGATCATCAACCTCTGGCATACCGAGGTGGTTGCCTTTATTGTGATCTCCCAGATCGACGTGGAAACATTCGCGACTTGGGCCGTAACCCTCGTCGTCAAGGTCATGGCCATCATCAGAACAACCGGAGAGGCAGTGGTCACATGCGGACATGAAGCCCCACATGGCACCGGGGTCATTGAGGGTAGAGAAATCCCAACCGGAGTCGAGGTCGTCCTCTTCCTCAGAACCCGCCGGTCCGAAGGTTGAGACGGCTGTCAGTCGGTCCCAGGTCGACCACATGTGGTACCCCAGAAGGTTTGGATACGCCTTTACGAAGGCGCTCACCATAGCGGGGTCGCTAGGTGGATCGAAGCTGAACCGAAAAGGTATGGGATGGAAAACAGACGGTACCTTTTGGTCGATGGACGGTGGTGAAGTCGCGTCGAGGGCGGAGCACACCGTCATCTCAGGTACGAGGGTAACGCCCAGCAGGTCCTTTGCGAGGGTGTTGGCGTCATCAGTTCGCTTGGGGCTGACACGTCGTGGGGAAGTGACACCCACCGTCGCCTCAGGTGCGAGGGCAATGTCCGACATGTCCCCCAGGGGAGTGCCGGCGTCGTCGACTCGCTCTGGTGCGATAGCCGACAAGGTGCCGCCTCCTGCGTGGCCATGGTTGCCTCGTCTCCGCCTCCTCCGACGAGGAGGGTGGCGGGGATGACCGGAGTGCTCCTCTTCTACCGCGGGGAGATGCTGTCGTAGAGCTCGCCGCTGCCGGGCGAGTCGGAGACCGTCGTTGTCGTCACGCCGCGGGGGGAGGAGTACCATGTCGTAGCTGCCGTCAAGGGACATGAACTTGAAACTCCCGAAGTAGAGCACCGTCCCGGGCTGAAGAGGTTGCTGAAGACTTCCCATCTGGATCTCAACGGGAAGGTGTTCGTTAACACGAAGCAGGGCCCTACCTGGCGTGCCAACTGTCAGCGTCTCGGACCTAGGGAGGTCCCTTGGACCGACCAGTGAAATCGCTGCGTGCCCCTGCCCAGATGGGTTGGAGTGGGATGGAACACAAGAGGTGGGACAAGCCTTGTATTATCCTGCACTAGGGGTGCCGCTCGTAGTAGGGGTTACAAGCGCGTCACGTGAGAGAGAGAGGGACACAGAGCTCGTCCGTCGCTTCCCTCGCGCGAACCCCCCTCAAGGTGGCCCTGGACCTCCCTTTTATAGAGGCAAGGAGAGGATCCAGACGTATAACGGGGGGCATAGCTATGCGCTAACGTGTCCAGCAGTGGTGTGCCTAAGCCTTGTGTACATGCCAACGTGGCCGTTGGGGGAGAGCTTGGGCCCTGTACATGTGATGGCGTGGCCATCGGAGGAGAGCCTGAGTCCTATAGGAGCACAGCTGGCAGCGCGGCAAGGATCCTGCTGACGTCTCCTTGCGGTCGTAAGGGGCTGAGAGCCACCGGCGTCATGGCGCACGCAGGGCACCATCATTACCCGTCACCGGGGTAAGCCAGATGGGACGCCGGTCTTGTTCTTCCTAGCCTGAGCAGGCTAGGAATAGGGAAATGATGTATCCCCTGTTAGCGCGGTCAGTCCGAGCCCAGGGTCAGTCGAGGCGGAGACTTCTCTTGAGGTCGAGGCCGGGGTCGGGCGAGGACACGATTCCTCCCGAGACCGGGGTCGAGGCCGAGTCCGGGGGTCGGGCGAGGCGGAGATCTCCTCCCGAGGCCGGAGCCTGAGGTCGGGCGAGGCGGAGACCTCCTCCCGAGGCCAGAGCATGAGGTCGGGTGAGGCGGAGCTTCCTGTTGCGCCCGAGGCTGAACTCGGTGGTTGATCGTGACTAGTTGTCAGTCCTTGCCGGGTGGCTGACACGGCAGTCGGAGCGGAGCGAGCGGCGCTGTTTTCCTGTCATATCAGATAGTAAAGAAGAGGGGCAAAGTGACTGCGGTCACTTTGGCCTGCCCGTCTGAGGCACGTGTGTCAGGATATGGTGTGAGGCATCCCCTGCATTTAATGCGCCTGCGAAGCGGTCGGTTGGTGAGGCGGTCTGGCCAAGGTTGCTTCACAACGAAGCCTGCCCGAGCCGGGCCTTGGGAGTGCCGAAGGGGCGCCCGCTGCCTGAGGAGGCCCTCGGGCGAGGCATGAACTCGTCTGGGACTACTGTTCCAACCCGAGGCTGGGCTCGGGTGAGATCGCGTCCCTCGGGTAGACGAAGTCTTGGCTTGAACCGCACCCGTCAGTTGGTCTGAGGGTGTTTACCAGCCATGATTAGGAGCGTTGGGGGTACCCCTAATTATGGTACCCGATAATTGTATACAACAACTACCAGATAAAATCATTGACTTTATCATGGGGTTTCTCGTATTTCGACTAAAATCGGCTCGCTAACGCTACTCGCTTCCAATTTATTTAGGAACGACGCAACAGAGCAGCATACCTAAAATAGCAAGAATATGGAGCTCATCACACATCACGCCTGCTAAACACAAGAATCTTCACGACTAATAAATCTTGCTAATCCAATCATAACACCAACTAACCAAAGTAGCGAATTTGCTCACCCAAACCAAATCAACTCAACAATCCATGAGCACAACAACAAACTCTGGTTCAGGCTTTTTACTGAACACGTAGCGAACGTCGCGCTAGAGCTTCACCTCCACAAAATCTCGTGATTTCTCTCCTCCCACCTCACTCATAAACATACATAACATGAGCAAGGTACTAGCACCGGCTTATATATACTAAGAATCATCGAGGCAATATCCGTGAGGAGAAACATAGAGTGCACAAGGACGATGGAGATCTCACCAGCAACATACGATGCGGCGTCCCGTAGCACGACATGGTCGAGCACCTCGGCGTGGTTGAGGAGACCGGTCACCCATTTGCCAAGCGGGTTGCGCGGCCAACGTAGCATAGGAACACCATAACGAGGAGCTAGGAACCAACATGGAAACTAGAGACTGAGCAAGGGGCGCGAAGTAGAGGGAACTCGGCTCGGTGGCGCACTACTTAGTAGAGAAGATGGCTGGCGCGTGCAAGGAAGAGGTCGGGCACCTGGGACCACGGACGAGCAGCAGCAGGGAGTTGGGTGATCCAGGACGCGCTATGATTGAGAAACAGGGAGAAGCTCGTGAGGAAGGGGCCTCGGCTGGGCACGCGCGTTAGGAAGCTCGACGGCGGCCAGGCAGAGGAACGTGCACAGGGAGACGAGGGAGAGAGAGAAAAGCAGGGGGCTATGAGCTTGTGGACGGCAGCGACTTGGGCGAGCGTGGATCGGCGCCAGAGAAGCCGAGCAGAGGGAACTCTGAGCTAGGCGTGAGGGAGAAAGGTCCGAGTTGGAGCTGGAGCGAGCACCGCTGCACGCAGGGGAGCATGGCTAACAGAGAAGCTTGCACGCTGCCATGGAAGACAGGACTTGGCGGGGCGCGACCATGGACGGAGCTCAGCCAGGACGCAGTCCGAGCAGGGCCAGGGGGTTCATGGAGATGGGCGCGCCATAGGAGAAGTAGGATGCAACAGGGAGGAGCTGGGGGAGGGCCGCGGCGCTGGGAGCTCTTGCCGGGCGCCATGGAGGCCGAGCAGGGAAGCTGCACGCGACACCAGAGAGCAGGGCGCGCGTCGCAGGCAGCCATGGGAGGGACGCGCGGTTGGGAGAAAGTGTAACACCCCTGGTGTTACTGCTACTAAAACTTGAGCATGACATCATAAACATTGGCAATGCATATGTTTGACACACCTAGAGTGCATTCACTAGGTAAAAATTTCAAACAAGTTGTATTGTTCTAGTGTTTTGCAAATAGAACCCTGGAATAGGGGACTTAACCCTAAATGGGGTTTAAAGGGGTAAAACCTGACCCAAATTGAGAAAACCCTAAGGTTTAAGTAAAACAATCATAAAATGCTATTAAAGATGGATCTACATTACATTCATACCCCTGAGAAACCAGAAACCCTAATTGAAACCCTGGAAAACCCTAAATTCAAACCCTAGGGGCCTATGTGCAAAAACAATGCACATTTGGACTAAAGTGTAAAAACTACAATATTAAAGCATATAAAGTCACATGGTTCACATTTATGAAGATTTACAAGCTAAACCCTAGGTTTTGGACTAATTTGCAAAAAGATCCCAAGTTGTGATTTCACTCCAAGTCTGAATTTCAGTGTAATTGCTTCAACTTTGAGCCCTTGTATCTTTCAAATTCTAGGGTTTTTGCCCTAGGTCACCACATCAAAATTGTATACCCATTAAAGGGGAACAACTTTGATTAAGAGGTTAAGCATTGTTGTTATGAAAAATTGGGAGATAATTAAGCCCAAAGTTGGACTGTCAGACTACTTAAAGTCTGAAATCAGACTAACAGTGAAATGTCATGAACTTCAAGCTCAATTTCAAGCAAGATCCATTGACTTTTTGTGGGAGCACAATATAGCAAAGTTGTAGTTGGTTTATAGCACTACAATATTGCTGCAGAGATCTGGATGTGTTGCCATAGAAATTTGGAAGAAATCTGGCCCTAAACTATGGCTGTCAGGCTTACTGAAGAAGCAGTGCCATGGTACAGTGTCCAAAACAGATCAGGCCGCCAGCACGGCAACCTCACCGCTGGCGACCTCCCTGCGCAAAGATTCGTGCCATCACCGCCGTGACTCGTGACCAAATCAACTGGATAGCACTTGGAGATCATCGCCGTGGATAACTCCGGCCCGTAAAGTATTCCGGCCACCGTACAAGCGTTCACCGCGGCGGAATTGGATAAGTACACCGATGACCGCCGCTTCCCGGCCTTGCACCACGTGTCCATGCACTTCCACCGCATCGCCGTGACCTCCTCTCGCTCCCCATTGGTCGCCGGAGTAACTGCCACGGCATCAGACACGAATTCACTGCGCTAGTGAACTTCCCCTTTCTCTGACCGCCGCGCGTCTCGCCCAAATTCACGGCCACCGCTCACTAAGCATATAAATTGACCCCGCCGCGAGCTCCGTAAGGCAGTGAAGTATCCAGCCATCGCTAATTAGCCATGATCGTTCGCCAGAGCTCGAGAATTTCTTGTTTCCCCCAAACTGGTCTCCGCCACCGCGAAGAACAGCTCAACCGCAGCCAGCCCAACTCAGGTTAGTTCCAGTCTCTCTGTTGCTTGTTCTAGTGTCCCTAGACCCTCCTCAAGCTCTACCACCCCTTCAATTGAACTGGACCACCACCCATCGCCGGGAACACGAGCAAGTGTCCATAACCTTCGCTGTTCTCGTGGGCAGAGCGGAATGGGTCACCAATCGTGCAATTAGGTTAGGGGAATGGTTCGGGGAATGTCCAATTCGATGTTAGTTGCTCGGGGACCCCAGTCGTTGCCCCATTCGACCGGTCCAGGAGCTCATCGGAGCTCGGCCGCGCTCGTCGTCGTCGGGGACTTCGACGTGGAAGGGAATAGAAACCGAAGGACCTTAGTGCAAACTGTCAGCGACTTAGGAAAACAGTAACAGAGCCCACTTCAAGTTATCCAAAACGTCGAGGGCCTCTGCGCAAACCTGCCCCGCGGGCGCGGGCGCGCACGCGCTTCTGCTATTGCTGGGCCGATCTAGGACAGATGTAGCCCAGTACTATTCACAAGTTTCTCTTTTTCTTTTTTATTCCAGAGCTAAAACAATTTTAGAAAATGGTAGAAAAATCCTAAAAATGTCAAACCAATTTTGTTAGATTCCTAATTTTCCATAGTATTTAATAAAAATAGTTTCATGATTTTTGGATTAAATAAAGAATTTTGGGGTATTTAAAATAGCCTACAGCATTGCTTCAGGATTTTTAGAAAATAGATGATAATCCCAAAAATGCCCAATTTTTTATATGAGCTCTACACATTATTTAGAAGCCTTGGGTAGAATTTGGTTTAATTTGGACCTTCTTTGATAACTAGAACCCAAAACCCCCACCCCTGCCCTTTGAATCCCTTTACTGACTCCGGAAACCCTAGTTTCCCGGAGAACCGTGAAGGAAAATTGTATTCAAGAACCTTAGATAATAAATTCTTATTATCTTTGCACTCTCATGAGCATTTAATCGCATACATTCTTATATATATCTATATGGTTATCTTTAGAAAACGAAGAAGAAGTCGAGGTAATCGAAGAGAAGGCACCACCACCACCCTCGGAATCTCAGGCAGGAAACTGTTTCTACCTTGATATCTGCGGGTCCGAGCCTGACTCACCTATCAACGAAGGCAAGACCCGGTGCATTTGCCACCTTCCTTGATGTTTTTAAAATCTTTCTCACTTGATTGATGCATTAGGTAATAGGAGTTGAATGCTTAAAACAATTCCTGAATTTCCTTCCCTGAACTTGATTACCTTCCTTGAAACCCTATTTCCACAAAAGGTTTTTACTATGCTTAGTATTGCTCTAGCAAAACAAAATGTTTTGTTTTACAAAAGATGATTGGCAAAGTGGGAAGGATGTTTTTGAAAATAAAACTTGATGGTGGATCCATCATGGCTGTGATGGGTTCAACATCAGAAAAGATGTACCTCTGCCAGGTACCAAACTTTGGGTTTTAAATGATTAAGCTGAGACCAGGTGGGTGACTTGCACGAGAAGAGAGTCTCGGTGTAGTGTCTCCGCTTGAGTCGATTAAGGACCGTGTCGATGTAGGCTTGCTGACCGAGGACCCTTTAACTGGTCACATGCCTCGTCATGGGTAAGCCTTGCCTCGGGTAGACTAAGGCCAGAATAAGATAACACGGAATGGGCATGGAGCGGTGGCGAGAGTAGCGTGTACCCTCCGTGGCAAGAGGCTAGACGGTGGTGTATCTGTGCTCTCGGTTCGCGTGAACCTGATCTGGTCTTAAGAACCCCGGTGGCGGGTTGACATATGCAAGGGTTAAGTGCTACATATGTCGTGTGATTGGAGATCCTCAGCTGAGTATAATCAATTCGGATCGTCGTACCTTCACTGTCATGAAGACTTGGTCACTGCCCTATACGTAGAACTCCAGTAGAGATGAAAGGTTTGTTAAGAAATTGGCTAGTACAGGACAAGTGTTGAACTAGGGTAGAAAGAACTCTAGATGCAGGTAATTTTACCTAACCTGAAAATAAAATTGGATTTTTAAGGATCCACTTTTAGTAAGCATTTATGCAAAACAGAGTCTTTGATCATTGAGAAACCTTACCTTGACTCCCTTATAACCAGCATACCCTTGAGAGTCTTTTCTTTAGTCGGGTAAGACTTGCTGAGTAATCCCATACTCAGGGTTTTATTCCCTATTGTTTTTAGGTGAGGAAGCAGCAAATTTTTGTTGCTTTTGTACCAGGGTGGTGTCAAATGAAGAAAAGCAAGAATGAAGCTGCGGGAGGACCTAGTCCTCCATAAAAACTTTTATGTAAGAACTCATCGGGAGGAGTTTTTGCCTCCCTTGGTATTGTAATAATAAGTACTCTGCACTCGTGTTTATACGCTGGTCTGTAATAACTAACTTGATCTTACTTTCAAATAAATGTAAGTTTATGTAATTGCTTCCGCATTTCTGTATCTCCGATGGTCTGTAATGTCTACGTGACGGGTGAAACGCTCTTGGGAAAAAGGTAAGAAAAGCAGATACCGAACTTTTCAAGTAATTCAGGGGCATCTACAGGGTTGTCTGAGGTCCGTTGGACAAGGACAACTGTAGGTGGGCTAATAACTTGGGAGGTTCCGTCACAGCTGGTTTTGGAGCGAAGCCCTTCCCTGCAGATATTATGAGGCATCTTCAAAAGGATTTTCTACAGACTTATCTAGAAAAATTTCTTCCATTCTTACCCTTATATCTGAAAGACCAGATAGGAGGAGTGCAATGTATAGAAGGTATGAATCAACTAAGGTTGGTTCTGTAATTATACATGCATCATGCTAAGAACCATACTAATAAAATTCCCCCCTTAGAGAAATGCCGCCGCGCACGAGGAAAACCGCGCGCAAGTCAACTGACCGAATTGGTGTACCCCGTCATCAACTCGCTCCCAGACATGACGATAGTAGTAGTGGGAGTAACGATCCGATTGGGAATCTTGAAGCCCAAGTAAATCAGCTTCAAGCGAAACTTCAACGCAGGACTAATATATGGGTCGCGGATGGCGACAGAATAAATGAACTGAGAAGCCATATCCGCCGCCTGCAAGATCAGCTTGCTGATCGAGATTTAGCGCTCGACTGGGCAGTTCAGTCTCGTTCGCTTGCTTGGGCTAAGGAAGCAAAGGCTCGAGCCCGAGTCGAAGAACTTAGCTCAGCTATTGATAATCTGCAGGCATATTGCAATACCCTACATGAAGAAGTTCATGTACTGTATTCGCAATTACACCCCAGCGTACCTGCAAATCCTGTCGGGACAGAAGCCAGACCTTCTCACAAAGCGGGAGAAGCTTTTGGTGGTGAACTAGACCTTTTCAGGCCCCCTCCCTCCATGAAGTTGGTCGACGAATGGTCTCCCACGCCCGACAGTGAAGCTACTAAGAGTGATAGGAAGTAGGAATAGTATAGTTGTAAAATTAGTAGTGTTATTGTATAATGGGTACTGTACTCCTGTTGTATAAATTCGAGTATGTAACATTACTCTTTTTAGTAATGTAAATTGGATGGTTTTTCTTTGGCATATTATATTTGTTTCCAAATGTTTATTGCCACAGATGTCGTCCAAGACCCGATCACAAGATCCAGCCGGAACCTCCAGTGGGAGGGAGTCCACCCCGAATCCACCTCTAGTCCCTCCCACACTTGCCGAGGCTATCGCCGCCTTGGTAAATGCGACAGCGGATAATACTCGTTTCCTACGGGAAATGGCGGGTCAGCAATTTCAACAAGGCGGACGGGGCTATCCGCAAGGGCCCCATGAGACATCCTATTTAGACTTCTCCGAAACGCGTCCACCGCTGTTTGTTAAAGCCGAAGACCCTTTAGAAGCAGACGAATGGATTCGTGTCATCAAGCAAAAGTTTGGACTTCTGCGATGTTCTGAAACCCAGAAGCCCTTGTTCGCAGCCTAGCAACTGCGCGGCCCTGCCAGCACTTGGTGGGGAAATTTTATGGCCGTTCAACCGGCCAATCATCAGATAACATGGGAAGAATTTAAGTTGGCCTTCCGCGAACATTACATACCAGAAGGTGTACTTCACATGAAACAAGAAGAATTTATGAAGCTAAAGCAAGGAGGGGATACTGTTAATCAGTATCTCAATAAATTCAATCATCTGTCACAGTATGCAATCGATCAAGTTAATACTGATCTGAAGAAGAAGAATTGTTTCATGCGAGGACTGAATGATAGGATGCAAAGAAAAATGGCTACTTGCATTGACCTTACCTACGGAAGGGCTGTCAGCACAGCGTTGGCAGTCGAATCTAAATATGCAAGTTCTGGAAAGATCAAGGGGAGTGGAGGAAACAGGCCTACTCAGGGCCCTAAGAAGAGGCAACGGTTTGTTATCCGGCCTATTAATTAGGGTCGTTCTTCAGCACGTCCACCCTCCTTCCCATTTAAACAACCAGTATTCATCCGTCCCAACACTGCCCCTACAACAACAAGTCAGCCAGGTGCCCCTGACACTCGATTCCCTGCTCTTCCCAGTTCATCGACAGGATGTTTTAATTGTGGAAAATCTGGGCATTTTATCAAGGATTGCCCTTATCCGAAGCAAAACAAGTCAAACAATCCACAAGGATCTGGGAATTCATCTCAAGCCAAGGGAAATACTATGGGCAAAAATACAAAGAAGACGGGACGCATATATTATACGCAAGTGGCCACCACACCGGATGGTGAACCGGTCATGATGGGTATGTTCCTTGTGGCCAATCATCGCGCAATTATTCTCTTTGATTCTGGTGCTTCCCATACATTCATCAGCAAGAAATTTGTGGAGCAACATTGCATTTCATACCATGAATCAAAAGAGGGGTTTAAAATTCAGTCACCTGGGGGACAAATCTTTACTAGAGAAGTGGCCTATCAAGTGCCCATAACACTGGCCGGACGGGACTTTCCTACTAATATGATAGTTCTGAAAGGCCAAGGCATAGATGTGATTTGGGCATGAATTGGCTGGCCCGACATAAAGCGACCCTCAACACTGATCAGAGAACCATCAGGTTGAGTCATAATCAAGAAGAAATTTTCTTGTCTATCCCCATTCCAACCAAAATTACTGGCAGAGTTTATGAAGCCATTATAGCGGAAGTCAAAGATATTCCGGTAGTATGCGAGTTCCCAGATGTCTTTCCAGAGGATTTGCCTAGATTGCCACCGAGAGGGATGTAGAGTTTGTAATTGAATTGAAGCCCGGTACGGCTCCCATTTCTAGAAGATCGTACCGCATGCCTCCAAATGAGCTGGCAGAACTAAAGATTCAGTTACAAGATCTACTATTGAAAGGATTCATCCAGCCAAGCTCGTCACCATGGGGTTGTCCAGCCATATTCGTCAAGAAGAAGGATCAAACCTTACGTATGTGCGTGGATTATCGACCCCTGAATGAAGTCACTATCAAGAACAAGTACCCTCTTCCGCGGATTGACATTCTATATGATCAACTGACTGGGGCGAGGGTATTCTCCAAGATTGATCTCAGATCGGGCTATCATCATATCCGTATTCGGCCCGAGGATATACCAAAAACCGCATTCACTACGTGGTACGGATTATTTGAATACCTGGTAATGTCTTTCGGTCTGACGAATGCTCCTGCCCACTTCACTTATCTGATGAACTCGGTATTCATGTCCGAGTTGGACAAATTTGTGGTGGTCTTCATAGATGATATTTTGATATATTCAAAGAATGAAGAGGAGCATGCTTAACATTTACGGGTCATATTAACGTGCTTGAGAGAACATCAATTATATGCCAAGTTCAGTAAGTGCGCATTTTGGCTGGAAGAAATTCAATTTCTAGGACATGTTCTATCTGTCAGGAGGATTGCGGTAGATCCCACCAAAGTCAAGGACATTTTGGAGTGGAAACCCCCAACCACTGTGCACCAAGTCCGAAGTTTCCTTGGACTGGCTAGTTATTACCGCCGATTTATACCAGATTTTTCTAAACTTGTGAAGCCAATCACAAGTCTATTGAAGAATGAGACTAAATTAAATTGGTCTTTTGAGTGTAATGAAGCTTTTGAAAAATTGAAGATATTATTAACCACTGCTCCGGTATTGGCTCAACCGGATATTAACAAGCCATTTGATGTGTATTGTGATGCATCTAGCAGTGGTCTCGGCTGTGTATTAATGCAAGAAGGCCGAGTAATTGCGTATGCTTCAAGGCAGTTACGCCGGCATGAGGAACATTATCCTACTCATGATCTGGAGCTAGCTGCAGTGGTTCATGCTCTGAAGATATGGCGTCATTATCTACTGGAAAATGTCTGTCATATTTATACAGACCATAAAAGCTTAAAGTATATCTTTACCCAATCTGGACTCAACATGAGACAAAGGAGATGGCTTGAGCTTATTAAAGATTATGAACTGGAGATCCATTATCACCCAGGCAAGGTTAATGTAGTGGCAGATGCACTCAGTCGCAAGGCCTCCTGCCATTGCCTAACTATGGGGACTTCTGACATTACGTTGTGCCAGGAGATGGAGAATCTAAACCTGGGTATGATTCAACATGGGACTTCAAATCACTTGAAGCTTGAGTCAGTCATCCTGCAAAGGATAATCGACGCACAAAAGAATGATGAAGGCATGAAACATATTCGGGAAAAGATTGAAGCTGGCAAAGCCAATTGCTTCCGAAAGGATGATCAAGGTGTTGTATGGTTCAGTAACCGCATAGTTGTGCCAAAGAATGAAGAAGTCCGCCAGCAAATTCTTGATGAGGCACATCTTAGTCGCTATTCTATTCATCCCGGAAGCACTAAGATGTATCAAGATCTAAAACAGCATTATTGGTGGACGAAGATGAAAATTGAGATTGCACGCTATGTGGCTAGATGTGACACCTGCAGACGTGTCAAGGCCATACACTTGAAAGCTGCTGGTCCATTACAGTCTCTACCAATACCAACATGGAAATGGGAAGATATAAGTATGTACTTCATTGTGGGATTGCCCAAAACTGCAAAAGGGTATGATTCTATCTGGGTTATCGTTGATCGACTCACAAAGATCGCCCACTTCCTACCCATCAGGCAAAATACATAGTGGCCACTTATGCAGCATTATACATTGCCCGTATTCTCAACTTGCATGGTATTCCGAAGACGATAGTGTCAGATCGTGGATCGCAATTCGTGTCCAAGTTTTGGGAAGAACTTCATAAATCCCTGGGTACTAAATTGCTCCACAGTTCGGCCTATCATCCTCAAACAAGTGGGCAGACTGAGAGGGTTAATCAAATACTTGAAGATATGCTGCGAGCATGTGTGTTGGATTTCTCACATAAATGGGATGAATGTTTGCCGTTAGCGGAATTCTCATATAATAATAGCTATCAAGAAAGCATCAAGATGGCACCCTTCGAAGCTTTATATGGACGACGATGTCGTACTCCACTAAATTGGTCTGAACCAGGTGAAAGGTACTTCTTCAGGCCTGACCTGGTAAAGGAAACTGAAGAGAAAGTTCAGAGAATAATACATAACTTGAAGAAAGCTCAAACCCGTCAAAAGAATTATGCAGACCGGCGACGACAACCCTTATATTTTCTAATAGGAGATTATGTCTACTTGAAGGTTTCTCCAATGAAGGGCGTATCGCGTTTCGGGTTAAAGAAAAGCTTGCACCCCGGTACATTGGTCCATTCCCTATACTTGAGCAATGTGGACCAGTGGCATACCGACTTCAATTACCTGAAACTTTGTCTGCTGTACATAATGTGTTCCACGTGTCCTAATTGAAGAAGTGTCTTCGGGTACCAGATCGAACCATCGAAGTGACAGATGTTGTCCTTGAACCAGACTTAACGTACTCCGAACATCCTATTCGAGTCTTGGATCAAAAGGACAGGATTACCCAGAGAAAAACTCTCAAGTTTTACAAGATACAGTGGAACCAACATTCCGAAGATGAGGCTACATGGGAAACTCAAGACTTTTTAAATAAGAATTTCCCAGGCTTTTTAACCTCTTGTAATTTGTAAAGTATACAACATTGTTGTAATAATGGAGTGAGCCCCAAACCCACCCCTGCCTAGTACCAAAAATAAGGAAATAAAAATGTGAAGCATTTCCTTTTCCATTACCTACCCTAGGACTTTTAATCTCGGGACGAGATTTTTTATGGGGGAAGGATGTAACACCCTGGTGTTACTGCTACTAAAACTTGAGCATGACATCATAAAAATTGGCATTGCATATGTTTGACACACCTAGAGTGCATTCACTAGGTAAAAATTTCAAACAAGTTGTATTGTTCTAGTGTTTTGCAAATAGAACCCTGGAATAGGGGACTTAACCCTAAATGGGGTTTAAAGGGGTAAAACCTGACCCAAATTGAGAAAACCCTAAGGTTTAAGTAAAACAATCATAAAATGCTATTAAAGATGGATCTACATTACATTCATACCCCTGAGAAACCAGAAACCCTAATTGAAACCCTGGAAAACCCTAAATTCAAACCCTAAGGGCCTATGTGCAAAAACAGTGCACATTTGGACTAAAGTGTAAAAACTACAATATTAAAGCATATAAAGTCACATGGTTAACATTTATGAAGATTTACAAGCTAAAACCTAGGTTTTGGACTAATTTGCAAAAAGACCCCAAGTTGTGATTTCACTCCAAGTCTGAATTTCAGTGTAATTGCTTCAACTTTGAGCCCTTGTATCTTTCAAATTCTAGGGTTTTTGCCCTAGGTCACCACATCAAAATTGTAGACCCATTAAAGGGGAACAACTTTGCTTAAGAGGTTAAGCATTGTTGTTATGAAAACTTGGGAGATAATTAAGCCCAAAGTTGGACTGTCACACTACTTAAAGTCTGAAATCAGACTAACAGTGAAATGTCATGAACTTCAAGCTCAATTTCAAGCAAGATCCATTGACTTTTTGTGGGAGCACAATATAGCAAAGTTGTAGTTGGTTTATAGCACTACAATATTGCTGCAGAGATCTAGATGTGTTGCCACAGAAATTTGGAAGAAATCTGGCCCTAAACTATGGCTTGTCAGGCTTACTGAAGAAGCAGTGCCATGGTACAGTGTCCAAAACAGATCAGGCCGCCAGTGCGGCAACCTCACCGCCGGCGACCTCCCTGCGCAAAGATTCGTGCCATCACCGCCGTGACTCGTGACCAAATCAACTGGATAGCACTTGGAGATCATCGCCGTGGATAACTCCGGCCAGTAAAGTATTTCGGCCACCGTACAAGCGTTCACCGCGGCGGAATTGGATAAGTACACCGATGACCGCCGCTTCCCGGCCTTGCACCACGTGTCCATGCACTTCCACCGCATCGCCGTGACCTCCTCTCGCTCCCTGTTGATCGCTGAAGTAATTGCCACGGCATCAGACACGAATTCACTGCGCCAGTGAACTTCCCCTTTCTCTGACCGCCGCGCGTCTCGCCCAAATTCACGGCCACCGCTCACTAAGCGTATAAATAGACCCCACCGCGAGCTCCATAAGGCAGTGAAGTATCCAGCCACCGCTAATTAGCCACGATCATTTGCCAGAGCTCGAGAATTTCTTGTTTCTCCCAAACTGGTCTCCGCCACCACGAAGAACAGCTCAACCGCGGCTAGCCCAACTCAGGTTAGTTCTAGTCTCTCTGTTGCTTGTTCTAGTGTCCCTAGACCCTCTTTCAAGCTCTACCACCCCTTCAATTGAACTGGACCACCACCCATCGCATGGAACACGAGCAAGTGTCCATAACCTTCGCTGTCCTCGTGGGCAGAGCGGAATGGGTCACCAATCGTGCAATTAGGTTAGGGGAATGGTTCGGGGAAGGTCCAATTCTGTGTTAGTCGCTCGGGGACCCCAGTCGTTGCCCCATTCGGCCGGTCCAGGAGCTCACCGGAGCTCGGCCGCGCTCGTCGTCGTCGGGGACTTCGGCGTGGAAGGGAATAGAAACCGAAGGACCTTAGTGCAAACTGTCAGCGACTTAGGAAAATAGTAACAGAGCCCACTTCAAGTTATCCAAAACGTCGAGGGCCTCTGCGCAAACCTGCCCCGCGGGCGCGGGCGCGCACGCGCTTCTGCTATTGCTGGGCCGATCTGGGCAGATGTAGCCCAGTACTATTCACAAGTTTCTCTTTTTCTTTTTTTATTCCAGAGCTAAAACAATTTTAGAAAATGGTAGAAAAATCCTAAAAATGTCAAACCAATTTTGTTAGATTCCTAATTTTCCATAGTATTTAATAAAAATAGTTTCATGATATTTGGATTAAATAAAGAATTTTGGGGTATTTAAAATAGCCTACAACATTGCTTCAGGATTTTTAGAAAATAGATGATAATCCCAAAAATGCCCAAATTTTTTATATGAGCTCTACACATTATTTAGAAGCCTTGGGTAGAATTTGGTTTAATTTGGACCTTGTTTGAAAACTAGAACCCAAAACCCCCACCCCTGCCCTTTGAATCCCTTTACTGACTCCGGAAACCCTAGTTTCCCGGAGAACCGTGAAGGAAAATTGTATTCAAGAACCTTAGATAATAAATTCTTATTATCTTTGCACTCTCATGAACATTTCATGGCATACATTCTTATATATATCTATATGGTTATCTTTAGAAAACGAAGAAGAAGTCGAGGTAATCGAAGAGAAGACACCACCACCACCCTCGGAATCTCAGGCAGGAAACTGTTTCTATCTTGATATCTGTGGGTCCGAGCCTGACTCACCTATCAACAAAGGCAAGCCCCGGTGCATTTGCCACCTTCCTTGATGTTTTTAAAATCTTTCTCACTTGATTGATGCATTAGGTAATAGGAGTTGAATGCTTAAAACAATTCCTGCATTTCCTTCCCTGAACTTGATTACCTTCCTTGAAACCCTGTTTCCACAAAAGGTTTTTACTATGCTTAGTATTGCTCTAGCAAAACAAAATGTTTTGTTTTACAAAAGATGATTGGCAAAGTGGGAAGGATGTTTTTGAAAATAAAACTTGATGGTGGATCCATCATGGCCGTGATGGGTTCAACATCAGAAAAGATGTACCTCTGCCAGGTACCAAACTTTGGGTTTTAAATGATTAAGCTGAGACCGGGCAGGTGACTTGCACGAGAAGAGAGTCTCGGTGTAGTGTCTCCGTCTAAGTCGATTAAGGACCGTGTCGATGTAGGCTTGCTGACCGAGGACCCTTTAACTGGTCACATGCCTCATCATGGGTAAGCCTTGCCTCGGGCAGACTAAGGCCAGAATAAGATAACACGGAATGGGCATGGAGCGGTGGCGAGAGTAGCGTGTACCCTCCGTGGCAAGAGGCTGGACGGGTGGTGTATCTGTGCTCTCGGTTCGCGTGAACCTGGTCTGGTCTTAAGAACCCCGGTGGCGGGTTGACATATGCAAGGGTTAAGTGCTACATATGTCGTGTGATTGGAGATCCTCAGCTGAGTATAATCGATTTGGATCGCCGTACCTTCGCGGTCATGAAGACTTGGTCACTGCCCTATACGTAGAACTCCAGTAGAGATGAAAGGTTTGTTAAGAAATTGGCTAGTACAGGACAAGTGTTGAACTAGGGTAGAAAGAACTCTAGATGCAGGTAATTTTACCTAACCTAAAAATAAAATTGGATTTTTAAGGATCCACTTTTAGTAAGCATTTATGCAAAACAGAGTCTTTGATCATTGAGAAACCTTACCTTGACTCCCTTATAACCAGCATACCCTTGAGAGTCTTTTCTTTAGTCGGGTAAGACTTGCTGAGTAATCCCATACTCAGGGTTTTATTCCCTATTGTTTTTTAGGTGAGGAAAGCAGCAAATTTTTGTTGCTTTTGTACCAGGGTGGTGTCAAATGAAGAAAAGCAAGAATGAAGCTGCGGGAGGACCTAGTCCTCCATAAAAACTTTTATGTAAGAACTCATCGGGAGGAGTTTTTGCCTCCCTTGGTATTGTAATAATAAGTACTCTGCACTCGTGTTTATACGCTGGTCTGTAATAACTAACTTTGATCTTACTTTCAAATAAATGTAAGTTTATGTAATTGCTTCCGCATTTCTGTATCTCTGATGGTCTGTAATGTCTGCGTGACGGGTGAAACGCTCTTGGGAAAAAGGTAAGAAAAGCATATACCGAACTTTTCAAGTAATTCAGGGGCATCTACAGGGTTGTCTGAGGTCTGTTGGACAAGGACAACTATAGGTTGGCCTAATACTTGGAGGTTCCGTCACAGAAAGGAGGAGGAGCGCGCGGGGAAGAGATAAGGAGAGAGGAGCAGGGCGGTGGATATTTCTCCAGGAACTGAGCGGGCGGCTGGAAAAGAAAAATCTCCATGCCCCGCGCGCGGCTAGTGAGAAATATCAGGGAAAAAAACGGTGGTAGGGGATAACACCGATGGCTCCAGTGTGGCAATGAAAAAAATCAGAGGGAGAGAGAGAGTGGCGTGAGGACAGGGATGGGCTGGGATATTTTCCATTTTTTACTCAAGCGACATAGATATCCATAACTCTCATATTAGGGTGAAAAAGAGACATCAACAAGGTTGGATCAGGATAGTGTTAGATATAAAATTCGGATAGAATTTAGTTTAGCGGATACTCTGGAATTCAGATGAATTTTTACCGGTGACTTATATCCAAAGATTTGGATCCAGGCGAGAAACGACAGCCCGAATTAAACTGGATTTCGACTTCGATAACTTGCTCTGCGTGATTCGACTAAATTAGCCAAAACCATATCTGCTAATTGTACACATGATTTCGTTGCCAAAATAGTGTGCTGAAGAAACAATCCAATTTAAAATCCTTAAATGCGATTTCTCTTTGAAAGAGCGAGGACTGAATTTTGCACTGAAAACTTTAGTCCTCGAGTTCTATTGAATCTGTTTGGGATGAAATCGGAGGACTGGACTAAATTTCCAAATTCGTATTTGCGCGAGCGATTTAATTTTAAATAATCACCAGACGCACCTATTTTCGAAACAACTAGGTTCCGAACATCACGAAAATTTAGGAAGATCTCGAATAGATAAAAATAAAAACGATGTTGAACTTGCGACAGACAAAACAGATTAAGACAGAGAGACTGTTATTCTTATTAATATTCCCGTGCTTATGTCCATATCGCTGTTTACGTACAGTAACACCTGAGGTGTTACACCGAACATAAAGTTGCTTCATTTGTTTTGGTGTATCAACATCTGGAGCAATAGACTGCCTCGGCTTATTGGCATTATTCCCAGGGCGGGGGATTTCAACAGTGAATACTTCCTGACTTGATTCGATTGTAATTTTATTTGGATTGGAGGGAGGATGATCAACAGATTTCATTGTGAGACTGTCTTCTGAACAATGCTAAATCTGCATAAATGGTATGTAAAATATTTTAGATATATATTGTGGCAGAACCTCCCAAGTTATTGGGCCCACATGCACCTGCCCTTGTCTCAAAGACCACAGACAGCTATGCATGTGCACCAGATAACTTAACAGGATCTGTCCGAGTGTCCCATGGACCCCGGATAAACCACTTACAACCAGGACCGCAGGATTAAGTAAACACAAATCACACACCAACAATTTGCAGCGGAAATCTTATTACCAAATTTTACAAGTTACATCAAGTTTACATTGTACATGATCAGAGTGATTACAAAAGTGATTCAAAGAAATAACTTTGAACTGTTATAAAATATTTATAGTTTTGAAATATATGCTAGCTTAAGTGACCATCCTCAGTAAGAAGTATAGAAGAAGTACTTATACTTATAGGAAGGTCGTGCCCACCGGCGCTTAACACCAATCATAATCAAAGTGACTTCTAACCTGCAACAACAATGGGAATAAAACCCTAAGTATGCAAGTACCGACTAAAGAAAAGACTCTCAAGGGTATGCTGGTTTTAAAAGGATTCAAGGTAAGGCTTATCCAGAATCAAGGACTCTGTTTGCAGAAAAGCTTACTATGAGTGGATCCTTAAAAATCCATTTTTACTTGGCAGGATAAGTAAAGTTACCTGCATCTAGAGTTCTTTCTATCCTAGTTCAAGCACTTGGCCTACACTAGCCGTCTTTTTATCATCCCTTCAGTTCACTGGATTGCTACATGTAAGTCAGTGACCAAGTCTTCATGTCCGAGAAGTAACGGCGATCCGAATCGATTAATACTCAGCTAAGGATCTCCAATCACACAACATATGTAGCACTTAACCCTTGCATAAGTCAACTACCACTGGGGTTCCAAGACCAGACCGGGTTCACGCCAACCAAGAGCACAGATACACCACTGTCCAGCCACTTGCCACGGAGGGTACACGCTACTCTCGCCATCTCTCCACTCCCATTGCGTGTTGGCCTTTCTGGTATTGGTTGTTCGAGGCAAAGCTTACCCATGATGAGGCATGTGACCAGTTAAAGGGTTCTCGGTCAGCAGGCCCACATCGGTACGGTCCTTAAGCGACTCAGATGGAGACACTACACCGAGACTCCCTTCTCGTGCAAGTTAAACGCCCGGTCTCAGCTTTATTATTTAAAACCCAAAGTTTGGTACCTGGCAAAGGTACATCTTTTCAGATGTTGAACCCATCATGGCCATGATGGATCCACCATCACAAGTTTTTCTTTGTAAAAATTCCCATCCACTGTGAAGCATCATCTTTTGTTTTAAAACAAAACATTTTGTTTTTCTAAAGCAAGGCTAAGCATCATAAAAATCATTTTCATAAAAGGGTATCAAGGAAGGGTAATCAATTTCCAAGGAAGGAAATGCATCAACTGTTTAGCACACAACTCCTATCACCTAATGCATCATAGAAGGTGATAAAGATTTTAAAACAGCAAGGAGGTGGCAAATGCACCGAGGCTTGCTTGGATAACACTAGGTTAGTGTTGTTAGACGTGATCATTTGACGACCATCCTTTGTCTTGGCACTCGTTCAGATTATCCATCTTCAGGTTCGTCCATCAGCATCACCTTGCGAGTGGCTCACGCTTTCCAGCCTCTTGTGGTCGACTTAGCTTTGGTCCTTCGCATCACGTGATTAATTATCGTACCTAAATGATATGCATAATGCACATGAATGAGTAGGAGCAGGAATAGCAATGACTAAATATGGCCACAACGAAGGGAATTAAACATTTAGAGGTGAGACATTACAACACTCAAGCAATACTAGATATCTTTAACTCACTAAATATGACAATCATGTTCCTTCAGCTTAACCCGATCTAAATCAACCATAAGAAATAATACTATGCATACACTATACGTGCCTTAGTTAAAGTCCAACACCAAAAACTTAATAGTTCTAAACTCATTAGTCTAAGACATTTAAATCTTAGAACAAGAACATGAGCACGTCAACTTTCTAAACCACTTGAGAGGACTAAACGTCACAATATTCTTAGATCCAATGGATAACATATTATCAAAAGCATGGATCCTCGCAAAACTACAGTCTCGACAATTACATTCTTTTAGTTTAACCGGATCTAGCATAAAGCTCAAACAACAAAACATCCCAACTCCTATGAGCACACACTAGATCACTATGCCTTCACAACAAGTATGATCTTCGAACTAATGCGACCTAACTCAAACATTTATTAACCAGAACCAAACACAAGTCTTACACTAGAGCATAACATCAATATATCACAATACTTAGACTTGACACTTTTGAATACTCAAGACTTCGAATGAGTATAGGAGTCATTTAACTAACTTTATAAATTACTTCTCTAGGTTAACTGGTACAATATTTCGACTTACTAACTTTGGTCACCCCATAATCAGAACAAGGGTGACAGCAAGTTAATTAACCTCTTAACCCAACAAGGTTTTGCGCAAGCATCGAGGAAGCAATATATCAAACACATGACACGAGGCATTTTAACCAAACAATTAATATAACCACAACACCGGTTGCTGCTGTCCAAAGAACTGACATAACTAATATAAATAATTAATCCAGTCCATGAACCAATAGTAGGAACCAGCGAATCAGTGTACTATTACTAGTCGATGCAAAATTCATGAGAACGACGATGATTCCGGTTGAGACCATCCATCAAGCACTTAGCGCGCGATGAACAACGTCCTTCTCGTTGTCGCCCAACAACTAGAATTTCACTCCAATCATCAACCACACACATCATCAAATTGGAAATAGTGCCAAACGAAGACACCAACGTGAGATCGATGACCAAGGCACAACGACGTGCGGATACGCAGACCTGGACCAAGACGAGTAGCGAGTCGTGGTTGAGCACCAGAGACGAGCACAAACAGGCAGAACGTCGGGCGTCGCGGGCGTGGAGATAGCGGGCACGACGGGAAATGCCCACAGCGAGCACGCAGGGAGAACAATGGTGCAGAGGAGCTCGCGGCAGAGGAGGATGCCGACTAGCGTGTAGGGGAGCAGGGAGCACGCGGCGAGCAGAGCAGGCAGGACGCCGGGCGTCGTGAGCGAGCTCCAAGATGGGACCAGGGACGCGCTTCGGCTGGGAAATAGGGAGGAGCTCGCGGGGAAGGGGCTTGGCAACTTGGAGGAGCAGGGAGGGCGACCGACAAGCTGGAACAGGAGGGAGCTCCGGTGAACTCGAAGCCGTACGCCGGCCATGGGAAGCAGGGGCGGCGAGGAAGCTCAGGGGGGACCGTGGCGCTCGGCCATGAATAGGAGCAGGAGAGAGCGCCGGAGAGGAAGCTCCACGGCGAGCAGAGAGGGAAATAGAGGAGCGGCTGGGCGCAGGGAGAACGCGCGCGTAGGGGCTCCACGGCGCGGATGCCAGGGCACGCGTAGAGAGCACGGCAGTGAGAAGGGGAGGGAGGGGGCGCGACACTGGAAGCTGGAGGAACGCGCGGCATGGGAAAAACGATGGCTGGAGCGGCTGCGCGTAGAAGATAGAGGCGTCGGCTAAAAAAATCAGAAGGGGAGGGGCGACGGGAGGATAGAGTCGATGGAAGATTTTTTTCCCTTTTTTCTTCTTTCTTTTTTTAATTTAAATACAGCGTAAATATTTGTCGGAGATCGAGACTAGAATTTGGTACGGTGTGAGAGGACCAAATTAAACATGATTTTTGTCACCATATTTTAATCGGTGTTAGATTAATTAAAATCAGACAAACTTCGCCTACTATCCGGATATTCGATCGGAGAACAATTCAATTAACAATCCTACGCCTAGTTTTCTTGGATTCCAGGTGTGGTCCGATTTAATTTTGCATTAAAACTTTTGTCGTCGAGTTCAAATTAATTTGCCCGGGACAAAATCACAAGACTGGGTGAAGTTTCCAGGCTCGTATCGCGTAATTAATGAATTTTAAATAGGCATAGGACTCACAAATTTTTGGAACAATTACGTTCTGAATTTCGTGAAAACTTTAGGAAGAGTCTAAATTGACAGAAACATATGCGATATTAAAATCGCGAATGACAAAGATGATTAAAATTTAGTGTCAAATTTATTCACTGCTATCACGTGTTAAAGTCCGCACTCGTAGTCGAGCAAACGATAAACACATTGGTGTTACATATATTGCACCTTTAAACATGTATTATGAACAACAACACACACGCTACATATAAAAACTGACATTGTATTGAATAGAAATATAACTGCATCCACATGTTAGCGTATAATACGAGGGCATAAACACTAGTGTCCATCTCTGTATATAATTATTGTCATAACTATGTACATAATCAGCATAACAGCAAACATATTTGTTCATAACTATATAAAATATTAAGAGACAAATGTGAGTCTTTGTTACGTAAATAGCATAAGTGCAAACGTCATCCATATAATACATTTATGTATTCCTAATATGATTCTGTGAATTAATTAGTATCATAAATATTAATGTAATCCGCATAAATATTGAAAGGTTTTTGACAAAGCCAGCTAAATGTGTGCCATTGTGCATGTTTGTTTCCATTTAACTAAATGTGTGCCATTGTTCATGTGGATAACAAATGAACATTGAACATATCCAAACCCTAGATAGCTCGGTTGCAACAATACCATTTGCAAAAACTCGAAACTAGGCTAGCCTCGAATCCGATGAACATATTAGGTCACTAACATATGCTACATGAAAAAATGATGGAATGCACGAGGTATCTTGCAATGTCAGTAAACACCTTGAAAACCCTAGTGCCGATAAATTGTGAAAACCTAATGCGAAAAACCTAGTAATGTGAAAGGGGAAACCACGAGCGACGACGGCCAGCCGGATATTCACTACTAGCTATTGGAGGAACGATGGCCAAAAAATCTCACCTGCGATGGAACTATCGACCGACTCTGCAACTAGATGTGGGTGAGGGTGAGATGCCCTAATTGGCACGCTGTCGAAGCTTGCTGCTGGAGAAGATTCCCCCGTGCCAGATAAAACCTTCGGTCGCCTCGCATTCGCCTAGACGGAGAGAAGAACTGGCGAGCATGTAGAAAGCGGATGAAGAGGAGAGCGTGTGACGGTTGTTTAGGAAGCAATCGGCCGATAATTGAGGTGGGGTACGTGGGATATTTGTTTCCTAACTGGCATTGGATTTGGGTGGGTCTGATTCCCAAGCTGGAGGGGTCGAACCAACTAATTTAGATCAGGGCTTCCGTTTGTTAATGTGAGCCCAGGGCTCTAAATACTAATGGAAGCCCAGGGTTAGTACGGGAAGCCCTAGCCAGTTATACCCTGACGCCTCTACGCGTGCGGGTTCTGGCTTGGACGGATTTCTACATGAACTAAAATAGCATAAATGAGTACGAAGTTTAGTGTAAATTGAAGAGCTGTTTCGTAACAGTGATGGGGCATGAAAATCGTGCACGTCATTTATGCGCGGGTTCTAGCTCGAACGGATTTCAACGTAAAACATGAACCAAAACAGTGTAAATGGGTACAAATTTTAGCATAAATCGTCGACCTGTTTTGTAATGACTTGGGTTGGCTCGGATTACGACGTGAAAATCGCGTGCATCTGATCGTGCATGGGTTCTGTCTCAGGCGAATGTGAACCAAAACAGCGTAAATGAGTACAAATTTTAGTGTAAATTTTCGATCCGTTCATAACGATGAATGGTGCCCAAAATTACAACATGAAAATTGTACGCAGTTTATGACTCGAGCGGATTTCAGTGTAACGAGAACCAAAACATCAAAAAATATGAATTTTATCATAAATCATCGATCTGTTTCATAACATTGAATGGTGCCCAAAATTACAGCATAAAAATCATGCATATCCGATTGTGCCCTATTTCTGGCCCGTTCGGATTTTCAGTGTAAAACGTGAACCAAAACAACGTAAATGTGTAGAATTTTAGCGTAAATCCGCCTTTGTAGTATGTATTTAAGGCTGGTGGCAAAAAAATGTTTAGTAAAATTGACCCAGGTGGTGACACATGATCCTTATCAGAGGAAACTCAGGATACCAATAAATAAGATCTAATTGGCCTATCCTAATTCTTGCATTCCTCGAGTGAATTGTGAACTCTGATAAAAGTATTCTTGATGCACAAACCTGAAAGAAAAACAAGGTGTTAGGAAAATTAATGTAACAATGTTTTATTCCCAAAATACACGTATAAAAATGAAGCATTCCATATTCCATAAACTAGCAGATCTAAGGATCTAATGTGCTTCCAATCAACTGGTTGTGAGCGCATGTCCCTATACATTTCTAGCAGAAAGATTTCCCATTTTCCAATTTTTCATGATGCTGAAATTCACTTACTATCAATTGGCTACTAGTGATGGTAATGCACTTTTTTGGCACAAAGGTGCCACGCCTACCCATTTCCACCCAATACCACCCACCAGGAAAGATACTTGAACACTCAGTGGATGATTCTAATTATTATCATATGGACGACATTTCACTTGTAATACCCTCTAATAGTTCAGCAGAACTAAAATCTTTATAGAGATTTCACGAGCTTGTTCCAATAGTTGGTCCTCATCCTATATAACACCAACACTATTAATTTTATAACGATGACCATCCTATATAAAATGTATCCTTAATCACTCATATCTTGTCAAAACTAAAAGGGATGACATCCTGAATTTGACTAGTCAAAAAGAAATATACAGAACTTGGGGTATCGTAGAAAAGTAAATGGTTTGAGTAAATAAATTACACACATTTGGATCAAACGTTTTAGACCGATAATACAACATGCTCCTATGTCATAAAAAGTTCAATTGAGAACCGATTTTACCAATGCAAAGATCGTTTGTTGATGCTTGTCTGTATTGTAGTGTGCTGCGCCATCGCCCGTGCACCCCGCACAGCCGCATGCTCGCTCGCGCGCATGCCGCGTCC